>OY998262.1:56794755-57998505 GCA_963922045.1 Persicaria maculosa
GTCATATGACTTACTAGGTGATGCATAAACATTAAAGCATGCCATGTAGTATCATGCTAGGACTTGCATACTTGGATGAGTGGTGCGGGACGAATGTCATTGGTTTTTTCGTCCTTTGCCAAATATCAATAATATCCTAACTTAATGCTCAAACCAATAGATTAGTAAACCAATAGATTGATAAACCAATAAATTAGTACAACGATGATGTCCGTAGTCGAACCCACAGGGAAAAACGGTTGCAATGCAATGTTTCTAACAATGATTCTTATGAAAAAAGCAATGGTTAATGGTAAATTGATAACAAAGTAAAGTAAATAGATCAATGATTGCAAAGTAGTGAATATAATATAGAAAAGCATTTCACTTGTAATTCTCGACAATGGTTGAGGTTCAAGATCCTAGGATTGATTCAATAGATATTACTAAGCATATGTCGACTTGACTAATGTTGATAGACCCGCAAAGATACAATCTTCTTATTCAATATCACTAAAGAATAGGATTAAACATTCAAGTTCTAAGACCAATTGACATATTGATTCAATGCAAATAGAAGATAAGGGAGCAATCCTAATCCTCTTGGCCCTATAACATCTACTCGACATAGATCAACCGAAATCATCCACTACAAAGACATAGAAATATCACTAAATCAATGAATTAGTTTGCTATCTAGAAAACAACAACGAATTCATAGCATAAATGCAATTCCTAACATGGTGATCAATCATAGAAAGGTACACAAATATAATCAATAAGAACAAGATGATAAATATACTTAGAAATAACTAAAAGAAATCAAATCCTCAAAATTCATTCAACCATGTCTTCAAATTACAGGCGAGACTATGAGTTTAGCAACTCAAAGCCAAAGTAATGCTCATATTTCTCTCCTCCCAATAGTTGGTTGTTCTCTTGCCACACACGGCTGAATATGAAAGAATAAAACCTAAATAGAGTCGTGAAATAGGACTCGTTGATACGTTCTCGACTCGGGTTGAGCGAGTACAACTCTCAATCGTCCAGTGTCAAGGTAAATCGATCGACCCTCATGTCAAGAAATAGGACTCGTTCTCGATCACCTGAGCTCGGTAATATGAATCGATATCGAATCCCGCACGTGACCTTGAATCCCAATTGATTTATATCTTGCACTAGTTAAATTCTTGAATTCCAGGTTGACTTTTAGAATCATCAATCAATCAATCAATCATCAATCAATCAATCAATCAATATCAATGAGAGATAGAGGTTGTAACCCCCATTGAGGGTCACCAAATATCAGCCTCGGCTGATGTGAACTCGGCTCCGGCCACCAGAAACTCAGCTCCGGCCGCTGTCAACTCGGTTACCTCGCTTGGTGATTCCGTCTTCCGGTAACCAAAACCCAGCCTAGGCGGGTGCGAACTTGTCAGCCTTCGGTTCTTGATCGATGCCTTTGATCGTCCTTTAGGACGGGGAAAATCCCTTCGGGGTTCAAAGATTCCGGTCGGCTGGGTGCGGGACTGGGTGGCGGCTCCTCCACCGCCTCGTGGTTCCGCCGCCTTGCTCCGGTAGTCGACGTATGTTCCTCCGTCATGGAGTTCAATTACATTTTCCTTCGTAACCCCATAATCTGACCAATTACCTCAATCAATTTGGGGCTTTTGCAGTTTCTAGGTTGTGGAACGTGATTCATCTAGTTCTCAACCTTTTCCATCCTCTATGCCTTGAATTTCTAAAATTTCCGCCCTTATCGGAAATCGGAATCCATGGCTGATTTCGCCATTTCTCCCTTCCGGCGGCCATTTCCCTCTCCCCACCGCCCGTTTCTTCCTCCCCGTCCTCCTTCTTTCCATTCCCGCCACCCTTTCCCTTCTTAACTCACGGTCAGCCTCCAAATCCGGCTGGCTCGTGCCAGTCTTCCTTCTCCTCTCTTGGGCGTCTTCCTCGACGGCAGGTTGGTGGCCTGACGGGCTTTCCTCGTTGCGCCTCCTTCACCTTCGGCCCTCTTTCACCATCTCCGTTCATATTTCCTTGCCGGATCTGTTTCTTAGTCTTCTCCGGCCTTTGTCGTCGCCTCCTGGGTCGCCATCGGCCTCCTCTTCAGCTGCCTTGGCCGGTTGAAAGTTTCCCCTGCTTCCTTGCTCTTTGGATCAGCTTCCGGGCCTGTCTTGTGTACTTCGGGCCCAAGCCAAGTCCTTGGTCCCTAAGTTGCCCAGATGGAAATATAATGGGAAATAAAAAGGATATAATGTTTTGTTTTATTTGGAGGAACCGAGAATGTATTTTACTCTATTTATATATATGTTTTATATAAATTAATAAAAATCCCGTAAGGGTTTCAAACCCCGCTTGAAAGGGCGCGTTCTAAACCCCATTAGGGTCGGAAAATATTATATTAATAAGAAATAATAGTGCTCCCCGAATTTGTTCCGGGAGTTTTGCTCACATTTCTATCGGTGGATCAATCTTCCCTTTTTTAACCCGTATTTGCCTCGTCTTCTGGCTTCGGGTTGGTGGTTTGGTGTTGCTACTTTTGCCTTGTGTTGGGTTGCAGTATCGGGTGTCCTATTTGATCGACAAAGGATCGTGGTTGTGTTCGTGCTCTTCGAAGATCCTTCATCTAGGTGGGGGCAACGTCGGTGATCCACACATCCTCAGGAGTCGCCCTATTCGATTGGGGTACTATCGTGAGTCTTTGCCCTATCCCGCGTTCTTGGCACTCGTGGCGCGTCGTTGATCTCCATCGACTTTTTGCTGGCTGGTGTCTTTTATGGGTTGGTTGGGTTTTTCTTTCTTCTTTGATGTTATGTGTTATTGTGTATTGCTTGTATTGACGGTTCTCCGTCTGCCGACTTGGTCGGCCATCGAGTTTCAAACTTTTCTAAACTCGAATTTTTACCTAATAAAAAAAAACAGAGACGTGAAAATCCTATGTGGCGGGTTCTGGTGCGATTCGCTTACGTGTCGTTCTCTGGTGCAATCTGACCCGGATTTTTCGCCACGTCAATTAATGATTATCCAATAAATTTACGTGTTCGCTATATACACCCCAAATCATGCACGTCCTTAAGGACGTGCATGGTTAAAAGGGGTTAATTAATTTTTTTTAAAACGCTAATTAGTCAGAAGGGTTGCACGTCGTTAAGGACGTGCATTTTTGACCTTTGGATTTGCGGTGTATCTATCAACACCCTAAATTTAAGTCATGTTAGACGATAATCTCATCTATTTATACATGTGTCATCCTATATGTCCATTTTAATTAATGATTAAATTAATTTTTAATATAAATATTCAACCTCATATCTTGAGTGGTTACAAATCTTATTATTTTACCTTAAGTTATTTTATAAATATTAATTTATCAAGAAAAAAATTTATATTAGATTATTTTATATGAAAAAATGTTGGATTAGTTTTATCACTAACGAAAATTGATTAAATTATATATAGAGAGAATCAGTTTATATATATACATTACTGTATTAAACACTCCCTTTAACCAATAGAGATAATTCAAAAAACCATTGATATTTTCAATTATATTTTAATCCATCTTATCTTAATCATAATATACATTTACATATTGTTATGAAGATTATTTTAATGAAGATATATGTACCGGCCTTTGCAAATTTATACTCCGTAATAAAGATAGATCAATTTGATCTAATTTATTAATTCAAATGATCACATACAAATGTTAGATCCATTATATATATTGCTGTATTTAGCGATAAAAGAATTTTTTCTATGAAAAAAATATTAGAAAAAGAATAATGAAATTACATCATACAAATTTAAAATTAAATTCCTTTAAACCGGCATTTAGATTAAATTTTACCATTAAATATTCATATAATATATATATATATATTCAATATAATTGTATTTTTTATTTTTCTATAGCAATAATTTAATTTTATAGATGCGTGTGATATTAAAGTATATATATATATGAAGTGGATCAAGAGAAAGTATGTGTTTTATAATATTTTAGCGATTAAAGTTAGTCGTTAAAAAAAATTATCACCAATAATAAATTGCTAATAAGTAGGAAATTAAAAAGTCAAAAAAAATATTTTATATATTTTTTATGATGTTACATAATTTGTGCATGAATAATAAAAGTCATATAAAAAAACTGCGAAGATCGCGGGGAATAAGACTAGTTTCAATTGAAAACGGCGGCCAATCTTAATATACGCACGAAGAGAGTGGATCGGTGGAGCAGGTAGGCTATGGTGCGGTTTGGTGGTGACGTGGTGGTGGTTGTCGGTATTGATAGCGGAGGTGGAACGATGGTGGTGATAACGAATCGAACACGATGAATCTCTTCCAAGCAAGGACGAGATTCTGATCTTCAATCAATTCCAGCGAGAACCTTTGATTGAAGATCTCAATTGAATTTAGCACAACAATCAAAGTAACAAAGATAATAATAGGGTTAAAACCAAAAAAAAAAAAGGGTTTATAGAGTATTTGAATAGAACTAATAAAATCCTAATTACTAATGGGCCTAATTAACTAACGGGCTGGACTTCCTATAAAAAGGAAGTACACACCTCTTATTAATAAATAATACTTAAAATAAAAATAGGTTTTTATAATAATAAATATTTTAATAATGCGACGTCATAGTCGTATCCTATGGGGGTTCGAACACATCACAATAGTTGGTTGTTCTCTTGCCACACACGGCGGAATATGAAAGAATAAAAACTAAATAGAGTCGTGAAACCCTAGGAAATAAAATAATAATATAATATAATAATAATATCTTTGGACTTAAAGTCGGCAATGTTAAACACGGAGCAGTGACGATCTTTCTTCTTAGCTTCGACGTTGTGCTTCATTGCTCCTTTGTAGCTCTTTCCTTAGCCTTCATATGCTCCAAAACATGTCATTTAAGCTCCTCGAAGATCCCATCCAAGGCCGGAATGTAATACTGCAGAATAAACACTAAAAATGGGTAGATTCCGAACACCAACACTTCACAAGAAAGATACGGAAATAGATCAAAACATATGCAAAACTCCTATCTAAATGCAATAAGAACCATCTATAATGCCTATATGAAATATGCATTACCAATGAGCATTTGGCTACTCTATGTGTTTGAAAAAGGGAACAACCGTTATCTGTGCGTCCTAGAGTCTTTGCTAGGGTCATAGGACGGCCCAGTCCCATCAGGCTTGTCCTCAATCGAGTCTGTATCGGATTGAGTCTGCGGGCTTGACTCACCGTATGTGCATGATGAGATGATGAAATTATTGATGTGCATATATATCACTACAACAATTAAGGCCTAATGTGGCGGGTCAAAACTACGACAATAGGCTCGAAAACCGCCACAAAAGACCTATTGTGGCGATTTTTACCCGCCTCTGTTGCTCGCGTTGGATTAGGTCTAGTGTGGCGGTTTTTGCATCTATTATGGCGGTTTATTGTGAACACTAAAAACTGCCACAGTAAGTAAGTAAATAGCCACAATAGACCTAACTAGTGTAGTAGTTTTTCCTATCTACCGTGGTGGTTTCCTTATCTAATACAACGGTTTTTGAGCTATGGAAGCGGTTTTATAGATATATTGCAACGGTTTTTTATGCTAATGTGGCGGTTTTACATTGTTATTCTCACATATATTTTTATCTATTTTTGCGGTTTTTGATATTTTCATTTTGTAAAATAATTTGTGAATAATAATTGAATAAAATGTACAATAATAAAAGCTAGAATAATAATTACCTTAGAAATTTCATTAACCAAAATAACACAATATATATATATATATATATATATATATATATATATATATATATATATATAACCATAGTATAATCCATTACATCAAAATATTCCCACTAAGTATCCATATCTAAAATTCATTTACAAATTAAAGAACACTCAAGTGTAGAGCCTAGTTCAATATATGTAAACACACTAAATTCAAGCGTATCATCGCTTTGTACGCTTTCATCTACTACTAGCTTAGGCGAACACCTTGTGTTGTGGAATCAACTTGTGTAGATGTCAATCTGAAACAAAAAAAAAAAAAAAAACTTTAACAAAAAATTCAACATACAAGCCTTTTCCAATAAAAAATGCGCACTTCTAGAAAATTTAGCATACAAACACCAAAAAACACAACAGCTCAAACCAATCATTTGAAAAAAAAATGATAGGTATGAGAAGTATGATTGTAGCGAGATTTAAGATTTGACAATAGGTTCCCAATTTATACTGGTGGATTAAAGATTTTAATCCAAACTCAAATCATATAAGAGACAATATCACAACTCGAAAAAAATCGATTGGAATAAATAAAAAAGTCCCCCAATGGTCATACAAATTATTCAGCGAGGTAGAACAATTCGGAAAAAAAGATGTTCAACTTGACTACATGGAACTCTCACTCTAGCGTTCAAATAGAGTCTACCTATCGCTTTATTAACTGTAGCAAAAAACCAAAGATAAATAGATATGACAACAAAAATGAACCAATCTGAATGAATTAACCAACTGATGCAGCAAGCTGAATAAATAAACCAATTCGAGTTGCTAGAACATATTTCCTGCAACCTCCCTTGGTTTCCAACTTCCCACATTCTAAACCCATTTTTCCTCCCTTGGTTTCCAACTTCCCACATTCTAAACCCTTTTTAAACATTTGATCTGACTGCCTAGTTAATGTTTTGTCCACATTCCTTATAACATGAGAGACATAAAATCAACTTAACAAGTAAAACAAAGTAATGACCTCCAATCAAAGAATTACTTTGCAACTAAAGTTCTCATATATTTAGACGTTGATCAAGGGCAAATTAAAGTAGAAAAAGAATAGAGAATAGGAAGCACATACTAAATTCAAAAAATTGGAATAAAGAGGATTAAAAAAATAAAGAGGATCAGTAGATCTACAACTTCCCACATTCTAAACCCATTTTTCTTTCAATGTTGTTTTAAAAGTAATTCTTCTTTATTTTTATCTATATTTTTTGTTTTCCTCAACTATTTAAATAAAAAATATTATAAATAATTAATAATTTAAGTGTTTTTCAATATTTTTTAAAATTTTCTTGTTAGGTATACAAAAAAACAAATCTACGAAACTTTTTTAGCACCGCCCTGGCGAAATCTTGCTCAACCGTGTGTCCGGATATATCGATCATCTTTTTCAATCGGCCTTTATATACTGAGACTTGAATTTGATCATATATCCAACTTGGGATAATTCATCATTTCATATTGATCTCAACACAATCAATCCTAGCCATTTAATTAACTTGTGAACATTCCAAGTTAAGTATATAGGGCCATAGGGGTAGTGTTATATGGTAGTGCGTAGTGAAAATGGGGTGGTATGATAAAAAAAAAAGCACGTTATATGCATGTGTAGTACGTACATAAAGAATATATCGCATAGCAAGCAGGCAGGCATATACTTCTGATCTATAAATCAAATCCAGTCCCAAAAAAAAGGAAGGTAAAACTGTGATTTTAGGTGCTCTGATAGTGAGCCTATATATTTAATAAATTGCTTGCTTAGTTAATCTAATATTGTAATGTACTAATTAATTAACTTTTCGACTAGGATTGAAAGTTCATTTGGCTGTGAACCTGCCAAATTACGACATGCAATGTATCTTGAAATATAAATGGACTAGGATTGAAAGCATATCCTTCGTTTCATTGTGGTGAACCGTAACTACAAATGGGCAAGCATGCATATACTTTCGATCAATATCAATAAATCAAATCCAGTCCCAAGCAAATGGACATGCGATAATCGACTAGTAATTAATCAAAACAGACATTTATTACAATATAAGAAAGCCGAGACAGTTTACCATCAAATATCTCTTTTTAATTTGTTGAGGCCTGAAAATTTAATTGTTCAATCAAGAATGCATTGTTGTGGTCAACCCTAATTCTTGAATATTTTTTTATCATATTATTTAAAAAAACTTGATCTTTATAATTTTTCTTATTTTTGAGTGGGGTGGTCAGGGAGAGGGGGTTTAATTAACCACTCACTCTCTATCTACTAAGCTAACTAAAGTTTGATTTGTTACTTTTTTTTATACTATTTGAGTCATGAAACTAGTAAAAATTATAAAAATTACAATTCTACTAATCCACTTTTTTTTTCCCATCCAAGGAGGATGGTACCGCTTTTTGTCCTCACAAAACTAATAGAATCTGTGATGTTCGCGCCTCGTATTGAATAAAATAAGTAGACACGTTTTATGCATTGTGAGGTTTTAGAAGATAGAACATAATTTTAATTGGCCACATATCATCCATTAAAGACAAAGATAAGAGATAAGGTGGGATAGGTGTTGTGCGCCTAATTTGTCATCTTTTACACTTACTTTTAAATCGATTTCTGCATGCATTTCATGCATTTGGGTTAGAATAGTACAGTATCTATGTAGTTTATACTTATTTACCAAATTATGGATCCTACACTAGTTTCTGTTTAATTTCGCAGAAATTAGACGCACTTTGGAGCTTAAAGGAAAGTCATGAAGAAGCTAAGGATGGTGCAGCTGGAGAAAACGCCACTTTTCACCATTCATCATTCTGAATCAAGTTTTGATGTCTTCATTAGAGTTGTAGTCCTCAAAAAGAGCTTTCCAACACATGCTCATATGCGTCAATCCGACGAACGAGGAGTCGGAAAGTGCATTTTAAGAACATAGCATAATGCCGGAAGCTGACGATTCTACTCGACGTCGAGTAACCCTAGTCGACGTCGAGTAACTTTGGACGACAAAACCACACGGAGTCGAGCAGCAATCACTCAAGACGAAGAACCCTACTAGACGCCGAGGAGTCTGGTCCACGTCGAGTACGCACGACAAGTCCAGATGGTGCCCGAGCTCGAGTGCAACCCCGGGAGAAAAATCCTACTCGACGTCGAGCTCGAGTCCAGATGATTTTTATTCATTCAAGCCAAGTCGTCTTCGGGCGCAAGGAGGGAGAGAGAGAGAGAGAGAGAGAGAGAGAGAGAGAGAGAGAGAGAGAGAGAGAGAGAAGGAGGAGGAACGTTTGGAAGGTTGTGTAAGTTTAAGTTTTATTTTTAAAGTTAAAGTTAGTTTCTTTTATGATGTTTTCTTTCTAATTTCCTTCTTCTAGGGTCGGGGTGAGCCCGACGATAGTCATGCACACTTGAGGTAAAGTTTTGATATTTATTACGTTTTGATCATCCACTGCCTTTTATATGTTTATTGCCTACTCGAAAGAATAGAGATTCATGTTAACAACTTGAATTATAAACATAAAATTGGTAGATACAATTAGGGTTACTTGAAATGGTTATCTAATTGTTGGAAAAAGGAGAAAGCTTACTCCTTTGATGTGATTTCATAACTATTCTATCTTATCTTTTGTGTGTTTGATTATCGTTGCGGTGATCCCTTACCTTGGAAGTTTGCACCTTTATTACTTTATTTCTTTATTTACATTCTGCACATATTTTACCCGACACCAACCACCATTCCCTATCCATCCCTCGACATCGACCCATTCTTAGCTGACGTCGACAGCAACCTTCATCACCTTTTCCCGCTATTCCCGAACCCCTAAACCAATTAAACCTAGAACCGCTGACTTCTCTCATAAGGACGAACCTGACTCCACTATCTTATTGCGGGGTCTTGACTATAAATTTATTTCGTCGAGAAACGCTCTCGTCAAATTGGCGCCGTTGCCGGGGAGATATCAATCGCGCCTAGCTTAGTTGTGTTTAAGGTTTAGGATAGCCCATCCCTTTTTCTTGTTACTATCACATACCCTACCACCACCCGCCTCACCGGTACCGACTAGGTGCCAAGCTTTTGCTACTAATTTGTGCTTTATTGATTTTGATTTCAAAGCTTAGGAACAAAGATGGAAGACTTTGTCGAAAGGAATCCCGAATGGGAAGAATGGTTCCAAGATTTGAGACGGAGAAATAGGCTTGCAATGGAGGAGGCACGATTAAGGGAAATAGCCCGGCTAGAAGACGAAATCCGAAGCCTTGAGGCTTCCATTCAGTCTAAAGGACCATGTCCTCCTCCCGACGAGCCAATTGACCCACTCGATGTCGACAACCAGGTATGTCCTTCCTCGAATTACATTCCTACTTTGATACCTATTGTTGATGAATCATATGAAGGATCCCAAGACGAAATTGCACTAGAAGAGAAGAAAGCGGACATTGTTCCCAGGGTGTTCCAAGGTCGCTTTTACCTTACAAGGTGAAGGCCATCCTCAACGATTTTGAGCAACCGATGTTCGTATTCAAGTATGGGGTAGCAAAGTGGCATGAAGCTCCACAGGTTGAGGATGAAATATCTCTTCCCACTCCACCGTTCTATTGTGGTGGAGATACACAACCAAGTCAACATATGAAGCGGAAGAGAGACAATTATGAGGTATGTGAATTTTCTTTATATCTTCCTTTATATATGCTATAGCTGGAGCCAGGGAAGATGAATGGGTGGAGCCCTGGAGCGTTCACTCGGGGAGATTCAAGCTTCTTCATACGATGCCCCCGGATAACATCCCAGGCTTCCTACCACCGGAGGAACCACCAGATCCACCTATACCTCCGGACAAAGATGAGTCAGGCTAATGCTTAAAGGGAAGTAGGTCAAGCTAAAGACTTAAATTTTAGCTCTTACGGGAGGCAACCCGCTATTTCTTATTTCTTAGAGTTTTAGATATTGTTGGTTTTTGTTTTAAATATTGTTTTTGGATTCTTATATTGTGGATATTGTCTTCCTAACATTTTTTCCAGGTAAAAGACGATGCATAAGTACTCGACGTCGAGTACTCTACTCGACGTCGACTACCCATCATGAGGAAATGAGTCTGTGGTCGACAAGGATCATCCTGGAGGCTCTCACTGTACTCGATGTCAAGTACCTGTAGTCGACGTCGACTACTCTTCCTCGAGATCGACCACTTCTACAGCCATATCAGCCCTCGATTCCAACGTTCTGCACACCTGTCTAGTGAGTTTCTTTCTTTACCCTTGTTTTTTTTACAGTGAGGACACTGTAATGTTTAAGTATGGGGTGGGGGAAGAGCTTACTTTATGCATACTTGACCATATTTGACATTATATGTGCATATTTAAAGATTATCTCTTGAATTGCTTATACATGGCTACTTTGGATTTCATATTTTACTTATGTGCTTATATGCATGTTTTTAAAAGTTCATAAACATCACCCACATCACCCCCATTGAAATTTTTTGAATAGTGTCATGGAAGCTTTAATTGAACTCGATGATGCAAAATTGGATTCATTAGAGATATAAAATGAAATTGCCTAGTAAAGGAAAGTCACAATGAAGTGCATTATTTGCTTGAAAACCATGAAAGGAGGAAAAAATTTGATGTTGCTTTTGACATGTTGCATAATAAGAGGATGGAGGACTTTATATTTCCATATAAAGCTCATTTGTTTATATTCCCTAGCCATACCTATGCTCTGAATAGATAAATATATAGATGGGTGGCAAAAGCCCGAAATACAAATAACGTAAGACCAAACCACGGGTTTTACGGAAAAAGATGGGACCCTCGCAGTCAATTCCACATGTTTCTAACACAATTTTCACTCCCACAAAAAGTGATTTAACGCCACTAAATTACAACTTTCTTCCACCAATTTCGGACCCGACCTAGAATAAAATACCGCCTCTTAGCGCGTGTTTGGCAAAAAGGGGTTTTTTTAGGGGTTGGAGTTTTTTTAGGAGGTGGATATTATTTATGGGGTTTATAGAGGTGTGGGAGGTGGAGTTTATTTTTTAAAATAACCTTATAAAAAACCTGAATGGTGTTTGGTGGTTATATGAATTGGGAGATGAATTTATGGTTAAAATGACTGAAATGCCCTTACTAAAATCAATTTCACTACCCATCGCTTCTATTGCTGAATGTGGTATCGATTCATTCGTCCAACCCATTTGAAACCCTAGATCGAAGTCGGACGGATAGCAGCGCTCCTCCCACAGATTCGTTCCGGCGCCGGTGTGGGTCGCCTCGGCCTGGCAAGTAGAAGGTAAACCCTCTCACTTTCGATCTATGCTTTTCTGGTTTCGATCTCGTCTGATCCATTGATGGTTTGCTGTCGATATGCGCAGGAAACAATTTGAGTTGTTTTTGCAACATTGTACTGGTTTGAAATTGGGTTCGAAAATTGCTTTGTATTATGTGTGTGGCTGGTTTGCAATTGCTTTGTATTATATGTTGTGACATTGCTTTGTATCATGAATCGGATTGCAATATGTATTATGTTTTCGCAACTCAATCAAAGGAACTTGCTTGTTGTTCAAATCTTGGCCGATATATGTTCTCAAATTATTACTTGTGGCTGCTTGTCATATAATTGTGAAATTATTGCTTGGTATTATATGGTATTATATGCTGTGACATTCAATACACCTAGGAAATTATTGTCGGCTGATATTTTATTCCTTTGCCTATATTATTCGACAACAACTTGTGACATTCAATCTGGGCGGAAACTGGTGTTGTGTAATGTTTTGTTGCCTTCAATTCAGCGTGTGACAGTGAACATGGCATCAACTAGCAAGCCCCTCCGAAGGACAAGTCGTTTCTGTGGTCTAATCAATTGATGAGGAAGTTTTTGGACCTCCTTCTCGCACATCAGCAGAAGTTCGGTCGTGATCAGCAATTCAGCTGGGCTCACCTCACTACCCAATTCGAGGAAGCTACCGACAAGAAGTGTGGGAAGGAAACTTTGAAGAACAAGCATACCCAGATGAAAGAGCGTTGGAGGGAATGGAAGGACTTAAAACACGGTGAGTCCGGTCTTGGTTGGGACCCCGCCATTGGGACCATCTCTACAACTAAGGAATGGTAGGAGAAGAAAATTAAGGGCTACATGCCCACTGACGGTGAGGTCGACATGGATGGACCACCCACCTTTGCCCCTGAGGACCATTCCGACTCAGACAATGATGCCGATGTTGATGAGGAGTCCTCGAGCGACGACGATGACGATAACGCTGACGGGATGAGAGCTCTCCGGGACAATATAGCACGGAGGATTTGGGCAGACCGACACGGTCAGTGTTAATCAGACAACGTACGCACACTCGCTAGTCACACACCCATTTTTGTATACGTCGATTGTATTTCAGTACGAACGTTCTCGGGTGGTATTGTCTGCATATATATTGGCTGGGCATTACTTTTGTCATATTTTGAGTAGATGGATAGCATCCATTAGCTTGGGGCATATCCTACTATCTTCACAAGCGGCATCAGATTGAGGGCACAAAAGAGAGGGACGATTTGAAACCCTAACCTAAAAATCGTTCGCGAAGGAGGGGCATCAGATTGCCTGAATTCGGTGTCAATCACAAGCGGCATCAGATTGCCTGAACCATCAACATGCCCAATCGAATCCCCCAAGATGGAACCCCAGTTGAAACCCTAACCTAAAAATCGTTCAGTTCAACTGCTATGAACCAAATTGAGGGCAATAGCGAAATGCCTAACCCTAAAAAGTGTTGACACAGATTGGGGGCACAAGCCAAAACCCAGATTTGGAAGACATTAGCATAGAACGATTCAATACCTTGCCCAATCTCAACCAAAAACCATACTGGAGAGAAGAAGGATCGAAGATGGAGGGCGAGAGAAGAGAATGACGAGAAGCGTACCTGGATCTCGGCGGAATGTTGAAGGGCAAAAATGAACATTGAAACTTGGCACCTGATACAAAACCTCCCGAAGCTGCCCTCCCCAGGCTTCCAAATTCCATGATTTTAAACTCTTCAAACCTGTAACTGCACCTCTCCGCACCTCTTTGCCAAACACCAGCGAACAAGCTTCTTTTTTGGAGGAAGCTGATGAAAGCTATAAAAACCTATTCAAAGACGATGCCAAACACGCGCTTAGTCTAAATCCACAAAATTAGAAAACCACCCACAATACCACTCTTACTTCTCCACACACACACGTCAAATGAGGACCACAGAAAGACAAAAATAAAGCTGAAAAAGCAATTACAGCTTTACTAATGTCACAGGGGGCCCACACCACCATTGACCACACCATTTCACTCTTCACATGTTACCAACACGCCGGGAAACACAAACCATGGCCGCCAGCACCACCGGAATCACCCAGCCCCCACCAGTCCCGCCACCAGACCCCGTTGCGCGTTCAGCCCGACCATTGTATTTGAACTGACCCAGCAGCAAGAAAGGGAGGAAGAGGACCCGAGCACCAGCACTACCAAAACGAACCCAGCAAAGCAAACCAACACACAACCATCGACGCACCGCGCCTCAAGAATATGACATGAACCAGACCACACCATCCGAGCATACCCCTCCAGCCGGAACTAAACCGAGAAAGAAGGAGACGGGGAGCAACTTAGCAAGACCCGGAGGAGCCCGTATGTAGCAGCTCCCACCCCGCAGATCTGTAGGAAACTTAGACGCGCAGCGGAAGTTTTAGAAAACTATTTTCTAACATCTAATTCGGGATCTCGGGCATGAATTGATATGAACAATATAGAGGGGAAAAGTCGTACCTTTCTTGTGCGGAACCTTGATTCGAAATCACCTTTGGAGAAATGAGCCTCAAGCGTGACTCCTCTACTTGGTCCACACGAGCACGGGATTGGATCTCCTTGTCTCCGTTTGCTAGAACGAATGATCGAAGGATTGCAACTCACACCCTACGGGTTAGGGAGGCTAGCGATTTGTGGTGGGAGAAGTTTTGGAGACACACGACACACATAAAATCCATGATTGGGTTAAGGTTTATTCTCAATAAGTCTCCTTATATATTGTAGAAACTAGGTCAACTTATTCCTAATAAGTCACCTTTATCTTTTATCTTCTATCCACAAACTATATCAACAATAATAACTTATTATTATTATTAATCAATTATCCAATTCCTAATACTCTTTGTGTGTGACCTTATAGGATCTGAATAAAATAGCAATAGATTAAATATAATTTAATCTATAAATTATAGTTGGCTTCTAGCAAAGCACTATAATTACCTAAATTATTCAGATTATAAATCTCCATTTTAATCATATTATATCATTAGTATTTTACACATCAATTAAAGGACACCAATTCCTTCAATCTCCCACTTGTCCTTAAGTGGATGTGCGATTTCAATTCCTTTGTCACTTAATGTTCAATTTGACGATATGATAGCATCTCATGTTATCCATATCAATTCAAATTATTTCTCGATCCCGAGCTTGAGCTGTCAAATAAACAAATGATTACGTATTAATCCATTTGAGCATGGCCATGCATTTTACAGTTCTTACTCTTCGAGTGGCCAGAACATTATTCCTCCTCAGATATCCAAATATCCAGAATAGGAGGACTTCTCCAATCTTGCGTGACTATAGCTCCCACTTAAATTTTAGCAACCCCAATCACTGCCTTTATGAATGCCTTTTACGGATCAGCGGTTGGCAGTGTCAAAGGCTACCAATCATTAAGTGAGAGGGATATCACACTCATGTCCGAGGAACCTACTAATAATATTTTAACCTTAAATTATTCAACTTATTGGAAAAATCTTAAGGCAGGTCTGTCCAACAAGTATCCACCATACTTGTCTACACAATTGATTAGACATCTCCATGTCCCTATAGCCCATGAAACTTGGCGCCATCAATCAACTTGTATAATAGTCTATATTAAATCATTTATGTCCCATTTAATGATTCAGACTACGGAAAAACATAATTCATAATATCAGTTCACTTAATAGGGTTTCAACCACCACGACTTTCGCAGCGATCCTATTTGATAATCATAAATTATTAGGACATTTTATTCAATTCTAAACCATAATTGAATAATAGTGAAATTTTATTTCAAACAAACATGATGCAAATATGTTTCAACAATCTTGATCAATATCTAATGTTTTAAACATACAAATCAAATCCATTCACCAATGGACTTGAGTCCCTTAGCTCTAGTGTGACTATCATGCTTGGGCTTGGGAAGAGGTTTAGATAACGGATCCACAATATTGTCATCCGTGTGTATTTTGCACAGCTTCACATCATCTTACTAGACCTGGTCTTGTATGATGTGATACTTCTTGAGTACGTGTCTGGATTTGGTATTAGAGCCAGGTTCTTTGGAATGAGCAATGACACCATTGTTGTCACAATAGATGCTAATGACTTCAAC
The DNA here is from genome assembly GCA_963922045.1 of Persicaria maculosa. Taxonomy (NCBI): domain Eukaryota; kingdom Viridiplantae; phylum Streptophyta; class Magnoliopsida; order Caryophyllales; family Polygonaceae; genus Persicaria; species Persicaria maculosa. Next base: position 56,810,956 of record OY998262.1, read on the forward strand.
CCTTTTGGGAACCACACCAAGCTCATCAATGACCTTCCTTATCCAGACAACTTCCTTAGCAACATCCAATGTTGCAATGTACTCAACCTCTGTTACCTCTGTTGTAGAATCATCTACTGTGTAATGCTTTCAGCTCCTTTAGCTCACAGCTCCTCAAACAAGAACAAAGACGTATCCGGATTGAGATTGGAAGTCATCTCTGTTTGTTCAGAAGCTTGCCTCAGTTATGCTTCAACGATCAACTCATCATGTCCTCCATACACCAAGAATTCATCTTTAGTCCTTCTTAAGTACTTTATGATGTTCTTGATTGCACTTCAATGTGCTTCACTTGAACTCGATTGGTATATATTACATTCACTCAAAGTGAATGCAATATCTTCAATATCTTGATGAGTACATATCATCGCATACAATATGGATCCTATTGCTAAGGCATTAGGGATCCTACTCATTCTATCTAGCTCAGCAGATGTCATATAACACTACTTCTTGCTCAGAGATAGACCATGTTGCATAGGCAGAAATCCCTTTTAGAAATTTTTCATGTTGAACCTGTCCAGAAACTTATCTATATAAGTTCCTTGGCTTAGTCCAATGAGTCTCTTGAATCTATCCCTATAGATCTTGATGCCAAAAATGTACTCGAACTCTTCAAGATCTTTCATTGAGAAATACTTCTTGAGCTAGTCTTCTACAAACTCAAGCATTTGAACGTCATTCCCAATAAGTAGTATGTCATCCACATACATAACCAAGAAAACAACTTTGCTCCCACTAAACTTTTTGTGAACACAAGGTTCCTCTTCACATTTGATGAATTCAAACCATTTGATCACTTCATCAAATCGAAGGTTCCAACTCCTTGATGCTTGCTTAAATCCATAAATGGACTTCTTAAGCTTGCATATCATCCTAGGATTCTGTGGATCTTCAAAACTCTTCAGGTTGTGTCATGTACACATCCTCTTCTAAGTATCCGATTAGAACATGGTCTTGACATCCATGGCACCATGCCATTTTTCGGAGCCTGGACCCATCATAGCTTGCTTATATGTAGTAGACTGGTTGATTTCTAACACCAAAATGTCCAGACATGTAGTCAAAATGAAATCAACAAATCTATTTGGCAACGATCTTTGCCTATCCAATCTACGTGTGGGTTGAGCAACTAAAGGTTCTACCACAACGATTTGTGGACTAGTAGGGGTGAGTTCTTGTAACTCCCCTGCCTCCGGTATATGATTATGAGTTCTTTCTTCTAGTGGAATTAAGTCCTCAAAATCCATAGTCTCAGACATTGAGTGATCCATGTCTTCTTGACGTTGCTCGGTTTGTTGGTTCTCTCGAACTTCTTCGAGATCAACATTTCTCCCACTTGACTTTTTGGAAATAAACTCTTTTTCCATAAAGACACTATCCCTAGCAACAAACACTTTATGCTCGGTGGGATTGTAGAAGTAGTACTCTTTAGTTTCCTTAAGGATACCCTACAAAGAAGCACTTATCGGATTTGGTTGCGAGCTTATCTGCTAGTAAACGTTTTACATATGCTTCGCATCCACAAACCTTGAGAAAAGACAAACTTGGAACTCTTCCTGTTCATAACTCATATGATGTCTTTTCTATAGCCTTAGATGGAGTCCTGTTTAGTGTGAACATCATGGTTGGGAGAGTATACATCGAAAAGATATTGGAAGATTAGCAAAACTCATCATTGATTAGACCATGTCCAACAAAGTCATATTTCTCCTTTTAGAGACACTGTTAATTTGTGGTGTTCTGGACGGAATTAGTCGTGAGACAATCCCACAACTCTTTAAATGATGATTAAACTCTTGACTCAAATATTTATCACCACGATCAGATTGTAGTGCCTTAATTTTCTTGCTAAGCTGGTTTTCAACTTCATTCTGAAACTCCTTGAACTTTTAAAAAAAGATTCAATTTTATACTAATTCATTCAGTAAATACAACTGTATCTACTTAAATCATCAGTAAAAGTCATGAAGCATTTATACCCACCTCTAGCTTCTGTGCTCATAGGCCCACATACATCCATATGTATAGTGCCAAGAACTCAGTTGCCCTTTCACTTACCCTAGTAAAAGGTGACTTTGTCATTTTTCTCTCATTAGACATGAGTCGCATGTGTCAAATGATTCACAATCAATTGATATAAAAAATTCCATCTTTATGGAATTTTCCATGCAATTTAAGTCTGAGTGACACAACTGACAATGTCATAGATAGGTATTTTCACCTGCATCTGATTTTTGCTTTTTGGTACTTATGTTGTTAACACCAAATGTTTGATATAGTCATTACTAATCACAACATTAGCTAACATTTGTACCAAAAGAACTCACAATTCCATCCTTTTTATCTTTCAAATACTTTAGGCAGTTTCTCTTCTAGTGACCCTTGGTATGGTAGTAGAAACAATCATGGCCAGTAGCTACTTTAGCTTTCTCAGAAGTGTTCTTAGGTTGGGTAACTAGTTTACCCTTCCATTTTGTGTTCTTCTGCTGTCCAGATGCCCTCCTTTTTGAACCCTTTTCCCTTTTGGACCATCAAGATCTCCTTCTTGTTGCCCATAGTTAGATTTTGCTCAACGGTCTTAAGCATCCCATGCAACTCTTCAAGCGTTTTTACAACACCGTTCGTATTGAAGTTTAGCTTGAACTGAGTAAATCCATCGTGCAGAGAATGAAGTATGATGTCTGTAGCCAACTCTTGGCTATAGGGGTGGCCAAGTCTCTCCATGCTTTCAAAATGACCAATCATTTCAAAGACATGAGGACCAACTGGCTTGCCTTTCTCAAGTTTGCAATCAAGTATTGCCTTATGAGTCTCATACCTCTCCATCCTCGCTTGTTCCTGAAACCCTAACTTTCAAGGTGCGAATGATGGTGCAAGCATCCATCTTTTCGAACCTCTTTTGAAGGTTCGACTCCATAGAAGCCAGCATAAGACATGCGACAATCACTGACTTATCTCTGATTTGTTTTTCCTGATCCTTCTCAGCTTGAGTAGAGGCATCAGTCAATTTCTGGATTGGGGACGGGTGTTAAGTACACTCTCTTTTCCTTCAGACCTGAGAACAATTCTCAGATTTCTTTCCCAATCGAGGAAATTATTGCCGTTCAACTTATTCTTCTCAAGAATTGAACGCAAATTGATGATGGTTGGGTTATCGTTTCTGTTCATGATATCTACAACATAGAACATGCAAAATATGAATCATGTTTGTCATGCAAAAAGCTTAAAATTTAAACATGCTTTAAATGTAAATAAGCTAATGCCATTTTATCCATAAAATAAATTTCCCTTTGAATAAAATGATTCCAAGATCCTATTAGAGATAAGACATTAGCGTGCTTTGGCACTACCCTAACTCTTATGTGACAAGGTAAGTAACTTTTACTAGTTATAACATTTATAACTCTTGGTTGATAGATCACATCTTATGTAAATATATCCCATGCCTCAAAATCCAAAACTTTGTCTTTTGGTCTTTTGTTGAGTAGAACCAATTCAAGGCTATAAATCCCTTATATAGATTTACCCGTACTATCCCAAGGTCAAAGCATGGACACATTGCTTTGGCAAAACCTATCCATCAAATTCCAAGGGCCTCATAGGTTATGAATTGGAAAGGCATACTCTCAATTTTCTTTTAAGGGAACTAGGTTTGTCATGCAAGTCTAATTATCAAGTGAACAAACAACATAATCAAACATGCAAGCATAAACCAAAACACATGCACAAAAATAAATTGTGATCCTAGTATGACCCCTAATGAAAAGAAAACCAAAAAGATAAATCTTCAAAGTTCTTCTAGCTTCTTGGATCCTCATCCTTGATTCTCCTTTTGGATCTCCATCCTAGAATCGCCTTTTGGATCTCCATCCTTGAATCTTGTAACATCTTCTTTTGTACAATGTATAAATAAATTTAATTTCGAAAATTAAATTACAAAAATACATAACGATACGCAGATCGTATTTATATGCTACTTGGGCCATACTAGTCACCGCATGCAATAATATCAAATATTAAAAATATTAATCACAATTAATATAACATCAAAATACTAATCAAATTAATATAAATCAGAAATAGAATATTAATCATATTAATAAACTATTTAACTCAAATCAATTAAATTATCTAATAAAATAACTAATTTAATATTCTTGATATTTAATTCAAATTTAGCAATCATATATATGAAATAAATTTTATGGTAACTCTTACCTTGTATAATTGGATAGAATATTTCATATTAGGGATAAGATATCTATTATATCTGATTAACGTAATTTAGGATCTTACACTAAAACCCTAGTATACCTTTCATAACCTAATAGCCGCTCCATCACCTCCCACTCAAATTTTTGTAACCAGTACAAAATCTTTTGACAATTGTAGGATTAAGATGATAAATTTTCATAAAACTTAAACCTTTGACAAATTAATATATGAATCAAATTCACACAAAATTTGTCAACTTGACATCAAAATCATGAAATTCTTAATTTCTTCGATTCAAATCAAATTCTAGTTTTACGAAATCAAATATTCCGTGAACTATATGAAAAATCATATCTCTTATATAATGCATAGATCGAATCGATTGAACCGAACATCATAAAATTAGAAGAAAAAAAAAACAATCTTTTTCGAAAACAAAAAGTGATTCTAACACACACATACATGTAATCAACGATTGATGCCGTGTGAATCGATTGATGCCGTATTTCCAATTTCACAACTTGTACAGGTAATCAACGATTGATTCAAACACACGTACTTTCAAAAAGTGAACGGTGGCGGTAAGTGTGAAAGTAGATGAATTTGATCGACCGAGCGGTGTAAAAACAGTAATCGTGAACTAATTTCACATATTAAATTTTATACATCCAATCAATTAAAATCACAATTTTAATTATACAAATTATTCCATATATCACTTATACTGCTAAGTTGAATAAAAACTATCAAGAAAATCAATCGATCATATCAATTTATACAAGAGGCTCTGATGCCACTGTAGGAAAATTAGATGCGCAGCGGAAGTTTTAGAAAACTATTTTCTAACATCTAATTCGGGATCTCAGGCATGAATTGATATGAACAATATAGAGGGGAAAAGTCGTACCTTTCTTGTGCGGAACCTTGATTCGAAATCACCTTTGGAGAAAAGAGCCTCAAGCGCGACTCCTCTACTTGGTCCACACGAGCACGGAATTGGATCTCCTTGTCTCCGTTTGCTAGAACGAATGATCGAAGGATTGCAACTCACACCCTACGGGTTAGGGAGGCTAGCGATTTGTGGTGTATTATGTATAAATAAAGACAGAGACTTGGTGGGACAGGTGATCCATATATCGCATCTGACCTTGTTAATTAATTTTGTCTTTTTGACGTTGTTAATTAATTTTGTCTTTTTTTTTTTTGTAGCTAGCAACCGGCCTTTTTGGACATTGTTAATTAATTTTGTCTTTTTTTTTGTTTTTATTATCCTTTATTAGATCGAATCTGACCCGTATTAGCAACGTTCAATTTGACGTTGTAACAAAGTCTAATTCAACATTGTTACAAAGTCTGAACTAACAGAAATTGCAACATCGGATTGGACGTTAATTTGCAGTGTATATAGCGTACTCGATTTAATAAATTGCTTGCTTGGTTATTCTAATATTGTGGTGCACTTTAATTAACTTTTGGACTATGATTGAAAGTTCATTTGGCTGTGAATCGGCCTGCAGATTGTTAATCAATTCCCAAGATTGTTATCACTAGTATCCTATATTTGTTTGTCGATCAATCGATCAATACTATTTATTAAAGGCCTATTAAATTAGTATAGCTTTTGAAAGTGTTGTGGAAATGTTCTGCAGACCTTTTAAAGAAATATTTTTAAAATATTAAGAACTCGTTTCGTATAAGATTGTATAAGGTAAATAGAATGGAAATAAATTTTATATGGGAAAAGATATTGTATATATGTTTTGTGAATCTATATGACACAAAAATGCAATTTTTTGTATGAAAAAAAATATAGAAAGAGTAATGATTAGAGGAGTACATAGTTATCCTTGTTCAAATGGGTATTTGAAAGAGGAGGAATAAAATCAATTTGAAAAGGTGGGAGAAGAGTATAATGATTAAAAATTTTAACAATGTATCTTGAATTATAAATGGGCTAGTGACTACATTCGTTTCGCATGTGGTGAACCATAACTATAAATGGGCAAGCACGCACATACTTCTGATCGATGAGCTAGCAAGGAAGCATATACTTCTGATCAACAAATAAAATCCAGTCCCAAAAAAAATGGAAGGCAAAACTGTGATTTTGGGTGCTCTGATAGTGAACATATATATTTAATAAGGGTGTCCCTATATACACCGTAAATTCGCGGAATAGAGCTGCTAATCAACGCCGGATTCGACGTTGTAGCGTTAATTATATTACAGCGTCGGATCCAACATTGTAATATGTGAAGTGAAGGATCGGATCGGGTTGAACCAGACTAAAAATTTCGGATCGGACGTTGCTAGGGTAAATATTACATAAATTTTCACACACACACCCACAAAAAAAAATTACAAAGTCCTTTGTGGACGTTGTTAATTAATTTTATCTTTTTTTTTGTTTTTTTATTATCCTTTATTAGAGCTGATCTGACCCGTATTAGCAACGTTCAATTTGATGTTGTAACAACGTCTAATTCAACAATGTTACAAAGTCTAAATTTTGTAAGAGAAATTACAACGTCGGATTGGACGTTAATTTTCAGTGTATATAGGGTAGACGATTTAATAAATTGCTTGCTTGGTTAATCTAATATTGTGGTGCACTTTAATTAACTTTTGGACTAGGATTGAAAGTTCAGTTGGCTGTGAATCGGCCTGCAGATTGTCCATTTCCTCCAAGGATTGTTATCACTGGTATCCTGTATTTGTTTGTCGATCAATGGATCAATACTATTTATTAAAGGCCTATTAAATTAGTATAGCTTTTGAAAGTGTTCTGGAACTATTCTTCGGGCCTTTTAAAGAAATATTTTTAAAATATTAAGAACTCGTTTCGTATAAGATTGTATAAGGTAAATAGAATGGAAATAAATTTTATATGACAAAAAATGCTATGTTTGTATGAAAAAAATATATAGAAAGGGTAATGATTAGAGGAGTACATAGTTATCCTTGTTCAAATGGGTATTTGAAAGAGGAGGAATAAAACCAATTTGAAAAGGTGGGAGAAGAGTATAATGATTAAAATATTTTAACAATGTATCTTGAATTATAAATGGGTGATAATGCATATCTTAGATAGGCATTATAGGCATTTTTAGTTTAGTTAGGTTGCATTTCTTTCATACTTTGTTGCTAAATTGCATCTTTTGATTATTTTAGAAGAGTTCGGATTCTGCGCAAATTTGTGTTTATCTTGCAGATTGAATCAAAACACATTTGGGAGATGCAATATATCGAAGAGGAATACAAGAAACATTGGAAGGAAGCAAGGAAGGAAGAGATGCAAGACAAGTGGAGATACCCACGAAGAAAGACAAGAAGAACCGGCAAACAGGATGCCGCGGCCGCAGCAGAGGCTGCTGCAACGGGCATAAGGAAGCAGCATGTGTCGCGGCCGCAACATTGGTCGTCAGCGCTGTTGCGCTGCGTTTTGAACATTAAAAACCTTAGATCTTATTTCACTACTAGAAATTTGTTATTTAACATCGGGTAATAGCCGATGTTTTTTTTTTTAAAAAATCGATGTCTATGTGGGGGATGTAAAAAGTCAAACGTTTTTCACATCGGCCAGAACCCGATGTCTTTGTATGTTATAACATCGTTCATATTTTTAAATCCGATGTCTTTGTTACCCTATAACATCGATTATAAAATATAACCGATGTTATAACATACAAAGACATCGGGTTCTGGCCGATGTGAAAAACTTTTGACTTTTTACATCCCCCACATAGACATCGATTTTTTTTTTGAAAGACATCGACTATTACCCGATGTGAAATGATATATTTGTGGTTTTTTTTATTATCATAACCTATATATACGGGATTTGAACCCGCATCTTTGTGTTTGAACACAATGCTCTACCATTTGAGCTAATAGGCTTTAAATTAGATAGAATGTTCTTACATGTATGTAAGAAGCAAGCAAATTCATGACAAGACTTTAGCACTTGCTCAAGTCTAATAAATTCATGACAACATGATGAATGACTGAAACAAAAGAAGTAGAGAAAGACCTATAGCACCCTTTACATTGTTAGGGAATCAAACTAATAAATTGGTTTTGATTCAGGGTTGCTCCAAGTCTGTCCCTATCTTACTCTGCCAAAATCTCATTTCATAAGTCTCTTTTTCTCCTAATACACACCCAAAAATTGTGTAATTCAAACAACGCATCATATATAAGCAAGAGTCAGACATAAATACACCGAGTGAAAAGCCAAACAAACCATCAATTGACTTGTAAGTGGCAGGGATTACCATTGGATCGGCCACAGGAAATATCATATAAGCCAGGACTCATGGAGGGGACTAGAGTGAGTAAGTACTATATAGCCTAGCATAGTTTTAGAAAATCACCTTTATCAAGAGATGAGCATTCTTCACAGTGAAATATTGCATTGAACTCATCCTCTTTGAACCGGGTATAATTTCCATCAGAGTCAGCAAAATCAAAAGGGCATAATTCCCACTCTTCAAAGGTAGAATCGGACATAATTAAATCTTGATAAATCCCACATCTCTTGCACTTTTGTGTTAAAAGTTCAGTCAAAGGTTGAAATATAAAAATAAGAACAGGTCAGTACTTCAGCTGCACTTCGAACAGTTCGAAGTTTGAACAGAAGACATAAATCACTGATTAATGATTAGACACTTAGAGAAGGGCTTAATGTAGAAAAAAAAAGATTGATGTAAAAATGCATGAAAAAAGGATGTTTAGGTGTACTAGTTGATGGAAGGGATGAAATTTTTAACCTTCTTCAAAATTTATCCTCCAAAACATCTATTACAAAAGATTCTAAGGTTCTGACATCCATAGAAAAGAAGAAGAACAAAATTTATCTTCCAAAACCACTCAACTAGCACAAAGTTTAGGCCATTACCCCCTGCCTGAATGCAGCAGAATTTATTGATTCACTATTAATCTGCCAAAGAAAAAAAATTCTAGCAGAAACATCTCTGACCCTATTAAGATGAAAAACCGGTAAACATCAAGTAACTCTTCAAATTAGAGGAAAAATATACAAGTAAGAAATAGTGTACGAGTAGAAGTGTAGAACAACTAAATAAGGAATCAAATCTAAAATCAATGACATTCCTAAGATATATCAGCGAACAACTAAATAAGGAACAAAGCATCTACTCCTTCAAACAACCTTATCACAATTCACAAGTAACACCTCAATTTCACCAGATAAATTATGCTCTAACTCAGCGAAAATCAATGACATTCCTAAGATATATTAGCGAACACCTCACACTCATCCATATTTTGCAAAGTAAAATCATGGACATTCAATGGAAACAGGGAGCATGAGACAAGTAGGAAAAGAACAAGCATGAGCACAATTCAATCTAGTAGCCAACACTTCCAATAAATAGGTGTAATAAAAGACTAAATTTCGAAACTAAAGTCATCAATTTTAGCAACAAAATCAGTCAAATTTCACCTCTAATGTTTATCATGAGACTAAAAAACCTAACTCAGCTGATTTCAGATACAACAAGGAAAAAATTGATCAACAACAGGGAGTTTATGTCTATCAAAGTCTCATAATCTTAGCTACAACCCAATGTGACAACAATGAACCTATCATCAAAGGCTATCAAATTCTGCACAAGTGAATATTAACTAGATTAGATAATCAGAGGCAATCAAAGATCAATTTCAACATCCACCAGATCCCCCAAGCACCTAATCACCAAAATTTAAGCAGTTTCTAAATTCTAATCACTTTCAATCCAGAATAATCAGCAAGGAAGAAGGCTAACAAGTTTTGACATAGCAGATTGACAGGAAGGAGAGAAAAATACTAACCTGCACTTACCTGAGGCGAAATTGGAGGATGAATTGCAGGCGAGAGAGCAGCAGTGGAGCAATGAGCAGCTAATCACAAAAAACTCGTCAATTTAGCAAAGAGGGAGCGGAATCCGGTGGTTGTGAGGGAAGATCGTCGGAGGCTCGGGTGTTCCGGAATGAGACGATGAAGAATTGGGACACTAAATCTCCTAAAGGATTGCAGAAGGATAGCTGATGGCGTGAAATGAAAGAAGTGAGCACAGGTGATGCACCTTGACTAAATTAGGACGAGAGAGAGACTTGTTTTATTAAACTACAGTGTCAGGAAATATCAGTTAGCTTTTGAAACTGCACATTTCTCTTGCATTTATAAAAAAGACACCATTAAGGGTATCCACAGGTGAAATTGATAATTAATTAGAAAGAAAAGGCCAGATGATGCAGAATGATTTATGCAAGTTTCAAAAGATATTATGTAATAGACTTGTCTACAGACAAACAAAAGAAACCAAAATTAACAGGATTCAAATGATACTATGACTCGTCAATCGTTTATTCCATCCTACAAATATCACCCTCAAACTAAATCACAGTCTGACTGCTCTATCCTTAAGCCCAAAGTTAAAGGTTTATTCACAAGGCCGAACTTAATATATCAAGTTATATCTGATAGGTGAGGGTATAGTCATACAATTGGTCGAGTATACTATTGCAGGCAAGTAGGCGAAGTAATACAACAGCCTAAAACCCTGTGAATTGAAAGACCTTCAGTCGAAAATTGACAATCAACAGTCAATTGAATACAAAAATCAAGAGTTTAAGCAAATTCGAGTATGAATCCAAAAGTTTCGAACCCTAAACCCAAGAATTGGGACACTAAACCCTAGAATCTAAAATTTTATCATAGAGAGAAATGAGGATACATATGTTACCTCGGAGGCACTGCAGTAGTTGCGTATTCAGAGAAGAAAGGAGAAGGCCGATGGCGAGGTGTCGGAGGAGGCCAACAAGCACAGGTGCAGTGATGGAGATTTTGCGGTGGGGATTTCGGTGCTATATTTTGAGACAGATAAAGAGAGCAGGAGAAGAGGGTGGTTAGGGTTCCGGCAGGGAAGCAGACCAGAATAGGGAGGGAGGGAGAGAGATACCTGAGAAGAAAGGGGTTCCAGTGGGCTCGAGCGAGACGAGAGAGACGAGAAAGAAAGGGATTTTGCCATTGTTGAGGAAACAACTGAGAGATGGGAACGAGAGCGAAGAAGGGATTACTCCGAAGAGACTACGTCCCCACCGGCGCCACCCTCGAGTTCGAAAGCCGGCAAGATTGGAGGAGGAAGGGGTTGGTGGTGAACAGGAAGAGTCGTCTGCGGCCGCGAGTCTAGACTGAGAGGAAAGGGCTCCGGTGGGAGTCGGGATTTGGAAGAGGATTGAGGTGGGAGTTCTGCAGACGTGTTTTACTTTTTCCAAGTATATGGCTTTCTTTTTCTTTGTAAATTAAGTGTTGAGATATTGGGCGGGATTTCACGTAGTTTATATTTCAATCCGCGCCTTCTAAATTTTTTTTAAAACACATATTTAACATCTGTCAAATAAATTGGACGATATCTATAATCTTATTTAAATCGCAAATTTATAAACCGATGTTAAAAAATTGTTTAACATGGCAGGTTTTTCTGACTGATGTTAATGAACCGATGTTAAATAGCATAATTCTAGTAGTGTTTATTTGTTTCATGGCCGACTTGGGATCATATATAAGGCCAAATTTAGTTATTTTTCCAACACTTCTATTCTATTCTTTCATTCATCAGACACTTTAGAGATTTGAGCGATGTCTTCCATGAGGAACTAAACTCATCTATTCTGCCTGCAATTTGAAGCTTTATTTGGATTGATTGTGAATTTCTAATTCTCGTTCCTTGTTTCCTATATTGGAATGCTTCAAGTTCTTTGTGCTTTATTGTCTATTGTTTTATTCTATCTAGCCCGTGCAACTAGTTAGAATCAATTCAATTGCTAAGGTTTTGTAGATTCCTGGTTGTGAACCTTAAGATAAGTGGAAAACTTGTTCCTTTAGGGCTGGTTGAACTAATTGAATGAGTGATGTGAGTCTAATTTGCCATGTTTTACACTTACTTTTATATCAATTTCTGCATGCATTTCATACATTTGGGTTAGAATAGTACATAATTTGTGTATTTTATGTTTATTTGCAATATATGGAGGTTTACACAAGTTTTTGTTATATTTCGCAGAAATCGGACGCACTTTGGAGCTTAAAGGAAAGTCATGAAGAAGCTAAGGATGGTGCAGCTGGATAAAACGCCATTTTACACCATTCATCATTCTGAGTCAAGCTTTGATGTCCACGTGAGAGTTGTAGCCCTCGAAAGGATCTTTCCAACGCATGGTCATATGTGTCAATCCGGCAAACGATGACTCAGAAAAGTGCGTTTTAAGAACGGAGCAGAATGCCGAAAGCGGCAGAGTTACTTGAAGTCGACCAAATTGGTCGAAATCGACCAAATTCTACTCGACTTTTGTTCCAGAAAACGAGATCGAGCACGAGCTGAGCACAAGACCACTCGAGTCGAAGAAATCTACTCGACATCGAGGAACTCGGTCGATGTCGAGGAGATTCTAGAAGCTGTCCGTGTCCGAGATCGACGAAGAAGCTAAAGACGGAGAAAAGTTGGTCGATATCGAGTAAACTGCTCGATATCGAGTTGACCCCCAGAAGCCGAAACGAGTAGTCCGAATCTTATTAAGTTTCTATCCAAAGTCCAATGGAGATATTTTCGAGACCAAATTCCATCAAGATCTATCAAGTGCTATCAAGATGGGAGAGATATTTACCTACATTAGATATAATTCCTTTTTAGATTTAATTATTTATTTCCATGTTTTTATCTTAATAAAGTAGATAAATAGATATAGATATAGATAGGTAATTCTTTTCTAATTAGAGAGGGAATGAGGCCTATAAATAAAGCCTTAGGGGCTGATTTCCATTCATTCAATTCTAGAGAAGGAGAAGAAGTAGTTAGAGAGAGAGAGAGAGAGAGCTTGTAGCCGATTAGAGAGGAGTTTTGCGAGAGCAGATTTGGCTCCGATTGGTTGTAAGTTTTATTTAGTTTATTTAATGCAATTTATTTTCCTGAAATCTTTGATGAGTTTATTCATGATGAAGAGCGAGTAGTCCACACACTTCTAGGGTCGGGGAGAGCCCGACGGTAGCCATGGGAGGTGATCTATTTCATTATATTTTAAACTCGATTTCCTCCTACAACAAAATTGGCGCCGTTGCCGGGGAAGCAATCATTCACGCCTTAAATCCACAGGACACCTTCGAGTGTTTAAGAAAATGCGCCGAAAAGGGAAAGAGAGAGACGGTATGCAAAAGAATTTGAATATTTGAGATGGCTATACATCGTTGATGAGGAGGCATGGCTTGAGGGTGTACGCGCATTTAGGAAGCTACAAGAATCGTCAAAATCATCGCCAGAAGCCCCAATCCCACTAGAAGGAGGATCTGAACCTGAGGTCGACCTCGACCAACACCTAGTCAATGTCGACCCATCTCCAGTCGATATCAACCTATCTACAATCGATACCCAGGTATGTCCTTCCGCTATCTCAATTCCAACTTTGCTATCTATCTTTGAAAAACCACTTGAAGAACCTTAAGAAGAAGAAGAGCCAGAAAAAAAGGAGTTGGACGTTGTTGCCCAGGATGTTTCAAGGTCGCTTTTACCTTACAAGGTGAAGGTCATCCCCGACAATTTTGAGCAACCGATGTTTATATTCAAGTATGGGGTCCTAGCAAAGTGGCATGAAGATCCGAATGATGAGGTGGAAATGTCTCTTCCCACTCCACCGTTTTGCTGTGGTGGAGACGCGCAAACAAATCAACCAATTAAGCGGAAGAGGTATAATGATGAGGTATGTATATTTTCTTTATATCTTCCTTTATGCATGCCAACGGGAGCCCAGGAAGATAAATGGGTGGAGCCATGGAGCGTTCACTCGAGGAGATTTAAGCTTATTCACATGATGCCCCCAATGACATCCCACGCTTCCCACCACCGGAGAAACCACCAGATCCACCTATACCTCCTGACAAAGATGAGCCAGCACTAGTTGAAAAAAGCCTTTTTAGCCCGGACGTTTATTGTTATATAGCCCGGATATTTCAAAAAGTCCATCCGGGCATCAGGTCTTCGTGATATTAGGATAACTGCCCGGATGTGGAAACTAACGCCCGGGTTAAAAAAGCGTGACTTTTCAGGAAAAAACCGACTTTACAGCCCGGATATAGAACACGCCCGTGCTATTTAGTCCATTATTTATTTTTTTAAAAAAAAGAGAAATCATAGCCCGGAGGATTTTAGGTCCGGGCTAAAAAATCCTTTTTTTAATTAAAAAAAACGCCCACAGGCATTGCACCTGTGCTCTCACTAGCTTTATATTTCAACTTTCCTAGGTTCAATTAATTAGAATTTTTCATTTCCTCAGATTTTCAATACCTTTAGAATATAAAAATGGATAAAAAGAATGTGAACTACTCAAAGTACCGAACTAAGGCAAATTGTGTCTTCATTTCCAAAAAACACACCATATATTCAAGCATCCGAAAGTGTAGGCTAAGGAGTGATTACATGCTCCAATTGTTAGCTGGAGCCTCGGGTGCTACTGGGACTCACCGAAGACCGTAAAGTCATCCAATTGCAGCTGCAGTTGAACAGAGACGAGGTCCCGAAGCAGAGGTGCCCCATCCTTCCCCTAGTTGGCTGCATCGGGTGTGTTAAACTTGTCTAGCAGTACAACATGCATACCTATGCTTTTAGCAGACAAGTAATCTTTGCGCATGTTTTTGCCAATATGGAGAGCTTCTCCAAGCGCAACGTTGCCAGCTCTTTCCAGTGCGATCTGGTATATATCTTTGGATTTGCCAGCTCTTTCCTCTCCCTGAAAGCCAGTATGCAAGCAAATTTTTCTCAAACATCTCCTTGTCATAATCATATCCTGCCTATTGCATGCAAATTGTATGTATAATTTAGCAGAAAGGAAATTGATGTGAGCCTAATTCGCCATGTTTTACACTTACTTTTATATCGATTTCTGCATAAATTGCATGCATTTGGGTTAGAATAATACAGAATCTATGTAGTTTACACTTATTTGCAATATATGGAGGTCTACACAAGTTTTGGTTATATTTCGCAGAAATCGGACGCACTTTGGAGCTTAAAGGAAACTCATGGAGAAGCTAAGAATGGTGCAGCTGGAGAAAAGGCCATTTATCATCATTCTTCGTTCTGAATCAAGCTTTGATGTCTTCATGAGAGTTGTAGCCCTCGGAAAGAGCTTTCCAACGCATGGTCATATGCGTCAATCCGAAAAACGAGGACTCAGGAAAGTGCGTTTCAAGAACAGAGCAGAAAGCTGAAGCCAAGTGTACTCGATATCGAGTACACCTTACTCGATATCGACCAACTTTGTCGAGCAGACCTGGTCGAGCAGAGCTGATCGAGGACACTGAGTCAGAGACAACCCGACTCCCGGAATCCTACTCGATGTCGAGGAGGCCTTGTCGAGATCGAGGAGCCATGTCCGGAGTTGACGAGCTGTGCCAAGTCGAGAAGCCGAAGGCGGAGACGCCAGCCAACCCTACTCGACCTCGAGGAGGCATTGTCGAGATCGAGGAGCCACCCTGCGCCAGTCCGAGCCCATGCCGAGGAGGAGTCCTCGACAACATCAGTCCGAGTCATCCTCGACCGCACTCTACTCGATCTCGAGTACCCTTGGTCGAGATCGAGGAGCCAGAACCACCAGATCCGAGCCATGTCGAGCAGGGCCACCCGACCAAGCCAGCCAGACGACGAATCCTACTCGATCTCGAGTAGCCCTGGTCGAGATCGACGAGCCGCGTCCGAAGCCGCGTTACGCGCTTTGAGCAATCCTTGTCGAATTGGGAGTCCTTGGAGCCTAAGGAAGTCGAGTTGGCCGAGATCTATCAAGTTCTATCTATGGAAGGAAGACCTATCAACATGAAGACATCTTACCTATTTAGATTTATCTTTTCCTTTTAGATTTAATTACTAAATTGCTTTTATTTATCTTTTAAAGTTTTAGATATAATTTTAGATATAGATAGAGATATTCTATCCTTGAATAGCAAGGATTAGAAGGCTATAAATAAAGCCCTAGGGGGCTGATTTTCATTGATTCAAGCAAAGCCGTCTTCGGGCGCAAGGAGAGGGAGGAGGCGAGAGAGAGAGAAGGAGAGAGAGAGAGAGAGAGAGAGAGAGAGAGAGAGAGAGGAGGCGAGAGAGGAGAGAGAGGAGGCAAGAGAGGAGAGAGAGGAGGAACGTTTGGAAGGTTTTGTAAGTTTTAGTTTATTTTATGTTAAAGTTAATTTCTTTCATCATGTTTGCTTTCTAATTTTCCTTCTTCTAGGGTTGGTGTGATCCCAACATAGATATGTTTGTTTGATTTATAAATTCATGATTTTGTATGTCTTTATTATCATCTACCTATGTGCTTAATCCTTTGCGACAGTCGAGGACAATTTCTTATTTGCAATTATGAAGCGAAAGTGAATTAATTATGAATTTGGATAGTAATTAGGCTTTGCTTGCGAAAGTTGGTTGATCCTAATTAAGAAAAGGTAGTAACACTTAGAGTTTATGCGAAAGCCTCTATATTCCTATTTGTTAATAACGAAAGTTATTTGATATAAAGCATGCATCTTTTTGTGATTTATGATCTGCGCATATGTTTATTGTTGTGGTGATCCCTAACCTTGGAAGTTTGCATCTTTATTTATTTTATTTCATTATTTTTATCCTGCAAAGTTACCCGACACCGACCACCTCTTCTTCTATCATTCCCTCGACATCGACCAAGTCTTAGTCGACATCGACAACAACCTCCCCACCTTTTCCCACTATCCCTGAACCCCAAAACACACTAAACCTAGAACCGCTGACTTCTCTCCTGAGGACGAACCTGACTCCACTATCCTATAGCGGGGTCTTGACTACAAATTTATTTGGTCGAGAAACCCTCTCGTCAAATTGGCGCCGTTGCCGGGGAGATATCAATCGCGCCTAGTTTAATTGTGTTTAAGGTTCAGAAAAGCCCATCCCTTTTTCTTACCCTTCACATACCCTACCACCACCTACCTCACCGGTACCAACTGGGTGCCAAGCTTTTACCACTAATTTGTGTTCTTGATTGTGATTTCAAAGCTTAGGTACAAAGATGGAAGACTTTGTCGAAGGGAATCCTGCATGGGAAGAATGGTATCAAGATTTGAGACGGAGAAATAGGATCGCAGTGGAGGAGTCACGATTAAAGGAAATAGCTCGGTTGGAAGACGAAATTCGAAAGCTTGAGGCTTCCATTCAGTCTAAAGGACCATGCCCTCCTCTCGACGAGCCAATTGACCCACTTAATGTCGACAACCAGGTATGTCCTTCCTCGAATTTCATTCCTACTTTGCTACCTATTGTTGATGAATCATATGAAGGATCCCACGGCGAAATAGCACTAGAAGAGAAGAAGTTGGACATTGTTGACCAGGGCATTCCAAGATCGCTTTTACCTTACAAGGTGAAGGCTATCCCCGATGATTTTGAGCAACCGATGTTCATATTCAAGTATGGGGTCCTAGCAAAGTGGCATGAAGCTCCACATGATGAGGTGGAAATATCTCTTCCCACTCCACCGTTTTGCTGTGGTGGAGACGCGCAACCAAGTCAACCTATGAAGCGGAAGAGGTATGATGATGAGGTATGTATATTTTCTTTATATCTTCCTTTATGCATGCCAACTGGAGCCCAGGAAGATGAATGGGTGAAGCCATGGAGCGTTCACTCGGGGAGGTTTAAGCTTCTTCACATGATGCCTCTGGATGACATCCCACGCTTTCCACCACCGGAGGAACCACCAGATCCACCTATACCTCCGGACAAAGATGAGCCAGGCTAATGCTTAATGGAGAAGTCGGCCTAGCGACTATAAAATCTAGAGCTTGTACATAGACATTTATTTTTGGACTTTTGAGACTTTGTTGCTTTTGTTTGTTTTTGTTTTTGGAACTTTTAGTTTTTCTATTGTGGGTATATGTCTTCTACACTTTTCAGGTCCATGGATAGATGCAAGCTAAAAACGGACTCGGCTCAGGCATTTTAACTCGATATTATGAAGCCCTGCACATCTGTCTAGTGAGTTTCTTTCTTTACCCTTGTTTTTATACAGTGAGGACATTGTAATGTTTAAGTATGGGGTGGGGGAAGGGCTTACTTTATGCATATTTGCCATATTTGACATTATGTGTGCATATTTAAAGTTTATTTCTTATACATGGCTATTTTGGAATTCATTATTAATTTATGTGCTTATATGCATGTTTTCCAAAAGTTTGAAAAATGACCCCCATTGAAAATTTTGAAATAATGTCATGGAAGCTTATATTGAACTCAACGATGCAAAATTAGATTCATTAGAGATATAGCATGAAATTGCCTAGTAAAGGGAAGTCACAATAAAGTGCATTATTTCTTGAAAACCATGAAAGGAGGTAAAATTTGAAGTTGCTTTTGACATGTTGCATGATAAGATGATGGAGGACTTTATATTTCCATATAATGCTCATATTGTTATATCCTAGCCTTACCTATGCTTATGCATCACAAAGCCATAATATGCCTTATTTCAAATATTGCTCCACATGATCTAAAAATTGCCATTCTTTATCTTATCCGGGGACTATGTTGAGAATGATGTTACATTATGGAGATGGTATATGGTTGTTGTGTCATATTTGGAGTTTGGAAGGAAATTATTTGAAATATATGGAAAATTTAATGAGTGAAAGAAAATCCAATCACCACAGGAGATAAAGGTAGATTGACCCTGCTCTCTGAGATAATAGTTTGGAGAGATGGGACACATTGTGAGGAGTCCAAAGCACTAAGTATCCGGGGCCATTCATGACACCCATGTTTGCGACTCGCGAGAAGGCAGTGCTGAGGTTAGAGAGGTAAAAGCATTATTATTGAGAAAAAGCATTATGAAAGGTGATGAAACTTATGAGAAAGAATGTGGTATGAAATTCAGTTTGGAAATACTCCATTTCCCTGGATCATTAGCACCACATTGCCAAAAAGTGCCCACCTTTAGCCTTTTACCAATCTACTCCTTATTTGAGCTTAAATTAAAGTCCTCTTGATTATTAATGCTTTGTCACATAAAAATTGTTTTTGCATAACACTCCTTTTGTGAGTAGATGTTGCTTTTGTATAATTGCACATGCATGGATCTGTGACATAAGTACCTTTTCGAGGATGGTAATTGATTGTAGGGTTATATGGCAATGAATCTAATATGTTGAGAGTTTTGATTTCTTCCCCTGAATGACAAATAAAAGTATTGCATGAGGACAAGCAAGCTTAAGTATGGGGTGTTTGATGTGAGCCTAATTCGCCATGTTTTACACTTACTTTTATATCGATTTCTGCATACATTGCATGCATTTGGGTTAGAATAATACAGAATCTATGTAGTTTACACTTATTTGCAATATATGGAGGTCTACACAAGTTTTGGTTATATTTCGCAGAAATCGGACGCACTTTGGAGCTTAAAGGAAACTCATGGAGAAGCTAAGAATGGTGCAGCTGGAGAAAAGGCCATTTTTCATTATTCTTCGTTCTGAATCAAGCTTTGATGTCTTCATGAGAGTTGTAGCCCTCGGAAAGAGATTTCCAACGCATGGTCATATGCGTCAATCCGACAAACGAGGACTTGGGAAAGTGCGTTTCAAGAACAGAGCAGAAAGCTGAAGCCAAGTGTACTCGATATCGAGTACACCTTACTCGATATCGACCAACTTTGTCGAGCAGACCTGGTCGAGCAGAGCTGATCGAGGACACTGAGTCAGAGACAACCCGACTCCCGGAATCCTACTCGATGTCGAGGAGGCCTTGTCGAGATCGAGGAGCCATGTCCGGAGTTGACGAGCTGTGCCAAGTCGAGAAGCCGAAGACGGAGACGCCGAGCCAACCCTACTCGACCTCGAGGAGGCATTGTCGAGATCGAGGAGCCACCCTGCGCCAGTCCGAGCCCATGCCGAGGAGGAGTCCTCGACAACATCAGTCCGAGTCATCCTCGACCGCACTCTACTCGATCTCGAGTACCCTTGGTCGAGATCGAGGAGCCAGAACCACCAGATCCGAGCCATGTCGAGCAGGGCCACCCGACCAAGCCAGCCAGACGACGAATCGTACTCGATCTCGAGTAGTGATAGATGGTTTTTAGTCGCCTAAACCGTATCAAAATAAATCCGAACCTACCTAACTAATGTAGTGTGGTAAGCACGAGTCGATCCCACAGAGAATCAAGTATTCCTAAGTAATGTATATTTACCAATTAGTAGAAAAGAGGGGTTTTGGTGATTGAAGATGAGAAAAGAAACTATAAACAAGTTAATAGAGATAACAATTGAGAAAATAGTTCCATCTACAAATATCCACTTTAGCTTGGTTGATTGATCATCGATTCTTCTTCAAGTTCTCTTTTCATCCTATTATTGTTCCTGTCCTGATCTTGTGTAAATTACTAGGTCTACGAGTCCTAGTAACCCTTACTAATTAGATAACCCTAACACGGTCAAGATTTAACCTAATAGTAGAATTAAGATTAAGGATTAACCAGGATACATGCAACACCAAGCTACGAGTCAGCATTTAACATATAATTGATTCTCTACACACCAATTTAGTCCTACGAGACCTAAAAAGGCATGATTGCTACTATGGATTAAGGTTCGCTACGAGGAATCTACAAAATCCTAGCAATAATCTCAACTAGTTGTACGGACTAGAAGAAATCAACAATATTCGCAAAAGAATCAATACGAATCAATAGGAATAGAACAAGAATAGAAATCTCACAACTTTATCAAACCAAAGCTTCAATCCATAGACGAAACGAAAGAGTTTAGCACTCCATGGCCATTGAGGCTCTCCTCTAGGGTTCTCTCAATTGATAATCTTCCAAGTGCATAAAACTAAAGAATTAGATCCCCCAAATAAAACCCTACAACTTCCTTAAAAAGCCTCAAAAGAGTCGGCCAAATAATAATTCTAAAAACTAATTAAAGAGACAAAAAGTCCATTAAGCAGATTCGGCGTTTCTGCAGAGGCCGCGGGGCAGCCAACCCAGGCCGCGGGGCGGCCGGGCGATTGTGAAATCCTTCGTCAGAGCTTCGGGCCGCGGGGCGGCTTTTACTGTTCACAACGATTTTTCCTCTTCGAATTTGGTCCCGATGTCAACACGAAAGTTGTAGATCTCGGAAAGAGCTTTCCAACGCATTGTCATAATAGTCAATCGGACAACCGAGGCCTCCAGAAAGTGCGAAACAAGTTCAGCATGTCTAGCGACAACTTCTGCCGACTTGTTCTTCACTTAGGCTCTCTAACTTCGATTCCGCTCCCGAGCTCTTCACTTTTCCTCCTCCTCTTCACTCTTCCTTCATCCATCAGCTTCCTCATTCCTCGTCGGATCCACATATACCTGAAATAATCCATAAAAGCGTGTAGATTCCGACTCTACCAACAAAACAAGTATAAATGCAATTCTAGCCTAAACCATGCATTATATACATCTAAATCATGATAAATGCATCCTAATATGCCTACCTAAATGCATGCTATCAAGTAGCCCTGGTCGAGATCGACGAGCCGCGTCCGAAGCCGCGTTACGCGCTTTGAGCAATCCTTGTCGAATTGGGAGTCCTTGGAGCCTAAGGAAGTCGAGTTGGCCGAGATCTATCAAGTTCTATCTATGGAAGGAAGACCTATCAACATGAAGACATCTTACCTATTTAGATTTATCTTTTCCTTTTAGATTTAATTCCTAAATTGCTTTTATTTATCTTTTAAAGTTTTAGATATAATTTTAGATATAGATAGAGATATTCTATCCTTGAATAACAAGGATTAGAAGGCTATAAATAAAGCCCTAGGGGGCTGATTTTCATTGATTCAAGCAAAGCCGTCTTCGGGCGCAAGGAGAGGGAGGAGGCGAGAGAGAGAGAGAGAGAGAGAGAGAGAGAGAGAGAGAGAGGAGGCGAGAGAGGAGAGAGAGAGGAGGCAAGAGAGGAGAGAGAGGAGGAACGTTTGGAAGGTTTTGTAAGTTTTAGTTTATTTTATGTTAAAGTTAATTTCTTTCATCATGTTTGCTTTCTAATTTTCCTTCTTCTAGGGTTGGTGTGATCCCAACATAGATATATTTGTTTGATTTATGAATTCATGATTTTGTATGTCTTTATTATCATCTACCTATGTGCTTAATCCTTTGCGACAGTCGAGGACAATTTCTTATTTGCAATTATGAAGCGAAAGTGAATTAATTATGAATTTGGATAGTAATTAGGCTTTGCTTGCGAAAGTTGGTTGATCCTAATTAAGAAAAGGTAGTAACACTTAGGGTTTATGCGAAAGCCTCTATATTCCTATTTGTTAATAACGAAAGTTATTTGATATAAAGCATGCATCTTTTTGTGATTTATGATCTGCGCATATGTTTATTGTCGTGGTGATCCCTAACCTTGGAAGTTTGCATCTTTATTTATTTTATTTCATTATTTTTATCCTGCAAAGTTACCCGACACTGACCACCTCTTCTTCTATCATTCCCTCGACATCGACCAAGTCTTAGTCGACATCGACAATAACCTCCCTACCTTTTCCCGCTATCCCTGAACCCCAAAACACACTAAACCTAGAACCGCTGACTTCTCTCCTGAGGACGAACCTGACTCCACTATCCTATAGTGGGGTCTTGACTACAAATTTATTTGGTCGAGAAACTCTCTCGTCAGAAATCCTGAAAGCAAGCACAAATAAACATATTATTTGCCTAGCAAATTTTTTCTTCCAAGGAAGATGAGTTGTGCTATCAAGAATCTAAGATTCCATCTAATTGCTGATTTCGTTAGCTCCCTGTGTCTTTCAGAGTCAAGAATTACATAGAAAGCATCAGGAGATACTAATGAAAGCAGTTAAAATCCTTACCCTCTGGAAGGAGTCTCTAACGCAAGTTTTCCACCAAACAACACTACGCATCTTGGCAGTGTGTCCAAAACAGGGATATATTTCTTTGCCATTTCTGTTAACAATTTACTCAAGCACATGCCTCACACGACTTTGTTGATTATGATCCCTATGGGTTCATCAAACTTGGACCATATTGCCGTCTCACATGCTCCAGAATCGACCTGTTAATCAACTTTAGACTAGCACCTGATATCTACAACATGATTTAAACAATAATAGCATTAAGTATAAAACTTACTCCTGCTTTGATAATTTTTGCTTCAAACACTAGCAACTCAATTGAAAACCACCAAACTTACTTCCTGCTTGAAATTGAATAGAGGAGGTAAAGGCCGACCATTTGGTAATCAAGCATTTGGTTCCCAGAGCTCATCAAAGAAAGAATGCATGAATGCTTTTACCTCTAATTTTAAGAGACAATGCCGACACTTAATTACAAAGGAAAAGGATACCTAATTTTATCCTTGAAAAGAAACAATACAAACCTAACATGAAAATTCTTTGACAGACCACTACCATCAACGAAAATACAAGGAAAAAGATAACATTCTTTAAACTAGCCGCTAAATTAGTTTACAAAAATAACCAACATGTATTACGGTGACAGAAAAACTACACTTACAGCAATGCAATGGAGACTTGGCAAATACTGAGGAAACCTAGAGGTAAATCTCTTATGAAAAAGCTGAGGATAAGAATAAAAATAAAATGACCATAGATCCAAACAAAACAAAAAGGCTCACAAAACAAAGAAAAATAAATAAATCATCCATCAGTAAAATAAAGCAAATCTCAATGTATTTCTTTGATTTGCTGCATTTGCAAAACTCCGAATCACTTCCAAAGCTTCAATATGTAAGAAACATGGAAGTTATGTTGGTTTGCTCCCTATCGATGCAAAAGTAATCCTAAAAAGCGAAACAAAGGTGGTTGTAGAATGGAAATGACGTGAATAAAAAAAATGAGATAAGAAGATAGGAGAGAGGAATAGAGGATACATCAAGAGGACGGCCGACGGCGGTGATGATAGCGGTGATGAGAGAAGATTGTGTAATGATGGGCATCTGGCTGTACCATTCTTCAATCTCAGATTTGCTTCTTTCGATCCGAGTTCCTTCCGCCTCTTTCGATCCGAGTTCTTCAACCTCAGATTTGCCTCAGATCTGCCTCTTCTGAGTAATGAAGGTCTCTAGATTCCAAGTATGAAAAACGGGATGACGTGATTTGGAGATTTGAGATGAGATTTAAAGGGATGAGAAAGGTGGTTTCACACTTCCACAAGTTTGAATCTAGGGTTTGAGAGCACAAAGGGGCAAATGGCAACAGCGAGCCCCCAGAGCAAAGGAGAGCACCAAAGGTTTGGTCTTGAAGAAGACCTTTCACTCGATCTATGATTGTTCTCTTTCTCCTCTCTCCCTCTTGATCTATGACTCTTCTCTCTCATCCAAATCAAAAAAAATGACTCTTCTCTCTCATCTCTTGCTTCACAGTTGTACTCGTTTGATATGGGAAGAAAGAGAACATCTGCATAATTTCCCCCCTTTAAAATAAACCCGGATATTTATTAATTTCGGGATATTTGAGAAAATAACCCAGGCGTTTGCCACATAAATGAAATATGGGATATTTACCTAAGCAAATATCCCGGATTTTGAGAGCCCGAGATAATATCATGTAGAGAATAATTTTTTTTAGACCAAATAAACCGGGCGTGTTATTAAGATCCGGGATATTTTCCTATTTATTGCCTTAACAAAAAAGGAAAACATAATTTTGAGCGTTTTACTTGCATTTTATCACGGATAATTGTAATCCGGGCTATTATATAGCGTGCTAATTTGTCATTTGTGTACTAGTGCAGGCTAATGCTTAATAGAGAAAGTCGGCTTAGCGACTATAAAATCTAGAGCTTGTAAATAGACATTTATTTTTGGGACTTTTTGGACATTGTTGTTTTTGTTTGTTTTTGGTTTTGGACATTATTTTTAGGTTTTTCTATTGTGGGTATTTCTTTTCTAACGAATCTTGCAAGGAAGAAGAAGCTGCAGACTTACTCGAAGTCGAGTAAGTTACTCGACATCGACCAAAACCATCGAGCAAAAAGGAGCCTGTGGACTAGGAAAACAACCCTGGAGGCATCACCTTACTCGATCTCGAGTAGCCTTGAATTGGTCGACATCGACCAACTTCCTCGAAATCGACCAACTTTTGTCGATGTCGACCATCTCTGCAGCAACATTACACTCGATTTTTGGCATCCTGCACATCTGTCTAGTGAGTTTCTTTGTTTACCCTTATTTTTTTATACAGTGAGGACACTGTATTGTTTAAGTATGGGGTGGGGGAAGGGCTTACTTTATTCATATTTGATTTTATTTGACATTATGTGTGCATATTTAAAGCTTAATTCTTGAATTGCTTATACATGGCTAATTTGGAATTCATTATTGATTTATATGCTGATATGCATGTTTTCCAAAGTTTGAAAATATAACAACCCTTTTTAAATCCCAAGGGAGTGTTGCAGCGCCAGTGAATCCGCAGACTTTAATGTCTTTGCATTCACCTGAGGCTTATAGGGACATGCAACCATGCTCCCATAAACAAGACAGTACTTCAAGCAGTTGAATAAAATAATGCGGATGTCAATTAAATATCATAGTTTAAAATAACTAATCTTAACAACATAGCTGAAAATCCCAAAAACTATAAATTCTACATAACTCCAAAGTGGCTAAAAACCAGCGTAGCGTTGCGGAAACTTTAAAGGTTTGAAATTGAAGTTTAAAAATCCAAGGATGATAGTCCTCTCTTCAGCTCTCTCCTGCTCCTGCTCCGCTGCTTGCACTAGACCTGTAGATGATAGTCCTCTCTTCAGCTCTCTCCTTCTCCGCTGCTCAGCTCTCTCCTGCTCCAAAGTGGCTAAAAACCTGAGACTGTTTGAAGTCTAGATATTCCATGGAACCTTTTAGATTGGGGTTTACACTATCCCAAACCTGCGAGATAACCCTCACAACTGACTTTAAGTCAATCCGCACCACGTGAGATGCACATATTAATTATAACAGCTTTAATATCTAATACTAGGTGATCATAATAATAGCATTAAATCAACAAGTACAAGCACGGATATTTCAAAGGATCTTAATATCACATGCTATTAATTTGCATGAAGGAAACAAACAGAATTTCATGCAATTCGGAAGATGAAAATGGGCAATTTTTATTTATCTCGAGTTATAAAACAAATGACACATTTAATACACATATCACATTAAATTAACAATTGCCCATTAATTTATATACTCATGCCAATTTATGAATAAGGAGATAAATTACACCAAGCAGTCAAATATGCAATTTATCGAAACTGGCAAGGAAATGGGCCACAGGGCCGCATTCGACACAGAAGAATAAAAAGGCACGCCAAAAGAAAATCACGAAACATGCAAAAGGCATTGAACGAAATCACTTGCCTTAACCTTCGATGATCGGTTGACGACAACAATACGAGATTATAGCACCTATTGAATCCAACGAAAAAGAAATATTTAATATTGATATCTTATACAATTAACTTTACTTAACCTAATTTAAAATTGAATTAATTCTATAAAGTTAATAATTTATACCAATATAAATTCCTCGGGGAGCGGGATCCAGCGTGGGTGCTTCGGGATTGCTTGGTGTCGCTGAAACGGGCAAGAATCGAATCGAGTTAAGAACTATGAGTGGCTGAATTAATTAAAAACTAATTGAGGCCGAAATATTAATAAAACATGAACTGAGGGTGGTTTCTGTAATTTTGCAAAAAGAGATTGAAATCTCCTATTTGATTCAATCGGAGTTGCGTATCGAGACAAAGAAGAAGCAAAAGTGATGATGGGCGATGGCTCGGCGTGGCTCTTCCTCCGGCGTCGATGGATAACAGCGCAGGCGAGCGCCTCGACGGAAATGGACGGTGGTAAGGCGGCGATCGGAGGCGATGGGATGCGGTAGAGCATCGACAATCGGAGGCGGCGGTCGAGCGGTGATGGGTGGCGGAAATCCGAGACGGCCCGGACAGGGATGGCAATCGGAGACGAAGGCGGCACGGCTCGTCTGCACTACGATGGGTCTCGGCGGAGAAGGCAGTGGCCAGGCAATCGTCGGAGGCGAGTGCGGTGGTGGTAGTCCAGGCGGCAATGGTAACCGGCGGTGAACTGTTGAGCAGCGACGGGAGTAAGGGAGAGAGAGGAAGATGATGGGTGATGGTGCGAGATTTGACCTGTATTTATCCTACTCAATTAGGTTAAATAAAAAATAGATTTTAAAGAAAATAAATAAAAGAATAAGTTGCTCCTATTCTAGCGGAATGAATATTATTTAATTTAACTACATAAATTAATAATAAGAGTATTTAGAGGATTAATGTAATTAAATCATCATATATTATTTCTCTTTAGAATAATTTAATTATTCTAATTCATACCATATATCTTATGTGAATTTATTAAATGACCAAATTCACAAGATATATACTATATTTTGAATATAATATAGATTTATTTAATTAAATAAAAATAAGAAATATCCCAAAAATAATTTGGGGTATTTCATACCTCCTCACTAAAAATAAGTTTCGTCCCGAATCTTAGAAAAGAAACGAGAAATGAATTGAAGTTCGGATAGTAACCTCGTAATAGATCAGAGGATATAGATTGATCAAAGCAGAGCTAGGTGTTTCTGACAATGGTTCCCGAATGGGTAGTAATAGTATTTAAGCATGCTTTGATTAATGAACTTATCGACTACGTGAACGATGAGAATTACATCTAAAGTAACTCATTGCTTTCCGAACTTCTCAATGGCAAAGCTTAAAATTTTTAATCCTATGAAAGCAGTGTATCTCTATAGCTATAAATATCTAAAATAAGGATAATAAAATTTTGAAAGACATCTTTTGATATTCAGTCTCGTTGCTCGAGATAAGTGAACTCGCATCACATAAGAAACAGGGTTAACTAGATTGTCGTTGGCTTTCGTCTCAGCCCCATCTGGCTTACTTTTCCAGGTTGCCAAATGGCCCGGGTGGCATTGAAGGCAACCATTGTGACAAAACTAGCCAGCCTTATTCATACGAGATGAGTTGTAGGTCTTCGTCTTCTAGTTTATCGACGGGAAAGTTGTCCGTTTCTTCAGCAATTGCGTCCTTGCGTCCTTGTCTTCTTCATAAACATAAATCGCGCATATCTATATACTATTCTCAAGCTTTTTACCAATGAGAGTTCGGTTGCTCGATCATGGAAAGGAAAGATGAGATATATAACCCATGATCGTTTCATACTATCAAGATTTAGGAAAAGGTGAACCTACCTACATAAAGAGTTACTAATTATCCTTTTGAAGGACCTTACGTATGAGATATCGATCATTAATCACTGATTTCACATGCGGGTATGACTCCTGCTTATATAGAAGCAAAACAAAGGAGCCATTCTAGAGTCCAAGGGAGCACTTCCCAACTATTTTTCGATATCTATAAAAACACGGGTTGACCAGGTTGGTATGGAATCAGAAGTATCAACATACTAGAGTCGACTGTATAAAGTGAAAGGAATACTAGCAGGAAAGTGTCCATAACTTATATGGTATTCAACGTTGGAATATTGCCAATTCGCACACCAATTCCCCACTTTGATTCGAACCTGTAGGGTTGTAAAGATGAATCCAAAACATTAACCAAAGGAACTATGACAAAAGGCATCTGTCAAGCTTCCCTTATTTAATAATATTTGAAGAAAGGAGGTAATGGAATCACTATGCGACTCGCGCTAAGTAGAAAACAACCGAGGAAAGCGTTTCCTCATTTCTTCTTTAGTTTCCAAAGTCAACTCGTTAGTTATGTGCTTTGACCATAACACTTTGACAAGCAAAACTACCTTGGTGCGAAGTTGCTTCTCTCGTTGCTCTAGAATCTGCACCGGTTCTTTCTCATAGGTTCTGATGGGGCAGACCTCAATGTTCTCATAGCTCAAAAGGTGGGTCGGGTCAAGCACGTACTTCCGTAGCAATGTTACATGGAAGACGTCATGTACTGGATGAGCTAACGGAGGCAGAGCAAGGCGGTATGCCACATTGCCTACACATTGCAGAATCTCAAATGGCCCGACATATCGAGGGTTCAACTTCCCTCGCTTTCCAAACAGGAAGACTCCCTTGATGGGTGACACTTTCATGAACACCTTGTCGCCCACCTCAAAGTTGACCTCACTACGCCTAGGGTCGGCATAAGACTTTTGGCGACTCTGAGCGATCAACATTCGTTGCCTGATCATCGCAACCTCTTCAGCTGTCTTCTCTAACAGCTCCGGACCTATATGGATGGCATCAGTCGCATCATCCCAACAGACTTGCGATCGACACTTCCGTCCATAGAGGGCTTCAAAAGGAACCATCTTGATGGATGAATGTCAGCTATGGTTGTAGGTGAACTCAATCAGACTCAAACTGGTCTCTCAATCTGTCGGCCCATCCAGAACACATGCTCGTAGCATATCCTCTAGTGTCTGAATGGTCCGCTCTGACTGACCATATGTCTGAGGGCGAAAAGCAGTACTGAAATTCAGCTGAGTACCAACTCTTTCGTACAACTTCTTCCAGAACTCTGAGATGAATCGTCCATCACGATCAAAGACAATGGACGAAGGAACACCGTGAAGGTGGACTACGTGCTGAAGGTATAATTCAGCTAGCTTTGTCGGCTTTCAATTAGATGGAATAGTATTGAAGTGTGCACATTTGGTGAGTCGGTCAACAATCACCCAAATGACATCCTTCTACCCCTGACCTTAGGGAGCCCCATAACAAAATCCATCGAGATCTGTTCCCACTTCTATGTTGGTACTGGAAGTGGTTGGAGCTTCCCATCAGGGCTCTGGTGCTCAATCTTGACATGCTGACATACCAAGCATCTGTTCACATGCTCGGTTACTTCATTCTTCGTACCAGACCAGTAGTTCTTTCTCACATCCTAGTACATCTTACTAGCTCCAGGATGCACCGAATAGCTGAATGCATGAGCTTCCTGAAGGATGGTCTGTCGGATCTCATGGATATTAGGGACGCAGATGCGATTCCCAAACCATAAGGATCCATCATCTCTCACGACAAAGCCTAGGGTTTTACCATCGAAGAAGCCAACTGTGGTTTGCAGTAACACAACATCCTCTGTCTGCTTCACCTTTATCTATGCTAACAGATCTGATTAAACCTTCATCATACACAACTGTCCTCTATTCCTATCGAACCAAACTTCAACCTCTAACTTGAGCAGATCTCTCTGCAGAACAGGACTTGCTGTTAAACAACTAATCATAGCCTTGTGCTGAGATTTACGGCTTAACGCATCGGCTACGACATTAGCCCTTCCAAGATGATAGAGAAGCTCAATGTCATAATCCTTAATCAGCTCTAGACAGCGTCTCTGTCTCATGTTCAACTCCTTCTGTGTGAACACATACTTCATACTTTTGTGGTCGGTGTATATCTCGAAATGAACTCCATACAGATAATGGCACCAGATTTTCAGAGCAAATACCCCAGCAACTAGTTCCAGATCATGCACTGGGTATTTCTCCTCATACAACCTCAACTGCCGTGATGCATAGGCTATCACCTTCCCATCAAGCATCAATAACCAACCCAGACCTTGCTTAGAAGAATCGTTGTAAATCACATAATCCTCTGACTCCTTATGGAGTGCCAGAACAGGTGTTGTGGTCAATCGCTTCTTGAGCTCTTGAAAGCTCACTTCGCACTTGTCATTCCAGATGAATTTATGGGATTTACGTGGAAGTAAGGTCATTACTTGGGCCAATTTGGAAAACCCTTCCATGAACCTCTTGTAGTAACCTGCTAGTAAAAAAAAACTCCGGATCTCCTTGATGTTATTCTGCAGATTCCACTTCTCTACAACTGTTATCTCTTGAGGGTCGACCATCACCCATTTCTCTGAGATGTTGTGGCCTAGGAATGCCACCTGCTTCATCCAAAAGTCACACTTAGATAGCTTTGCGTACAACTGATGCTCTCGCAACGTTATCAAAATAGTTCTCAATTGTTTGGAGTGAGCCTCCTCACTTGGCGAGTAGATCGATCAATATGTCGTCGATGAAGAATACGACGAACTTGTCCAAATACTGGTAAAAACAACGGTTCATTAGATCCATGAAGACTGCTGAGGCATTTGTTAAGCCAAATGGCATCACCACGAACTCATAGTGCCCATCACGTGTCCTAAAAGTAGTCTTTGGAATATCCGCGTCACGAAATTGGAGCTGATGGTAACCCGATCAAAGGTCAATCTTGGAGAATACCTTTTTCTCCTTGAAGCTGATATAACAAATCATCACGAGAACACCCCATGGTGAAGCACTGGGTCATATAACCCTTCTCTAACAACTCTTCAAGCCGACTCTTCAATCCTTGCATCTCCACGGGAACCATGTGATATGGGTCTTTGGAAATATGAGCGGTTCCTAGCTCTAAGTCAATGGTTAACTCTATGAACCGCTTTAGTGGTAAACTCGGAATTTCATCGGGAAAAACATCAGGGAAATCATGAACTACGGGAATATCGGAGATAGGGACCAGTTCGGACGGCTAATTCAGTAGATAGCATAAAAATCCGGCACACCCTTGATGTAACAATCTGGCTGCCTGCATCACATTAATAACACAGCCATCCTCCTCGGGGATGCGCCCAAAAAATCTGCACACAACCCTACCGTCCGACGAAAATGGTCACGATTCTCCATTCACAATCAATGATTGCACCATGGCGAGTAAACCAATCCATGCCGAGGATGATGTTCTGAGGAAGGATCGGAAGCAGAATAAGATTAGCAAGGTACTCATCGCCACCTATCGCAATGGGGAACCAGAAAAGAAGGAGTTGGACGTTGTTGCCCAGGATGGTTCAAGATCGCTTTTACCTTACAAGGTGAAGGTCATCCCCGATAATTTTGAGCAACCGATGTTTATATTCAAGTATGGGGTCCTAGCAAAGTGGCATGAAGCTCCGCATGATGAGGTGGAGATATCTCTTCCCACTCCACCGTTTTGCTGTGGTGGAGACGCGCAAACAAATCAACCAATGAAGCGGAAGAGGTATAATGATGAGGTATGTATATTTTCTTTATATTTTCCTTTATGCATGCCAGCGGGAGTCCAGGAAGATAAATGGTTGGAGCCATGGAGCGTTCACTCGGGGAGATTTAAGCTTCTTCATATGATGTCCCCGGATGACATCCCACGTTTCCCACCACCGGAGAAACCCCCATATCCACCTATACATCCAGACAAAGATGAGCCAGGCTAATGCTTAATGGAGAAAGTCGGCCTAGCGACTATAAAATCTAGAGCTTGTAAATAGACATTTATTTTTGGGACTTTTTGGACATTTTTGTTTTTGTTTGTTTTTGGTTTTGGACATTATTTTTAGGTTTTTCTATTGTGGGTATTTCTTTTCTAACGAATCTTGCAGGGAATAATAAGCTGCAGTCTTACTCAACATCGACCAAAACCATCGAGCAAAAAGGAGCATGTGGACTAGGAAAACCACCCTGGATGCATCACCTTACTCGATCTCGAGTAGCCTTGGTCGACATCGACCAACTTCCTCGAAATCGACCAACTTTTGTCAATGTCGACCATCTCTGCAGCAACATTACACTCGATTTTTGGCATCCTGCACATCTGTCTAGTGAGTTTCTTTGTTTACCCTTATTTTTTTATATAGTGAGGACACTGTATTGTTTAAGTATGGGGTGGGGGAAGGGCTTACTTTATTCATATTTGATTTTATTTGACATTATGTGTGCATATATAAAGCTTAATTCTTGAATTGCTTATACATGGCTAATTTGGAATTCATTATTCATTTATATGCTTATATGCATGTTTTCCAAACTTTGAAAAGATGACCCCCATTGAATTTTTTAATAAATGTCATGAAAGCTTTATTGAACTCGACGATGCAAAATTCGATTCATTAGAGATATAGCATGAAATTGCCTAGTAAAGGGAAGTCACAATGAAGTGCATTATTTTATTGAAAACCATGAAAGGAGGTTAAATTTGATGTTGCTTTTGACATGTTGCATGATAAGAGGATGGAGGACTTTATATTCCCATATATGCTCAAATTGTTATATTCCTAGTCTTACCAATGCTTATGCATCACAAAAGCCATATTATGTCTTATTTCATATATTGCTCCACAGGATCCAAATATTGCCATTCTTTACCTTATTTCCTATCCGGGGATTATGTTGAGAATGATGTTATATTATGGAGATTATCATATGGTGTTTGTGTTGTTATATATCATTATTGGAGTTTGGCATGATGAAATTGAAAAAAATATGGAAAATTTAATGAGTGAAAAGAAAATCCGATCATCTCAGGAGATAAAGGTAGATCGACCCTGCTCGCTGAGATAATAGTTCAGTGAGATGGGACACACAGGTGAGGAGTCCAAAGCACTAAGTATCCGAGGCCATTCATGACACCCATGTTTGCGACTCGCGAGAAGGCAGTGCTGAAGTTAGAGAGGTAAAAGCATTATTATTGAAAAAAGCATTATGAAAGGTGATAAATCAAAAGAAGAAGGAATGTGGTAAGAAAGTTTGGAAAATACTCCATTTCCCCGGATTATTATGCACCACATGATCAAAAATATCCCATCTTTAGCCTTTTACCAATCAACTCCTTATTTGAGCTTAAATTAAAGTCCTCTTGATTATTAATGGTTTGTCACGAATGAATGTTTTGCATAACCCTTCTTTTATGAGTAGATGTTGCTTTTTAAATTGCACATGCATGGATTTGTGACACTAGTACCTTTTCAAGGATGGTAATTGATTGCATGGTTATATGGCAATGAATCTAATATGTTGATTGATTTCTTCCGCTGAATGACAATTAAAAGTATTGCTTGAGGACAAGCAAGCTTAAGTGTGGGGTGTTTGATGTGAGCCTAATTTGTGTATGCATTTCTGCATGCATTTCATACATTTGGGTTAGAATAGTACATAATTTGTGTAGTTTATGTTTATTTGCAATATATGGAGGTCTACACAAGTTTTTGTTATATTTCGCAGAAATCGGACGCACATTGGAGCTTAAAGGAAAGTCATGAAGAAGCTAAGGATGGTGCAACTGTGTTGTAGGAGGAAATCTAGTTTAAAATATAATAAAATAAATCAAACCGGATTCGTGCCCATGCAAATAATTACAAGACTTCCTCCTGATGTAGCAGTGGGAAATCAGGATCGATCCTCGAGGAAGCGTGTCAGCGGATCCTAGGCAGCAGCGGAATCTC
This sequence comes from Persicaria maculosa, assembly GCA_963922045.1. NCBI lineage: Eukaryota > Viridiplantae > Streptophyta > Magnoliopsida > Caryophyllales > Polygonaceae > Persicaria > Persicaria maculosa. The sequence goes on from OY998262.1 coordinate 56,845,516, forward strand.
ACGAACGGTGATCGACCACAGTGGTACTCGACCTCGACCAAGGGTTAGTCGACAGGGGTCAAGCACAGTCGAATCTGAGCAACAGAAACATGCTGGTGGTGGTCGACGTCGACTAGGCTTACTCGACGTCGAGTACGGTCTGGTCGACTTCGGGTTTCTGCAGAGACACAGAAGCAACAACGATCTTTGCTCGATCGAAAATCAGTGGCCGACGTCGACCAAGGGGTGGTCGAAGTCGAGTAGGCAATAGTAACTAAAATAAAGAACAAAGCTTTCGGATTCGGAATAAACTATGTGAAATAAAACTTCCAAAATCGGGGTTTCAACAACGCAAAGATAACCATGCAAAGTAACACATAAAGGCATAAAAGATTCATGTTTTTCATCAAATAACTTTCGTTATTAACAAATAGGAATATAGAGGCTTTCGCATAAACCCTAATTGTTACTAACCCTTTTTCACATAATTAATCCAAGTTGCATTAAGATCACTTTTGCTTCAATAACACAAACAAGGATCACCTTCAACTTTCGCAAAATAATCATGCTCATAGGGATCGAAGACGAATTGCATAAAAAGATCGTACCTTTACCGCATCACCTCACATGGCTACCGTCGGGCTCACCCCGAGCCTAGAAGTGGGTAGACTACTCGCTCTTCATCATCCAGAAACTCATCAAAGATTTCAGGAAAATAAATTACATTAAATAAACCAAAGAGAACTTACAACCAATCGAAGCCAAATCCGCTTTTGCCTTTCCAACTTCTCTCGCCACAAGCTCTCTCTCTTTACTCTCTCTATGTGACTAATTGTAACTGAAACTGAATGAAATAAAATCCAGCCCCTAGGGCCTTATTTATAGGCTTCCAATCCTTGCTAATCAAGATAGGAAACTATATCTATATCTAAACTTTCTATCTAATAACATAAAGATAAAACTTGATAAATAAAGGAAATAAATCTAATAAGGAAATAAAGCTAATGTGGATAAATCCTTTCCATCTTGATATATCTTCTCTTGATTAGATAAAATATCTTGTTCCTTTCCTTGCAAGTAATCTATCTTCTCCATACTCCACTCGATCTCGGACTCGGATTCGACCACTGGATCGTACTTGACTTCGACTAGAGTTAGTCGACGTCGACTAGAACTTTTCCTCCTGGGTTGCACTCGAGCTCGGGCACCTTCTGGACTCAACACGTGTACTCGACTTTGAGTAGGTGTACTCGACGTCGAGTAGCTCTGGGCTCTCGAGTGGCTCTGCTCGACTCCGGGTGAACTTCTGGCTCCTGGTGTACTCGACTTCGACTAGCCGTGGTCGACGTCGACTAGACGTGGTCGACGTCGAGTAGAGCTGTCAGCTTTCAGTATTCTGCTCTGTTCTTGAAACGCACTTTCCTGTGTCCTCGTTCGTCGGATTGACGCATATGACCATGAGTTGGAAAGCTCTTTTCGAGGGCTACAACTCTCATGAAGACATCAAAGCTTGATTCAGGATGAATAATGGCGAAAAGTGAGCTTTTCTCCAGCTGCACCATTCTTAGCTTCTTCATGACTTTCTTTTAAGCTCCAAAGTGCGTCCGATTTCTGCGAAATATAACAAAAACTTGGGTAGACCTCCATAATTTCCAAATAAGTATAAACTACACAAATTCTATACTATTCTAACCCAAATGTATGAAATGCATGCAGAAATTGACATAAAAGTAAGTGTAAAACATGGCAAATTAGGCTCACAACAAACACCCCATACTTAAGCTTTCTTATCCTCAAGAAATACTTTTAATTGTCATTCAGGGGAAGAAATCAAAACTCTCAACATCTTAGATTCATTCTTATATATCCCTGCAATCAATTACCATCCTCGAAAATGTACTAGTGTCATAAATCCATGCATGTGCAATTTAAAAAGCAACATCTACTCACAAAAGGAGGTTTATGCAAAAACAATCCATAAGTGACAAATCATTAATAATCAAGAGGACTTTAATTTAAGCTCAATAAGAAGTAGATTGGTAAAAGGCTAAAGGTGGGCAATTTTTGGCAATGTGGTGCTAATAATCCGGGGAAATGGAGTACTTTCCAATCTGAATTTCCACATTCCTTCTTCAAAAGCTTCATCACCTTTCTCTCAATCGCTCAATGCTTTTTCCAATAATATTGCTTTTACCTCTCTAACCTCAACACTGCCTTCTCGCGAGTCGCAAACATGGGTGTCATGAATGGCTCCGGATACTTAGTGCTTCGGACTCCTCACTTGGTGTCCCATCTCATCGAACTATTATCTCAGCAAGCAGGGTCGATCTACCTTTATCTCCTGAGGTGATCGGATTTTTTCTCACTCATTAAATTTTCCATATATTTTTCAAACTTTCCTGCCAAACTCCAAATATGATAACAATAACAACATAAACACCATATGATAATCTCCATAATGTGACATCATTCTCAACATAATCCCCGGATGGAAATAAGGTAAAGAATGGCAATATTTGGAACATTTGGAGCAATAATTGCAATAAGGCATAATATGGCTTTTGTGATGCATAAGCATAGGTAGGGCTAGGATTACAACAATATGAGCATATATGGAAATATAAAGTCCTCCATCCTCTTATCATGCAATATGTCAAAAGCAATTTCAAAATTTACCTCCTTCCATGGTTTTCATAAAAATATGCACTTCATTGTGACTTCCCTTTACTAGGCAATTTCATGCTATATCTCTAATGAATCCAATTTTGCATCGTTGAGTTCAATTAAAGCTTCCATGACATTAATCAAAATCTTCAATGGGGGTCATTTTTTCAAACTTTGGAAAACAAGCATGTAAGCACATAAATCAATAATGAATTCCAAAATAGCCATGCATAAACAATTAACGAATAATGTCAAATATATCAAATATGCACAAAGTAAGCTCTTCCCCCACCCCATACTTAAACATTATAGTGTCCTCACTGTATAAAAACAAGGGTAAAGAAAGAAACTCACTAGACAGGTGTGCTGATCGTCGAAAATCGAGTGTAATGTTGCTGCAAAGGTGATCGACATCAAGGAAGATCTGGTCGACTTCGAGTAGGTGTGGTCGACTTCGAGTACGCTTACTCGACTTTGAGTACAGTGAAACCTCCAGGGTGATCCTCTCGACCACAGGCTCCTTTCTGCTCGAGATGTGTGGTCGACGTCGAGTACGCTTACTCGACTTCGAGTAGATCTTCAGCTTCTCTCACCTGCAAGATTCGTTAGATGGAAAATATCCACAATAGAAAAACTTTAAAAATAGTGTCCAAAACCAAAAAACCAAAAAACAGCAATGTCGAAAAATCCTAAAAAGTAAAACTCTATTTACAAGCTCTAGACTTTATAGTCGCTAGGCCGACTTTCTCCGTTAAGCTCAAGGTGGCATCTGCAGGGCCCATGTAGCTTGGGCTTCGAACATGACTCCATTCTTGTCCATCAGCTGCAATCCTCCTGAATGGATCTTATCACTAGTACAAAAAAGGTCTATGACAACGGTTATTTATTAACATAGACAATGGTTATTGCACTGTTGTCTATGTCAGTGCGGTTTTAGATGAAACAACGGTTGGAGCTATGACAACGGTTCTTATAAACAACGGTTATAACCATTGTCTAAGATACTATATAACCATTGTCTATGAGACTCCAAAATTTTCAACAATCAATATTACACAGTTATAACCATTGTTTATGTGTCATATAACCGTTGTTTATGTGCAATTAAACCGTTGATTATGTGTTATATAACCGTTGTTTATGTACAATCTAATTGTTGTCTAGGTGGACTATAACCGTTGTCTATGTACAATATAACTGATGTATATGTATATTTCAACCATTGTGTATGTACCAAATAACCATTGTCTAAGATACTATATAACCGTTGTCTATGAGACTCCAAAATTTTCAACGATCAATATTACACCGTTATAACCGTTGTTTATGTGCAATTAAACCGTTGATTATGTGTTATATAACCGTTGTTTATGTACAATCTAAGTGTTGTCTAGGTGGACTATAACCGTTGTCTATGTACAATCTAACCGTTGTATATGTATATTTCAACCATTGTGTATGTACCAAATACCCGTTGTCTAAACTCCATTTAGCCGTTGTCTATGAGACTCTAAAATTTTCAACGATCAATATTACACAGTTATAACCGCTGTTTATGTGTCATATAACCGTTGTTTATGTGCAATTAAACCGTTGATTATGTGTTATATAACCGTTGTTTATGTACAATCTAATTGTTGTCTAGGTGGACTATAACTGTTGTCTATGTACAATCTAACCGTTGTATATGTATATTTCAACCATTGTGTATGTACCAAATAACCGTTGTCTAAACTCCATTTAGCCGTTGTCTATATATAAATGAACTGCGGTCTATATACAATATAACCGTTGTATATGTATATTTCAACCGTTGTGAATAACATATTTTTAAAGTTGAACGAACTAATGACAACGGTAAAACTAGCCGTTGTCTATCCCTGTTTTTTTGCATATTGTTAATTTTAGCATATTTACAGACAATAGTGCAAGCACCTGTAATAGATCCGTTCCAAATTATCTTTGCAAAATACCACAAGACAATGACATTAATTACTACTAGTATCTAATATCAATCACAAAACAACTAACATTTGTCATAGTCGTGGGAAAAAATGAGTACATATATCTCTAAGGAAATCTAGCTATAATAAAGAGTATATATATATAAATGATTTAAACTCATGTGCATACTCCATATATCGAACTTATATGTTGATAATGTTTGGCGATTTCCCTCGATCAATTACCTGCATCGATATCACGATGTAAAAGTATATTTACAAGTGAATTTTAGTCATTGAAGATACATAGATAACTAGCTAGTGTGATAAACAAAAAAAAAGTAGATGTAAATATACAATTATAATTACCAGACAAGATGTTTTTCAACAAACTCAAGCCACTCTTCTCTTACTTCATCAATTTGAAATGTCGTGTAAGGAGAATCCAAACGGGTGAAATGCTGCATAAGTTAAAAAGTATGTTTATTTATAGTGGATATGTAAGATATCTAGCTAGCTACTTCATGTATAATGATATTTTACCATAAATTGAACACATACCTCAATAGGGACTAAAACTGCTCTTTGATCGATAATCTCCCGCATATTCCTCAATACATAATAGCCGCACTCTATATTATTTGGCTGACGAGGACCCTTGCAATACCAATATACAAATGTATTATTAAATAACGATGCATTCTGCATTTTTTCTACATAAATAATATAACAATTTTTTATAAACTAACCTTTACTACCACCCAACGTGTGTTCTTTTTAGATTTATTTTTCTTTGTCTCAGTAAAATACATAGTCATGGCCCTAAATATCATTAAAAATTAGCAAATATGATGAAAATGTCAAAATTGTCAACGATGTATGCTTACAAATGAAAATAAAAGTTATTATCGATTGTGAGAAATCAAGTTACTTACATTTCAATGACTTCTTTAAACTCCATTCTCACACTTCCAAGCAATGAATCAAGCCAATATACGGTATCATCTCGAGGGTTTATGGTAGCTAACATCCAATGTGCACTATAAATATAACAGATGACATGTAAATATTAATAGAAAAAATGAAAACGAATAAAAAAAAATAATGATATTTAACTTACTCATTATAATACGGTGCCAAAAACAATTTGAAATGACGGCTCTCTTCTCCAATCATGGAATTACAAATATAGCGAGCCCTCTCTTCTTTTTTCAAGCCGGAATCCGCAGCTATCCTTTGTGGGCATAAAAATCCAAACAAGGGTAGATTCTCTGGGCATCTGTTTTCCAAAAGATACCTATGGAATAAAAAATGAATAATTTTGCATCAATAAATACATTTAGCTGAGGCATTATATCTTTACTAAAACTTACTTCATATATATTGAAACATGGTGTCCATCGACCATCTCCTTATCAAGCCATCTTTCTATATCTCTTCTCTAAACTAAGATATTGTGAACATGGCCTACAACGGTTTTAGGCATTGCAATGGAAGCTACAGCATCATTAGAATCCATCCCTGGAACGAGTATTTTCATTTTTTTGATGGATTTAAATGATGGTTGTTTTAGCTGTCCCTCAGTAGCAGCTACTCCCCGTATGATTTGCTTGGACAAATTCACTTCAAAGGACTTTCGCTTATTCGGAGGTCTTGATGCCTTAAATGCAAATAAATAATTATGATTTATATGTTTATCAAATGTGAAAATGAACTAATAAAAAAAATTAAATAAGTCTGTAAATGAGGTGTGTATTACCTTGAAAGGGAGAATGAGGCGTTTTGGCCATGCAATGGGAATGCCTATAGCTAGTCTCATATTTGGTACCTCATCCATAGGGAACGGCAATGGTGAATCTGGATCTACAGGAGAATCTATATTAACTTTCATGCAAAGAGCTGGAAGAGGTCGACAATGGAGACTTATTTCTATGGTTGAGGAAGAAGGGATAAACATGGTTCCTGTAGCGACAAGCCTGTTGAGATCTGGCCAAAACAATTGGCACTTGTCCCACTTTCCCTATCATAAAAATTGTAAACATACATGTGAAATAAAAATGCAATTAAAAGTTTTACTGTTAAAAATTAATTACCTTTAACTCAGCAGGACTAGGTGATTGCTCTTTGGCACTGTTACTTTGACTCTCAATAGAATTATCTTCTCCAATAACATCTTCAGTACGATCCACGACATTTTCAGAATGAGTCTCTCCATTGATAATATCAACATGTTCCTCTTGAGTAGGTACCGTTTCTGTGGGTTTGTCTACAACAGGAATCTTCACGGAAACGGAAGGAATCTGTAGCTGTATATCATGAATCCCATCAATTGAATCTAAGTTTATATTTTGCTGTTTTGCAAGAAAAAGAACCACTTTTCTCAAAGTTTGAACTTCAGCCTCAAGTTCATTCGGAGAAGAACAAGCAGAACACTTTGTCGAACTAGTTCGACGCTTGGTTGCACCAAAATAATCCTTAATCCCAACCCCTTTGCCAACTCCGGTAACACGGCCTGGATGCTCATCCTTACCCAAGGCAATTGACAAACTATCTTGTCTATCAGAAAGTTTGAGTTTCCCAGATGCAACTTGTCCATCAATCTCATCCTAAAAAATACAAATTGAGACACATACATTTTTTTCATGAAGCAATTTTGCAATGACATAGATATTTTTCCATGTAAGCGTGATCGTTTTGGTAACTTGATGGATTTTAGAAATACTTACAATTTTCTTAGCAACCTCCTGAACATTTCCTGACAGACCACCATCAATGTCTACTCGTGCCTTTTTCCATAAGATACCACGCGAAACTTCATCGAAGGTTCCATGTTTGTATCCTCTATCTAAAAAGAAATAAAACTTTTACAAATTATTATGGAATAATACACGAACATCAATTTATATGCTCAATGAAGTAAAAGCAAACTTACAATCTCTTGCTCAATGCCAGCATATCCCTTACGACCAGCCTTGTAAGGATATTCATTTTTCTTTGCAATCTTACTATTTCTTGCACTAAGCGCCTGTTCATAGATAATGTTTTCTTATTTTAATTTGTACATAAGAACAATATAAAACTAGTGCATAAACTGGATTTAGAAAAAACCTGAAACTCAACAGATTGTCGGTATTTTATAAACTCAGTCCATGTACTTTTGTCAATGAACTCATACTCAGCTGGTGGCTCAGTGCAAATCTCTCCATTTTTCCTCATATATTTCTTATCCAAGCGACTCTTAAAATCTCTGAATGCAGTATTTGCTGTAGTAATGATCCAACCAATCTTGCCCTTATCATTAGGTATATCAAATGATTGCTACAACATGTACATAATAGTAGTTAATTGGTTAGTTATTAGATTTAGAAATATGTTATTACGACAATATTACTGATGAATGGAAATAGGTGATGCTATCTTACCATAACTTGTTCGACAATCAATTCTTTGAGCTCAATCGGAACAACCTTCCAAGAATGATAGGAAATTGCTACTCTATTACGAGCACAATGACCAATATAGCTTGAAAGCCTTGCGTGATTATTTTTAATAGGCTGATCGTTTTTGTTCCATTGTACAGGAAACTTCTTACCACTATCCTTCATCTTAGTGACAACCTTCATCTTCGTAATACCTCTCTTCTTAGATGGGGTAGACTTCTTAGATGGAGTAGACTTCTTATCAGTAGAGTCATTGTTCTCATCCGAATTCCCAGAAGATCTAGATGAAGCCATATATCTACATAAAAAACAGCAAGAGATATTGTCAAATATCACAAATAAAGTATATTAGTAATTTGTAAGAATAAACAAAGACTTTGTAATTTATAAGAATCCAAATCATAAATTTACCTAATTAGTTAGGCATGTTTTTTCCTGTTTTTTTCCTTCGAAGTCTTAACATTTTCAGTAATCAATATCCCTTCATCATGATCATCACGCAAATAAGATCTATCTATATTGATATCATCGGATGGTGGCAAAACTGCTAAAAATTGATCATTTTCAGCCATTTGGACATCTTCTTTTCCATTCAAATCATCTATATATCTCTCTTTTGCTGGAATAACAACTGACCACCCAGTAGCAGCCGGATCCGGTACATAGAACACTTGCCTAACTTGCGATGCTAAAACAAATGGCTCATCTTTGTGGCCTATCTTATTAAGATTAACTGAGGTGAAGCCTAACTCATCAACTCGTACACCACCCTTAGAGTCAGCCCATTGACAACAAAACACTACTTCCTTAAAAACCACATAATCCAACTCCCATATTTCTTCAACTACACCATAATATGAACGCCGCACATAAGTAGGACTTTTGTCCTTCCCTGAACCTATTTGTATAGCTTCGGCCACCAAGGTGACACCACTATTCTGCATTGTGCTTTTATCATCTTGCATCTTCGTGTAAAACATATAATCATTGATCTCATACTTCATGGCGGTAGTTACTACTGAATCAGGCAGTTGTGACAACCACTTCAAACGATTGGAAGCTATTCCAGGATTTTGTGCCAAATCCTCAAGAACTCGCTTTTGTAGCCAACCGACGAACGAGCGATTATGTTCAGCCGCTATCCACTTATCACTTCTATGAGATGGATTTTGACTCCTTACATAAGACTTGTGCTCTATTATATATGGTTGAACTTCCTCATCATTATAAAGCACATACAAGTGAGCCTTAAGACGCACATCTTGGGATATACTTTTCTTTTGTTTTCCCAAGGTTCCATTTCCATCTGAGCTTTCTATGAATGAAGACTTGGGAATTCCTATCGCTTCAACACCAGATAAGAATGCAGTGCAAAACTCGGCAGCTTCTTCCACAATGTATCTTTCGACAATACACCCTTCAGGACGATTTCGGTTGTTCACATACCCTTTTAAAACTTTCATATGCCTCTCAAATGGATACATCCATCTAAGATAAACTGGCCCACATAATCTGATCTCTCTAACCAGGTGGATAATCAAATGAACCATTATATCACAAAAAGATAGAGGGAAATACATCTCAATCTCACACAATATAATTTCAATTTCCTTCTGCAACGAGCTCAATTCATCAGGATCAATGACTTTGCTGCAAATTTTTTTGAAGAATAAGCATAATCTTGTCACGGTAGATCGAACATGCTTCGGAAGAATAGAGCGCACGACAATCGGCAAAAAATTTTGCATTATAATATGACAGTCATGGGTTTTCAAACCAACAAGCTTCAACTCATTTGCAGAGACAAGGTTGCTCATATTTGATGAATACCCATAAGGAACCTTTAGCTCTCGAAAAAATTTGCAGAACTCCAATTTCTCATTTCTAGACAATGTATAACAGGCAGGTGGCAAATAAGTGCGGTCGCCTTTCTTTTGTGGTGCCAATTCTCGTCTGATTTTCATATCAACCATGTCTAGCCTAGCATTGAGGCCATCTTTCGTCTTTCCCGGAACATTAAGTAGTGTACCAGCAAGACTATCAAACACATTCTTCTCGATATGCATCACATCAAGACAATGTCTCACGAATAAATCCTTCCAATAAGGTAGATCGAAAAATATCGACCTCTTTTTCCAACCACTAAATTCCCCAGATGACTTCCCAGAGGACTTAACACTCTTTTTTCCATACCTGACATTAAGATCCTTCACCTTATCAAGAACTTGCTCACCACTTAATGGTATTGGAGCTATTCCTTCTTCTGTTTCTCCATTAAAAGCCTTCCGAAGTTTGCGAAAGCGATGGGAAGAGGGCAAAAATCGTCGATGCCCTAGATAAACCGTCTTTTTATAATGATGAAGCTGCAGGAAGCTCGTCTCTTCTTCACAAATCGGGCATGCATAATGTCCTTTCGTCGTATAACCACACAAATTACCATAAGCAGGGAAATCATTTATAGTGCAAAACAACATCGCTCGCATATTAAAAGCTTCCCGTCGATATGCATCAAATACTTCAACACCATCATTCCACAGGAGTTTCAAATCCTCGATTAGAGGGGCCAAATAAACATCTATATCATTCCCAGGTTGTCTTGGCCCATAAATTAATAAAGATAACATCACGTATTTACGCTTCATGCATAACCACGGAGGAAGGTTATATATCACCAGCAGAACAGGCCAAGTACTATGAATACTACTAAGGCCTCCATGTGGGTTCATTCCATCGGTTGAGAGAGCAAGACGCAAGTTCCTGCTTTCTTCGCCAAAATCGGAATATTTATCGTCAATCATCTTCCACTGAGGAGAATCTGCTGGATGTCTGAGTTTTCCATCACATTCCCTTCCAGTTTCGTGCCATGTCATGTTTTGTGCATCTTCTACGTTGTTGAACAAGCGTCTGAATCTTGGTATGATAGGAAAATACCATGCTACCTTGGCAGGAACACCTTCTCTCTTGTATCGCGGTTCACCACAATCGGGATTTGGACAATACTGCAATGATGCATTATTTCCTCGATACAAAACACAGTCATTACGACATGCATGTATCCTCTCATAATCCATACCCATCGTACGCAACATCTTTCTCGCCTCGTAGGTACAGTTAGGAAGTACGTTATCCTCTGGAAGCATATCTTTCAAAATTTCAAGTAAGGCTGTGAAGCTCTTATTGGTCCACCCATGAGCAGCTTTCAAATTATACAACTTCAAAACAGCAGACAACCTTGTGAATTTAGTACAATTCTCATACAGTGGCTTTCGAGCATCATCCATCAAGTTGTCAAAGATCTTAGCATTTTCTTGAAAATTTTCTTTCATGACATCTACCATGTCTTCTAATCGATCAGCTTCATAGTTACCAGCTTCATAGTTATCACCTCCAACAGTGTCACAATCAGATTCATCCAAGCGAACACATCGATCTCCTTCCTCGCCATGCCAAATCCATTTTGTGTAAGATCTATCCATTCCATTTACAATCAAGTGATCTCGTAAATCTTTTTCATTTACTCGTTCCACATGACAGTAGTCTAAACATGGACATTGTATCCTACTTTTGTCTTTGGCATGTTTCAATGCAAACGTTACGAACTCTTCCACCCCTTTTGTATACTTCGGTGATAAACGATTTGCAAAAATCCAACTACGATCCATATATAATCTATTATGGATTTAAAGACGCATCAAATTAAAATTTATAACTTGTAACTAAACAAGAAACACAAAAGTGAGGGATAAAAACAAATAAATACTGGACAATGCAGCAGGTTTGGACTCTTGTTGGATTCCTAATCTTTTAGAAATTGTTTCTTTATGAACCATCTAAATCTTTTTGGATAGAAAACCACACTCAGAGCCTCAAGGATGAACTAGAAAAGCAAGCACAACGATTCAGAAATGTGTTGGACTATTGAGAATGTGCAAAGAACTTACCCGACAGATAGAAGTGTGTTGGACTATTGAGAAATTCCAAAAGTAATTCCTGGAAAAAAAAAGAAATAACCATATGAATAATAAGATAATACTCATTTTCATATATATATATATATATATATATATATATATATATATATATATATATATATATATATATATATATATATATATATATATATATATATATAAGAAAAGGGATAAAAGATAAAAATTGAAATTGTTGAAAAAATAAGAAACACGCTACTAAAATGGCATTTTAAGTCTTAAAACGAGCTCAAATGCCTAAAAAAGCCCATAGGTCACGGCGACCATGGGATGATTGGGCTTATAAATCATATGCCATATTCCAAAAGAGAATATTGAAAAAAGGAAATGCTGAAGGATGATAAAAATGCTCATAACAAGGAGAAAAATAGGAAGAGGAAGGTGAAGGAAATTGAGGATGTTGTGTTCGCTGAAAATAAAGCTAATTGTAAAGTTCTGAAATCCAAAAAGAGAAAGAGAGACTCTTCCAAACCTGTGACACCGGAGAGCAACAAATCTAGAGGATTCGGATTTTCAGAGGAGGTGAAGGATATGCCTCCCTTTGACGAGGGTAGTTTAGTGCAAGGCAAGCGGTTTTCGAATGTAGAGAACGAATTGATTAAAAAGGCTGTTGACGGGTATATAGAAGGGTTTTCGAATGTAGAGAACGAATTGATTAAAAAGGCTGATGACGGGTATATAGAAGCAATGCAGCTGGGCGAAAAGGGTTTGCATATGATTCTCAACTGTAGATCTCACCCACAAGTAAAAGGTTGTTGGAAAGTGATCAGTGCTGCGTTGCCTTGGAGACCATACAGTAGCGTTTACCTGCGGACTCACAAGCTGTATGAACGAGGTGACAGTAACTGGACTGCGGAGGAAGTTGAGTTTATTAGGGAGTTCTATAAGAAATATGGTCCGAAATGGAAAATGATGGAGGATAAGCTGGGCAGATACAATCATCACGTGAGGAATGCATTTCAGAGATACAAGCTCATCGATCTGAATAAAGGGAAATGGTCCCAAGACGAATACCGAAGGTTGTTTGAACTAGTGAATGAAGATCCGCTGATGAAAGTTTCTGAGGAGAAAAAATCAAAGCACGGGATGTTGAAGGATAACATCCACTGGGAGGCAATCAGTGATGAACTAGGTACTCGGAATAATTCAAAGTGCTGCCAGAAGTGGTACAAGCAGCTAACATCGCCTATGGTTGCTCAAGGCAAATGGGCAGATGTGGATGAGTATCTGATGGTGACCGTGCTAGTTGGGCTTGACGCCAGCTGTGAAGATGAAGTGGACTGGGAGAATCTGCTGGAACATAGGTCAGGTGACCTGTGTCGCAAGCGTTGGCTGCAGATGTCGCGACACCTTGGTGAGCATGGGAATAAACTATACCGTACAGAATTATACGGTATAGTTTAATGATGTTGAACTGTTACATATGTTGATGGATATCATGGAAAGAGCCTTTCTACCAAGGAGAAGGTTACCTTCAAAGGGGCCTTTTTGCCAGCAAGAGTGCAATGAGTTGTGTTGTGCCACTTAAACAAAACTTGCTTTCTTCATGTCGAAATGGACTGCAACAGCTCCTACCAAGGAAAAGGTTATTTCAGGTTCACAAGATGAAAACTTTCAAGCATGACATACCAAGAAAAATAAATAAATTAATAAATAATGCAAGCCATTAGGCAAGATAACATCAGGAAACGTCCCTACTGCATCATGATTCATGAGCCTTTCTGTTACACTTTTGGACGTCTGTTTTGTGAATACTACAGACAGTGATTTGAGGCAGTCTATAAACCTCTGATGCAATAAGCACACATTAATAAAAAATGAAAGATGAGGTAAGTGGTTTTACTTAAAGCTGGTAAGTAGAATCACTCTACCATGAATTGAATGTTTAAAAGGAAAACTAAAGAACTGCATCAAAAAATTGAACAATGATTTTGGGAATGACATTGTTAAATCTAAACCACACCCAGAGCCTCAAGGATGAATAGAAAAGCAAGCACAGCGATTCAGAAATGTGTTGGACTATTGAGAATGTGCAAAGAACTTACACGAGAAATAGAAGTGTGTTGGACTATTGAGAAATTCCAAAAGTAATTCCTGGAAAAAAAAACCATATGAATGATAAGATAATACTCATTTTCATATATATATATATGTATATATATATAAGAAAACAAGAGATAAAAGATAAAAACTGAAATTGCTGAAAAAACAAGAAAAACACTAATAAAATGGTATTTTAAGTCCTGAAACGAGCTCAAATGCCCGAAAAAGACCATAGGTCACAGAAAAGCGGTGAGTTTGATTCGTGAGCGGATTCCCTATTCGGAAAGGTATCATGGAGCTCAATCGGACACCGGACACCCAAGATCACTTTCACCGAGGGCGTGCATTACTATTTTACCTATACAATTCCTGTTAACTTGCTATACCCATACATTTAGTTGCTAATTCCTATTTGGTATTGCATAACTATTTTGTGGTTTGCTCAACGTGGTGCTACTGGAGCTGGAAAACCCTTGTGTCTAATCAATTCCCTCATTTTACACAACCTTACCCACACCATTACCCTTGCTATTTGCCTCACCTTTTGTTGAACAACACTTCATATTCTCACTGTTTTCTGTTTTTTTAGTGTTGCTTACGCACCCTTTGTTGTGATTCAACTTTCCATCTAATTTAGTTGCCAAGCCTACATTGTGATTCAACTTTCGTTCTTCTATTCACGAGTTCTAGACTTTTATTGTTGTCAGTTGTCACCGGGATGTTAAGGGAAAGCGGAATACAACTTCAGATTGCTGTAATTCAGAGTTTTCAAAAGTATACGACTTTCATTGCTTCTAGCTTGATGTCTGCTAAAGCTTTAGCATCCTCTTACAATTTGTTTTACAGATGACCATGATTGTGCTATACTGTTCTCAATCGTTCTTGTATAATTTTTCATTTGTATTTTTCAATTTCTGAACTGGATGAGTTATATTATAGAAGTATAGATCCAATGTGGCTGCTTTTAGATCCGAAGGAGGATGAGTAGAAGAGTGATGATGCTCTCAAGTTTGAGGATTGACATCTTATGTCAAGGAGAGTGATATATTGCGCTGTAAATCACTCGAACTGTTGATAAAAATAAAATAAAATAAAAAAAGATCTTCTAATTTTAATATAAATAAGCGCAGACAGAAGAAAGGTCTGTGCGTTTTATACATCTGAGATGGCCTGCAATGACTCTAAAGATGAAAAGTGAATTGAGAACAGAAAGCTTGCAGGTTTACAATGTAAGTGTTGTTTGTGAACTCTATGTTCTAGGAGATTGAAGTGGTAATTATAGACGTACTATAGTGCTGAGAAAGAGGGAGAATGTGAGGACAGGGGAGAAAGAAGGCCAAGGGCAATCATATACAATCTAGTGTGCATTGCATTGGATGAAGCTGTTGGGGTGTTCTTGAAGTTTTGCCACTTGCTTGGGAGTAGGGTTTTCAGAAGTTCATTCTGGAAACAAGTTCAGATTTGGTGATTGATGTTCACAATAAACTGCTTGGTAGAGTTGTGAACTAGATTCATCAATTTGTGGTGAAACTGATAGGGTAGCTGACCATTTAGCTTTTACATATCCTATTGGTTTACATATATTAGAGGTTGTTCCTCCTAATCTTGTTTCTTTTTTACTTTGATTACTAAACTTGCAGGATAGTTTCTCTAGCAAATGAATAAAATAAAACTGACATTTGAAATGGGAAGCGTCTCTCAGAAAATAGAGTACAAATTTTGAACAGCTTGAAAGCTCAGACCAAAATGAAGGTTTTGAGAGATGTAGCAAGATTAATTCTTATAGTTGAGTGGTTTGGGATAGAGATTCTAGAACGGCAACGGTGTGTGATGGGCTGTTTCTAGTCCTTGGCAACATCGCGGTTTTCGGTGTCTAACAAAACACATTACATATCAAATATGCAAAAACAGTGAACAAATGAGAAGGTATCAAGATTCAAGGCAAATGAACAAAATTTGGAAATTGGTTGCACTTGACCAATGACTTTTTCTCTGTTTCATTTATTCAAGAACTTAATATCTGACATCAATTATGCAGAAAGAAAACTTTACCATGCTCTTTCCAATTTCTAATTAGGCTTCAGATTATGTGCAAAGGGTAACTCAACAGATTCATGGCCTCATTTAAGCTTTTCTTAAGGGCTTCATGAATTTATTTTTTTTAAAGAAAAATAAAAAATCCTTCAAGAACAAAAAAACTGACAGAATAAAAAACAGCAAGAGGGATTTGAATGGAATCATACCTCTGCAAACTGGAGGGAGAGACAGGGTTCAGAGGATTCCTGGTAACTCAAAATTCACCATACTGTAAGGAAAAGATGATGTGGTGGTTATTTTTAGGTTCTGCATATAGGGTTGAATGAATCTTGGTGGTTATACACTTAACACAGTAATGCTGCTGTACCAAAATGAAGGTTTTGAGAAATGAAGGATTTTTTGCATATTTGATATGTAATGCTGCTGTAGTTCCAGAAAAAAAAAATCAGTAGCATTATTATATGGAATATTCATCCTACAATGCTGCTGTAGTTCCAGAAAAAAAAAATCAGTAGTTATAGAAAAAAAAATCAGTAGCATTATTATATGGAATATGAGATCAGGAGTATATTATACACTCTAAAAGCATGTCTTTTTATAGTTGCAGTTAGGATGCTTTTTTGTGGCAATATGTTCTACGATTTCTGAACCCAATTGCAAAGAAAAAACACAATTAAGCAGGGATCGAAACACCCTACAATGCTGCTGTAGTTCCAGAACAAAAAAAAAAATAAAAAAACTAACAGTATAAGAAACATACCCGCTTTCTCGATTTGGGATTAACACAGAACGAGGGGGTGGGTGATTATCGCCTTCAATTTCATAGATTCTGAAGAAACCTGGTGTGGATTAACACAGAACGAGGGGCTTATCATCTTCAATTGAAGAGAGTTCGGGAGTAGGGACAAATCTGGACAACGGATGGAGATGAAACAGAGTTAGGGAGTATAACACTTACCGAACTTGGCGTCGCTTGAGGAAGAATCTGGACAACGGATGGAGATGAAACAGAGTTAGGGAGTAGAGGACGCTGTCTGTGCGAAGAAGCTTCAATCCAAGAAGCTCTAGTTCGCCGATTGACCAGTTGAAGAGAGCTAGAGCACGTACTGTGTGTTTTCGCGGGAGATGATGGCCGGATTAGCACTGGTTTTTTTTTCCTTAATTAAATCAGATTTTACTCTTATTTTTTACCTTTTATTTTAATTTTAATTTGAGAAGATAAAACACTTACCATATTAATTTGAGAAGATAAAATATTTTTTATTTTTTATTTTAATTTTAATTTTTTTACTTTTTTACCGTAAATTAGGCATAGACCACGGTTTCCATTGGATAAATACAACGGTTCTAACAACCCTATTATTTGAGATGTGCTCTATATATATGACAATAGTTATTTATATATTCGTTGTCTTTGTAATTACAAAGACAACGGTTTTAATTGGACATAGACAACGGTTCTGTCAATCGTATTATTTGAGATGTTTCGATATATATGACAACAGTTCTTCCTATATTCGTTGTCTTTATAATAATAGAGACAATGGTTTTAATTAGTCATAAACAACGGTTCTGTGAATCGTATTCTTTGAGATGTCCTCTATATCTATGACAACGGTTATTTGTATATCCATTGTCTTTGTACTTACAAAGACAACAGTTTCAATTGTACATAGACAACGGTTCTGTCAACCGTATTCTTTGACATGTCTTCTATATGTATGACAACGGTTCTTTATATATACGTTGTCTTTGCAATTACAAAGACAACGGTTTTAATTCGACATAGACAACGGTTCTATCAATCGTATTATTTGAGATGTTTCGATATCTATGACAACGGTTCTTCCTATATTCGTTGTCTTTATAATAATAGAGACAACGGTTTTAATTAGTCATAAACAACGGTTTTGTGAATCGTATTCTTTGAGATGTCCTCTATATCTATGACAACAGTTATTTGTATATCCATTGTCTTTGTACTTACAAAGACAACAATTTCAATTGTACATAGACGACGGTTCTAACAACCGTATTCTTTGACATGTCCTCTATAGGTATGACAACGGTTCTTTATATATACGTTGTCTTTGCAATTTCAAAGACAACGGTTATAACTAATAACTGTTGTGCGTACCACAAAACTATAATTTCTGCCAATATAGACAACATTATTTCAAAAACCGTTGTCTATGCGGTGTTGTCTAAAACCATATTTGTACTAGTGAACGTGAGTACTCCCTTCCTTACGCTTATGTCGGCATCCACCGTCGCCAAGAAGGGCCTTCCTAATATAATTGGACAAGCAGGATCCTCTGCCATATCAATAACTAAGAAATCAGCAGGGACGAAGAACTTACTTACTTGTACTAGCACATTATCCACCATGCCTGTTGGGATGACCACTGTGTTGTTTTCCATATAAAGCTTAGCATCCACAGGCTCTAGGGCACCTATCTTAATCTTGGACCATATTGATAGAGGCATTATACTCACATTGGCTCCAAGATCACATAAAGCATTAAATTTATATTGACCGAATCCAATGGTTATAGCGAACTTACCTGGATCTGGGCTTTTCTCAAGTACGTCCATCTGGCTGCACTCCTCTGCGATCTCAGCCATTGACCGCTTCTTGCTCAGAATCTCCTTAAGGAACTTGACATAGGATGGCATCTCATTAAGAGCTTCTGTGAAGGGAATGGTGACATTGAGTCGTTGAAGCATCTTAATGAAGCGTTGGAACTTCTTCTCTGCTGGATCCTTTGGAGATTTTATTGGGAAAGGCAACTTCTTCTTTGCCGGAGGTGCTGAAGAGTAGTCAACAGGGGCAGAAAGTTGGTCGATGTTGAGTACGGGCTGGTCGACGTCGAGTACGGGCTGGTCGACATCGACTAATGTAGCCGACTTTGGGTTGGGCGCAGAATTCTGGTCGACGTCGAGTTGGTGCTGGTCGATGTCGAGAAGATTGTGGTCGACGTCGAGTGGCTTGGTCGACGTCGAGGAGTCTTCTGCAACTTCTCATTCTGTGTTGGGCTCGGGCGTTTGCATCTGTCGCCCACTCCTTAGGTTCATTGCAGCTACCTGTCCTGTAGATTTCCCTTTAGGATTAGGTTTAGAGGATCCAGGGAGCGTACTTGACTGTGGGGACGCCTGCTGCTAGCTAGCCAATCTGTGTATCAATTGATTTTCTCCAGACATCGATTTCTCCAAGTTTGTATTGATGTTTTGGAACTGATTGTTGATGGTGCCCTGATTCCGGCGCATTTCGTCAAGGGTAAGCTGTAGGTCATCCTTCCGTTGGTCCCTTTCTGGATGTCCTAGAGCTCTATATGGCGGGGGGTTGCTCGGGACACCTTGGTTCCATTGTGGTTGCTGAAACCTTTGGTCCCCTATATAGCGATTGGGACCCCTTGCGTAAGCTACCTCTTCGTGGTGTTCTGCCAGCCTGACTTGCTTTGTGTGTGGGCACTTAGTAGTGGTGTGACGCTGTGATCCGCATTTAATGCAAGGCTGGTTGACAGAAAGATACTTTACTTGCTTGAGGAGCTTCCTATTCTGATCTCTATAGTATTGCTCCTTGACATCAGGGTCAATCTCTTCAGAAGGCTCGTAGAGAGGCATGGATGGGGCTGGCATGGCGTAGGCATTCTCCTCTTAGTTGATTGGAGTTCCATACTTGTTGTCGTAGTTGGTCAGCTTGTCGAAAGCAGCCCATGCGTCAGCTGGCGGCATTGTCAGATACTCATAATGACTATACGTGTTGATTCTATCCTTAGCAGCGAGGTCAAGAGAATTGAAGAAGATCTCCTGAACGACGCAAGGTTGTTGTCCATGTGTAAGGCAGGATCGTAGTAGATCCTTATATCATTCCCATGCCTTTGCAAGCGGCTCTCCAGGCTGTTGTTTGAAAGATGTAATCTTCTGGCGGAGGAGCGCTGTCTTGGCAGGAGGAAAGAATTTATTGAGAAATTCCTACTTTATTTGAGTCCATGTAGTGAGGGATTGTGGACGGAGACCTTCAAGCCACTTCAATGCTGGACCAGCCAGAGACCAACGAAAAGCCTTCATCAAGATATATTCCAAAGCGGTACCTTCAATAAGAGTACGACACATATCAGTAAAGTTGGTAATATGTTGAAGAGGGCATTCATTAAATCTACCATGAAAAGCATTATGTTTAATTTCTATCAGGAAATGAGTGTGAATTTCATAGTTATTCTCTGGGATTAGAATAGGCGATTCAGGCACGACGAGAGTCGGGTGCATGCAATCTTCTGCAGTGGTAGGGTATTGGGCAAGCTCATCTTCCAATTGCCTCCTTCGCGCAACTTCCTGTGTAGTGCGTGCTCTCTCAGTGGTGAGAGCAGTGTCCTTGGTGGCTAGTTCCCTCTGAAGCCTCTCAATCAGCTGTTCTTGTGTTTTTGCGGCCGCCATGGCTCTTTTCAATTTACCTTGGATGTGTATAAGGCGTTCCAGATTGTCTAAGGCGTCAAACTCAGGTGTTTGACCAGAACGACGCATATACCTGCAAAGTATCTCAAAGCAAAAGTGAGATTTAACTACCTAAGGCGCGAATGATTGCTTCCCCGGCAACGGCACCAATTTGTTGTAGGAGGAAATCGAGTTTAAAATATGATAAAATAAATCAAACCGGATTCGTGCCCACGTAAATAATTACAAGACTTCCTCCCGATGTAGTAGTGGGAAGTCAGGATCGATCCTCGAGGAAGCGTGTCAGTGGATCCTAGGCAGCAGTGGAATCTCACGAACGGTGATCGACCACAGTGGTACTCGACCTCGACCAAGGGTTAGTCGACAGGGGTCAAGCACAGTCGAATCCGAGCAACAAAAAGATGCTGGTGGTGGTCGACGTCGACTAGGCTTACTCGACGTCGAGTACGGTCTGGTCGACTTCGGGTTCCTGTAGAGACACAGAAGCAACAACGATCTTTGCTCGATCGAAAATCAGTGGTCGACGTCGACCAAGGGGTGGTCGAAGTCGAGTAGGCAACAGTAACTAACATAAAGAACAAAGCTTTCGGATTCGGAATAAACTATGTGAAATAAAGTAACACATAAAGGCATAAAAGATTCATGCTTTTCATCAAATAACTTTCGTTATTAACAAATAGGAATATAGAGGTTTTCACATAAACCCTAATTGTTACTAACCCTTTTTCACATAATTAATCCAATTTGCATTAAGATCACTTTCGCTTAAATAACACAAACAAGGATCACCTTCAACTTTCGCAAAAGAATAATGCTCATAGGGATAGAAGACGAATTGCATAAAAAGATCGTACCTTTACCGCATCACCTCATATGGCTACCGTCAGGCTCACCCCGACCCTAGAAGTGGGTGGACTACTCGCTCTTCATCACTAAGAAACTCATCAAAGATTTCAGGAAAATAAATTGCATTAAATAAACCAAGGAGAACTTACAACCAATCGAAGCCAAATCCGCTTTCGCCTTTCCAACTTATCTCGCCACAAGCTCTCTCTCTCTACTATCTCTATGTGACTAATTGTAACTGAAATTGAATGAAATAAAATCCAACCTCTAGGGCCTTATTTATAGGCTTCCAATCCTTGCTAATCAATGTAGGAAACTATATCTATATCTAAACTTTCTATCTAATAACATAAAGATAAAACTTGATAAATAAAGGAAATAAATCTAATATGGAAATAAAGCTAATGTGGATAAATCCTTTCCATCTTGATATATCTTCTCTTATTTAGATAAAATATCTTGTTCCTTTCCTTGCAAGTAATCTATGTTCTCCATACTCCACTCGATCTCGGACTTGGATTCGGCCACTGGATCGTACTCGACTTCGACTAGAGTTAGTCGATGTTGACTAGAACTTTTCCTCCTGGGTCGCACTCGAGCTCGGGCACCTTCTGGACTCGACACGTGTACTCGACTTCGAGTAGGTGTACTCGGCGTCGAGTAGCTCTGGGCTCTCGAGTGGCTCTGCTCGACTCCGGATGAACTTCTGGCTCCTGGTGTACTCGACTTCGACTAGCCGTGGTTGACTTCGACTAGACGTGGTCGACGTCGAGTAGAGCTGTTTGCTTTCAGCATTCTGCTCTGTTCTTGAAACACACTTTCCCGTGTCCTCATTCGTCGGATTGACACATATGACCATGCGTTGGAAAGCACTTTTCGAGGGCAACAACTCCCATGCAGACATCAAAGCTTGATTCAGAATGAAGAATGGCGAAAAGTGGGCTTTTCTCCAGCTGCACCATTCTTAGCTTCTTCATGACTTTCTTTTAAGCTCCAAAGTGCGCCCGATTTCTGCGAAATATAACAAAAATTTGTGTAGACCTCCATAATTGCCAAATAAGTATAAACTACACAAATTATGTACTATTCTAACCCAAATGTATGAAATACATGCAGAAATTGACATAAAAGTAAGTGTAAAACATGGCAAATTAGGCTCACAACAAGCTGGAGAAAACGCCATTTTTCACCATTTCTCATTCTGAGTCAAGCTTTGATATCTTCATGAGAGTTGTAGCCCTCGAAAGGATATTTCCAACGCATGGTCGTATGCGTCAATCCGGCAAACGAGGACTCAGGAAAGTGCGTTTTAAGAACGGAGCAGAATGCTGAAAGCGACAGAGTTACTCGAAGTCGATCAAACTGGTCGAAATCGACCAAATTCTACTCGACTTTTGTTCTAGAAGACGAGATCGAGCACGAGCTGAGCACAAGACCACTCGAGTTGAAGAAATCTACTCGACATCGAGGAAATCGGTCGACGTCGAGGAGATTCCAGAAGCTGTCCGTGTCCGATATCGACGAAGAAGCTGAAGACGGAGAAAACTTGGTCGATATCGAGTAAACTGCTCGAGTTGACCCCCAGAAGCCGAAATCGAGAATCCGTATCTTATTAAGTTTCTATCCAAAGTCCAATGGAGATAATTTCGAGACCAAATTCCATCAAGATCTATCAAGTGCTATCAAGATGGGAGAGATATTTACCTACATCAGATATAATTCCTTTTTAGATTTAATTATTTATTTCCATGTTTTTATCTTAATAAAGTAGATAAATAGATATAGATATAGATAGGTAATTCTATTCTAATTAGAGAGGGAATGAAGCCTATAAATAAAGCCTTAGGGGCTGATTTCCATTCATTGAATTCTAGAGAAAGAGAAGAAGTAGTTACATAAAGAGAGAGAGAGAGAGAGAGAGAGAGAGAGAGAGAGAGAGAGAGAGAGAGAGAGAGAGAGAGAGCTTGTAGCCGATTGGAGAGGAGTTTTGCAAGAGCGGATTTGGCTCCGATTGGTTGTAAGTTTTATTTAGTTTATTTAATGCAATTTATTTTCTTGAAATCTTTGATGAGTTTATTCATGATGAAGAGCGAGTAGTCCACCCACTTCTAGGGTCGGGGTGAGCCCGACGTTAGCCATGGGAGGTGATGCGGTAAAGGTTTGAGCTTTTTATGCAATTCGTCTTCTATCCCTACGAGCATGATTCTTTTGCGAAAGTTGAAGGTGATCCTTGTTTGTGTTATTGAAGCGCAAGTGATCTTAATACAACTTGGATTAATTATGTGAAAAGGGTTGGTAACAATTTGGGTTTATGCGAAAACCTCTATATTCTTTATTTGTTAATAACGAAAGTTATTTGATGAAAAGCATGATCTTTTATGCATTTATGTGTTACTTTGCATGTTTATCGTTGTGGTGTTGAAACCCTGATCTTGGAAGTGTTTAGTTTATTGAGTTAATTTCGTGTTTACATCCATTTCCGTTCGGAAAGGTTGCAATTTTAGTTTCTGTTGTTACTCGATCTCGAAAAATTTTGGTCGACGTCCAGGTAATTGGTCGACATCGAGGACTTTTGTCGAAATCGAGTTGCTTTTGCTGGTTTTGCTTTCTGTTAGTCGATATTGAGCTACTGTTGGTCGATTTCTTTACTCGATATCGAGTACTGGTAGTAGATATCGACCAAATTTTGCTGCTTTGCTTCATTTTCCGCTTTTATCAGTTATTTCTGTCTTTCTGTTTGATTTTCTGCCTGTGAGATTGGATGCTACCTGAGATCCGCTGACACGCTTCCTCGAGGATCGATCCTGACTTCCCGCTGCTACATCAGGAGAAGGTATTGTAATTATTTGCGTGGGCACGAATCTGGTTTGATCTATTTCATTATATTTTAAACTCGATTTCCTCCTACAACAAAATTGGCGCCGTTGCCAAGGAAGCAATCAGTCGCGCCTTAGGTAGTTAGATCTCACGTTTTCCTTGAGTTTTCTTCTACAGGTGGATGCAGGACACCTTCGAGTGTTTAGGAACATGGCCCGAAAGGGAAAGAGAGAGACGGTATGCAAAAGAATTTGAATATTTGAGATGGCTATACATCGTTGATGAGGAGGCATGGCTTGAGGGTGTACGCGCATTTAGGAAGCTACAAGAATCGTCAAAATCACCGCCAGAAGCCCCAATCCCGCTAGAAGGAGGATCTGAACCTGAGGTCGACCTTGACCAACACCTAGTCGATGTCGACTAATCTCCAGTCGATATCAACCTATCTATAATCGATACCCAGGTATGTCCTTCCGCTATCTCGATTCCAACTTTGCTATCTGTCTTTGAAAAACCACTTGAAGAACCTCAAGAAGAAGAAGAGCCAGAAAAGAAGGAGTTGGACGTTGTTGCCCAGGATGTTTCAAGGTCGCTTTTACCATACAAGGTGAAGGTCTTCCCCGACAATTTTGAGCAACCGATGTTCATATTCAAGTATGGGGCCCTAGCAAAGTGGCATGAAGCTCCGTATGATGAGGTGGAAATATCTCTTCCCACTCCACCGTTTTGCTATGGTGGAGACGTGCAAGCAAATCAACCAATGAAGCGGAAGAGGTATAATGATGATG
Organism: Persicaria maculosa; assembly: GCA_963922045.1. Lineage (NCBI taxonomy): Eukaryota > Viridiplantae > Streptophyta > Magnoliopsida > Caryophyllales > Polygonaceae > Persicaria > Persicaria maculosa. The sequence goes on from OY998262.1 coordinate 56,870,517, forward strand.
TATGTATATTTTCTTTATATCTTCCTTTATGCATGCCAGCGGGAGCCTAGGAAGATAAATGGGTGGAGCCATGGAGCGTTCACTCGGGGAGATTTAAACTTCTTCACATGATGCCCCCGGATGACATCCCACGCTTCCCACCACCGGAGAAACCACCAGATCCACCTATACCTCCGGACAAAGATGAGCCAGGCTAATGTTTAATCGAGAATGTCGGCCTAGCGACTATAAAATCTAGAGCTTGTAAATAGACATTTATTTTTGGCACTTTTTAGACATTGTTTCTTTTGTTTGTTTTTGGTTTTGGACATTATTTTTTGATTTTTCTATTGTGGGTATTTCTTTTCGAACAGAGACGAAAGTCGGCCATAGTGATCCGGGAGTCCCGTGTGGAAGGGCTAACGAATCTTGCAGGGAAGAAGAAGCTGCAGACTTACTCGACGTCGAGTAAGTTACTCGACATCGACCAAAACCATCGAGCAAAAAGGAACCTGTGGACTAGGAAAACCACCCTGGAGGCATCACCTTACTCGATCTCGAGTAGCCTTGGTCGACATCGACCAACTTCCTCGAAATCGACCAACTTTTATCGATGTCGACCATCTCTGCAGCAACATTACACTCGATTTTTGGCATCCTGCACATCTGTCTAGTGAGTTTCTTTGTTTACCCTTATTTTTTTATACAGTGAGGACACTATATTGTTTAAGTATGGGGTGGGGAAAGGGCTTAGTTTATGCATATTTGATTTTATTTGACATTATGTGTGCATATTTAAAACTTAATTCTTGAATTGCTTATGCATGGCTAATTTGGAATTCATTATTGATGTATATGCTTATATGCATGTTTTCCAAAGTTTGAAAAAATGACCCCCCACTACTAGAAAAATCCAATTAGTCGTCTGTTGTGAGCAGATGTCTTTCAAAAAAATTTCGATCTCTTTGTGCGTGTAGTAAAAGATCAATTCTTTCACATCGGTTTTAAGATGATGTCTTCTCTTAGTTAAAACATCTGTTTTATTTTGAATATAGATATAAATCAGCCCCTAAAATTTATTTTGGACATGTTCACTTGTTGTTAAAGCCTCATTATTTTTCATTTATAAACTTTTGAAGATGTCCACATCAAGGCTAAATTTTACATTAAATCACTATGTTTAAAATAGAGAATGTATTAAAACAAAATAGAAATCTGTTTTATTCTATTTATTTTGTGTATATTAATTTCATATATATAATTTGTGAATTTTTATTGTTTTCAAATAATCTATAGTATGAAATATGTACATAAGAGATGTATTAATATAATATAGACAACATTTTAAATTTTTACAAAGATGTTGTTAGCAATATATATCAATTTATATTAACATTGTGATGTTAAAATATATGTTACACATTGATTTAGATTATTCAGACGATGTCTATGATGATGCTAGCATCTATTATTATGTAGTGGGTTGATTTCATAGCTATTAAGGCACAACACTTCTCAATTCTCAATTTTCTTAATAGTAATGAATCCTCATTTGGAGGGGCCTTTATGAAAGTACATAGGCACTTCAATTTTCTTCGCATTTGAAGCAGTAAGAATATCTCTAGGCCAAGAGGCAAACTGGGTACAAAGTTGTAATAGGTTTTTACAAAAGGCAACTTGATTCCTGATATCAATCCCACATCTGTAAGTGTAAACCATAGAACATGACCGAAATCCTTACTCTGAACTGAATGCAAACTGTTAAGAACAAGTGAAGTGATCATGTTGAAAGCAAACATTTGCTCATTAGAATTTGATGACAAGAAGTTCACTAGCTAAACTCTGGACAAAGCTTTAAAAGGTTTTTAAGTAATTAATGTCTTTCACCCATCACTAGTAGCAAGCTCCAATTCTTCTTAGGCAATGCCATATTTCCTGGTGAAGCTGGACGAAGCTTATTGGCGAAAGCATGTTCCCTCTTTTTTTACGACTCTTGCATATTGTAAGATCAACCTCAATTTTTCAATTTGCATAACATTAACTAGAGATAGAATCTTCGAAGCAATGAAGCTAATAAAACCCTTCATCGCTCAAAAGATTCGCATAGGTTCACTCATAAATAAAAGAAAAACATTCACATTTCCTTTTTAGGTACAAAGCCTCGAACCTTCTACCTATGACATGAATCCAACAACAACAAACATGAATCAAGAAGTTTAACAACTAGAAACTAGAGCAAATAACTCACATTCACAACATTTCATCACCAAACCAGTAATGCTACCCAGGAATTACCTGAGGAATCAAGAAGTTTAACTAGAAACTAGAGCAAATAACTCACATTCACAACATTTCATCACCAAACCATTAATGCTTCCCAGGAATTACCTGAGTCAAACCCCCAATCGAAACAATACCATAAATTACTGATAGATCATCAAAAAACAAAAGAGAAATAACCTTTGAATCTTCAATTACCAAGGCCCGCATGACGATGCAATGCACTATTGAATGGATATGTACAAGAAGCATAACACTTCAAAAAGAAATTGCATGTTAGGATCACGACACTTCAATTTCACCTCAACAACCAATGCCTCAACCTAGCACCTTGTTTCACTTATTTGCTAACTTTTTTCACAAGACAACTAAAAATTCAATTTGAACATGTCTAAGATGGGAAAGATTTTCTTCTGTTTATTATCAGAACATACAAAATCTCTGGGATAACAGTAGCATAAGAAGAATCAACATGCCCAAATGATCAACCATAAAAAGAAATGCTTTTCCTTCGAATGTGAGAGAACGAATCCTTAGTTTGCGAAATTGTATCTTCTCTAAAGCTCAATAAAAAAAGCATAGATATATCAATCTACAAGTCATCAGAGATAGAATTGCAAATGCCTACTTACTCAAAGAAGAGATCTATCACTCTTTTAATGGCCCCTGACTTGACTAATTCCTCTTCTGTAGCTCTACTACCAGCTTTCAACAAAACAACAATGAACTCCACAACCTGCAGCCAGTTATCCACAAAAATAAATATGTACAAAGAAATGTTTTTAGGCCTAGTACCCAGCAAAAGCTGGAGAAAAAAAAGATCCCATGGTATGCCCCCAATTAGATCAAGTACATACATGCTGATGCTTCTAAAATGGCATTTTGAACATACCCTAGGAACTCATACATTTCCACTTGTGAATCGGGTCCACCTTGGGTTTATGTAAAGATATCGTGTTTTTATACGAGCAAACCACATAAGTAGATCGCCTGCATGACCAGTATCAAATGTGTAGAAAATTAAAGTTTAGGTCGAAAACAAATGCAATAAAAGTGGGGATTGCCTCATGTATATGTATTTTTAAATATTTGATACATATTTGCATTATCTATATAAAACATGCAATAAAAATAAAGAATTATGATTGCTAACATCTAAAAATAGCAACAGTAAGATACCTCAAGCTTCAACAATAAATGAATATTATAGAAAAAGGTCATTGACAAGGCAATTACAAAACCAAATAGCTTCAACATTAACCTAGTTTAGGTAGCATTGCACTAACAACATCCACATTTACTATGATGGGAGCTTCATACATATGTTGACCTCGTACAGAATGTATAAAAGATGAAACTGATCTTCTCGGATCAAGCAATTATATATATACAGAGAGTGAATGCATGAGTAGATGCAGAATGCAACTCTTCCAGTGCAAGGCCAAGAATTCTTGAAACAAAACTATTAAGGAAATAGAGTCTTGCTTAGTGACTAAATGCAGTAAAATAAATGATCAATATACAATGTCTAACAATAAGAGATCATTTATATAAAACCTTGGACTAGAAAGCTTAGTGGGAAGAGATGATCCTGAATTCCGGGTGATATCACTTAGAGTTTCTGCAGCATTATCTTGAACTTCAGGGGGACTCTTAACCGTTGAAGAGAATGAATGAATGGATGAGATAAGGGGTAACAAAAACAAGCAAAAGTGAAAAGCATTCCTTACTTCACAAACTCAAGCAAACATTGAAAGAGCTGAACAACAACCATTTCTCTGGAATTACAGCAAGAGCTAAAGAAGTTGAAAATGAGTAAGAAGCTGCATTCATAGCTCTCATGGAGGAATCAGATTCACCTCTACTCTTACATGAACTGAACTTGGTAAACGAGAAAGCACATAGGCTAAAGGAGGATGAATTTAAATTTCACTCTCAACTAGCAAAGGCAAGACATGTATTCAGAGGTGATAGATGTAATGCATATTTTCATGGTCTGATGAGAAAAAGCATGAGAAGAAATCACAGTAGCTCACTCACTCTCGAAAATGGTCTGCAAGCAGCCTTAGATGCAGTGGGATTGGAATTTGAGAATTTTTATAAGGGTCTACTAGGCACTTCAGACAATGGCTATTGATGAGAGAATTATAAGATATGGAGGTGCAATCTTGCAAAATGAGAGGCACCGGGCTCTCATTCAAAGAGTTACAGGAGCAAAATGAGGCACAATCTTGCAAAATGAGATACTGAATGAATGTTATTCTATTTGATAGTAAACATAAACATACATAAAGGAACACGGTAGAATTATACCTTGCAGCTGGAAAAACTCCCAATAATTCATCAAATGATTTGAATGGGGTGCCCATCTCAAATTTGATAGTCAACTGGTCCAAATCCTTGATATCATAAGCAAATGGAGCATAATTGTAAGGATAACGCACACCTGCGACAAAAAAACATGGTTGTTTAAGAGCTTAGAAATGGATGAGAGTATCGTACTAATATCAGTTTCCAATTTTGCGTGGCTAGTTGTTTATTTCTTTCATTTTTATTATTCAATTCTCCAAATATATGTAGCTCATAGATTCTAAATGATCAAATAAAATACTAGATTTATACATTTTATGTTCGATAAACTAGATTTTCTTTGGCCAAGTAAAACATTTTCTGACTACTGATTCAATTGAAAAACAACATCTCTCTAGCAAACAAAGCACTAAAAAACGAGGATGCCAAGTCTCTGATAATTGGAGTTAAACAGTCTTGTACATCAAATGAGCCTGGTCAAATATCTAAGATAAACCACACACATAAAAACACCATATGAATCTAACTACTAAAAGATATAACTTGTGAGCAAACTTGCTGGTGATGTTATGAAACTAAGATTGATACGATGATGAGCAGGAAGAGCACTTCATATGAATTCAAAAAGTGTAATACCCAAATGATGCAATTAGAAACAATAATCAGCATATTTGAGGCAAAAAATCCTCCAAGGAAAAATATAACATTCAATAATGCATTCCATATTTGCCCTAATTTCTTCAACCTACATTTAAAAAGTAATCTAACATGGTAGAGGGCATAAAAGAACATCAAATAGTCTAATCAAACAATGCATGTAGCTAATATTGCTATCAATTTATTTGCAAGTGTGGCAACAAAACATCAATAGTAGACATGAGGTAAGTAAACTACTCAGTTTCTACCATCCAAAATTTGCAAACAAACTGTCTTGGTCGAGAAATAAATTGTAAATTTGCTTCATGAGTACAAACTTGATTTAAAATTTGCAAGTGTGGCAACAAAACATCAATAGTAGACATGAAGGGAAGTAAACTAATCAGTTTGTACCATCCAAAATTTCCAAACAAACTGTATTGGTAGAGAAATCAATTGTAAATTTGCTTCATGAGTACAAACTTGATTTAAAAAGTAATCTATCTCCCATATTCATTATTCGATAAAAAAAAGCATGAGAAGATCAGTCCAGCCAATTTATGAGTAACTGCGAGTTGATTAAACAATACTAACATCTTAGAACCCAGAGAAATACTGATTCTAAAGATAGGATAATGAGTTGTCATGGAGTTGAAAATTGACCTGTCCTCTTGAATGGAGGAGAGAATGGGATTAATAGATTTTATCAAACACCTTATGATTGCAGACAATCACATAGTTCTTAATCACACATTTTATTGTGCTCACTACCATTACCAATAATGCTTAAAATAGATTTATTGTGTTCCCTCCCATTATTAGTAATGCTTAAAATGCAATTTATCTCAATCTCAAATACTTGTGAAGATATATTTAAAACATACAAAATTCAGGTATCTACCAAATAGAACCCCAAAATTTTGATCACAATTTCCACAATTTATTAACAAGACAGTTGACAACCATAAAAATACCTAGATCGACTCTATGTCCAAGTTGAGACCAGCACTACAGGGAAAGAACACAAGGAGGCTCTAAAACCACCAAATCTAGACCCTTCACCACCCTAAACACTATCGGTGAACATCTCTTCTCACCCGAAACTACCAGATCTACACCCTCCACCACGTTGTAAACTGAGAACAATAATAGGAATGGAGAGAGAGAGATACCTTACATCAACAAGAACCCCGACTCAGGCCATCGCCAACCCGCCTTTTCCATAACAGAACCCTTTCTGAGCTTTTCTTTTTTCCTAGATCAAGCCTTGTTAGATCAAAAAGGTTCTTGATTTAATTGGAGCCTCACCAAGATCTGGTGCTTGAAATGGCGGAACCCCTCAATTCAGACATAGAAATGAAAGAAAAAAAAACCCTAAAAACCTTAGAAATATAGATCTGTAAAAAAAATTGAGCAAAACAAAAAAGAAGCATAAATTAGGTTTTCACCAGAGAAAACGTCGGCCTGTTAGGCTTGAATACAGTGACAGAAGCTTGAAGGCAGCAAAGGGAGAACGAGATCAGAGCCAATAGAAGGAGCTCGGATTCGGAGAAAGAAAGTCGGTGGCCAAATACATAAGGGAGTCGGCGATTTAGGGTTCTTCAACTCCCATCCTTTTTCGCAGTGGACGGGTCATCGGGATGGGCTTTAGAGGGCCGATGCACGGAGGAAGAAGAAAGCACCGAACCAAGGACGAGGGTCGTCGGAGCTAGCTAGAGGAAGCACAGATCTGGAGGGATTAGAAGGTTCAGTTGGGGATTTGGGGGCTCGGGTTTGGAGAGAAGAGAGTTGGAACTAGAGTGAATGTGAGGCCGGGGAGAGAGAAATTAAAAGATAGAAATTTTAAGAAGGTTTAAAAACCGAGTCTGAAGTTTTTTTTAAGTGTTTAGCAGCTTTCTCCGATTTTTTTGAAAGTGTTTACCTTACCTCCAAAGCCCGCTCCAAATTTTTTTAAAGTGTTTACCATCCCGCCCCTTTTTCTCTAATCCCGCGCGTCTTGCTTTTTTCAAAACTAAGAATTTCACATCTGTCCTTATATTTGACAATTATGTAAACTGTTTTACACATCACAATTTTTTTTTATTGATGTAATAGAATGATTTAACGTCTGTTAATTTTTTGACAAACTTAAATTACGTGATGTCTAATTACAGTTTTCTAGTAGTGCCCATTGAAATTTTTAATAAATGCCATGTAAGCTTTATTGAACTCGACGATGCAAAATTCGATTCATTAGAGATATAGCATGAAATTGCCTAGTAAAGAGAAGTCACAATGAAGTGCATTATTTTATTGAAAACCATAAAAGGAGGTAAATTTTGATGTTGCTTTTGACATGCTTCATGATAAGAGGATGGAGGACTTTATATTTCCATATATGCTCATATTGTTATATTCTTAGCCTTACAAATGCTTATGCATCACAAAAGCCATATTATGCCTTATTTCATATATTGCTCCACATGATCCAAATATTGCCATTCTTTACCTTATTTCCTATACGGGGATTATGTTGAGAATGATGTTATATTATGGGGATTATCATATGGTGTTTGTGTTGTTATATATCATTATGGGAGTTTGGCAGGAAATTGAAAAAAATATGGAAAATTTAATGAGTGAAAAGAAAATCCGATCACCTCAGGAGATAAAGTTAGATCGACCCTGCTCGCTGAGATAATAGTTCAGTGAGATGGGACACACAGGTAAGGAGTCCAAAGCACTAAGTATCCGGGGCCATTCATGACACCCATGTTTGCGACTTGTTGTGAGCTGAATTAGCTATGTTTTACAATATCTTTCATATCGATTTCTGCATACATTTCATTCATTTTGGCTAAGATAGTACATAATCTATGTAGTTTATGTTTATTTGCCAAATTATGGAGTCTACACCAGTTTCTGTTTAAATTCGCAGAATTCGAGGCAAGTTACAGCAGTTCTGAGAAAAGTCGAAAATCAACTACAGAAGTCCAAGGTCAAAATGCAGCAGAACCAGTCGAATCAAGCTAGGAGCCTAGGTTACTCGATCTAGAGTAGGCCTACTCGACCTCGACGAAGCTGTCTGAGCACAGGCCCTGACGACTGAGCACTGATCGAGAAACTGAGCCAGAGCAACCCGACTCCGGAGATCCTACTCGATCTCGAGTACACCTAGTCGAGATCGACTACACCAAAGAAGCGCCAAGACCGGAGTCGACGGGTTGAGACAAGTCGAGAAGCCGAGGATAGAGACGCCGAGACACCTTACTCGATCTCGAGGAAGCCTTGTCGAGATCGAGGACCATCACCGCGTCTGTCCGAGTCCATGCCGAGGAGGAGTCCTCGACATCACCAGCAAGCCATCCTCGACCACACCCAACTCGACGTCGACGAAGCCTACTCGATATCGAGTAGCCTCTAGTCGAGATCGACAAGACCCTGTGCTTGCTGATGCGCTCTGCTCGACTGGTCCGATCTTCTGTCGACTAACTCTAGTCGAGATCTAGGACACCTGTGGTCGACTTCCGTGAGATTTCTCCGCTACCTAGGATCCGCTGACACGCTTCCTCGTGGATCGATCCTGACTTCCCGCTGCTACATCAGGAGGAGGTCTTGTAATTATTTGCAAGGGACGGAATCTGGTTTGCTGTGATTTATTTCTATTTTATTATTACAAGTCTCGATTTCCTCATATCAACAAATTGGCGCCGTTGCCGGGCAAGCTATCATTCGCGCCTTAGGTAGTTAAATCTCACGTCTGCTTTAAGTTACTTTACAGGTGTATGTGCTGTTCTGGTCAACCACCTGAGTTTGACGGCTTAGACGAACCAGAGCGCCTTCTACACATCAGAGCTAAACTACAAAGAGCCATGGCGGCTGCTGAGACGCAAGAACAGCTGATTGCGAGGCTTACAAGAGAGCTAGCCGCAAAGGATACTACTATCGCCGCTGAAAGGGCAGCTAGGGAACAAGAAGCTGAGCGCGCAAGGGAAGCAGAAGCTGAGCTTGCTCAATATCCAACTACTGCAGAGGATTATATGCATTCCATTCTCGTCATAACTGAATCGGCGATTCTTATCCCTGAAAACTCCTTTGAAATTCGCACTCAATTTCTGATAGAGCTTAAAAATAATGCTTTTTATGGCAAATTTAATGAGTGTCCTCTTGAACATATTACCGATTTTTCTGACATGTGCCGTACTCTTGCTGAAGGTACCACTTTGGAATATGTCAAGATGAAGGCTTTTCGCTGGTCTCTCGCTGGGCCTGCACTGAAGTGGCTTGAAGGGCTGAAACCAAGATCACTCACAACATGGGCCCAAGTAGAGCAAGAGTTTCTGAATAAATTCTTCCCACCTACCAAGACAGCACTTCTCCGCCAGAAAATCACCGCCTTCAAACAAAAGCATGGGGAACCGCTGGCAAAGGCATGGGAACGCTACAAAGAACTGTTGCGATCTTGCCCTACTCATGGACAGCCACCCTACGTCATTCAAGAGATCTTCTTCAACTCTCTTGATCAAGTCACCAAGGATAGAATCAACCAGTATACTCGCTATGAGTATCTGACGATGCCGCCAGTTGACGCATGGGGTGTGCTAGACAAGCTCACCAATTATGACAACAAATATGGGTCTACTGCAAACTATGAGGAGAACTCCTATGCCAGGCCAGCACCATCTATGCCACTCTATGAGCCAGCAAAGGAGATCGACCCAGATGTCAGGGAGCAGTTCTACAGAGATCAGAATCGCAAGCTCCTCAAGCAAGTCAAATACCTATCTGTCAATCAGCCTTGCATCGAATGCGGATCACAAAGGCACACCACTACTGAGTGCCCACACACAGAGCAAGTCAGAATGGCAGAGACACATGAGGAGGCAGCTTACGCAGGGGGTCCAAATCGATACATGGGAGATCAAAGGTTCTATCAACCACAGTGGAACCAAGGTCCTCCTAGGAATCCCCCACCCTACAGAGCTCCAGGAGATCCAGAAAGGGATCAAAAGAAGGATGATCTGCAGTTGATCCTTGAGGAAATGCGTCGGAATCAGGGCACCATCAACAACCAGTTCCAGAACATCACTTCAAAATTTGGAGAACTAGACATCTGGAAAAGAGGAATAGAGACGCAGATGGGTCAAATCGCTGCACAGATCCCACGACCGTCAGGACAGCTCCCTGGGCAAACAGAACCAAATCGTAAAGGGAAGACCGGACACGTCGCAGCTATCAAACTCAGGAGTGGGCATCAATTACACGAGCCAGAGGTCGGGAAACAACAAAGCAAGGTAGAGCAGCAACTCGAGACAGAGCAAAACCAACTCGATCTCGAGGAGGGTGTACTCGACATCGACAAGCCGCTACTGGACACAGACCAGAAGCTGAGCTCGGACTCCGCTGCGCAGACCAGCAACTCCAGGTCGACCACCCTACTCGATGTCGAGGAGCCCGTGGTCGAGATCGAGGAGCAGCATCTGGCCGACGTCGACGACCCTGCGACACCTCCGCCAGCTGATCTGGCTCCGAAACAGAAAAAGCCACTGCCTTTTCCTTCCAAAGCTCAGAAAGATCCCACTGCAGGTAGGTTTAATAGATTTGTTAATATGCTGCAAGAACTGAATGTTTCTATTCCTTTTACAGAAGCCCTGCAAGAGATGCCTGGATATGTCAAGTTTTTAAAGGAGATCCTGAGCAAGAAGCGATCTATCTCAGAGATCGCAGGCGAATGCAAAGTACTCCACTTCCCTGAAAAGAGACCGGACCCTGGTAAGTTTTCTGTTACTGTGGGTTTTGGACGATATAAATATGATTCTCTGTGCGATTTAGGAGCAAGTGTGAGCATCATGCCTCTATCAATCTGGCGGAAGGTCAAAATAGGTTGCATAGAACTTGTGGACGCCAAACTCTACATGGCCAACAATACAGTAGTCATTCCTACAGGTATAGTTGAGAACGTCCCTGTCCAGGTTGGTAAATTCTTTGTTCCGGCAGATTTCCTTATCATTGACTGTGCTGAAGATCCTACTAGTCCTATTATTCTTGGTAGACCGTTCTTAGCTACTGCAGATGCCAAAATAAGTGTCAAGAATAGATCGCTCACCTTCACCATAGGCGATGGGGTTTTGGATTTCTCTTTTGGCCCTGCAAAAGAGGAAATTTCCTGGCTGGAGGTGAAAAGCATCAGCAACCACGGGACCAAGCAAACAACGGAGGAAAGCAACAACACTGTAGTCGAAATCGACCAAGCCAACTCGATCTCGAGTAGGCTTCTCCTCGATCTCGACAAGACCTTGTCGACCTCGACAACCTCTGCTGAGCCACTGACTTGCCAAGAGCCTAAGTATGGGGTCCCTTTACTTGAGGTCGACCAGCAATACTCGATCTCGACTAGCCCCGAACCCAAAGATTTCTGTTTTGGGTCCGAAAAGGTAAGTTCAGGTATGAATCCTACTCCCCCTCAGTCCATAAAGAAAATTATCAATGATTTAAGGGGAGATAAGACACCATGGTGAAAGAATCTGCGAAAACTAAGAGCTGGAAGGAAGAAGAAGAAAGAGAAAGGAGATGATGCAAGCAACCACCTCTCAGCTGAGCTTGCATACTACCATCAGGACCTAGATGATCCAGGAGAAGGGCCAAGCATGAGCAGGCCCCACGATAATGGTCCTTGAGCGCAAACGGAGAAGTCGGCCTAGCGACTCCAAAATCTAGAGCATGTATATAGAACTTTATGAATTTTGGGACTTTTTGAACTTTTTGGTTTTTGTTTTTGGTTTTGGTTTAATGTCTTTTAGAATATTTCATGTGGATAGTCTTGTTTTGTGTGAAATCTAACACTTTTTTGTCGGCAAGCATACAAGGATCGCGAAAATTGGAATAGGAAGTCCCTGAAAACCAATCAGAATCGACGAAGGCCAAGTCGACGACTACAAGGAGGAGAAGCCTAGAAGTTACTCGATCTCGAGTAGACGTACTCGACATCGACCAAAGCCAGACACTCCTCGACTTCAGGTTCCACCAGACGCTGAGAGCTGCACTCGAGATCGAGTACACTGTACTCGATATCGACAAGAAACCTACTCGACATACACTGATCCGCCTTCCTCGATGTATTATCCTGTGAGTTCCTTCCTTTACTCTTGTTTTTATTTGATTTTATACAGTGAGGACACTGTAAGGTTTAAGTATGGGGTGGGGGAAGGGCTTACTTTGTGCATATTTTGATCATATTGCATGTTTAAATATTATTTCTTGAATTGCTTGCTACATGGCTATTTTGGAATTCATTATTGATTTATGGGCTTATATGCATGTTTTCCAAAGTTTGAAAAATAACCACCATTGAAAATTTTGGTTAATGTCATGGAAGCTTATATTGAACTCGACGATGCAAAATTGGATTCATTAGAGATATAGCATGAAATTGCCTAGTAAAGGGAAGTCACAATGAAGTGCATATTTTCTTGAAAACCATGAAAGGAGGTAAAATTTGATGTTTCTTTTGACATGTTGCATGATAAAAGGATGGAGGACTTTATATTTCCATATAATGCTCATATTGTTACAATCCTAAGCCTTACCTATGCTTATGCATCACAAAAGCCATATTATGCCTTATTTCATATTGCTCCACATGTTCTAAAAATTTGCCATTCTTTACCTTATGGGGATTATGTTGAGAATGATGTTACATTATGGAGATTATCATATGGTGTTTGTGTTGTTATTATCCTCATTGGAGTTTGGCAAGGAAATTGTTTGAAATATATGGAAAATTTAATGAGTGAAAGAAAATCCGATCACCTCAGGAGATAAAGATAGATCAACCCTGCTCTCTGAGATAATAGTTTGGAGAGATGGGACACATTGTGAGGAGTCCAAAGCACTAAGTATCCGGGGCCATTCATGACACCCATGTTTGCGACTCGCGAGAAGGCAGTGCTGAGGTCAGAGAGGTAAAAGCATTATTATTGATAAAAGCAGGAATGTGGAAATTCAGTTTGGAAATACTCCATTTCCCCGGATCATTAGCACCACATTGCCAAAAATTTGCCCACCTTTAGCCTTTTACCAATCTACTCCTTATTTGAGCTTAAATTAAAGTCCTCTTGATTATTGATGCTTTGTCACATGAATTATTTGTGCATAACCATCCTTTTGTGAGTAGATGTTGCTTTTGTATACCTGCACATGCATGGATCTGTGACACAAGTACCTTTTCGAGGATGGTAATTGACTGCAGGGATATATGAGGATGAATCTGATATGTTGAGAGTTTTGATTTCTTCCCCTGAATGACAAATAAAAGTATTGCTTGAGGACAAGCAAGCTTAAGTATGGGGTGTTTGTTGTGATCTGAATCAGCTATGTTTTACAATATCTTTCATATCGATTTCTGCATACATTTCATTCATTTGGGCTAAGATAGTACAGAATCTATATATAGTTTATGTTTATTTGCCAAATTATGGAGTCTATACCAGTTTCTGTTTAAATTCGCAGAATTCGAGGCAAGTTACAGCAGTTCTGAGAAAAGTCAGAAATCAACTACAGAAGTTCAAGGTCAAAATGCAGCAGAACCAGTCAAATCAAGCTAGGAGCCTAGGTTACTCGATCTAGAGTAGGCCTACTCGACCTCGACGAAGCTGTCTGAGCACAGGCCCTGACGACTGAGCACTGATCGAGAAACTGAGCCAGAGCAACCCGACTCCGGAGATCCTACTCGATCTCGAGTACACCTAGTCGAGATCGACTACACCAAAGAAGCGCCAAGACCGGAGTCGACGGGTTGAGACAAGTCGAGAAGCCGAGGACAGAGAAGCCGAGACACCTTACTCGATCTCGAGGAAGCCTTGTCGAGATCGAGGACCAGCACCGCGTCTGTCCGAGTCCATGCTGAGGAGGAGTCCTCGACATCACCAGCAAGCCATCCTCGACCACACCCAACTCGACGTCGACGAAGCCTACTCGATATCGAGTAGCCTCTAGTCGAGATCGACAAGACCCTGTGCTTGCTGCTGCGCTCTGCTCGACTGGTCCGATCTTCTGTCGACTAACTCTAGTCGAGATCTAGGACACCTGTGGTCGACTTTCGTGAGATTTCTCCGCTACCTAGGATCCGCTGACACGCTTCCTCGTGGATCGATCCTGACTTCCCGCTGCTACATCAGGAGGAGGTCTTGTAATTATTTGCAAGGGACGGAATCTGGTTTGCTGTGATTTATTTCTATTTTATTATTGCAAGTCTCGATTTCCTCCTATCAACACGAATCGCGAGAAGGCAGTGCTGAGGTTAGAGAGGTAAAAGCATTACTATTGAAAAACACATTATGAAAGGTGATGAATCAAAAGAAGAAGGAATGTGGTAAGAAAGTTTGGAAAATACTCCATTTTCCCGGATTATTAAGCACCACATGACAAAAAATATCCCACCTTTAGCCTTTTACCAATCTACTCTTTATTTGAGCTTAAATTAAAGTCCTGTTGATTATTAATGCTTTGTCACGAATGAATGTTTTGCATAACCCTCCTTTTATGAGTAGATGTTGCTTTTTAAATTGCACATGCATGGATTTATGACACTAGTACCTTTTCAAGGATGGTAATTGATTGCAGGGTTATATGGCAATGAATCTAATATGTTGAGAGTTTTGATTTCTTCCCCTGAATGACAATTAAAAGTATTGCTTGAGGACAAGCAAGCTTAAGTATGGGGTGTTTGATGTGAGCCTAATTTGCCATGTTTTACACTTACTTTTACATCAATTTATGCATGCATTTCATACATTTAGGTTAGAATAGTACATAATTTGTGTAGTTGAAGAAATCTACTCGACGAGATCGAGCATGAGCTGAGCACAAGACCACTCGAGTTGAAGAAATCTACTCGACATCGAAGAAATTGGTCGACGTCGAAGAGATTCCAGAAGTTGTCCGTGTCCGAGATCGACGAAGAAGCTGAAGACGGAGAAAAGTTGGTCGATATCGAGTAAACTGCTCGATATCGAGTTGACCCCCAGAAGCCGAAATCGAGTAGTCCGGATCATGTTAAGATTCTATCCAAAGTCCAATGGAGATATTTTCGAGACCTAATTCCATCAAGATCTATCAAGTGCTATCAACAAGGGAGAGATATTTACCTACATTAGATATAATTCCTTTTTAGATTTAATTATTTATTTCCATGTTTTTATCTTAATAAAGTAGATAAACAGATATATATATAGATAGGTAATTCTTTCCTTATTAGAGAGGGAATGAAGCCTATTAATAAAGCCTTAGGATCGACCTCTTTCTTATTGCTATACATGTTATAGGTTTGAGTTTTCTTTTGCGGATCAATGACAGGTTTTACCTCTGTCAAATTTGGCGCCATTGTCGGGGAATTTTATTTAATTCTTGTGTGTTTTTAGTGTTGATCTTGGTGTGGACCGCCTTATATGGTCCATACCCGTGCTACTAATTCTTCTTTGTTGCCGTTTGATTCAGAGATTGAAAGGACCCTTGCCGCTCTAAGGCGAGAAACTCGTGTTTGCTTTCGCGAACTTCCTTTTGATCAAGAAGAAACTACAACAGAGATGGCTAATGACGCAATCCGCACTCTTAAGGAGCTTTCTGCTCCTGATTTGGCACAACAACCCTTGGCGATCCAATTCCCTGCGCTAGCAGAATGAGTCAACTTTGAGCCGAAGCCTGGGGTAGTTCATCTTCTACCCAAATTCCATGGGTTGAGTGGGGAGGACCCCCACAAGCATCTGTCTGAATTCCATATGGTGGTTGTTGGGATGAAACCAGAGAACGTAACTGAAGATCAAATCAAGCTGACCTTCTCTTTGAAGGATGAGGCGAATGAATGGTTCTTCTATCTGCCACCTGGATCTATTTCTACTTGGGCTGAGATGAAGAGAATCTTCCTAGAGATGTACTTCCCTGCAACAAAGCTCAATGCTTTGAAAAGGTCAATCAGCAGCATTGAGCAGTACGCGACGGAGTCGATACATGAGTACTTTGAGCGCTTCAAGAAGCTCTGCGCCAGCTTCCCATGCCATGGGTACACTCAAAAGGATCTAGTTCTCTTTCTCTTTAATGGGCTGACTAATATAGAGCGCAAAACTGTGAATTCTGCTTGTGGGGGAAACATGCTTAACAAGACGTTTTCCGCAGCTTGGGATGTGTTTAAGGAGCTATCTAAGGGCTCTAGACAGTTCAACAAGAGCCCTCTTGCTAGGGGTATACTCTCTGTTGATGCCCCTGTAGCTGCACTTTAGACTGATCTGGCAGAGGTAAAGGAGATGATGAAACAATTGGTCATTGATAGAACTCCTCAACAACTGAAGGCATGTGGTCTTTGCAATCAATTCACTCATCCTATGGACATGTGCCCGCTTCTACAAGATCCTAATGTTGATTTGAATGCCATTGGGAATTTCGCTCAACAAAGGCCTAGGCAAGGCAATTATGGAAATCCTGGGTATTTCAACAACAACAATTACAACAGAGGCTATCAGCAAGGCTATGGGAACTACCAAGCCTCTTTCAATTAGCAAGGGGGGCAACAGGCAAGGTCCCAACAACAATACGAACCTCGACAGGGAGGTCAGCAACAATCAAATGAGGATAATGAGGATCCACTACAGAAACTCTCACGATTGGTCTTGAAGAATGAGAAACAACAGTCAGAGTGGATTGCAAATCTAGAGAAGCAACAATCCGATCGGATGAAAAATCTTGAGAATCAAATGAGTCAGCTCATTCAAATCTTAAGTACTAAGGAGGCAAACAATTCAGGAAAGCTTCCATCACAGACCATCGAGAATCCAACGAAGGAGAATGTAAGTGTTGTAACGCTTAGGAGTGGCAAGGAACTGGTTGTCACACCTCAAAAGGACGAGGAAGAAATAATGGACGAGGAGATAGAAGTGATAGAAGAAGAAGACGGCACGCACACCGTGCGGCGGCCGCAGCAACAATACGACACCTGCGGCCAATCAATTGTGCTACGGCCTGATGTCCACTAAAATAGCCATGTTTTTATGCACAATTTAGCTCCTTATTCTATATACTTTGCATATTTCGGGCTGGGAATATGTCAAATTTATGTAATATATGCTTATTTGCAAGAAATAGAGGTCTACATAAGTTTTGGTTTAATATTGCAGAATTTGGAGCCATTCCGGGACAAAACCAAGAAGAGAAAACGGAAGCTAAGTTTTACTCGATCTCGAGGAGAATTCCTCGATATCGACAAAAATGAAGAACCAGAGCCTGCTTGAGCAAAGCCTGATCGAGAAGCTAAGGAGAGAAGACAACTCGAGTAACAATTTTCCTCGATGTCGAGTAAATTCATCGACCAAACGAGAAACACCTGTCCGAGTCGAGCTGGACTGTTGGGATATGAGAAGTCCGAGTCTATCAAGTTTTATCAAGGTTTATCCAAGGAGAGAAGATTATTCATTAAAGACAAGAGATATTTAGATCTTTAGTTATTTCCCTTTAGATTTAATGTTTTATCGTTATTTAAATTTATCTTTAGAAAATTGATATAGATTGCTTTCCTTGATTAGCAAGGATTAAGCCCTATAAATAAAGCCCATGGGGCTGATTTTCTTTTCATTAAAATTCAGAGAGAAGTAGTTCCACATAGCATTTAGGAGTTCAAAGGTTTTAGGGTTTTGGCATTCTACGGAAGTTTGAGTGCCGGGATTGTAAAGACTTTGAATATAGTTTATGCAAGTTATTTCTTTTCAATCAATGTCTGCGATTGTGATGAGGCGCGAATAGTCCACCTACTTCTAGGGTTGGGGTGAGCCCAACGAGAGCCATGTTGGTGGATTAGCGATTGCAAAAGGATGTATTTTATCATTATCTTATTCTATTCTATGTGCTTCATCTTTGATTGAGAAATTGAAGAACTCATGTTGTGAAACTTGGGTAGTAATTAGGATTTCTATTCGGAAGTTTATAAATTCTAATTATGAAAAGGAATAGATACAATTAGGGTTATTTATCGCGAGATTTATATTCCTACTTTTTGGATTAGGTGAAAGCCTTTTCCTTTATCTATAAAGTCACCGCCTTTTATGATTTATATTCCGCTTTCATGGTAATCGTTGTTGCAAATCCTAATCTTGGAAGTTCTCTTTCATCCATCGGTTTGGATTCGGAATTTGCATTTATTTTACTTTATGTTCTCCTCGATTTCGACCAAACTGCTCGACATCGACTTCTGACATTCGATCAACAAGATCGTCGTAGCTTTTGTTTCTGCAGCAACTCGACATCGAACAGATTTCCTCGATGTCGACAACTTTACTCGATATCGAGTAAGCTTCTCGATATCGACCAAAATAGAGAAGGCCGCTTGCTCAGTTCGACTTGCCTGACCTTCTGTCGACTAACCCTAGTCGAGGTCGAGCAATCTGTGGTCGACTTCTGCCCGTGAGATTCCTCCGCTGCCTAGGATCCGCTGACTAGCTTCCTCGATGATCGAACCTGACTTCTTTTTGCTGCATCGGGAGGGAGTCTTAAACATTATTTGATGGGATCCAATCGGTTTGCTTTACTTTATTAGTATTATATTTTGCATCTCGATTTCCTCCTACAACAAATTGTGCTGCGGCTGCAGCACTTTGCCGCACCCGCCGCCACCTCGGTGTCAGGTACTCCTCTTTCTTCTTCTTCCCCCCTTCCTCTTTCTTCTCCTTCTCCTCCTTCTTCCTCCTTACCTATGGAGATTCCAAAGCCGCTTCCGCCCTTCACGGAAGCCTTGAAGGATACACAAAGGTATGAGAACGACAAGGAGATCTTAGAGACATTCAGTAAGTGTGAGGTAAACATCCCTTTGCTTAATTTGATCAAAAGCATTCTTAGATATGCTAAATTTTTGAAGGAACTTTGCACTATCAAGCGGAACCAGAAGCTAAAAGGTAAGCAAAAGGTAAAGGTAAGCGAACATGTCACCGCTGTATTTCAAAAGCGTATGCCTGAAAAGTGTAGTGACCCTGGTATGTTTGCTATTCCATGTGCGATACGTGATACTAAATTTGACAAAGCCATGTTAGATTTAGGAGCATCTATTAATGTTTTGCCTTCTAATGTTTATCATGCTTTGGGGTTGGGACCTCTGAATGATACTCGGGAAGTAATTCAACTTGCTGATCGATCTACTATCTACCCGAAAGGGATTGTTGAAGATGTCTTGGTAATGGTTGATAACATGATATTCTCTGCTGATTTCTTTGTGATTGACATGGGTCCTGGTAACAATGAAGGCCCTATTATGTTGGGCAGACCTTTTCTAAAAACTACTAGGACTGAGATAGATGTCTATTCAGGATCTCTTACTATGGAATTTGATGGTCAAAGAGTTGAATATAATATTTATGATTCCATGAAATTTCCATCTGATGATTCTTCTCTATGCTTTGCGGATATTATTGATACTATGGCACAAGATTGCTTTGATTTGGAGTGTGTTGATGAGATGGAAGTTGCTTTACAAGCTCCTATAGATGAAATTACTAGAGATTATGTATTGTCATCTAATTTGCAGGAGGCTATAGTAGCTTTAGACCATCGATCTCCCACCTATGTGCCACCAAGGGGAGACCGCATCGAGTTGACCGTGCCTACTGAAAAGCTTCTTCCATCTATTATCTAAGCGCTTGATGTTGAATTGAAACAACTTCCTAATCACCTTAAATATGCTTTTCTTGGTGAAAATGATACTCTGCCTGTCATTATTTCTAAAAAGTTGACCTTTGGACAAGAAGGAGCGATTGGTGTCTGTTCTAAAGGAGAACAAGGAGGGGTTATGATGGACGACAGCAGACATTAAAGGCATCAGTCCTACCCTCTGTATGCATAGGATACTATTGGAGGATGATGCCAAGCCATCTAGACAACCTCAGCGGAGACTCAACCCGCCAATGATGAAAGTGGTAAAGAAGGAGGTGCTGAAGCTTTTTCAGGCAGGTATAATCTTTCCCATATCTGACAGCAAATGAGTGAGTCCTACTCAGGTTGTCCCCAAGAAGGGAGGTATTAATGTTGTTGAAAATCATGATGGTGAGTTGGTCCCTAACAGGGTACAAACTGGATGGAGAGTTTGTATTGATTATCGTAAATTGAATGCAGTTACTCGCAAGGACCACTTCCCCCTCCCCTTTATTGATCAAATGCTTGAGCACCTTGTCGGCCGCTCCTTTTATTGCTTTTTACATGACTACTCAGAATATTTTCAGGTACCAATAGCACCGGAGGATCAAGAGAAAACGACATTGACATGCCCCTTTGGGACTTTTACATATCGCAGAATGCCTTTTGGGTTATGTAACACACCTAGGACCCTCCAACGGTGTATGGTAAGCATATTTTCTAAGTATGTAGAGCGCTTTATAGAAGTATTTATGGATGACTTCACTATGCATGAACATGATTTTGATACTTGCTTGCATCATTTGTCACTTGTGCTTAGGCGGTGTGTAGACACCAACTTAGTTCTTAATTCTGAAAAGTGTCATTTTATGGTTGAGCAAGGCATTGTTTTGGGTCATATTGTGTCTAGCAAGGGTCTTGAGGTGGACAAGACTAAGATTGATGTCATTCAGTTTCTGCCTTACCCCATCAATGTGCGCGAAATTCGTTCCTTTTTAGGCCATGCAGAGTTCTATCGCAGGTTTATTAAGGATTTTTCTAAGATTTCTGCCCCTCTTTGTGATTTACTGTAAAAAGGAAGTAGCTTTTGAGTTTGATGACAGGTGTAGAGTGTTGTAGGAGGAAATCGAGTATGCAAAATAAAATACGAATAAAGCAAAGCAAACCAGATTCCGTCCCTTTCAAATAATTACAAGACTTCCTCCCGATGTAGTAGTGGGAAGTCAGGATCGATCCACGAGGAAGCGTGTCAGCGGATCCTAAGCAGCGGAGAAATCTCACAGCAGTCGACCATAGATGTCCTAGATCTCGAGTACAGCAACTCGACAGAAGATCGGACAGTCGAACACAGCACAGCAGCTCTCGGAAAAGGCTACTCGATCTCGACAAAGGGCTACTCGAGATCGAGTAAAGTCCTCGTCGACGTCGGCATGTCTTGGTCGAGTACCTGTACACATAAGCTACAGCGACCTGGGTCGAAGATCAGTAGTCGAGATTGAGGAGTGTTATTCGATCTCGAGGAAGACAGAGAATAAAAACGAAATAAAGTAAATGCAAAGGCTTTGGGGATTCGAACTAAACTGTATGAAAAGGGACTTCCAAGATTGGGGTTTGCAACAACGATAACCAAGCATGCATAAGGCAGAACTAAACAGATAATCATGTGAATCGCATCAAAGGACTAAGCTTTCGTCTTTCCCAACAATTAGACAACTCTTTCAAGAAACCCTAATTGTCTCTACTGATTTTATGTTTACAATCCAAGTTGTTAGCATGGACCTCAATTATATGGGTAATAAACACATAACAAGTAGTAGATGCTCAAAACAAGATAAAAGTCGGATCTTTACCTCAAACACGCAGGGCTATCGTCGGGCTCGCCCCAACCCTAGAAGTGGGTGGACTACTCGCGCTTCATCGCAACCTCAGACATTGATTGATGAAAAGAAACTAATTGCATTAAACCAAACTGAAGAAAGTACAACCGAACAAAGCCAACTTGCTCTCGCTCTTTTGCTCCACTCGGCCTCACTTTCTCTCTCTACTACTACTTCTCCTACTGAAATTGAATGAATAAAACTCAGCCCCATGGGCTTTATTTATAGGCTTCTAAACCTTGCTAATCAAGGATAGAAATATCTATCTATATCTAAAACTATATCTAAAAAGCTTAATGATAAATAAAAGCAATTAAGGAATTAAATCTAAATAAGGGAATTATATCTAAAAGGGTCTTCAAGTGGATAGATCTCTCTTCATGATGTAACTTGATATAATCGGATAGAACTTGGCAATCTTCGGCCCCAAGGAATCCCCATCCGAGTAGGATAGATCAAAACGCGTTACGCGGCTTCTGGAGGCTTCCTCGATCTCGAGTAAACCTACTCGATCTCGAGTAGAAGTATCATCGACTGGGCTAGCTCGGCGTCTTGGCTAGCTGGTGCTCGACAGGTTCGGATAGGGCTCACAAGTGTACTCGATCTCGAGTACCTCTCGTCGATCTCGAGTACCTCTCGTCGATCTCGAGTTGGGTTGCCTTATCGACTAGGCCTTCTCGGCAGCGTCGGGTAGATCTTCTAGATGTGCGTGGTCATGGCTCCCCGGATTTGTCGATCTCGAGTAACATAACTCGATCTCGAGGACGGTGTCCGGGCATGGTCGGGTAGTCTCTCCTCGGCATCCTCGGGTGGCCTTCTCGACTCCTGGTTGTCTTTGAAGCTTTGTCGACATCGAGTAATGGTACTCGATCTCGAGTAGGTTTCTGGAGCCGGGTTGTTCATCTTCGGCTTCTCGACATGATCCTCCTCGATCCTGGCAGGTGTCTAGACATGGCTTGTCGAGATCGACTAGGTCTTGTCGATGTCGAGTAGCTTTAAGCTCCGGTTCTCGCTTCTTGATTTTCTCCCGAAATGGTTCCATATTAAACAGAAACTTATGTAGATCTCAATTTCTGACAAATAAGCATATACTACATAAATCCGACATATTCCCAACCCGAAATATGCAAAAATGTAAAGAATATGGAACTAAAATATGCATAAAGACATGGCTACTTTGGAGACATCATAGAGCATCCTTTGATGAGCTTAAAGGTCGCCTGACTAGCGCTCCTATAATTCAAGCACCCATATGGTCTCAACCTTTTGAGATTATGTGTGACGCTAGCGACTATGATGTGGGTGCTGTCTTGGGACAAAAGGAAGGAAGGAGCTCTCATGTCATCTACTATGCCTCCATGACACTGAATGGAGTGCACAGGAACTACTCAACCACTGAGAAAGAGCTCCTAGCTGTGGTCTTTGCACTGGAGAAGTTCCGCTCCTATCTCCTAGGAGCTAAGGTAATTGTCTTCACTGATCACGCTGCTCTTCGCTATTTATTGATTAAGAAAGAAGCAAAACCAAGATTGATTCTTTGGATTTTACTTTTAAGTGAATTTGACATTGAAATCAAAGATAATAAATGTGCAGAAAACTTAGTAGCGGACAACCTCAGCAGACTTGTCTAAGGAGAGGACAAGCCGGAAGATCAAAGACCCATTCACGGTGATCGAGTTCCCTGATGATACATTGTTTTATTTAACTCACACTTTTTCTTCGTAGCTGCAGGGAACTACGAAGACAGAGGGTGTTGCAGCCGCATCAACCATGCCGTGGCCGCGGCCAAAAAATCTTGCTGCGGCCGCAGCTTATAGGCAACGCCCGCCGCATGATGTTCAAGCCCCAACCCGTTTTTTTCCCTCCTATCCGACGAGGTAAGTTCTGCTATTCCTGAATTGTTGATGGGTGTCCATACTCCTCGACCTTGGTTTGCCAATATGGTGAATTTCTTGGTCACGGGAGAAATTCCTGAATTGTTGATGGGTGTCCATACTCCTCGGCGGGGTTGTAATGGGGCTTGGTAGGAAACAATAAGGTATGGAATTATTTGGCCATGTGGTGATTAATAAAATTCGGGAATCAAGACTCATAAATCTCCAACACAATCAAACCATATCTTCTCAATCATATGCATCAACCAAACTCTCCAGTTTATGTCAATGAAGTATGTAACCTTTCAACCTTTCTCAACCTCTCCAAAGTATGTATCTTGCATAATAATGAAAGAAATAAGGTAAATTTGGCTCATACACTTTATTCACTAACATATGTATTTTTTTTCTCTTCTTTTTTTTTCGATTTTTTTTTGAAACGAAAATAACATAAAATATCACTAGTGCATTTATAGGGTGAGCCAAAAGTCCTTTTACATAATATGCATAGCAAGATGAAAATATAAAACCAACCCATATCTCAATAAACTCAAAAATCCTTCTTACTTGACATCTAACATAAGCTTCATTCCTTTCCACAAACCATTATTTCAACCAACTCTAAGTCTTAATTCCCAAATGGGGGTTAGGCTCAATTTGGCTAAGGATAATTTTGT
Source organism: Persicaria maculosa (assembly GCA_963922045.1). NCBI lineage: Eukaryota > Viridiplantae > Streptophyta > Magnoliopsida > Caryophyllales > Polygonaceae > Persicaria > Persicaria maculosa. Next base: position 56,894,790 of record OY998262.1, read on the forward strand.
GGAGTTCACAATAAAAGTCTCAGGCTAATGTTCTGGCTTCAAGCAGGGATAATGCAGGGTAGGTAAAGAGAGGATAAAATTGGCTTAAAAGGTGCCTCCATCATTTAATTCTCATCAAAATAAACATATAAATGCATTGGCTTTGAATAACTATCACAACATTTAGAGATGCATAGGAAGAGTAAATTCACTCAAGAAAGCAGAGGGATTTTTAATGTTCTCCCTATAAGGCAAAAATTCTCACTGGGACAATTTTTGTTGGATTTTACTTTTAGCTTAGGATCATATGTGCTCAATTTCATCACAAGTTCACAATCCACATAAAACAATTTTGAGGACTTAGGCTAAACCTTCCAAACATGCCATAGGATTTATATGATCAAGTCAATCATTATTCATCATCATAGGACATCTAAGTTAGGGTATAAAAACTAAAACAATGCAAAAATTTAAATATGCAGTTTTTTTCTTTTTTTTCGACATTTTCTTTTTTTTTAATGCAAAAAACAAGACTAAAATATGACAAAAGACTAAAATGCATAAAATTTAAACATGAATGCATATTATTAAAATTTCACCATATAAAACCAAAAGCAAGACTAAAACATATAATAATGATAATGAGCCCTTCTCCCACCCCATACTTAAAATATACAGTGTCCCCATTGTATAAAATTAAATAAATACAAGAGTAAAGAAAGGAACTCACAGAATAACACATCGAGGATGGCAGATTAGTGCAGGTCGATGAAGTATGTGACAGACGGTTTTCAGTCGCCTTAAATCCTATCAAATAAATCCGACTAACCTAACTAATGTAGTTTGGCAAGTACGGGTTGATCCCACAGAGAGTCTATGATTTGTATGCAAGTCAAGTGTGCTAAATAAGAACTAAAGAAACAAAGAGGGGGGATTATGATGATTCAGACTAACTAAGTAAAAAGCAAAAGGAAGCAAACTAAACAAATTGATTGAAAAAATATGAGATAATTAACTTAGGTCAATCAATCTCAGCAATCAGGTTTGTTCATTGATCATCGAAATCGAATAGATAACTTCCTCTTAAACACTTTGTTGTGGAAAGACTATGTCTTTTGAATCCAATTCCTTATCGAATCTAGTTAACAGGACAACCAGACCTTGAAAACCCTAATTATCAAACAATCTTGAAACTATCAAGATTCAATTCAATAATCGATGAAGTCTAAAGGAAATCAACAAAGACAATCGACGCGCACAACCAGTTTCAGAGATTGCAAATCAACCAGTTTCAGAGATTTATATTTTGCTACTCAAGAACATAGATAATTCAACGAGTAATTACCTATATCTAGCAATAGATTATCATGAAAAGACATCAGTTGATCAGACTAACGGAAATTCATGAAAACCCTAAATATTCAGCGCAGAGAATCAATAACATTCAAAGATGAGTATTAAGAAATAGAAATCTCACAATAAAATTGCAAACCTGAAGCTTCGATTGATCTCCCTAAGCAAAGGAGTTTAGCGGTTCATGCTTCAAAAGAAAACCTAAAACTACTTTCAACGTGAAAACAATGTCCCTGATGAAATTCCGTCCTCAAACTTCCAACTCCCCAAAACTTAACCTAATTTTCTCCTCCTAATAATAATAATAACATATCAATTAAACTCAGCCCAAAAGATGGCCCAATCCGGCTTGGCCAAGCTGAATAACTCGGGTGGAGACCAAGAACTCGGCCAAGTTTGTTGCCCAGCCAGAGTTATATTCATCAGCCACATTTGAAGTCCCGATTTTGCTGTTTTCAAGACTGAATTTGGAAAAGTCATAAACATGAAAGTTGTAGATCTTCGAATCTTCTTTCCAACAAGTATAAGTACGCCCCGATCCGATAACTACAGCCTTCAAACGACTTGTTTTAGTGCAGCGTCGCCAACCTGGACAGCTCCAATCAATTGTATGTTTAGCTCCTCTCCTCGGCTCTCTTGCTCTTCGGTTTCCATTCAATCTTCGAGCATTGGCTCGAGCTTAGGTTCACCTCTTTACAATCACCTGAAATCATGCACAAATCTCGTAGATTCCGACTCTAATTGAAATATAATGAAAACATGAAAACTACTCTAAACCCATGCATTTTACCCTACCTAAACACCTCTAAATGCCTATATTAACACTACCTAAATGTGCATGATCAGTATGCTTTTCGATCTCGAGTACAGGGTACTCGATCTCGAGGAGCTTCGTCTGCGTCCAGTGGTTTTTGAAGTCGGGGAGCTTCTGGGCTTGTCGATATCGAGTTGGCCTACTCGATATCGAAGAGTGTCTGGGCTGCTCCTCCTTGTCTTCGTTGACTTGGCCTTCGTCGATTCTGACTGTTGTTCAGGGACTTCTTATTCCACTTTTCGCGATCTTTATATGCTTGCCGACCTAAAAGTGTTAGATTGCACACAAAAAAACAAGACTATCCACATGAAGAATTCTAAAAGACATAAAACCAAAACCAAAAACCAAAAACCAAAAAGTTTAAAAGTCCCAAAATTCATAAAGTTTATATACATGCTCTAGATTTTAGAGTCGCTAGGCCGACTTCTCCGCTTACGCCCAAGGACCATTAGTGCGGGGCCCGCTTTTGCTTGGCCCTTCTCCTAGATCATCTAGGTCCTGATGGTGGTATGCAAGCTCAGCTGACAGGTGATTGCTTGCACCATCTCCCTTCTCTTTCTTCTTCTTCCTTCCAGCTCTTAGCTTTCGCAGATTCTCTCGCCACGGGGCCTTACCTCCCCTTAAATTATTGAAAATTTTCTTTATGGACTGAGGGGGAGTAGAATTCATACCTGAACTTACCTTTTCGGACCCAAAACAGAAATCTTTGGGCTTGGGGCTAGTCGATGTCGAGTACTGCTGGTCGACCTCGAGTACAGGGACCCCATACTTAGGCTCTGGGCAATTCAGTGGCTCAACAGAGGAAGTCGATGTCGACAGAGGCTTGTCGAGATCGAGTAGAACCCTTGTCGAGATCGAGTTGCTCTCGTCGACCTCGAGTACAGTGGAGCAAGGAATAGAAGGCTATAAATAAAGCCCATGGGGCTAGTTTTTCATTTATTCGATTCAATTCAGAGCAAGAGAAGTAGTTCCACAAATACGATTTAGGAGTTCGAAGGTTTTAAGGTTTTGGCATTCAGCGAAAGTTGGAGTGCCGGGATTGTAAAGACTTTGAATATAGTTTATTGCAAGTTTCTTTTCATAAATCAATGTCTGCGATTGCGATGAGGAGCGAGTAGTCCACCCACTTCTGGGGCTGGGGTGAGCCCGACGGTGGCCATGTGAGGTGATGCGGTAAAGGTACAATCTTGTTATGCAATTCGTCTTCTATCCCTACGAGCATGATTCTTTTGCGAGAGTTGAAGGTGATCCTTGTTTGTATTATTGAAGCGAAAGTGATCTTAGTGCAACTTGGATTAATTATGTGAAGAGGGTTAGTAACAATTAGGGTTTATGCGAAAGCCTCTATATGCCTATTTGTTAGTAACGAAAGTTATTTTGATGGAAAGCATGATCTTTTATGCCTTTATATGTTACTTTGCATGGTTATCGTTGTGGCATTGATACCCTGGCTTTGGAAGTTCTTTCATATATTGAGTTTATTTCTGTCGAAGTTCTGAACTCAGTGTTCGAATTTGCAATTTATACTTTCTGCATTCTTAGTCGATCTAGAGGAGGTTTTAGTCGAGATCGAGTAGGCCCTTAGTCGATCTTGAGTGGCATCTTGTCGAGATCGAGTACTGTGTTGTCTGGATCGAGTTTCTGTCGTCGATTCTTAGTTTCTGTTTCTGTTGTTGGTTGTCGATCTCGAGTTGACTGTAGTCGAGATCGAGTACGTCTGTCTTTGCTTTTGTTTTATTCCTGGCTTTCTTTTCTGTCTTCTGTTGCTTTTCTGTGAGATTTACAGCTGCCTAGGATCCGCTGACACGCTTCCTCGTGGATTCGATCCTGACTTGCTCTTACTACATTGGAGGGAGTCTTGTAATTATTTGCTGGGGCACAAATCTGGTTTGAATTATTTCATTATATTTTCATACTTGATTTCCCCATCACAACAAATTGGCGCCGTTGCCGGGGAGATATCAATCGCGCCTAGTTTAATTGTGTTTAAGGTTCAGAAAAGCCTATCCCTTTTTCTTACCCTATTACATACCCTACCACCACCTACCTCACCGGTACCAACTGGGTGCCAAGCTTTTTCCACTAATTTGTGTTCTTGATTCTGATTTCAAAAGCTTAGGTAAAAAGATGGAAGACTTTTGGGAAGGGGACTGCGAATGGGATAGATGGGTCCGAGATTTGAGACGGGGGAATATGATCGCAGTGGAGGAGTCACGATTAAGGGAAATAGCCCGACTGAAGGACTTAGTCCGAGGACTTGAGGCTTCCTATCATTCTCAAGGATTAGAGCCTCCTTCTTATGAGGAAATTGAAGCTATGGAAAGTGATGAGGAAGAAGAAGATTGGAACGAACAATGGGTACTCCCACGGTACATGAGAGCAACAACGCCAATCAATGTCGACTACCCCATAGTCGACGTCGACCACATTACAGAAACCCAGGTATGTCCTTCCCCGATCTCGATTCCACCTTTGCAATCTATCTTTGAAAAACCATATGAAGGATCCCAAGGCGAAATAGCATGAGAAGAGAAGAAGTTGGACATGGTTGACCAGGGCATTCCAAGATTGCTTTTACCTTACAAGGTGAAGGCTATCCCCGATGATTTTGAGAAACCGATGTTCATATTCAAGTATGGGGTCCTAGCAAAATGGCATGAAGCTCCGCAGGATGAGGAGGAAATATCTCTCCCCTCTCCACCGTTCTGCTGTGGTGGAGATACACAACCATGTCAACATATGAAGCGGAAGAGGTATGATGATGAGGTATGTATATTTTCTTTATATCTTCCTTTATGCATGCCAACTGGAGCCCAGGAAGATGAATGGGTGAAGCCATGGAGCGTTCACTCGGGGAGGTTTAAGCTTCTTCACATAATGCCCCCGGATGACATCCCACGCTTCCCACCACCGGAGGAACCACCAGATCCACCTATACCTCCGGACAAAGATGAGTCAGGCTAATGCTTAATGAAGAAGTCGGCCTAGCGACTATAAAATCTAGAGCTTGTAAATAGACATTTATTTTTGGGACTTTTGGACTTTGTTACTTTTGTTTGTTTTTGGTTTTGAACTTTTAGTTTTTCTATTTTGGGTATATGTCTTCTACACTTATCAGGTCCATGGATAGAAGTAAGCCATGTTCAGACTCGGCCCAGGCATTCTTTCATTCGATGTTGAGAGGCCCTGCACACCTGTCTAGTGAGTTTCTTTCTTTACCCTTGTTTTTATACAGTGAGGACACTGTAATGTTTAAGTATGGGGTGGGGGAAGGGCTTACTTTGTGCATATTTGACATATTTGACATTATGTGTGCATATTTAAAGTTTATTTCTTGAATTGCTGCTACATGGCTATTTTGGAATGCATTATTGATTTATGGGCTTATATGCATGTTTTCCAAAAAGTTTAAGAAAAATGACCCCCATTTGAAATTTTTGAATGATGTCATGGAAGCTATATTGAATTTGACGATGCAAAATTGGATTCATTAGAGATATAGCATGAAATTGCCTAGTAAAGGGAAGTCACAATGAAGTGCATATTTTGATGAAAACCATGAAAGGAGGTAAAATTTGATATTGCTTTTGACATGTTGCATGATAAGAGGATGGAGGACTTTATATTTCCATATAATGCTCATTGTTTGAATTCCAAGCCATACCTATGCCTATGCATCACAAAAGCCATATTATGCCTTATTTCAAATATTGCTCCACATGATCTAAATATTTTCCATTCTTTACCTTATTTCCTATCCGGGGATTATGTTGAGAATGATGTTACATTATGGAATTGTTATATGGTTGTTGTGTTGTTGTTATTCTTATTGGAGTTTGGCAGGAAATTGTTTGAAAAATATGGAAAATTTAATGAGTGAGAAAAAAATCCAATCACCTCAGGAGATAAAGGTAGATTGACCCTGCTCTCTGAGATAATAGTTTGGAGAGATGGGACACATTGTGAGGAGTCCAAAGCACTAAGTATCCGGGGCCATTCATGACACCCATGTTTGCGACTCGCGAGAAGGCAGTGCTGAGGTTAGAGAGGTAAAAGCATTATTTTTGATAAAAGCATTATGAAAGGTGATGAGTCATATGAAAAAAGAGTGTGGTATGAAAAGTTTGGAGATACTCCATTTCCCCGGATCATTAGCACCACATTGCCAAAATTTGCCCACCTTTAGCCTTTTACCAATCTACTCCTTATTGAGCTTAATTAAAGTCCTCTTGATTATTAATGCTTTGTCACATGAATTGTTTTTGCATAACCCTCCTTTTGTGAGTAGATGTTGCTTTTGTATAATTGCACATGTATGGATCTGTGACACTAGTACCTTTTCGAGGATGGTAATTGATTGCAGGGGACATATGAGAATGAATCTAAGATGTTGAGAGTTTGAATTCTTCCTCTGAATGACAATTAAAAGTATTGCTTGAGGACAAGCAAGCTTTAGTATGGGGTGTTTGTTGTGAGCCTAATTTGCCATGTTTTACACTTACTTTTATATCGATTTCTGCATACATTGCATGCATTTGGGTTAGAATAATACAGAATCTGTGTAGTTTACACTTATTTGCAATATATGGAGGTCTACACAAGTTTTGGTTATATTTCGCAGAAATCGGACGCACTTTGGAGCTTAAAGGAAACTCATGGAGAAGCTAAGATTGGTGCAGCTGGAGAAAAGGCCATTTTTCACCATTCTTCATTCTGAATCAAGCTTTAATGTCTTCATGAGAGGTGTAGCCCTTGGAAAGAGCTTTCCAACGCATGGTCATATGTGTCAATCTGACGAACGAGGACTCGGGAAAGTGCGTTTTAAGAACAGAGCAGAAAGCTGAGAGATGTACTCGATATCGACCAAAAATGTCCAAGGAGTGCCTGGTCGAGGAGGAGCTGATCGAGAAGCCGAAGACGAAGACATGCCGGGTTACACTCTACTCGAGATCGAGTAAACCTACTCGAGATCGAGGAACCCGGAAGCCGGCACCTGAGCCATGTCGAAGAGAGGTTGCTCGACAACACCAGAAGACAAAGTCGACGCCAACCCAACTCGATCTCGAGTTAGTTGGTCGAGATCGAGGAGCCAGGAGCACCTGTCCGAGCCATGTCGAGCAGAGCAACCCGACCAAGCCCACCCAGCCATGGTCGACGACCACCGTACTCGATATCGAGGAGCCCTGGTCGAGATCGACGAGCGCCGTGTCCGAAACCGCGTTACGCGCTTTGGCTGCCCATGTCTAGCTGGGAGTCCTTTGGGTTGATAGATCTTGTCTTCCATAGATACGGGCAGCCAAAGCGCGTAACCCAGTTTCGGACACGGCGCTCGTCGATCTCGACCAGGGCTCCTCGATATCGAGTACGGTGGTCGTCGACCATGGCTGGGTGGGCTTGGTCGGGTTGCTCTGCTCGACATGGCTCGGACAGGTGCTCTTGGCTCCTCGATCTCGACCAACTAACTCGAGATCGAGTTGGGATGGCGTCGACTTTGTCTTCTGGTGTTGTCGAGCAACCTCTCTTCGACATGGCTCGGGTGCCGGCTTCCGGGTTCCTCGATCTCGAGTAGATTTACTCGATCTCGAGTAGAGTGTAACCCGGCATGTCTTCGTCTTCGGCTTCTCGATCAGCTCCTCCTCGACCAGGCACTCCTTGGACATTTTTGGTCGATCTCGAGTAAAGGTACTCGATATCGAGTACATCTCTCAGCTTTCTGCTCTGTTCTTAAAACGCACTTTCCCGAGTCCTCGTTCGTCAGATTGACGCATATGACCATGCGTTGGAAAGCTCTTTCCGAGGGCTACAACTCTCATGAAGACATCAAAGCTTGATTCAGAATGAAGAATGGTGAAAAATGGTCTTTTTTCCAGCTGCACCATTCTTAGCTTCTCCATGAGTTTCCTTTAAGCTCCAAAGTGCATCCGATTTCTGCGAAATATAACCAAAACTTGTGTAGACCTCCATATATTGCAAATAAGTGTAAACTACACAGATTCTGTATTATTCTAACCCAAATGCATGCAATGTATGCAGAAATCGATATAAAAGTAAGTGTAAAACATGGCAAATTAGGCTCACAACACAGTGCTGGCGCTTTTCTTCGCTGTTTGCTGGGTCCCGTGGTTGCTGATGCTTTTCACCTCTAGCCATGAAATTTCCTCCTTTGCAGGACCAAAAGAGAAATCTAAAACCTCATCGCCTATGGTGAAGGTGAGCGATCGATTCTTGACACTAATTCTGGCATCTGCAGTAGCTAAGAATTGTCTACCAAGAATAATAGGGCTAGTAGGATCTTCAGCACAGTCTATAATAAGGAAATCTGCTGGAACAAAGAATTTACCAACCTGGACGGGGACATTCTCAACTATACCTGTAGGGATGACCACTGTATTGTTTGCATTGTATAGTTTGGCATCCACAGGCTCTATGCATCCTATCTTTACCTTCCGCCAGATTGATAAGGGCATGATGCTCACACTTGCTCCTAAATCACACAGAGACTCATATTTATATTGTCCAAAACCCACAGTAACAGAAAACTTACCAGGGTCCGGTCTCTTTTCAGGGAAGTGGAGTACTTTGCATTCGCCTGCAATCTCTGAGATGGATCGCTTCTTACTCAGGATTTCTTTCAGAAATTTGACATATCCAGGCATCTCTTGCAGGGCTTCTGTAAAAGGAATAGAGACATTCAGTTCTTGCAGCATATTAACAAATCTGGTAAACCTACCTGCAGTGGGATCTTTCTGTGCTTTGGAAGGGAAAGGCAGTGGCTTTTTCTGCTTTGGAGCCAGATCAGACGTCGGGGGTGTTGCAGAGTCATCGACGTCGGCTTGCTGTTCCTCGATCTCGACCAGAGGCTCCTCGAGATCGACTTGGGTGGTCGACTTCGACCTGCTGGGCTGCGCAGTGGAGTCCGAACTCAGCTTCTGGTCTGTGTCGAGCAGCTTCTTGTCGAGGTCGAGTAGAGTCTCCTCGAGATCGAGTTGAGTCTGCTCTATGTCGAGTTGCTGCTCTGCCTTGTCTTGTTGTTTCCCGACCTCTGGCTCGTGTAATTGATTCCCACTTCTGAGCTTGATAGCTGCGACGTGTCCGGTTTTCCCCTTAGGATTTGGTTCTGTTTGCCCAGGGAGCTGTCCGAATGGTCGTGGGATCTGTGCAGCGATTTCACCCATCTGCGTCTCTATTCCCCTTTTCCAGATGTCCAATTCTCCAAATTTTGTAATGATGTTCTGGAACTGGTTATTGATGGTGCCCTGATTCCGACGCATCTCCTCAAGGATCAGCTGCAGATCATCCTTCTTTTGATCCCTTTCTGGATGTCCTGGAGCTCTGTAGGGTGGGGGGTTCCTAGGAGGACCTTGGTTCCACTGTGGTTGATAGAACCTTTGATCTCCCATATAGCGATTGGGACCCAGCGTAGGCTGCCTCTTCATGTGTCTCTGCCATTCTGACTTGCTCAGTGTGTGGGCACTCAGTAGTGGTGTGCCGCTGTGATCCGCATTCGATGCAAGGCTGATTGACCGTTAGATATTTGACTTGCTTGAGGAGCTTGCGATTCTGGTCTCTGTAGAACTGCTCCCTGACATCTGGGTCAATCTCCTTTGCTGGCTCATAGAGTGGCATAGATGGTGCTGGCTTGGCATATAAGTTCTCCTCATAGTGTGCAATAGACCCATATTTGTTGTCATAATTGGTGAGCTTGTCTAGCACACCTCAGGCGTCGATTGGTGGCATCGTCAGATACTCATAGCGAGTGTACTGATTGATCCTGTCTTTAGTGACTTGATCAAGAGAATTGAAGAAGATCTCCTGAATGACGTAGGGTGGCTGTCCATGATTAGGGCAAGATTGCAGCAGTTCTTTGTAGCGTTCCCATGCCTTTGCCAGCGGTTCCCCAGGCTTCTGTTTGAAGGCGGTGATTTTCTGGCGGAGGAGTGCTGTCTTGGTGGGTGGGAAGAATTTATTCAGAAACTCTTGCTCTACTTGGGCCCATGTTGTGAGTGATCTTGGTTTAAGCCCTTCAAGCCACTTTAGTGCAGGCCCAGCGAGAGACCAGCGAAAAGCCTTCATCTTAACATATTCTAGAGTTGTACCTTCAGCAAGAGTACGACAAATGTCAGAAAAGTTGGTAATATGTTCAAGAGGACACTCATTAAATTTGTCATAAAAAGCATTATTTTTAAGCTCTATAAGAAATTGAGTGCGAATTTCAAAAGAGTTTTCAGGGATTAGAATCGCCGATTCAGGCACGACGAGAGTTGGATGCATATAATCCTCTGCAGTAGTTAGATATTGGGCAAGCTCAGCTTCTGCTTGCTCCCTTGCTGCTTTCTCAGCGGCGATAGCAGCATCTTTAGTGGCCAGTTCCCTTGTAAGCCACTGTATCAGCTGCTCTTGTGTTTCTGCGATAGCCATAGCTCTTTTCAATCTAGCGTGGGCTTGTATAAGACGTTCTGGGTTGTCTAAGCCGTCGAACTCAGGTGGTTGACCAGAACGGCGCATACACCTCTAAAGTAACTCAAAGCAGACGTGAGAACTAACTACCTAAGGCGCGAATGATAGCTTCCCCGGCAACGGCGCCAATTTGTTGTAGGGAGGAAATCGAGTATGAAATATAATAAAATAGATCAAACCAGATTTAGGCCCACGCAAATAATTACAAGACTCCCTCCAATGTAGTAAGAGCAAGTCAGGATCGAATCCACGAGGAAGCGTGTCAGCGGATCCTAGGCAGCTGTAAATCTCATAGAAAAGCAAACAGAAAAGACATAAACAAAGAAACAAAGAAAGGAGGACAGAAATAACAAACGAAAGCAAGAAATAAAAGAAAGACAAAAACTAACTCAATCTCGACAAGCACAATACTCGAGATCGACTAACAGCAGCAAAGACAGAAACTAAAAATCGATGACAGAAGTACATCATCAATTCGATCTAGACAAGGCCTTACTCGAGATCGACAAACCCCTACTCGATCTCGACTAGCTTTTCCTCTAGATCGACACAAATCACAAAAAGTATAAATCGCAACTTCGAACACAGATTTTCAGATTTCGACAGAAATAAATTCAATATATAAAAGAACTTCCAAGCCAGGGTATCAACACCACAACGATAACCATGCAAAGTAACACATAAAGGCATAAAAGATCATGCTTTCCATCAAAATAACTTTCGTTACTAACAAATAGGCATATAGAGGCTTTCGCATAAACCCTAATTGTTACTAACCCTTTTCCCATAATTAATCCAAGTTGCATTAAGATCACTTTCACTTCAATAATACAAACAAGGATCACCTTCAACTCTCGCAAAAGAATCATGCTCATAGGGATAGAAGAAGAATCGCATAACAAGATTGTACCTTTACCGCATCGCCTTACATGGCCACCGTCGGGCTCACCCCAGCCCCAGAAGTGGGTGGACTACTCGCTCTTCATTGCAATAGCAGATATTGATGTATAAAAAGAAACTTGCATTAAACTAAATTCAAAGCCTTTACAATCCCGGCAATCCAACTTTCGCTGAATGCCAAAACCCTAAAACCTTTGAACTCCTAAAACCTCTATGTGTAATTGTGTCTCTGAAATTGAATGATGAAAAACCAGCCCCTAAGGCTTTATTTATAGCCTTCTATTCCTTGCTATTCAAGGATAGAAAATATCTATCTATATCTAAAAGCTTAAAAGATAAATAAAAGTACTTTAGGAATTAAATCTAAAAGGGAAAAATAAATCTAAAATAGGTAAATATCTTCTTGTTGATAGATCTTGTCTTCCATGGATAGTTGATAGATAGATGTAGGATAGACTCGGCCATCTCGGATTCCTTCGGCTCCAAGGACTCCCACAGCACGTAGGACTGCTCAAACCGCGTAACGTGACTTCGGGATGCGGCTCGTCGATCTCGACTAAGCCTCCTCGAGATCGACTAGGGTTTGTCGTCGACCGTGGCTAGCTGGGCTTGGTCTGGTGCTCGTCATGGCTAGGACATGTGCTCCTGGCTCCTCGATCTCGACAAAACAACTCGAGATCGGGTAGATCTGGCGTCGAGGATGGCTAACTTGTGATGTTGGGCAACTTCTTCCTCGACAGGCTCGGAAAGACGCGGTGCTGGTCCTCGATCTCGACAAGCCTCCTCGAGATCGAGTAAGGTTGGCTCGGCGTCTCCGTCCTCGGCTTCTCGTCTTGGCACAGCTCGTCGACTCCAGACTTGGCGTTGAGGTGTTGTCGATCTCGACAAGGGAACTCGAGATCGAGTAGGGTTCTGGGAGTTGGGTTGTTTCTGACTCAGTTTCTTGATCAGTGCTTGGTCGACATGGCCTGAGCTCGGACACCTTCGTCGAGATCGAGTTGGATTACTCTAGATCGAGTAACCTGGGCTCCTAGCTTGATTCGACTGGTTCCGCTGTTTCTTGGCCTTTGGACTTCTGTATTTGATTTTTGAGCTTTTCCGACCTTTCTCAAATTTGCTGTAATTTGCCTCGAATTCTGCGAAATTAAACAGAAACTGGTGTAGATTCCATAATTTGGCAAATAAACATAAACTACATAGATTCTGTATTATATTAGCCCAAATGCATGAAATGTATGCAGAAAATGATATAAAAGTTACTGTAAAACATGGCAGATTCAGCTCACAACAATAAACTAAGGCGAACCAGATTGGCGCCGTTGGGGGAAGGGCTCATTATTTCAAATTTTGGAAAACATGCAGTTAAGCCCATAAATCAATAATGAATTCCAAAATCGCCATGTATAAGCAATAAAAAAATAAACCTTAAAAAATGCACACATAATGTCAAATAAAACCAACTATGCATAAAGTAAGCCCTTCCCCCACCCCATACTTAAACATTACAGTGTCCTCACTGTATAAAAAAAAATAAGGGTAAAGAAAGAAACTCACTAGACAGATGTGCAGGACTTCAAAATATCGAGTGAAAATGCTGTTGGGCCTAGTCTGATCTTAGCTTGCTTCTATCCCCATGGACCTGAAAAAATGTAGAAGAGAAATACCCACAATAGAAAGACTAAAATTTCAAAACAAAAAACAAACAAAAGCAACAATGTCCAAAAGTCCCAAAAATAAATGTTTATTTACAAGCTCTAGATTTTATAGTCGCTAGGCCGACTTTCTCCATTAAGCATTAGCCTGGCTCATCTTTGTCCGGAGGTATTGGTGGATCTGGTGCTTCCTCCGGTGGTGGAAAGCGTGGGATGTCATCCGGGGGCATCATGTGAAGAAGCTTAAACCTCCCCGAGTGGACGCTCCATGGCTCCACCCATCCATCTTCCTGGGCTCCAGCTGGCATGCATAAAGGAATATATAAAGGAAATTTGCATACATCATAATCATACCTCTTTCGCTCCATTGGTTGATTTGTTTGCGCGTCTCCACCACAACAAAACGGTGGAGTGGGAATAGATATTTCCACCTCATCTTGTGGAGCTTCATGCCACTTTGCGAGGACCCCATACTTGAATATGAACATCGGTTGCTCAAAATTGTCAGGAATGGCCTTCACCTTATAGGGTAAAAGCGACCTTGAAGCACCATGGGAAACGACGTCCGGATTTTGCGTTGGTGGCTCTTCTTCTTCTTGGGATCCTTCCACAGATTCTTCAAAGATAGATAGCGAAATTGAAATAGAGGAAGGACCTACCTGGATTTCTATGATACAGTCGATTTCGGCTAGTGTTTCTGGATCAGTTCCTCCAGAATGTGTATATGTCGAGTCCAGGTAGTCGCTGTCGACTGGCTAATAGAAGGGGACATGGCCGAACCAACTTGTCATTGTTGATTTGGGCGATTTAGCGCAATGTTCCCATCTACGCAACACAAGCTTAGCTTCTGCCTGTTCCCTTCCTGCTCTCTCAACGCCGAGAGCAGTATCCTTGGTGGCTAGTTCTATCCTAAGCCTCTGTATCAGCTGTTCTGGTGTTTCTGCGGCCGCCATGGCTCTTTTCAGTTTAGAATGGATGTGTAGGACATGTTCCGGATCATCTAAGGTGTCAAACTAGGGTGGTTGACCAGAACGGCGAATACACCTGCGAAGTAACTCAAAAAAAAAGTGAGATCTGACTACCTAAGGCGCGAATGATTGCTCCCCCGGCAACGGCGCCAATTTGTTGTAGGAGGAAATCGAGTATGCAAAATAAAATACGAATAAAGCAAAGCAAACCAGATTCCGTCCCTTGCAAATAATTACAAGATTTCCTCCCGATGCAGTAGTGGGACGTCAGAATCGATCAACGAGGAAGCTTGTCAGCGGATCCAAGGCAGCGGAGAAATCTCACAGCAGTCGACCACAGATGTCCTAGATCTCGAGTACAGCAACTCGACAGAAGATCGGACAGTCGAACACAGCGCAGCAGCTCTCGGCAAAGGCTACTCGATCTCGACAAAGGGCTACTCGAGATCGAGTAAAGTCCTCGTCGACGTCGGCTTGTCTTGGTCGAGTACCTGTACACAGAAGCTACAACGACCTGGGTCGAAGATCAGTAGTCGAGATCGAGGAGTGCTATTCGATCTCGAGGAAGACAGAGAATAAAAACGAAATAAAGTAAATGCAAAGGCTTTGGGGATTCGAACTAAACTGTATGAAAAGAGACTTCCAAGATTGGGGTTTGCAACAATGATAACCAAGCATGCATAAGGCAGAACTAAACAGATAATCATGTGAATCGCATCAAAGGACTAAGCTTTCGCCTTTCCCAACAATTAGACAACTCTTTCAAGAAACCCTAATTATCTCTACTGATTTTATGTTTACAATCCAAGTTGTTAGCCTGGACCTCCATTAGATGGGTAATAAACACATAACAAGTAGTAGATGCTCAAAACAAGGTAAAAGTCGGATCTTTACCTCAAACACGCAGGGCTATCGTCGGGCTCGCCCCAACCCTAGAAGTGGGTGGACTACTCGCGCTTCATCGCAACCTCAGACATTGATTGATGAAAAGAAACTAATTGCATTAAACCAAACTGAAGAAAGTACAACCGAACAAAGCCAACTTGCTCTCGCTCCTTTGCTCCACTCGGCCTCACTTTCTCTCTCTACTACTACTTCTCCTACTGAAATTGAATGAATAAAACTCAGCCCCATGGGCTTTATTTATAGGCTTCTAAACCTTGCTAATCAAGGATAGAAATATCTATCTATATCTAAAACTATATCTAAAAAACTTAATGCTAAATAAAAGCAATTAAGGAATTAAATCTAAATAAGGGAATTATATCTAAAAGGGTCTTGAAGTGGATAGATCTCTCTTCATGATGTAACTTGATAGAATCGGATAGAACTTAACAATCTTCGGCCCCAGGGAATCCCAAATCGAGTAGGATAGATCAAAACGCGTTACGCGGCTTCTGAAGGCTTCCTCGATCTCGAGTAAACCTACTCAATCTCGAGTAGAAGTACCATCGACTGGGCTAGCTCGGCGTCTCGGCTAGCTGGTGCTCGACAGGCTCGGATAGGGCTCACAAGTGTACACGATCTCGAGTACCTCTCGTCGATCTCGTTTTGGGTGGCCTTATCGACTAGGTCTTCTCGGCAGCATCGGGTAGATCTTCTCGATGTGCGCGGTCATGGCTCCCAGGATTTGTCGATCTCGAGTAACATAACTCGATCTCGAGGACAGTGTCCGGGCATGGTCGGGTAGTCTCTCCTCGGCATCCTCGGGTGGCCTTCTCGACTCCTGGTTGTCTTTGAAGCTTTGTCGACATCGAGTAATGGTACTCGATCTCGAGTAGGTTTCGGGAGCCGGGTTGTTCGTCTTCGGCTTCTCGACATGATCCTCCTCGATCCTGGCAGGCGCTAGACATGGCTTGTCGAGATCGACTAGGTCTTGTCGATGTCGAGTAACTTTGACTCCGGTTCTCGCTTCTTGATTTTCTCCCGAAATGGTTCCATATTCTGCAATATTAAACAGAAACTTATGTAGATCTCCATTTCTAACAAATAAGCATATACTACATAAATGCGACATATTCCCAACCCGAAATATGCAAAAATGTAAAGAATATGGAACTAAAATATGCATAAAGACATGGCTACTTTGGAGACATCATAGAGCATCCTTTGATGAGCTTAAAGGTCGCCTGACTAGCGCTCCTATAATTCAAGCACCCATATGGTCTCAACCTTTTGAGATTATGTGTGACGTTAGCGACTATGATGTGGGTGGTGTCTTGGGACAAAAGGAAGGAAGGAGCTCTCATGTCATCTACTATGCCTCCATGACACTGAATGGAGCGCACAGGAACTACTCAACCACTGAGAAAGAGCTCCTAGCTGTGGTCTTTGCACTGGAGAAGTTTCGCTCCTATCTTCTAGGAGCTAAGGTAATTGTCTTCACTGATCACGCTGCTCTTCGCTATTTATTGATTAAGAAAGAAGCAAAACCAAGATTGATTCTTTGGATTTTACTTTTAAGTGAATTTGACATTGAAATCAAAGATAATAAATGTGCAGAAAACTTAGTAGCGGACCATCTCAGCAGACTTGTCCAAGGAGAGGACAAGCCGGAAGATCAAAGACCCATTCACGGTGATCGAGTTCCCTGATGATACATTGTTTTATTTAACTCACACATTTTCTTCGTAGCTGCAGGGAACTACGAAGACAGAGGGTGTTGCAGCCGCAACAACCATGCCGTGGTCGCGGCCAAAATATCTTGCTGCGGTCGCAGCTTATATGCAGCGCCCGCCGTATGATGTTCAAGCCCCAACCCATTTTTTTCCCTCCTATCCGACGAGGTAAGTTATGCTATTCCTGAATTGTTGATGGGTGTCCATACTCCTCGACCTTGGTTTGCCAATATGGTGAATTTCTTGGTCACGGGAGAAATTCCACCGAAATTCACAAAATCTCAAAAGGACAAGATTCGACATGACTCTCGCTTCTATGTTTGGGATGACCCCTACCTTTGGAAACATTGTGCTGATCAGGTAATCAGGAGGTGTCTGCTAGACAATGAGGTACAATCTTTCCTTACTTTCTGTCATGCCCATTAATGTGGAGGCCACTTTGGTTCTCAAAAGACTGCTAGGAATGTTTTAGAAGCAGGTTTCTTTTGGCCTCACTTATTTAGAGATGCTAATGCCTTCGGTAAATCATGCGATAGATGCCAAAGGGTTGGGAACATATTTTCTAGGAATGAAATGCCACAAACAACTGTCATATTTTGTGAATTTTTTTATGTTTGGGGTATCGATTTTATGGGTCCCTTCCCTAGTTCTTTTGGGAATGTATATATTTTGCTTGCGGTAGACTATGTCTCCAAGTGGGTGGAGGCAAAGGCCACCAGAACTGATGATTCTAAAGTGGTTACAGAATTCCTGAAAGACACCATTTTCGCAAGATTTGGGGTGCCTAAGGCTATAATTAGTGATAGAGGGACATATTTCTGCAACAGGACGATCATTGCCTTGTTAAAGAAATACCATGTCACACAAAGAGTGTCAACTGCTTATCATCCTCAGACCAATGGTCAAGCGGAGATATCAAATAGAGAGATAAAGACCATTTTAGAGAAAACAGTGGCACCTAACAGGAAAGATTGGAGTCTACGGCTGAATGACGCTGTTTGGGCCTATCGGACGGCCTATAAGACTCCCATTGGTGTATCCCCTTATCGAATTGTCTTTGGAAAGGCATGTCATCTCCCCGTGGAGCTTCAGCATAGAGCATATTGGGCTGTAAAGAATTGCAATATGAGGCTGGATGAAGTAGGTGCGTTCAGAAAGCTTCAATTGCAAGAGCTAGAGCAATTGCGTCTGGATGCTTACGATAATGCAGTGATCTACAAGGAGAAGACCAAGGCTTGGCATGACAAACACATCCTGCGGAAAGAGATAACAATAGGAGACAAGGTCCTTCTATACAAATCACGCCAGAAACTCTTCCCTGGAAAGCTTAGATGAAGGTGGGAAGGACCCTACACCATCTCAAGGATATTCCCTCATGGAGCAATTAAACTCTATGATCCTAAGTCTAATGAGCTCTTTAAGGTCAATGGTCATAGAGTAAAGCCATACTTTGAGAACATTCTGCATAACGAATAAGAGGAGTTGATGCTTGCTAAACCAACCAATTAGGTCACTCAAGGACCATCACATCGAGCCAACGACTTGAAACAAAGGCGCTTCTCGGGAGGCAACCCGAGGTAAGTTCTTCTTTCTTTGTCATCTTTATTATTTCTTAGGTAGTTTTCATTAGCTAATTATTTTAGGATTAGTTGACATAGGTAGTGGAAAAAAAAATGAAGTATAGAAGGCCACCTCACTGGTGGCGGCAGCAACATCCATGCGGCGGCCGCCGCACATCAAACCCCCAGCACACCCCGCTGAAGCGGCCGCAACATCCATGCTGCAGCCGCCGCCTCTCAGCCCCATGACTTTATCCCCCAATAAAAAAAATTAATTAGATACATGAGAGATCACGAGATTTCTTACCTCTTTCAAACCCTACCTTCCATTCCACTCTCTTTGCCGTCTCTATTCTCAACACTTCACCATTGTCATCCTCCATAACCCCCATTGTCTCCTTCTTCTTCAATCAGCATAGCCAGCCCTAAGTTTTCTCTTTTCTCTCCCTCTTAGCCCCTCCCCTACCTCCCACTCGCCGATTCCGACCTTCCACCGAGCACCTATCGCCGGATACGCGCTCAGCACCACGGAACTCGCGCCCCCGGATCTGAAGTTTCAACCTTGCTGTTGCGCCCGCTTCTGCTGCACCCACCGCTGTCCGCTGCACCCGTCGCCAAGAGGTTGGTTTGTGGTTTGTTTTAATTATTATTGTGTGGAGTTGAGGATTGAAGTTGGAATTTGGTTTGAGAAGTGGTGATTTGAAAGATTTGGGGTTTGATTTAATTTTTTGGTAATTGTTTGGTTATTGTGATTTTGGGATTTGTTTGAAGGATTTGGTTTTGGTGGTTTGTTTGAGATATATTTGGTTTGGTAAGTTGATTTGGTTTTGTTGGAGTGCTTGGGTTTGTTGAACTTGAGGTGGAATTTTAGATCTGTTTGGGGTTGTTAATCTACTGCTGAAATCCGATAAGAATGGTGCGCCGATTGAGGAATGCGTCTGACGAACATAGGAAGACATTTAAGAGCTTCGATGCGAAGCGATTCGTACAGAAGAAGTTCTTTCATATCCCAGCCTTACAGACATTAGGCATGTTGGATGTTACACGGCGGATGCTTAGTCATGGCGGTTTGGGGGCATTTATAGACTGTAGTGCCCCCACGTATCCTGAGCTGGCATGGGAGTTTCTGGCCACGATTCAGCGTGTGGATAATTCGAGGTTTAGGTTCAACTTGTTGGATCAGCCTCACACTTGCTCATATGACCAGCTGAGACAGCTTTTTGGGAACTCTCGGGCACCCACCCCAGATTGGTATCTAATGGCGTCAGAGTAGCAACGCCATGATGTCTGGTATGTGGCAACTAGAACTAGATTTGACGGACACAAGGGCGAGTACAACTACAATTTCGTCCACCTATGCCTCGGTCTAGTTCATAAGATCTTGGCCATGTCTTTCAGCGGCCAAGGCAACGTGAATAAAGTGCCTGCTGGTGATCTATCCTGGTTGTGGAGCCTTGCTCCCCAGTCCCGTGGTACGCCGAACTGGGTTGAGATCTTTGTGGATAGTTGCCTGAAGATTCAGGGGAAGAAGTCAGAGAGGTTTGGTTTGGGAGGCATGATTAGCCTCATAGCCTACCAATATCTGGAGCATGCACAATGCGGTGCACCAATGACTGGTGGGTACACCTATACAACAGAGCAACTCCGGAGGGCATTCGTGATTGAGGGCTCTGAAGGATCAGACTGGATTTGGAAGTCGGGGAAGCCTGGAGAACACCAACTCAGCCTTCCTAGGGCTTTACCTTATGGCCCTTCCAACAACACCCTATTCATCGCAGCTGATCAGGTCCAGGTTGAGGATGATGATGACGAGGCTGAGGAGGATGCCCCTGCACAGACAGACTATCATATGGGGGATGCACATCACGCTGCTGGCTCTTCCAAGGGGCCTCACTTTTCTTATGCTGAGGATGACGCCTGGTAAGACCACATGTTCACCGAGTTCCACCGTATGTTCGTGCACCAGGACTCATTTGAGTTCACTCTCCACGACATCAATCGCAATGTTCGAGAGACGAACTATCACATGGAGGAGATGCAGAGAGAGCAGGCTTACTACCTCAGCTAGCAGTATCCACATATTCAGCCGTACCAGTCGCCGCCGTACCAGCCGCCGCCTCAGTGAGTGGTTAGTTCAGTCTCCTTCACCCTGAATTTTTATGTTTTCTTTTGGATGTATGTACTGTTTCAGTAAGGACACTGAAAACTTTAAGTGTGGGGGAGGAGAATTATATGTATATTTTGTCATTTCTGTCATTTCTTAGACCATGTTTAAATTTCTGCACAACATGTTTAAGTTTCTGTAATAGTTAGTTTATTTAATTTCTGTTGAGTTTATTTAATTTTGTCTAATTTAATTTATTTAATTCTGCATTTTCGGATTTAAAAAAAAAACAAAAAATCCAAAAATCCAAAAATAAAACATGCATTGCATACATATGTGTTATTCAAATACCCATCTGGCTTAGTTTGTCCTCTAATTTAAATTTCAAGCATGTTCATAAAAAACTCATGGAGTTCTGGATGTTTTGATTTTGTCTTTATTTGATTTTTGTGGAACATGAGCTAGCAAATATAATTGAGCATGTATGATTGAGCTAAAGTATGATTGAAGTCCTCAAAACATGACCCTGTGAGAATGTTTGGCCTTATTTGAATTATTTTGCTCAATTGTGTGAATTACTCTCCTAGTGTTGCTACCTCTTGACATTGACTGCAATATCTATTTTTAAAGACCGATGCACATGTTTGATTGCTTGCGGAGTTTATGTTATATTTTGAGTCTTTTGTTTGAATTTTTACCTATTTAGTGAATAAAGTGGCAATGATTGATGCGCTTAGTAACCGGATCTATGCATGACACCCATGGGTATGATTCGCGCAAAAAGGTGTTGAAAACTATCCACTAGGAAAGAAAGCTTGATCATTGTGTAACCAGGTTCATTCATGACACCCATGTTTGCCACTTGCGTCAACAGATGTTCAAGTGGACTTCAGATTAGTAGGTTGAGGTGTTGATAGACCGGGGCCATTCATGACACCCATGTTTGCGCCTCGCGTAAGGAAAGCACCAAGACAAGAAAAAAGAAAAGAAAAAAAGAAGAAGAAAAGAAAAAAAAGAAAAGAAAAAAAAGTGTTACATTTTACCTTGTTATCTTTATTGTGTCCCGCAAGTAATGACATTTTGGTAGAGAATTGGTGATATGGTGGTCAATGTCTATGAGCTTAGTGCATGATTGGTTTGAGTTGAGAGTTGTACCTTAAAGCCTAAACATATGAGTGAAACACATATTTCTGGTGAGGTTGGATAATGTCTACTTCTAAGCTTTGATCACTATAATAGATGCTATGACGTTTGTTAGCTTGTTTATGTTTTCACCTGCTATGATGTTGCTTTTTGATGAGGTTGAAACATGAAGGGATTCCCTGTGGGATACATTGATTCATGTTCATTCTATCTTTGCTTGAGGACAAGCAAAGGTTAAGTGTGGGGGAATTTGATAATGCATATCTTAGATAGGCATTACAGGCATTTTTAGTTTAGTTAGGTTGCATTTCTTTCATACTTTGTTGCTAAATTGCATCTTGTGATTATTTTAGAAGAGTTCGGATTCTGCGCAAATTTGTGTTTATCTTGCAGATTGAATCGGAACACATTTGGGAGATGCAATATATCGAAGAGGAATACAAGAAACATTGGAAGGAAGCAAGGAAGGAAGAGATGCAAGACAAGTGGAGATACCCACGAAGAAAGACAAGAAGAACCGGCAAACAGGATGCCGCAGCCGCAACATGCATGCCGCGGCCGCAGCAGAGTCCGCTGCAGCGGGCATAAGGAAGCAGCATGTGCCGCGGCCACAACATTGGTCGTCAGCGCTGTTGCGCTGCGTTTTGAACATTAAAAACCCTAGATCTTATTTATTTGTTTCATGGCCGACTTGGGATCATATATAAGGCCAAATTTAGTTATTTTTTCAGCACTTCTATTCTATTCTTTCATTCATCAGACACTTTAGAGATTTGAGCGATGTCTTCCATGAGGAACTAAACTCATCTATTCTGCCTGCAATTTGAAGCTTTATTTGGATTGATTGTGAGTTTCTAATTCTCGTTCCTTGTTTCCTATATTTGAATGCTTCAACTTCTTTGTGCTTGATTGTCTATTGTTTTATTCTATCTAGCCCGCGCAACAAGTTAGAATCAATTCAATTACAAAGGTTTTATAGATTCTTGGTTGTGAACCTTAACCTAAGTGGCAAACTTGTTCCTTTAGGGCTGGTTGAACTAATTGAATGAGTAGGAAGTTGAATGTGTTGTTAAATCCCTATTTAGGGACTGCAAATACCTTGGCTAATCTCTGAACTTAAAGCTATCAATTGGGTTAAATCCTTCTTTAGGGAATGTTCGATTGATAAGGGTTGCTAGGACTGGTTGGACTAGTAACTATATTAGGTCGGGACAAGGGCATTCATAGGAAACTTAATAGGACGAGAAGAAGTTACAAGGATCGTTTCAATCCAATAAAGTGGAAAATTGTAGGTAGAATTGCTTCTCCTAATTGTCTAAAAACCAAATTCGTTTACTTTTCTTTCTTTACTTCGCTTTGATAAAAGGCGGAACTTTCACACACAAAAACCCCCCAAATTGGTTACTTTGATTGACACCTAAATTACACTTGAGTTAAAACTTTCCCTGTGGATCGACCTCTTGCTTATTGCTATACTTGCTATAGGTTTGAGTTTTCTTTCGCGGATCAACGTTAGGTTTTACCTCCGTCAATGGGCTAGTGACTACATTCGTTTCGCATGTGGTGAACCATAACTATAAATGGGCAAGCACGCACATACTTTCGATCAAATATCAATAAATCAAATCCATTCCCAAAAAATGGACATGCGATAACCGAGTAGTAATTAATTAAAACAAACATTTATTACAACATGCGAAAGCTGAGTGATAATGAATTTAGATAATTTACCGTCAAATATATCTCTTTTTAATTTGTTAAGGCCTGAAAATTAAATTGTTTAATCGAGAATGCATTGTTTTGGTGAACCCTAACCCTTGAATATTTTTTATTATATTATTTACAAAAACTTGGTCTTTATAAATTTTATTATTTTTGAGTGGGGTGGCTGGGGAAACGGGATTTAATTAACCACTCATTCTCTATCTAATAAGCTAACTAAATTAAAGATTTATTACCTTTTTATACTATTTGAGTCATGAAACTAGTAAAAATTATAAAAATTTCAATTATATTAATCTACATTTTTTTCTTCCCATCCAAGGAGGGTACACGTGGTACCATCTTTTATTCTCACAAAACTAATGGAATGTGTGACACGTTCACGACTCGTATTGAATAATACAAGTATGGACGTTTTATGCATTGGGAGGTTTTGGAAGATAGCACATATTTTTAATTGGAAACATATCATCCATTATGTGTGTTATTTGATATGCTTTGTGTAAGTTAGACTTAGACTTATTATGTTGCTTATCTTCTAAGTGAGCTCTAATCTGGCTAGATTTGCTTGATTGTTGTATTGCTTGGATTCTGCGCTTCTCCAGGTAAGTTCTTTGAACTTACTCATGATGGACGCTCTATGCACTGTGTTATATAGTAGGTTAGTGTTCATGCATCATACAACTTAGAATCACGCTTAGGATCTAAAATGGAAACCATATGACTTGCTATATGTCTTTTTTAGAAAACGATCATTATAGGTGTTTATCGGATGATACGTGTTGTAAGAGGAAATCGAGATTGCAAATTAAATATGAATAAAATAAAGCAAACCGATTGGATTCCAGCAAATAATGTTCAAGACTTCCTCCCGATGTAGCAAGCGAAAGTCAGGTTCGATCCTCGAGGAAGCTAGTCAGCGGATCCTAGGTAGCAGAGAAATCTCACGAACAGAAATCGACAACAGATTACCTCGATCTCGACTAGGGTTAGTCGACAGAAGATCGGACAAGTCGAACAGAGCAGCAACAGTCACTGGAGGTTGTCGATATCGAGGAGATTTACTCGATATCGAGTAACTTTCGTCTTTGCTTCTTGGTTTTGTCCCGGAATGGCTCCAAATTCCGAAATATTAAACCAAAACTTATGTAGATCTCCATTTCTTGCAAATTAGCATATATTACATAAATTCAACATATTCCCAGCACGAAATATGCAAAGTATATAGAATATGGAGCTAAAATGTGCATAAAAACATAACTATTTTAGTGACATCAAATCACCCCATACTTAGACTTGCTTGTCCTCAAGCAATAACCAATACCTACAACACATCCTTCAAGTCTTCGCCCTTGTCAAAAGCAACATCTGAGGTAGTAGCAATGTAAAACAAGCGAATTTAACGTCATCACACATACATGAGCGATCCATAGGCATAAGCAATATAAATCCAACCTCGCCAGGATAAAGTGTTTACACTCCACTCTCAAGTGTTTAAGCTATGAAGATCAACTCTCAACTCAATTACATATACGATCTCATAAACATTGCAATTTAAATATAAATCCACTTCGCAGCCAATTATGTAAATGCAGACAAGAACAATCAGGAGGACTTCGCTCAATGGAAGTCTTCAAAGAAGATTCCATTCGGCGGGGTTGTAATGGGGCTTGGTAAGAAATAAAAGGGTATGAAATTATTTGGCTATGTGGTGCTTAATAAAATTCGGGAATCAAGACTCCTAATTCTCCAACACAACTCAACCAAACCATAACTCTTGGTCATATGAATCATCCAAACTCCCCAATCTCATCTCAATGAAGTACGCAACCTCTCAAACTCAAATAACCTCTCAAAAGTATGAATCTTGCGAAAATAAAGGAAATAAGGTAAATTTGGCTCATGCACTTTATTCATAACATATAACTTCTCTCTTTTTTTCGATTTTTTTTAAAGGAAATAACTTAAATAGTGCATTTTTAGGGTGTGCCAAAAATCCTTTTACTAAATATGCGTAGCAAGATAAAAATATCAAACCAACCCATAACTCAATAAACTCAGAAATTCTTCTCACTTGAAGTCAAACACAAGCTCATTCCCTTCCACAAACCATCATTCCAACCAACTCTAAGTCTTAATTCCCAAATGGGGGTCAGGCTCAATTTGGCTAAAGATAATTTTGTGGATTTTATAATAAAGGTCTCAGGCTAATGTTCGGGCTTCAAGGAGGGATAATGCAGGGTAGGTAAAGAGAGGATAAAATTCGCTTAAAAAGTGCCTCCATCATTTAATTCTCATTCTCATAAACATATAAATGCATTGGCTTTGAATAACTATCGCAACATTTAGAGATGCATAGGAAGAGTAAATATACTCAAGAAAGCAGAGGGATTTTTAATGTTCTCCCTATAAGGCCAAAATTCTCACTTAGACAAATTTTGTTAGATTTCAACCTTTAGCTAAGGATCATATGTGCTCAATTTCATCACAAGTTCACAATCCACATAAAAACAATTTCGAGGACTTAGGTTAAACCTTCCAAACATGTCATAGGATTTACATGATCAAGTCAGTCATTATTTATCATCATAGGACATCTAAGTAGGCTATACAGACCAAGACAAAATAAAACATGCATTTTTTTTCCTTTTTCAACATTTTTTATTTTTTATTATGCAACTAAAAGCAAGAATAAAGTATGACAAAAGACTCAAATGCATAAAAACATAAACATGAATGCCTAACATAATCAAACTATAGTAAAATGCAACACATAAACCAAAACGCATAAGAAGCAAGACCAAAATAAGATTTTTGTATCCCCTACCCCACACTTAAACTTGATAGTGTCCTCACTGTCAAAGAAACATAACCAAAGGGAGGGAAACAGACTTACAGAGCTGCTGACTATCGAGTCTCTCAGTCCTTAGTGATTCATCTCCCGGCACGTTGTCCCAACCATAATACCGCAAAATAAACCATATAAAATAACCCCATACTTAGTTCATAACTATCCTATTAGAGATAATAAATAAGCATGCGGAAGTTTATATTATCAAATTATGTAATAACCCATATAATGAAACAATAAATGTAACATATATATATATATATATATATATATATATGAATTTAAATAAAGGCCCAAATTCAAGAGATTTCCAAATGTATCATGTAATATATCCTAATTTTTATGAATTTCCTTTGATAATATAAATGAACTAAGTATGGGATCATTTAGATAAATAAAAATCAGCCCACCAAATATAGCAATTTCCATATATAACCCACCCTTAATTATAAATATCAATTTCCCCAACAAATTTCAAACCTTAGACATTTAAAACATAACTCTAGATCCAATCTCTACCTAGGTTCTCAATATAATCTGAAATTTAGAGAGAGTAGAGGGAGAAATCATAACATTAGAGTTAAAACAGTGGGTAGAAAAATGTAATTAGAGAGTAATTAAGGGGTGGTTTTTCAGATTTATTTCAAGAAACACACAGTAGTGCGTATGTGATCTGTCGGGTGTGCGGGAGAGGGAATTGGGTTCGGCAGGGGCTTTGGGGGCTCGGATTTGGCTGATTCGGGCTGCTGGAAGCCGGAATCGGGGACTGGTGGCCGGATTCGGGGATGGAGGCCGTCGGCGAAGGTTCAGGTCAACAATGGCGAATACAGCAAGATCGCCAGGAGGGGAACTTGGTTCGGCGATGGCCGCTAGTGGTGCGAAAGGCAGGCTTGGAATGGCGAGATCCGGGCTGAGGAGGCTGGAATCGATGGAAGGAGGCCGAATCTTGAGGGAGGAAGTGTTCGGCGAGGTTTCTGGGTAGTGGTGGCGCGAGACAGCGAGAGCGCAGGAAGGAGGTCCTGGGTCAGGCGACGGCTGCTGTGTGGCTTGATGATCTCAGGGTGGCCGGATTCTGGGTTTGGTGGCCGGCGAGGTGCAGCGAGATGGGAAGGAGGAGCAAGAGGAAGAGGATGAAGATGGTGGCTCGTGTTGTCAGCCAAGGTCTGTCGAGGTCGGAAAAGGGAGGAGAGAGGTGCCATGGAGGTAAAAATAAAGAAAAGAAAGAAAAATTGTAAGTATATATATATATATATATATATATATATATATATATATATATATATATATATATATATATTTATTCTTGAATGAAAAGAAACTTACCTAAAACCTCCCATTTACCTGATGGGCTTACCTGACTAGAAGAACTCGACTGATAGGAAACCACCCTTGAATGCCTGAATTTAACCATGAGAAGAGATTTAGCACGAATATCAAGAAAATAAACTAGAATAGAATTAAAGAAAAAGGAGTAAGAAAAGCGGGTTGCCTCCCGTAAGCGCTAAGGTTTAAGTCGTTACGTCGACTCACTTCCTTGTTTTAGGCTTTGACCAACGCCAGGGTGGCGCGAATCTCCTCTTCCGGGTCATCTTTATCATAGTATTTCTTGACCCTGTGCCCATTTACCTTAAAGGTGGTTCCATCAGTGCCAATTAACTCTACTGCTCCATGAGGGTATATGTGGTGAACCACGAAAGGTCCACTCCATCTTGTCCTGAGCTTTCCTGGGAACAGACGCAGTCTAGAATTATATAAAAGCACTTTGTCACCTACCTCATATGTCTGTGGCACCAATTTCTTATCGTGCCATCTCTTGGTGCGCTCCTTGTAGATTTCAACATTCTCATAGGCTTTCAACCTTAGCTCCTCTAACTCCTACAAATCAATAAAGCGTTTCTTACCTGCCTCGTCTAGATCCATGTTGAGCTCCTTGAAGGCCCATATTGCCTTATGCTCCAGTTCGACAGGTAAATGGAAAGATTTTCCATAAACCAAGTTGTAAGGAGTTGTCCGCAGCGGTGTTTTGTAAGCCGTCCTATAAGCCCATAGCGCATTATCAAGTTTAGATGACCAAACCCTCCTTGAGCGAGAGACTTTCTTTTCCAAGATGGCTTTGATTTGTCGATTAGAGACCTCCACTTGACCACTAGTTTGGGTATGATAAGGTGTTTCCATCCTGTGCGTCACCCCATACTTAGCCAAAAGAGCCTCAAAACCTCTCTCGATGAAATGTGAGCCACCGTCTGAAATAAGAACACTAGGAACACCAAAGCGAGGAAATATGTTAGTTTTAACAAACTTTGAAACTACCTTTGCGTCGTTGGTCCTAGTTGCAACAACCTCAACCCATTTAGAGACATAGTCGACTGCCACGAGGATGTATTTATAAGGTCCTGAAACAGGGAATGGTCCCATAAAGTCTATTCCCCACACATCAAATAGCTCAACCTCCGAAATTCCTGTGAGTGGTGTCTCATTCTTCCAAGTAATGTTGCCCGATCTTTGGCACTCATCACATGAAGTGACATAAGCTTGCACATCCCTGAAAAGATTAGGCCAGTAAAAACCACATTGAAGTACCTTAGATGCAGTTTTGAAGCCTTTTGCATGTCCGCCTGTAGGGAGAGTATGGCAATGGCCAATGACACTTTCCACCTCCTCTTCTGGAATACAACGTCTAAAGATATGGTCCTTTCCTTGTTTGAACAAGTAAGGATCATCCCAATAATATTGCTTGACATCGTGGAGGAACTTCTTCTTTGCCTGTGAGGATAGTCCTGACGGAATCTCATTTCCTGCAAGATAGTTAGCGAAATCCGCATACCAGGGTACCTTTGATCCTTTTATAGCATATATATCATGTATAGGACTAGTAGGAGGGGTAAAGAAGAAATCCTCACCGGAATCCATACGAAAAACCTCACCTGAAAACTCACCAGGGGTTAGTCGATATCGAGTAAAATTACTCGATATCGAGCAGACTGCAGTGTCGCCTGGTGGTGTGCTAGGCCTCTGGTGGTCAGCTTTACTCAATGTCGAGGAATTTTGCTCGATATCGAGTAAAACTGTACTGTCTTCTGGTGCTGTGCTCGGCTTTAGGTGGTCTGTCAAGTTGGCTGGTTTACTCGATGTCGAGGAAGCTTGCTCGATGTCAAGGAAAACCGTGTCAGTCTGCATCAAGTTCTCGTCTAGGCGAGAGTCATCGATCGGTGTGGTGTCCTGGGCTTCCTCTAGCATGTCTTTGGGGAGCCTGGATAGGTGATCAGCGACTGAATTCTCTATGTCCTTCTTGTCTTTTAGCTCAACATCAAACTCTTGAAGTAGGAGCACCCATCATAACAACCTTGGTTTAGCATCCTTCTTTGACATCAAATATCTAAGAGCAGCATGGTCACTATGGACGATAACTTTAGAGCCAACAAAATAAGAACAAAATTTTTCAAAAGCAAAAACCACAGCAAAAAATTCTTTCTTTGTTGTGGTGTACTTAGCCTGAACCACATAAAGAGTCTTGCTTGCATAGTAGACGGCATGTAGTTTCTTGTCCTTCCGCTTTCCTAGAACAGCTCCCACGGCATAATCGCTAGCATCACACATGATTTCAAAAAGTAGTGACCAATCCGGCGATTGAATGATTGGAGCGGAGATAAGAGCTTCTTTTAACCTGTTGAAGGCTTCAAGACATTCGCTAGAAAACACAAACTTAACATCTTTCATAAGAAGGTTAGTTAATGGTTTGGCAATTTTAGAAAAATTTTGAATAAACCTTCTATAAAAACCAGCATGACCAAGAAAACTCCTTATCTCCTTGATGGATGATGGCGGGGGCAATTTCTCCACTAGCTCTATTTTGGCCCTGTCCACCTCAATACCCTTTTTAGACACCTTGTGGCCTAGCACGATTCCTTTTCGTACCATAAAGTGGCATTTTTCCCAGTTGAGAACCAAAATTTTCTCTTCACAACGCTTGACTACCCTGCGTAGGTTAGAGAGACAGACATCGAAAGTAGTACCATAGACTGAGAAATCATCCATAAATACCTCCACTATGTCCTCTATCATGTCGGAGAAGATGGCCATCATACACCTTTGAAAAGTAGCAGGGGCATTGCAAAGGCCAAAGGGCATCCTCCTATATGCAAAAGTTCCATAGGGGCAAGTGAAGGTGGTCTTTTCTTGATCATCAGGATGAATGGGAACCTGCCAGAAACCAGAATATCCATCCAAGTAACAAAAGTAATCATGTTCAGCTAACCTTTCGAGTACCTGGTCAATGAAGGGGAGTGGAAAATGATCCTTCCTGGTGGCGGTGTTGAGCTTTCTGTAATCTATGCACATCCGCCAGCTGATAGTGATTCTTTTAGAAACAAGCTCTCCCCTCTCATTCTCCTCACCGGTCATTCCACCCTTCTTAGGAACAACATGAACAGGACTCACCCACTTGCTGTCGGAGATTGGATAAATGATTCCTGCATCCAGCATGCGGTGGATCTCTTTCTTTACAACTTCCTTCATGTTGGGGTTAAGCTTCCTTTGATGCTCAATTGTTGCCCTGTGATCATCTTCCAAAAGAATTCTATGCATACAAGTAATGGGTGAAATACCTTTTATGTCCTCTAAAGAATAGCCAATGGCTTTCCTATGAGTGCGGAGGACCTCTAATAGCTTGTCTACCTCCTGTGTGTTTAGTGAAGCACTGATAATTACAGGAAAAGTAGAGCCAGGATCAAGAAATTCATACCTAAGGGTGTCGGGTAAGGGCTTCAGCTCCGGAGAAGGGCCTTGTGGAATTAGAATGGGCTCTACTTCCTCCGTCTTCATGATCTCCCCTAGGTAATCCGTCTCAATCCTCATGAGAGAAGCATCCAAATCAGCTACAGGAGTTGGCGTCGACCAAGCATACATCGATGACAATGCTTAATCGGACATAGGACTGTACTGCGCGCTGCAAGAAAGTACTCGACATCGAGTTAAAAAGATCAGATTCGACCAAAAAATCAGAAGTTACCTTGGATGCAGATTTGGTCGATGTCGAGGAGTTTTCCTCGATATCGAGGAAAAGTGCAGCTGTCGAGTTGGCTTCCTCGACTTCTGGTGTGCCTGCAGGGAAGAACGTATTCGATGTCGAGGATAACTGCTCGACATCGAGTAAATTTAGGGGACTTACCGTTTTTGGAGAGCTGGTGTTGGTCGATGTCGGGCAAGGTTCCTTGATATCGAGGAGATTAGTCAATGTCGACTTGATCTGCTCAATTTCGGGTGAGTCGTTCAGCTCCGCCGATAATGCGTCGTCGAAGAGCTCTTCCTCGCTTGATTCTGCTGCAACTAGTTCCTCCTCTAGCATGGATTCTGCCTTAGCCTCTTCTTGTATCAAGAGTTGTCCTACAGGCTCATTGCAAGAGATAAAATTGAATTTTGTATAAATAGCTTTAATTTCCATTACCTATTCTGTGTCTGGATTGAAAAAGTATTCAATAATCTCATCTCCAATGGTGAAAGTGAGAATTCCCCTCTTTACTCCAATGTTGGCATCAGTTGTTGCTAGGAAAGGTCGCCCTAGGATGATGGGGCAAGCTGGATCCTCTGCCATTTCTACTACAAGAAAATCTGTAGGGACAAAGAATCTACCAACCTTAACAGGAACATTATCAACAATACTTGTAGGAATTACCACGGTGTTGTTTGCCATGTAGAGCTTGGCATCAATTGGTTCCAGGGCGCCTATCTTTACCTTTGACCAGATAGATAGGGGCATGATGCTCACGCTTGCTCCTAAGTCACATAGTGCTTTAAATCTATGACGATCAAGTCCAACAATGATAGCAAACTTACCTGGGTCAGGTCACTTCTCAGGGAAATCCATCTTCTTGCATTCCTTGGCAATCTCAGTCATTGATCGCTTGTTGCTAAGGATCTCCTTTAGGAACTTGACGTAGGCAGGCATCTCGTGAAGTGCTTCTGTAAAAGGAATAGTAACATTTAGACTCTGAAGCAATTTCACAAAACATTGAAACTTACCGTCAGTTGGATCTCTTTGGTTCTTAGAAGGGAATGGGAGCGTCTTCTTAGTTTTCTGAGCCAGAACAGCTTCCGGAGGTGATGCAGACTCCTCGACGTCGGCCTGTTTTTCCTCGACATCGACAAGGGCTTCCTCGATATCGACCAAAGTGGTCGACTTCGAGTTGCTGGGCTGTGCAGACGAGTCCGAGCTCGGCTTCTTTTCCTTGTCGAGTAGATTTTTGTCGATATCGACCAAACTTTGGTTGACATCGAGTTGCTGCTGCTCGTTGTCGAGGACAGTTTTGTCCTTTTCTTCTCCGTTCTCTGACTTGTGCAATTTGTGACCGCTCCGTAGCTTTACAGCAGCGACATGTCTGTTCTGCCCCTTGGGATTTGGTTTTGTATGCCCTGGGAGCTGCCTGGATGGTCGTGGAATCTGCGCCGCGAATTGACCCATTTGAGTCTCAATGTTCCTTTTCCAAATATCCAGCTCTCCAAATCATGTATTCATGTTTAGGAACTGATTATTGATGGTGCTTGTAGACTGCTGCTGTTGTGCTTGATTTCTCCTTATCTCGTCGAGGATAAGTTGCAGATCTTCCTTCCTTTGGTCCCTTTCTGGATGTCTTGGAGCTTTGTATGGCTGGGGGTTCCTAGGAGGACCTTGGTTCCATTGTGGTTGATAGAACCTTTGGTCCCCCATATAGCGATTGTGACCCCCTGCGTAAGCTACCTCCTCATGAGTTTCTGCCATCCTGACTTGCTCCGTGTGCGGGCACTCAGTAGTGGTGTGCCGTTGTGAACCACATTCGATGCAAGGTTGGTTGACAGAGAGATATTTGACTTGCTTGAGGAGCTTGCGATTCTGATCTCTGTAGTACTTGTAACACCCCGTCCCACATCGGATATCATAAGGATGTTGGGAGTGATTTATAAGTGATTCAAGCCCTACCCATGTCACAAGAGCTCTTCCTTTTCAGGCTCCAAGTGAGGACAACGGACCTGAGAGGGCTAGGTGGAACGGGCTGGCGCCTCTTGAGACCCCGGGTCTTACAGATGGTATCAGAGCCGACTCCGGGCTAGGAGGTGCGCTGACAGTATGCTCGGGTACACTCCTCCTGGAGGGCAGTCCCTTGGGCCTGACGGGGTCGTCAGTGCTTTAAGTGGGGGAGATTGTAGCACCCCGTCCCACATCGGATATCATAAGGATGTTGGGAGTGATTTATAAGTGATTCAAGCCCTACCCATGTCACAAGAGCTCTTCCTTTTCAGGCTCCAAGTGAGGACAACGGACCTGAGAGGGCTAGATGGCACGAGCTGGCGCCTCTTGAGACCCCGGGCCTTAGAAAATATTGAAACGTATTTTGTTTTGAAAATGTTTTCCTAAAGTTTCTTAAAAGGACCCCCTTCTGTAACACCCCCTTCTGTAAACGAGGGAATGTTGCAGCGCCAGTGATTACTCGGACTTTAATGTCTTCGTAACCACCTTAGGCTTATAGGGACATGCAACCATGTTCCCATAAACAAGATGATAACATGCATTAAAATAAATACAGTGGAAGACTTTTACCAAAAGGAAATTATATTTTTTAAATAATATTTACAATCATTTAACTGGTACTGCGGAAGACTTTTAAATACACCGGATAAATAATTAACCAAATTGAACACATTTGGAATTACCCTTTTTGTTTCAAAACATTTAAAACGACCCTTGATGTTCTCCAACGCCTTCGGAACTTCTTCACTATGATCTCTATACCTGCAACTTAGGTCTGATGCATCGTATACAAACGAGAGGCACCAGCCGCCACAGTACATAGGGCGGTTAGTTCAATTAAGAACAAGCAAGTGACGGCACGAAATAAAAGACCACTTTACACTAAAGATTCATTGACCATAAAACGGTATGAACCAAATAGTCCAAAGGAGATTAACACAGACTATTTAAATGTGAATTACAGAATACAAAACAGACACTTGACTCAACTTGGAGAATGTTTAAGTTAGGGAGAATAATGGATGTGAGTGATAAATCACTCTAGGAAATTATATTCCGGAATGAGACTGGAATATAATTAAGCGCTGAAATTATGACCAACTTATTTACGATCACCGTCTAATAAATAATTGTATAACTGTAAACTTACAACTAGTATTTAATCAATGAACTACAATACTAAGATCTATATATTTAATCTGTACTAAACGGGTCCGCTCAAGTTTTATTTTAATATCAATTATACCGAACGGGTCCGCTCGGATTTTATTTAAGTGTCAAGTGTACCGAACGGGTCCGCTCGGATTTTTTTATCGATCAAATCACTGAACGGGTCCGCTCAGTGGATCATTTCCGGGTCCGGAAACGTAGCTTCATGAAACTGGGTAGGAAGCGCTCATCTTCCTGGTTTATAATAATATGTATTTTTTATAACTTGGAAGCGCTCATCTTCCATATTTAATTTATATTATCGTTTACATACTTTATTTGGAAGCGCTCGTCTTCCTTAACTTTAATTTAATATATTCACATTCTATAATACACTAAACTATGATTCCAAAATTCATATATAACTTAAGTAGACATATTTATATATTTTATAAGGACTACTAGGTTCACAAGATAACCTAAGTCCACATCGAACTAGTATGCAAACTAGTCCAGAACGAAAGGAATAAACGACAATTATGGATATGAAAACGGATATACCACATAATTAAACTTAGCATGAAGAGAAAATAATAAATCACACTTTCTGGGAATATGGGCACATAATGTCATTTATCTAACTTAAATAACCTATCAAAATAACATTACCCATTTAACATGCCAAAATAGATTATCAATTTAATAAATCACACAAACGGATGGATTGTAATTTATTTAACGCAATTTGGCATGATTCAACTATAGAAAACAACTAGACACGAAAGCACGCAAATGAGCCTAAAAAGCTCGGAATATCACTTGCCTCTTTTGACGTTCCTGAATCGCGAGAAAAATATATGATTGAGTTCGATGACTACCGACAATTCTCTTGAATTTCTTGCTACGATGAGAACGCGTATGGGTTTCTTGAGACGACTGCGATTCGAGACGATATTGATATAAGTTAACGATTTAAACCAAAGAAAATTTACGGGGTACAATCTGTAATTTTCTGTAATTGAAATAGGACATTATTCGTAAGAATAGGAAGTATGAAGGTATTTAGTGTAATTATGTCTTCTCCTCCCTTCTCCCGTGGACACTGTACACGCTACATCCACAGCAATGTCCTCACCTGCGACTGGTGGTTCGGAAATGGAATTTCAGCACGGCGAGGTGGCTTCGACTGGTGGTGGTGGTCTCGGCAACAGGTGGCGAACCCCGGGCGGCACAGGCGACGGCGGCGGCGGCGTTAAGGTGGTCCGTCGACGGAAAGAGTTGAGGTGAAAATTGGGGTTTTCGATTGGGGTTGATCTGGGGTAAAATGTTTGAGGGAAAACGTTCCTAGATGACTTTAGAACTCAATGAGATGGGTTTTGAGTTCTAATTTCTCATGAATGGAGAGATATCCTTCCGACATGGAAAAACCCCTTTTATCTATTCGGACGAATTCGTAACCGATACTTGCAATTGAATATACCATTATCATCATATTCATTGCAGGAATCAATAACACCCATGAATTGGATCAAAAATGACGTGGACATGACCGGATTTGGGTGAGAACGGAGTAAGTGTGGCTGAATATTCTTCGGATCGATTGGAATGCTATGGTCCAATTTAATGCTCTCAATCAATACAAGATAACGTCTAGATTAATTTGGGATAAGATTCGGGTTTAAACCGTGTTAAACTAAAGCCTAAATTTTAATAAACCTCCATGGAAGGTGAGGTTGAGGGTGCGCAGGAGAGAAGAGGGGAGGAGGAAGAAGGGTTCACCCGAACCGGTTTTTATTTTATTTTATTTATTTCGGTTTGGTCCGGTTCAATACTATAAAATGCTTGGCTTTTATATATGTTTAAATATATGTAACATAGTATAAAAATCCACAAATACAATATGAGATAAATCATATATATATATATACACACACACACCCTTTTTAATAAATCACAATATGTCCTTTTTTTAAATAATTATTTGAAAGTAAATTTTATAAAATAATTATTTACTAGGAATTACTTCCAAACTTTATAGTAAATATCATTAGAATTAAAATTCCACTCGAACCGTTTAATCATAAATCGCATTTATTTGTGAAAAATGATATTACATTGAATTGAAATACTTTAACTAAGACACCTTTCAATAAAATAATGAATTCAAATCAACATTTACATTTATAAAATTAGTTATTTTAGAAATAATACTACTACTAATAATAATAATGATAATACTAAGGGTCTATTTCAGTTAAAATCAGTTTCACGGTTAGAATAACAATGTCAAACCAACTTTTATGCTTGAAATAATAGGAACCGATTAATAGGATATATACCAAAAAAAATATTATAACTTATTTTATATCAAAATTTTAACCTTATTTTTATTTAAATTAAAACGGAAATACCCAAAAATATTTTGGGGTATTTCATATCTCCCCCCATAAAAATAAGTTTCGACCCGAAACTTGAACAACGAAAAGAGTAGGGAGATAGTATAATTTGATATGTTGTCCAATTCTGTCTAACGTGTATATGAAGACTCATAGATCTCATCCTTAAATTCAGTAAAAGGATTAGAGGGGGGGCGAATAAATAAATGCATATATGCATTATAAGAGATTGACGTGAAGATAACACTTCTTTTTATTAGAAAATCAAAATACTCTAACGACACGGAACACTAGAATTCACGATTTCACACGGAATACATGCGTAATACTGGCACTTATTGGGACAGAAATGACAACAACTTATTCTAAAAAAGAAGTACTAAGATAGTGATATGATTCACGATTCCTCACACGACTTCACTCTTGAGTGTTAATCTCTTCCACTTCGTTTAGTGTGTAGAATCGAGGACCTTGTTTAGATGATCCATCCATTGGAGCCTTACCCTTGTTTTGAACGGTGGGCTCCGATGCTGCTTGGGTCTGGCTTCCTTTCTGATTGTATCGAGATTGTGAAACTTGGCCTTGCCACTGGTTTGCTGACTTTGTGGGAACAAACGAACCTTGTTGAGACTGGACGGTATTTTGATTTTTGAATCTACAGAATTTAACCATGTGTCCCGGCTTACCGCAACCTCGGCAAATTCGAGCCACCTCTTGACATTGGGGCCTCAAATGATCCGGGTTACCGCAGTTGTGACATTGGATACCTTGACCACTTCGCCCGGTCATTCTAGTTGAGTTTTGAACTGATGATGCTTGGGCCTGATTCTGATTCATCACTGATCCACCCATCGGTATAGTTGGAGTAGCCCTCTTAGTACCGATATGTAACTGCTTTCCCTTCTTTTGTTCAGACAATTCTTGATCCTTCCGTCCTTCCTCTAGTGTGGCCTCTACCCGATAAGCTGCATCGATATACTGATCCAGCGTCTCGTAGTCATGCTGGAGCATTTGTAACTTTGGTTCGTGGTACATCCACTCATGAAAGTACATGATCTTATCAGCTTCAGACTGGATCAGATTACCAGCATAGGGAAGTAGTCTATAGTACTTTGTGACCAATTGAGCAAGCTTCAGACCTTGGTTGTCAGGGTAGAGGAACTCTTTCCTCTTTGCTGCTCTTAAAGACGGGGAGAAGTAATGATCGGTGATTCTCTCTTTAAAACCATCCCATGTTAGGTTGGCCTCCACCGAAGGTCTCACTGACTCCCACCATTGACTGGCCTCTCCTTTTAGCTGCAGTGCTACTATATTCACTTTATCTGCTTCAGTGCAAACAACTCCTCGAAAGATCCTCTCGATATGAGTAAGCCATTCCACTACCTTGTAAGGTTCACCTGAACCATCAAAGTCTTCTGGTTTCATCATATTCACAGCCTTCAAAGCTCGGCCATAAGTATCTCCTTGCCCCGGTGCTTGCAGTTGTGTAATTGGAATAACGTGGCCTTGTTGAATCACTGGTTGCGCATGTGGAGTCCCCGCTAAAGCTTGTGCTACTGCAGTTTGAACTAACTGTTGAATAGCTTGCAGGGTGGCAGCATTTAGTTCTTCCACTACAGGCGGAGGGTTAACATTTTCTTGATCACCCTCTTCATCTCTCGGGTTGTTTCTAGGCTTGCCGATAGATTCTTGGCTAGCATTCTCGTTATTGAGATTCAAGTTGTTCTGATTCTGCATGACCTAGGGAATGAAGTCTTATCAATACTTTGCTCGACTATAACAACTTCTAATAATAAGAAGCTCGCTCAATTAACTTATCCTATGACATTGGAACTATGTAAATGAGCTTCTATTACTCTATCTTAGAAGGATGAAACGCCAGTACCCACATTGGCATTTCTAGAAGGTTTACAACGATCAAAAGAAGTCTTGGTTGGAGACATCGGTCACGGGTCTTTTAAGAAACCTTTAAAAAACATTTTAAACACAAAATACGATGTAAATTTGTTTTGTAAAATCTTTAGCTCTGATACCACCTTCTGTAACACCCCCTTCTGTAAACGAGGATATGTTGCAGCACCAGTGATTACTCAGACTTTAATGTCTTCGTAACCACCTTAGGCTTATAGGGACACGCAACCATGCTCCCATAAACAAGATGATAACATGCAATAAAATAAATACAGCGGAAGACTTTTACCAAAAGAAAATTATATTTTTTAAATAATATTTACAATCGTTTAACTGGTACAGCGGAAGACTTTTAAATACACCGGATAAATAATTAACCAAATTGAACACATTTGGAATTACCCTTTTTGTTTCAAAACATTTAAAACGACCCTTGATGTTCTCCAACGCCTTCGGAACTTCTTCACTATGATCTCTATACCTGCAACTTAGGTCTGATGCATCGTATACAAACGAGAGGCACCAGCCGCCACAGTACATAGGGCGGTTAGTTCAATTAAGAACAAGCAAGTGACGACAGGAAATAAAAGACCACTTTACACTAAAGATTCATTGACCATAAAACGGTATGAACCAAATAGTCCAAAGGAGATTAACACAGACTATTTAAATGTGAATTACAGAATACAAAATAGACACTTGACTCAACTTGGAGAATGTTTAAGTTAGGGAGAATAATGGATGTGAGTGATAAATCACTCTAGGAAATTATATTCCGGAATGAGACTGGAATATAATTAAGCGCTGAAATTATGACCAACTTATTTACGATCACCGTCTAATAAATAATTATATAACTGTAAACTTACAGCTAGTATTTAATCAATGAACTACAATACTAAGATCTATATATTTAATCTGTACTGAACGGGTCCGCTCAGGTTTTATTTTAATATCAATTATACGGAACGGGTCCGCTCGGATTTTATTTAAGTGTCAAGTGTACCGAACGGGTCCGCTCGGATTTTTTTATCGATTAAATTCACTGAACGGGTCCGCTCAGTGGATCATTTCCAGGTCCGGAAACGTAGCTTCATGAAACTGGGTAGGAAGCGCTCATCTTCCTGGTTTATAATAATATGTATTTTATATAACTTGGAAGTGCTCATCTTCCATATTTAATTTATATTATCGTTTACATACTTTATTTGGAAGCGCTCGTCTTCCTTAACTTTAATTTAATATATTCACATTCTATAATACACTAAACTATGATTCCAAAATTCATATATAACTTAAGTACACATATTTATATATTTTATAAGGACTACTAGGTTCACAAGATAACCTAAGTCCACATCGAACTAGTATGCAAACTAGTCCAGAACGAAAGGAATAAACGACAATTATGGATATGAAAACAGATATATCACATAATTAAACTTAACATGAAGAGAAAATAATAAATCACACTTTCTGGGAATATGGGCACATAATGTCATTTATCTAACTTAAATAACCTATCAAAATAATATTACCCATTTAACATGCCAAAATAGATTATCAATTTAATAAATCACACAAACGGATGGATTGTAATTTATTTAACGCAATTTGGCATGATTCAACTATAGAAAACAACTAGACACGAAAGCACGCAAATGAGCCTAGAAAGCTCGGAATATCACTTGCCTCTTTTGACGTTCCTGAATCGCGAGAAAAATATATGATTGAGTTCGATGACTACCGACAATTCTCTTGAATTTCTTGCTACGATGACAGCGCGTATGGGTTTCTTGAGACGACTGCGATTCGAGACGATATTGATATAAGTTAACGATTTAAACCAAAGAAAATTTACGGGGTACAATCTGTAATTTTTTGTAATTGAAATAGGACATTATTCGTAAGAATAGGAAGTATGAAGGTATTTAGTGTAATTATGTCTTCTCCTCCCTTCTCCCGTGGCCACTGTACACGCTACATCCACAGCAATGTCCTCACATGCGACTGGTGGTTCGGAAATGGAAGTTCAGCACGGCGAGGTGGCTTCGACTGGTGGTGGTGGTCTCGGCAACAGGCGGCGAACCCCGGGCGGCACAGGCGACGGCGGCGGCGGCGTTAAGGTGGTCCGTCGACGGAAAGAGTTGAGGTGAAAATTGGGGTTTTCGATTGGGGTTGATCTGGGATAAAATGTTTGAGGGAAAACGTTCCTAGATGACTTTAGAACTCAATGAGATGGGTTTTGAGTTCTAATTTCTCATGAATGGAGAGATATCCTTCCGACATGGAAAAACCCCTTTTTATCTATTCGGACGAATTCGTAACCGATACTTGCAATTGAATATACCATTATCATCATATTCATTGCATGAATCAATAACACCCATCAATTGGATCAAAAATGACGTGGCCATGACCGGATTTGGGTGAGAACGGAGGAAGTGTGGCGGAATATTCTTCGGATCGATTTGAATGCTATGGTCCAATTTAATGCTCTCAATCAATACAAGATAACGTCTAGATTAGTTTGGGATAAGATTCGGGTTTAAACCGTGTTAAACTAAAGCCTAAATTTTAATAAACCTCCATGGAAGGTGAGGTTGAGGGTGCGCAGGAGAGAAGAGGGGAGGAGGAAGAAGGGTTCACCCGAACCGGTTTGTATTTTATTTTATTTATTTCGGTTTGGTCCGGTTCAACACTATAAAATGCTTGGCTTTTATATATGTTTAAATATATGTAACATAGTATAAAAATCCACAAATACAATATGAGATAAATCATATATATATATATATATACACACACCCTTTTTAATAAATCACAATATGTCCTTTTTTTAAAATAATTATTTTAAAGTAAATTTTATAAAATAATTATTTACTAGGAATAACTTCCAAACTTTATAGTAAATATCATTAGAATAAAAATTCCACTCGAACCGTTTAATCATAAATCGCATTTATTTGTGAAAAATGATATCACATTGAATTGAAATACTTTAACTAAGACACCTTTCAAATAAAATAATGAATTCAAATCAACATTTACATTTATAAAATTAGTTATTTTAGAAATAATACTACTACTACTAATAATAATGATAATACTAAGGGTCTATTTCAGTTAAAATCAGTTTCACGGTTAGAATAACAATGTCAATCCAAATTTTATGCTTGAAATAATAGGAACCGATTAATAGGATATATACCAAAAAAAATATTATAACTTATTTTATATCAAAATTTTAACCTTATTTTTATTTAAATTAAAACGGAAATACCCAAAAATATTTTGGGGTATTTCAGTACTGCTCCCTAACATCTGGGTCTATCTCCTTAGAAGGCTCATAGAGAGGCATGGATGGGGCTGGCCTGACGTAGGCATTCTCATCA
The DNA here is from genome assembly GCA_963922045.1 of Persicaria maculosa. Taxonomy (NCBI): domain Eukaryota; kingdom Viridiplantae; phylum Streptophyta; class Magnoliopsida; order Caryophyllales; family Polygonaceae; genus Persicaria; species Persicaria maculosa. The sequence goes on from OY998262.1 coordinate 56,936,761, forward strand.
TAGTTTGTAGGAGCCCCATACTTATTATCGTAGTTGGTGAGCTTGTCGAGTACACCCCATGCGTCAGCTTGTGGCATCGTCAGGTACTCATATCGAGTATCACTACAAAAAAAAAATTAAATTGGCCACCCTCACTAGCTTCGGCAGGCACTTGGCGTGGCAATTGGTACCCTTTTGCCACGACATTAGCCACGTCAGGCGTAGAAAAGAAAAAATAACCATTGATGATAGCTTCGGCAAGGGTTTTCGTGGCTATTGAGTTCATTTTTCCATTTACGATAGCGACGGCTAGGGTTTTCCGTGGCGAATGAAAAATTAATTAAAAATAAATAAAAGAGCACAAATCCAATTTCTTTAGCAGATACTCTTTTGGATGCTCTCTCCATATCCACCAAAACCCTAACCATTCATTCTCATCTCTTTCCTGTTCTCCCTCTCTCTCTTGCTCGCTTCGTCTCAGTCTCTCGCTTCTGACCTCTGTCTTTCGTTATCCCTCTTCCTTCTCAGATCTAAGACCCCTATCTCATTCTTCTTCTCCATCCCAACCCAAGGTGAAAATTGAAAAGACATCTCTTCTCCATCCATCTCAGATCTGAACTCACGCATCTCTTCTCCATCCATCTCAGATCTGAACTCGTGCTTAGAGCTTCGCCTTCAGATTGCTTAGCACTCGTGCGGTCGTGCCCCAACCCATGGCACCCAAAGCTCTCTCGTTTCGGCGACATCGACGTACTTCACCCCTTTGTTGCCGCTCGAGAATAATTTCTTTGAGGTTCTTGCTCCTCCATTTTGCAGGTTTTCTGTCTCGTTTTCTTCTTCTTTTTCTTCTAATTTGTCTACGATATGCTCATATTGTGTTATTTTTCCTGCTCTAGTTTATTGGATATAATATGCGAGGAAAACCCTAATTTTTCAATGCTGCTCATTTTTATTTGATTTAGGTAGCAAAGACGATTTCTAAGCCATTCAAAGTTGGTTTATTTTGACATTTGGTTTAGTTTAGGTGATTGAATCGGCTATGTGTCCTGTGATAATTTGAATTTCTGACCTAGTTTTTTTATTTGGATATTTCTCCCTTTTGTTGAATTGAATCGACTGTTACAAGCAAGGAAGATCAAACAAAATAATTCAAGTAGGACTAATGAGAGCAATTTAGGAAGACCCTAACCACCTTTGTACATATTTTTTGTAAACCACTAATAACAAAGTCTACATATGGTCCGAGATTGAATTGAACTTATGAGTCCATATGGAAGATGAAGGAAAGAGAAGAGTTTGATGTGTGGATTGAAGAGAAAAGGGAGAATAGAAGTTGAGAGCTATCTTGTCATACTGAAACACCATTGAGGGAGTTATTGGGAATCTCTTTGATGCATACCTCAAACGTGAGTATTTTGTGTTGTTAAACATGATTGACATGCATATTTACTTTTTTTTTTAATATGCATTGCTCATGTGTCAATGTGTCATACATCATAACATTCTGTTCTGTGCACCCAAAGTAATAAATCAATATAAATTCCAATTCCTTTTTCAATAACTAGTCACGACATCACTTTAACTGAATTTTATTCATGCACTGGTACGCTTCCTGGATACTAAGTGTACTGGTATTGTACTCAATTCATGTGATGTTTGACTTTGATTAGTGCAGTTTTGTGTAATTATTATGTTTTCCTGATATGCTTCCTGGATATATGTCTTACGCTTTCAAGACCTGATAATATGGATGTATGTTGTGTGTAGGACATGTACGATAAGGAATTCTTCACTGAATAGGTATTGCTCATGTGGGAAGGCCCAGGTGCTGCTAATTGCCTATACAACCAGTCTATATTGTTTTTGACAGACATGTGAATTCTTCACTGAATAGGTATTTCTTTTAGGAAGTACTCCTATTTTGTCAACAAAATTGTGTCCCTAAGTACTTGCTGCACATCCTATTGAATATCAATTGTAGGACCAAAGCCATGCTCCTTAATACAGATTATCTCTTGCACAAGTTGATAGCTGAAAATACATCAATTAAGGTTATATCTTCCCGCCTCCTTAACTTTGTATATTTGCTAAATACAAGATATTTTGGCATGTTTCTTTTTTTGTTACTAAAATGAAAACTTATGGATGTTGAGCTGCATATTCTTATTTTTTCAAACAGAAAAATTGCTTGGTTATAGATATTTTTGAACATGCACAATTTATGCATCTCTACCACGTTAATATTTGGTATAGCATGTCTTCAAAATGGAGTAAGAAAATTATGAGAAAGAGCAGATTAATTGGAGCTACATTGAGTTTGTTGATAACCAAGAATCAAGATATTCTAGATCTAATAGAAAAGGTTTGTATTTTCTCAAATATACTAAAACTATTTATATATCTATATGTCTTTCTTTTGTTTTTTTCTCCTTTAGTTTCAGTATGCGATCTTGTATGGTTTCAAATATATGTGCTTTATGTCGATCCTTTGAGAGTGTTGATAATATAAATGTTTTACTTAGGCCGATTACTGAAAATAGTATAAATGCTTTGGTATCAATGTAGGATGTATGTGAGTGGAGAATAGAAGATAAGAGAATCAAAATGATGTGTGCATTCGTATGTTTGGATTACTTATTAAAATATACACGAGGTTAAATCTATCTCTATTTTCTTTTTAGCATTCAAATGTTTTGTGAGCCTTTGTTGGTGTGGATGGTGCATATCTTCTGGTCTTGTAAAGTGTCTTTGTAGTATCTAGCCTTACAATGTTTTATTATGAGCTCCTCGTAAAAATAATCACCACATCAGCATGAATACAAGTGTTGAATCCTCTTTTAAAGTATCGCTGGTTGCTGTGAAATAGAGTAATTTTCATGTTTCTGCATGAACATTAATTTTGTGAATGCCCCTAGGTTAAGCTTAACTAAGATAAGTTGATTATGATCAAGGATGATAACATATCAGATTCTAGTTTATGTTATTTTCTCACCTATGATCTACTCTACAATTAAGGATTATTTAATAATCCACAATCCCAGTTGAAAGTTGATTTTAGCTTTGGTATCTAACCTTGTGCTTGATTGGCTAGGATCGGGAATAGAGAGATTGACCTTGCACATGTTATATGAAAATGCAAGCGCTTACACAAGGTGATTTCTGTTCAAGTTTGTAGGTGATTGTATAAGACATCTTTTTGTTTTTGCCACTCATGATGGTTCTATCAGCTACATGTGTTTCTCTTTTTTTCTTAACTTAGTCTTCAAATATTGTTGTGTAGTTCTATATGCTTACGGATTACTCCCTCCCTTCCTCACCCTCTCTCTCTCTCTCTCTCTCTCTCTCTCTCTCTCTCTCTCTCTCATGCTTGCTTTCACTCCTTATACCTCAGTTCTGTAATTCATCCAATTAATGATCAGATATCTTTATTTCTGTACTTCTTATGTCTTAGTTCTGTACTTCTTATCATGCTTGTGTCAGTATCATTTCTTTTTCTTGGCTGAGTTCATTTGTGCTTTATGCAGGCAGTTGGAAACTTTCAAGAGTCACCTTATGTAGTCACTCAGTGATGAAACTTCCTTGGTAGGTCTTTATACATACATGCCATTTTGAGGGTTATGTAGGTTGTGATCAGGATTTTGAATGCCCTTACTAGTTGACAGTTGATACTTTTTTTCCCACTGGCAGACGGAACCTGTTGATATTGGCACATATGATCAATCTATTCCCAAAGCACAGTCTGAAAATGGTTCTTTAAATTGCAAATAATAGCATTTGGTGTTAGCTTGTAACTCCAACTATCTAATCCCTGTAATTAGATTACTTTCTTACCTGATGGTTCATGTCTATTTGCTGAAATCACTGTGTGAAATACATTTTATTCATCTATTGGCCTTTTAAGAATAATGAGCTTGGATCTGGTTCTCTAGACAACTAAAATGCATGCTTTTTTAGCATCCTATGTTTTACGAACTTTATTTCCCTCTTTTTTAACAGTGAATGTAGGGTATAGTTTCACTATAAATACTAAGTCTAGCTAAAACTTATTTTGAAAGAATATGTGAGAGTTATTAATTACTTACTGAAAGAGGCAGTATTCTGTGAACCTTGAGACCATAATCATTGTGAGTCTGTTAATTGTGAAGCATCTAAAGTTGGAGGTTTTTAAGGAATGTAAAAGTGGGTGTGTGAAAGGTTGCTTGCTTTTTCTTTCACATATTCTTTTTGTTTTCTTACCTTTCCATATGAACGTGGTTTTCCTTTTACATACCTAATGCAATTTTTTACGTAACAAATGCCATACTTATTCTAATCTCTGCAGTTGGAAGATTTAGCCATGGATTCTCAATTTTCGACATCGAGACACTGAAAACAGCAGATCCTTTCATTGCTGGTAGGTTTTTTTTAATCTTAAATGGGTATAGAAGTTTTAAATTGATGGGTTATGAATACGATACCTCTTGTCTGACTGCCATGATGTTGTTTGGGTTCAATGTTTTCTAGGTGCATATTTTCTCGGGGGTTATGATGAGGACAATTGAGGAATGAATGGTACATCGAAGGCTGTTGCTGCAGATGCTAAATCATGGGTTGGTGGTATACTTGTAAGTCGAGCTCTTTGGATATGGTGGTTTCAGATGTTTGTTAATGCCAGATGGCTTTGAGAATCATTAGTTTCTTACATATGAGTTGATTGTTGCTATTTCTTTTTTTAGAACACCATAATTCATCTGATTGGGATATATGGTGTTGATAAGCTAAATGATCTCTCAGTAATCAGTTGATCATACTATGCTTTGACTTTTTTCAGATTTGCTTGATATAGAAGTGAGTGAAAGTCTACATATTACAAGAACTACCTTTGGAGTTTTAAGATTTGGTATGGAAATTTGCTTATCTGGTATTTTCACCTCGATCAATGTTTTTCTCACGATTTAAGACATGAATTGCTAGGTGTTTATGTTTGTAGTTTTTCATATCTAATATATAGTTACAACTTATTGTTAGTTTATACGTGTACTTGTTTTACTGAACTCCACCTGTTGTTCCTTTTTAACAGATTGGATTGGGTATAAGAGCAATAACCCTTGGCCACCTTACTGCAATCACTTTCATCTGTGTTGTTGTCTAAGATTATTAAAGGAAAGGCTAAATTAGTTTTGGACAAGTAATTAATGTAGTTTTGGATTATTTTTTTTAGTTCAAATGTAGTTTCAGACATTTTTTTAGTTAAAATATAGTTTTGGACATTTTATTGTATATGTAAATTTTATAATTTTATGTATATAAATTATGTTGTTTTTTGACATTTTATTATATATGTAAATTTTGTATATTTAATGAAATTTTATTATATATGTAAATTGTGTGTAATATATATCTATATTTTTTTATATAAATATTGGACTTTTTAGCCCGGGTCGAAAGAATTCGGGCTAAAAGCAGGGTTTTTTGTTTATTTCCTATCCACACTTAAGCTACGGCTAGTAGCTGTGGCAAATGTGTCATGCATTTCTCCAGGGGTAGCTTTGCCGTCGCTTAGCCGTGGCTAATTTTTTTGCCACGACTAGTAGCCGAAGCTACCAAATTTTGCCACCCCCGAATTCGCCACGCCCCCATTAGCCGTCGCAGAGCCGAAGCTAGATGCCTTTTGTCACCCTAGAAGGGGCTTTTGCCACGGCTTTTTGCCGAAGCTAATTAAATTTTTTTTTTGTAGTGTATACTGGTTGATCCTATCCTTAGTGACTTGGTCAAGAGAATTGAAGAAGATCTCCTGAATGACATAGGGTGGATGTCGATGAGTAGGGCAAGATCGCAGTAGTTCCTTATATCGTTCCCATGCTTTCCCCAGCGGCTCCCCAAGCTTCTGTTTGAAAGCTGTAATCTTCTGGAGGAGGAGTGCTGTCTTGGCAGGAGGAAAGAATTTGTTAAGAAATTCCTACTCTACTTGAGCCCATATTGTGAGGGGTCGTGGTTTCAGTCCTTCAAGCAACTTCAATGCAGGGCCGGCGAGAGACGAACGAAAAGCTTTCATCTTGACATATTCCAGAGTAGTACCTTCAGCAAGAGTACGGCACATGTCAGAAAAATTGGTAATATGTTCAAGAGGGCATTCATTAAATCTTCCATGAAAAGCATTATTTGTAAGTTCAATAAGGAAGTGAGTGCGAATTTCAAAATTATTCTCAGGGATTAGAATAGCCGATTCAGACGAGAGTCGGGTGCATGTAATCCTCTACAATGGTAGGGTATTGGGCAAGCTCATCTTCCAATTGCCTCCTTCGCTCAGGTTCCTGTTGCCTACCTGCTCTCTCAGTGGTGAGAGCAGTATCTTTGGCGGCTAGTTCCCTCTGAAGCCTCTGTATCATTTGTTCCTGTGTTTCTGCGGCCGCCATGGCTCTTTTTAGTTTAGCGTGGACGTGTAAAAGGCGTTCCGGTTTGTCTAAGCCGTCAAACTCAGGTGGTTGACCAGAACGGCGCATACACCTGTGAAGTAACTGAAAGCAAACGTGAGATTTAACTACCTAAGGCGCGGATGATTGCTTCCCCTGCAACGACGCCAATTTGTTGTAAGAGGAAATCAAGATTGCAAATTAAATATGAATAAAATAAAGCAAACCGATTGGATCCCAGCAAATAATGTTCAAGACTTCTTCCCGGTGTAGCAAGAAAAAGTCAGGTTCGATCCTCGAGGAAGCTGGTCAGCGGATCCTAGGCTGCAGAGAAATCTCACGAACTAAAATCGACAACAGATTACCTCGATCTCGACTAGGGTTAGTCGACAGAAGATCGGACAAGTCGAACAGAGCAGCAGCAGTCACTGGAGGTTGTCGATATCGAGGAGATTTACTCGATATCGAGTAACTTTCGTCTTTGCTTCTTGGTTTTGTCCCGGAATGGCTCCAAATTCTGTAATATTAATCCAAAACTTAGGTAGATCTCCATTTCTTGCAAATAAGCATATATTACATAAATTCAACATATTCCCAGCACAAAATATGCAAAGTATATAGAATATGGAGCTAAAAATGTGCATAAAAACATAACTATTTTAGTGACATCAATACGGTTTTCTCTATTCTTGTCATCATAGTGGGGCTTATTATAGAAAGCTGCTTGAAATTGATGGGTGAGGTAGACTTTTTGGTAATAAGTCGCCATAGGACTCTTAGAGCCTTAGGCCTTGTATGGGTGTCGTTGTTTGCCTTCCCTTCATAGTTAGTAGGCTTCTTACATAGGGATGGCCTGCACCGTGGGTAAGGTAGTTCCCTTCAAAGGGAGTTGCTAGAGGATTTCCTTAGGAGCCTAGAGGGATATGCTATTTGGAATTTCTTGTAACTTTGCGCTTCTTTATTTATGTCTGCACTTAATTATCCGCATGCTTGTCTGTTTAAGTTCCGTTTTGCATTACGCATTTCATCTTAGGAATAAGATGCTTATTATATGCCTCTCAGAGTGTGTTTACACACGCGCATGAGTGGCCTGATGATTGACTCATATCCCCCTCTTTTTTTTTAGATTCAGGTAACCGCTAGTCGCTATCTTTGCTTATATGGATGCATGGCGGGTTCAGACTTTTGGCGTTAGATTGAGAGCTCGAGAGACCACTAGACTTCCTCTCTTTTACAATTTTTCATGTTGTTTTGTCCCGTCTTTGTCGTGGCACCTTTGGGATTGTATTTTGCATACCCAGTTACAACAAGTAAACATTTGTCATCTTACTAATATTACGGAAAGCATGCTAAAGATGTACCCTAGATAGAGAATGAGTGGTTAATTAAATCACGTTATAATTATATGCATGTGTTATATGCATAAATCTATATTCTGAAATGTATTGTTGTAGTGAGCCCTAACCCTTGAATATTTTTTATTCTATTATTTATAAAAACTTGGTTTTTATAAATTTTATTATTTTTGAGAGGGGTGGCTGGGGAGACGAGATTTAATTAACCACTCATTCTCTATCTAATAAGCTAACCAAATTAAAGATTTATTACTTTTTTATACTATTTGAGTCATGAAACTAGTAAAAATTATAAAAATTTCAATTCTAATAATCCACATTTTTTTTCATCCCATCCAAGGAGGGTACACGTGGTACCACCTTTTATTCTCACAAAACTAATGGAATGTGTGACACGTTCACGACTCGTATTGAATAATACAAGTATGGACGTTTTATGCATTGGGAGGTTTTGGAAGATAGCACATATTTTTAATTGGAAACATATCATCCATTAAATATAGATATAAGAGACAAGGTGGGACATGCGAACCATAGCATGCATCGAGATATGCATGCATGCATAGTTAATTTGTAAGATGAGTTTCATCGATCAATCAGCTAAAAAGCAAAGATATACTTCCGATCAACAAATCAAATCCAATCCAAAAAAAATGGAAGGCAAAACTGTGATTTTGGGTGCCCTGATAGTAAGCCTTGTTTTGGTCCGATTTCAAGTGGATGCAAAAAGTTGTTGCCCGAGTACCACTGTGAGAAACATATATAATGTATGTCGGGAAGGGAGAGGCACTCGGGAGTTTTGTGCCAAATTGTCAGGATGTATAGTTCATTCTTCGAGCACTTGCAAACCGCCGAATTTGGTTAAGTATGATATGGAGGTTATCTTAAGCTGATGAGATGGTGGATTATATATGTTGAATATGGTATGAGATGATGAAACGAGATGAGAAATTGAAGTGAGACATCAATGTTGCTGGTGATGGGATGGTTAACTTATATATGTTTTATGTGAATCTTATGTGTGTTATTTGAGATGCTTTGTGTAAGTTAGACTTAGACTTATTATGTTGCTTATCTTCTAGGTGAGCTCTAATCTGCCTAGATTTTTCTAGATTGTTGTATTGCTTGGATTTTGTGCTTCTCCAGGTAAGTTCTTTGAACTTACTCATGATGGACGCTCTATGCACTGTGTATTATATAGTAGGTTAGTGTTAATGCACCATACGACTTAGAATCACGATTAGGATCTAAAATGGAAACCATATGACTTGCTATATGTCTTTGCTAGAAAACGGTAGTTATAGGTGTTTATCGGATGATACTGTTTTCTCTATTCTTGTCATCTTATTGGGGCTTATTATAGAAAGTTGCTTGCAATTGATGGGTGATGTAGACTTTTTGGTAATAAGTCGCCATAGGACTCTTAGAGCCTTAGGCCTTGTATGGGTGTCGTAGTTTGCCTTCCCTTTATAGTTAGTAGGCTTCTTACGTAGGGATGGCCTGCACCGTGGGTGAGGTAGTTCCCTTCAAAGGGAGTTGCTAGAGGATTTCCTTAGGAGCCTAGAGGGATATGCTATTTGGCATTTCTTGTAACTGTGCGCTTCTTTATTTATGTCTGCACTTAATTATCGGCATGCTTGTCTGTTTAAGTTCAGCTTTGCATTACACATTTCATCTTAGGAATAAGATTCTTATTATATGTCTCTCAAAGTGTGTTTACACACGCGCATGAGTGGCCTGATGATTGACCCATATCCCCCTCTTTTTTTTTTTAGATTCAAGTAACCGCTAATCGCTATCTTTGCTTATACGGATGCATGGCGGGTTCAGACTTTTGGCGTTAGATTGAGAGCTTGAGAGACCACTAGACTTCCTCTCTTTTATACTATTTTATGTTGTTTTGCCCCGTCTTTGTCGTGGCACCTTTGGGATTGTATTTTGCTTTAACTTCACTTATGCTGGTTGCATGCCTAAATGGATTTTCCACGTTGTAGACTTAGGACAGGCACAAGGGTTTACCCCGGGGTCTCCAATGGACCTTACGGATTTGGGTGCGGAATCTCACTTTAAACGACTGATTTTATGTTTCAATCCTTCTACCTGTACCCGAACCGCAAGATCGAACAAGGGGTTTTATCCCTCGAAACGTAACTCGGGAATCATAATCCCGGGCTGTTACAAGAACGCGATTTCATAAATTGCTTGCTTGGTTAATCTAATATTGTGATGCATTTTAATTAACTTTTGGACTAGGATTGAAAGTTCATTTGGCTGTGAATCGGCCAGATTGTCCATTTCCTCCTAGCTAGGATTAATTATTATCACTGGTATCCTTTATTTGTTTATCGATCAATACTATTTATTAAAGGCTCAATTAGTAAAGCTTTTAAAAGTGTTGTAGAAATGTTCTTCGGGCCCTTCAAAGAAATATTTTTCAAATATTAAGGACTTCTTTAGTGTAAGATTGTATAAGGTAAACGGAATTGAAATAAATTTTGCATGCGAAAATATAGTGTATATAAGTTTTGTGAATCTATATGACAAAAGAATGCTATTTTTTGTATGAAAGATAAGAGAAAAATGGTAATGATTAGAGGAGTACATAGTTATTCTTGTTCAAATGGGTGTTTGAAAGAGGAGGAATAAAACCAATTTTTTAAGAAAAAGTGGGAAAAGAGGGTAATGATTAAAATTTTTAACAATGTATCTTGAACTATAAATAGGCTAGTGACTACATTCGCTTTGTTGTGGTGAAATCTAACTATAAATGGGCAAGCATGCATATACTTCCGATCAAATACCAATAAATCAAATCCAGTCCCAAAAAAATGGACATGTGATAACCGAGTAATAATTAATTAAAACAGACATTTATTACGACATGCAAAAGCTGAGTGGTAAAGAATTTAGATAGTTTACCGTCAAATATATATTTTTAATTTATTGAGGTCAGAAAGTTTAATTGTTCAATTGAGAATGCCTTGTTGTGGTTAACCATAACTCTTTAATATTTTTTTATCATATTATTTAAAAAATCTTGGTCTTTAAAATTTTTCTTATTTTTTAATGGGGTGGCCGGAGAAAGAGGGTTTAATTAACCACTCACTCTCTATATACTAAGCTAACAACATTTTGATTTATTACTTTTTTAAACTATTTGTGTTATGAAACTAGTAAAAATTATAAAAAATTACAATTCTATTAATCTACTTTTTTTTCTGTTTTCTGTTCCCATCCAAGGAGGGTGGTACCACTTTTTATCCTCACGTTTTATGCATTGTGAGGTTTTAGAAGATAGCACATAATTTTAATTGGCAACATATCATCCATTAAGAATAGAAATAAGAAATAAGATGGGACATGCGAACCATAGGATGCATATCACAAGAGATAAGGTGGGACATGCGAACCATAGGACGCATTGAGATATGCATGCATAGTTAATTTGTCGAACATACGTCCACCAACTATTTAAGTAGTGGTATTTGTAAGATGAGTTTCATCTATCGATCAGCTAGCAAGCAAAGATATACTTACAATCAACAAATCAAATCCATTCCAAAAAAATGGAAGGCAAAATTGTGATTTTGGGTGCTCTGATAGTGAGCCTTGTTTTAGCCCAATTTCAAGTGGATGCAAAAAGTTGCTGCCCGAGTACCACTGCGAGAAACATATATAATACATGCCGCTTTACGGGAGGCTCTCGAGAAGTATGTGCCAAATTGTCTGGATGTATAATTCAAACTTCTCCCACTTGCATACTGTTGTTGCAGGAGGATGGTCAAGTATGAAATAAATATAGAATAAAGATCAAACTGACTTCCCTTTCTTAGCAAATAAATACAAGACTTCCTCCCGTTGTAGTAGAAGGTTGTCAGGATCGAATCCACGAGGAAGCACGTCAGCAGTTCTCAGGTAGCAACAGATCTCACAGACAAGCAACAGAAAGACAGAAAAAGCAGAAAAGACAAAGCAAAACAGAAATAAAAGCAAAGACAGAAAATAGCGAAAGAAAGTAAAGAACAAAGCAAGACAGAAGCTTACTCGTTCTCGACAAGGCTACTCGAGATCGACAAGGCACAACAGAAACAGAAAATCGACAACAGAAGGCAAGAGCTCAACTCGACCTAGACAAACCGTACTCGAGATCGACTACAGTCCTACTCGATCTCGACAAGCTCTACTCTATGTCGACTGGAAGACAGAAACTTTAAATTGCAAATTTTTCGAACCCAAAACTCAGAATTACGACGAAATAAATTCAATATATAAAAGACTTCCAAGACCAGGGTATCAACGCCACAACGATAACCATGTAAAGTAACACATAAAGGCATAAAAGATCATGCTTTCCATCAAACAACTTTCGTTAATAACAAATAGGCATATAGAGGCTTTCGCATAAACCCTAATTGTTACTAAACCTTTTCACATAATTAATCCAAGTTGCATTAAGATCACTTTCGCTTCAATAACACAAACAAGGATCACCTTCAACTCTCGCAAAAGAATCATGCTCATAGGGATAGAAGACGAATTGCATAACAAGATCTGACCTTTACCGCATCATCTCACATGGCCACCGTCGGGCTCACCCCAGCCCCAGAAGTGGGTGGACTACTCGCTCTTCATTATCAAGAAAGACATCAAATAACAAAAGAAACTAACTTACATTAAAATAAATAAAGAAAGCTTACAACCCACAAGACAAATCCGCTTTCGCCTTTCCACTTTGCTTGCTACAAACTCTCTCTCTACTCCTACTTACTTGGAATTGATTGTGTTTCTGAATTGGAATAAGATGCCTAATGTTCAGCCCCTAGGGCTTTATTTATAGCCTTCTAATCCTTGCTAATCAAGGATAGAATCTCCTATCTATATCTAAAATTATATCTAAAAGCTTAATGATAAATAAAATGCTAAAGGGAAATAAATCTTTAAAGAAAAGATAAATCTAAAGTGTCTTGAGTGGATAGATCTCTTCCTTCATGATGTGTCTTGATGATTTCGGATAGAATCGGCAATCTTCGGGCCCAAGTAATCCCACACCGAGTAGGATTCGTCAAACCGAGTAACGCGGCTCTGGAAGTCTCCTCGATCTCGACAAAGGTCTTGTCGATATCGAGTAGGATTGTTGGTCGACTGGTGCGTCTCGGCTAGCTGGTGCTCGATGTGGCTCGGATTTGGCTCACGGGTCTAGTCGATCTCGAGGACCCCTTGTCGATCTCGACTAGACTGGCCTTGTCGACTAGGTCTTTCTCGGGTGACTCTGCTCGACATGCTCGGACACGGCTTCCGGGCTCCTCGATCTCGAGTAGAGTGTACTCGATCTCGAGTAAAGTTTTCTCAGCTTTCTGCTCTGTTCTTGAAACGCACTTTCCCGAGTCCTCGTTCGTCGGATTGACGCATATGACCATGCGTTGGAAAGCTCTTTCCGAGGGCTAAAACTCTCATGAAGACGTCAAAGCTTGATTCAGAACGAAGAATGGTGAAAAAGGGCCTTTTCTCGAGCTGCGCCATTCTTATCTTCTCCATGAGTTTCCTTTAAGCTCCAAAGTGCGTCCGATTTCTGCGAAATATAACCAAAACTTGTGTAGACCTCCATATATTGCAAATAAACATATATTACACAGATTCTGTATTATTCTAACCCAAATGCATGCAATGTATGCAGAAATCGATATAAAAGTAAGTGTAAAACATGGCAAATTAGGCTCACAACACATACCGCCGAATACTCATGATATTCTCGAAAACTCCGGTAAACATACTCAAGTCCGACCATCACGTACTATTTCTATGCATTTCTATAATTTTCATGCAATTAACTTGTACTGAATTATGCGTTTTGTGTCCATCAACTCAAGGTGATGTCATGAAATCATACTGCAAGAGGGGATGTGCATCCTCTGTGTGCAATGCCAATGCCTATGGTAATATATATAACTTCTATATTTTTTACCTAATTTTTAACTATATATATATATATATATATATATATATATATATATATATATATATATATGTTACATGTGGTTTTCTTTTTTTCATTTTGTCCTAATTGCAGCCTTTTTTGGGTGGTGAATGTAGGTGAAGTTGCTAATGAAGCTCTTGAAAAATGCATCGATGCATGTTCTGAGTTTTGCAACAAGGGTTCTATTCGTACACTTGAAGTTGAAATTGCGTAAACAACGCATGTGCATGGAGATATCACGCGTGTTAAGGCATGCATATATAATGTGCAAATTAAATAAGCGTGATCGTGTGATGCTGGTTTGTTTTCAATAAATGTCATATGTGATAAAATATTAAGGGGGTATGGCAACTAGCTAGCCTTTGGTGCTAGTTTTTATGTCTACTAGCCTCTAGTGCTAGTAAAATAAGTGATTATCTATCTAATAATAAAGAGTACGAGTTCCTTGTGTGTGTTTATTAATTACCTTTTCCCTCTTTTTTTTACGATTATTTTCCTCTTGATTTGCATCTCATGTTAAAAATATCTAGAAACGAAATTCCGACCTCCAAATTAATTAGGCCAACAAAAAGGGGAAAGCGAACTTGTCTAGCTCCAAAATAAAAAAACCTCGAATAAAATACAATTGGAAACAACAAAGACTCTTTGAATTGAAAAATAAGCTAATGAGGAGAACATTAATTCATCTAGGAACCGAGGAAGAGACGAATTGGAAGAACAATTGATCAACCTATATCCTTCATAATTATAATAATTGGAAATTGTGTGTGTGTGTATTGACGAATGAACAATCCTTGATGCACCTGTCCACTAAGTGGTAAACATATATTTTGATGGTATGATTATGTGAGTCTAAATAACTCAACTCGACCTCTAATACCAAAACCTCGTAAACTCAAACAATCCACCTCAAGTAATCGCCTAATCACATGTACATAATAAGGAATCAATTAGTGGTTTTTTTAACTGTAAAAGAGGGGTTTGGGAAGTAGTTAATTAGGGTTTTATGATCCAAGCAAAAATGGGAGACATTCATGGATGATTTGAGAATTTAGTGCAAATCCCCCTATTTAAATTCCACTCAAAAAACAATAATGTGGCATAATGTAAATTTCTAAATTTATCATAAATCATGTCATAAATTAATTATATATAGTATCAGAAAAAGTCTAGGTGATCGAGTTAGCTTCTATTGAATTTATATACACCGGCAAAGACCAGCCCAAGGTGGTTATAGTTGCAGGGCCAGTACGTCAAAGATGCAGAAGACACCACAAAACAAATACAATTTGAATCCATTGAGATTGAAGAAAGATAAGATATTCAAGCAGCTACCTTGTTGAGGATATCAGCCCCCCTAGGTGGCACTGTCAATGGCCTAGCTTACATATCATTTCTAGTGGAAACACAAGAGATGCATTATATTGAGCTGATCCAGCTAACATGTTCAAAATATACCAATGCATCCTTTGCGTGCAATGCGAATGCCTATGGTAATATAACTTCAACATTTATATATATATATATATATATATATATATATAGGAAGAGGTTCAAATGAAAACACCGCTTACCATAGAAACACCCTTATTGTGAAAACTTTTAATCCTAACCCTCCATTTTATATTAATGTTCATTTATAAAGCAGTGGAAAATTTGAAATTTATGTGAACTTAAACCTTTTTATAAAAATTATTAAAAACGCTTAGCAAACACTCCCCCCCCCCCCCTCCCCTCCCCTAACTCCCATCTCTTGGACATGAAACCCTCCTCCCTCGTCTAACTCTTCACGCTTAATTTCGGTGAACGACGACTCATCCCTTCTGAATTGCTTGCCGGCGCCGCCTACCATTCCTTGTTGGTCGCCAGTACCAACCCATATCTTCTCCCTCTGTGGCTCCGCCTCTTCCTCTCTAATTTCGCTAGATCTGTCAATGAAGTTGGTTTTTTTTTTTGCCTGTTTCAATTTTTAATTTGATAGCACGCAAGAAATCGACAAGGCATAGAGGACGAAGGATGAAGATCTAGCAAGATCAAGGCTACTTGTTAGGTTCGGATTTTGAGTTTGATAAAAGTTAGGCGGATTCGATTAGGGCTATGGTTCAATGTCTCATGTTAATCTCCCTTTAATTGTTTTTGAATTATTCTAATTCAATTTATCTAATTCAGATGGTGTTTGGGAAGATTTGAGTTTGCGTGATTCCATTTGCTGACTTCGATGATGTATGGGAAATTTGTTGTTATTGGGCATACTCATATTAGTGCAAGCTTTAAATCTGAATTGGAGTTTAAGTATTTGGTCTGATTGAGAAGTACGATGCAAAAATTGTAAGAATTGCAGTGCAGTACAAAAATTCTGATTATTAGAAGTGTAAAAATACACTGATCAAGCTAACAAGTTATTATCAGCAGAGAAGATTGTGAAGTGAAATTATTATTATTAGTACTCTGACTTAGAATGTATTCTGGCATGGTTTTCTATGTATAATTTTGCCCATCAAAATTCTCAAGTTGCTACTATATTGTTGCTATTGAGAAGTATAATTGAGAAGATTGTGAAGTGAAATTGTGAAGTGCAATCTGAGTTATGAGTTTATGCATACCTTGTGTTAGTAATATAAGGTGTGTAAACTGGTGATAGTATTTAAGTCTGCTAGCCTCTTTTGTTAGTAATATAAGTGATTATCTATATAATTATAATAGAGAGTACTAATTTTTTTTTTGTTTATTAATTACCTTTTACCTCTCTCTTCTACGATTATTTTCCTTTTCATTTACATCTCATGTTAAAACCCTGCTGACATGCGGTGCTTCCCTTTGGTGGTGCTTTGCTTCGTTCTTTGTTGATGTTCTCAACATTACGGTTTTAGTCTGCGTAGTTTCTTTCAGTTCTAGCTGAATGCATGTTACGTGTTGATTGCTCCATTTTTATTTCCTGTATTTTTGGTTCTTTGTTGTATGTTCAACGATTCATTCATCTGCCGGCCATTTTTTTTTTTTATTATATCATTATTTCTCACAATTATTTTAATTAAAAATGTTACATTTAAATTTTATATTTAACAATTTCTTTCAAAGTTGTTTTAAAAGTAATTTTTCTTTATTTTTTATCTATATTTTTTTTATTTCCATCAACTATTTAAATAAAATATATCATAAATAATTAACAAGTATATGGTTTTTTTCAAAATTTGTTTATAAAAAAATCTTATTATTTGGTATACAAAAAAAAATTCACGAAATTTATTTAGCACCACTAGCTGAAATCTTGACTCCACCACATGTTTGATATGTCTAGATGTATTGACCAACTTTTTCATACGGATGCCTTTTTATGCTAGACTTGAATTTGATATCATATATTCGACTTGGGATAATTCATCATTTCATATTGATCTCAACAAAATCAGTCCTTGCAAGTCAAACCTGTGAACGTTATAAGTTAAGTATATAGAGGTGGTGTTATATGGTATGTACATATATAGTACGTAGTGAAAATGGGGTTGTAGGATAAAAACAAAACCACGTTATAATTATATGCATGTGTTATATGTAGGGTTGACATGGTACGGTAACCACAAAAAATCAAGAGATATCATCACATTATTTCACACTAGTATGCATCTATCTCAAGGAATATCGATTTATGCATTCATAACATGTTCATATAATCATCTTCATATGTGCGCAGAACCAGTTAGCAACCTATCATTTCATTCACCAATCATGCTTGACAGACTAAGAACATGTGTGCACAGACTGAAATGGGACATATATGGCATAAGTTATGCAAGATCTAGCAAACATCATAGGATATCATATGCACAACTTATCACTCATTTAGATACACAATTAAGCAAGTCATAATATTACGGAAATCATGCTAAAGATGTACCCTAAAAATCATGCTAAGGGTATGGTCAGTTCATGCAGGGTTGGTATATGGATAAGTCCCTAAGAGTCAAGCTCAAATGAAGGGTAAGATGATAATGGTGCTGCTAACATAGTGATGGCAGACAATTATGACGAGTGGTATCACAGTAAGCATGTCTTCCATTTTTTTGGAAGACATAAGAGCCTTTTGTTTCATTAATAGAATTGTAATAGATTATAATAGAAAACGAATGAAGGGTAGTAACATCGCTGGATTTTCCTTCAAACCTAATACTCTTCATTTTGTGATGTTAATTTAGTTTAGGGTTTTGTGGAATTGGCTGTGCTAAGTGATAGATTTGGAGGTGTTTGATGGGATTTATGGGTTATTCGGGTGTAAACCAACATTATGCAGTTGTACGTGGATATTTCAATCGAATTTGCATTAATGAAACAGTGAGTTGTGTTTGTGTTGGTGCTTTGGTACCACTGAAGCCTTTTCCCCCGAGCTTAGCAGCAAGAGAGGAGGAGGAAGATGCCCGCCTTGCTCGACATCGGGTTCATGGCTGGTCATCGGGCTCAATGGTTCAGCAGATCCGCCCAGGCAAGGAGAGGTTGTGACGGCGGCGAGGAATCTCCAAGCACCTGTGGTGGAGCTGCGGGCTAGGATCCGGGCAAGGGCGACTCGGACTCTCCTGAAATCCTCCTTCCATAAATTTCCAATCAAAACTACTCTGTTCAATATATTTGCACCACCACTCCCTCACCACCCTTCTTTATCCTCCACCACTCCCATAAAACAAACCGATTGTTGCATACCCAGTTACAACAAGTAAACATTTGTCATCTTACTAATATTACGGAAAGCATGCTAAAGATGTACCCTAGATAGAGAATGAGTGGTTAATTAAATCACGTTATAATTATATGCATGTGTTATATGCATAAATCTATATTCTGAAATGTATTGTTGTGGTGAACCCTAACCCTTGAATATTTTTTATTATATTATTTACAAAAACTTGGTTTTTATAAATTTTATTAATTTTGAGTGGGCTGGCTGGGGAGACGGGATTTAATTAACCACTCATTCTCTATCTAATAAGCTAACTAAATTAAAGATTTTTTACTTTTTTTATAATATTTGAGTCATGAAACTAGTAAAAATTATAAAAATTTCAATTCTATTAATCCACATTTTTTTTCTTCCCATCCAAGGAGGGTACACGTGGCACCACCTTTTATTCTCACAAAACTAATGGAATGTGTGACACGTTCACGACTCTTATTGAATAATACAAGTATGGACGTTTTAAGCATTGGGAGGTTTTGTAAGACAGCACATATTTTTAATTGGAAACATATCATCCATTAAATATAGATATAAGAGACAAGGTGGGACATGCGAACCATAGCATGCATCGAGATATGCGTGCATGCATAGTTAATGGGTTGAACATATGTACATCAACTATTTAAGTAGTGGTATTTGTAAGATGAGTTTTATCGATCAATCAGCTAAAAATCAAAGATATACTTCCGATCAACAAATCAAATCCAATCCAAAAAAAATGGAAGGCAAAACTGTGATTTTGGGTTCCCTAATAGTAAGCCTTGTTTTGGTCCGATTTCAAGTGGATGCAAAAAGTTGTTGCCCGAGTACAACTGTGAGAAACATATATAATGTATGTCGGGCAGGGGGAGGCACTCGGGAGTTTTGTGCCAAATTGTCAAGATGAATAGTTCATTCTTCGAGCACTTGCAAACCGCCGAATTTGGTTAAGTATGATATGGAGGTTATCTTAAGCTGATGAGATGGTGGATTATATATGTTGAATACGGTATGAGATGATGAAACGAGATGAGAAATTGAAGTGAGACATTAATGTTGCTGATGATGGGATGGTTAACTTATATATGTTTTATGTGAATCTTATGTGTGTTATTTGATATGCTTTGTGTAAGTTAGACTTAGACTTATTATGTTGCTTATCTTCTAGGTGAGCTCTAATCTGCCTAGATTTTGCTAGATTGTTGTATTGCTTGGATTCTGCGCTTCTTCAGGTAAGTTCTTTGAACTTACTCATGATGGACGCTCTATGCACTGGGTGTTATATAGTAGGTTAGTGTTCATGCACCATACGACTTAGAATCACGCTTAGGATCTAAAATGGAAACCATATGACTTGCTATATGTCTTTGCTAGAAAACGGTAGTTATAGGTGTTTATCGGATGATACGGTTTTCTCTATTCTTGTCATCTTAGTGGGGCTTATTATAGAAAGTTGCTTGCAATTGATGGGTGATGTAGGCTTTTTGGTAATAAGTCGCCATAGGTCTCTTAGAGCCTTAGGTCTTGTATGGGTGTCGTAGTTTGCCTTCCCTTCATAGTTAGTAGGCTTCTTACATAGGGATGGCCTGCACCGTGGGTGAGGTAGTTCCTTCAAAGGGAGTTGCTAGAGGATTTCCTTAAGAGCCTAGAGGGATATGCTATTTGGCATTTCTTGTAACTGCGCGCTTCTTTATTTATGTCTGCACTTAATTATCTGCATGCTTGTCTGTTTAAGTTCCGCTTTGCATTACGCATTTCATCTTAGGAATAAGATTCTTATTATATGCCTCTCAAAGTGTGTTTACACATGCGCATGAGTGGCCTGATGATTGACCCATATCCCCCTCTTTTTTTTTTTAGATTCAGGTAACCGCTAGTCGCTATCTTTGCTTATATGGATGCATGGCGGGTTCAGACTTTTGGCGTTAGATTGAGAGCTTGAGAGACCACTAGACTTCCTCTCTTTTATACTATTTTATGTTGTTTTGCCCCGTCTTTGTCGTGACACCTTTGGGATTGTATTTTGCTTTAACTTCACTTATGCTGGTTGCATGCCTAAATGGATTTTCCGCGTAGACTTAGGACAGGCACAAGGGTTTACCCCGGGGTCTCCAATGGACCTTACGGATTTGGGTGCGGAATCTCACTTTAAACGACTGATTTTATGTTTCAATCCTTCAACCTGTACCCGAACCGCAAGATCCAACAAGGGGTTTTATCCCTCGAAACGTAACTCGGGAATTATAATCACGGGCTGTTACAGGAACACGATTTCATAAATTGCTTGCTTGGTTGATCTAATATTGTGATGCATTTTAATTAACTTTTGGACTAGGATTGAAAGTTCATTTGGCTGTGAATCGGCCAGATTGTCCATTTCCTCCTAGCTAGGATTAATTATTATCACTGGTATCCTTTATTTGTTTATCGATGGATACTATTTATTAAAGGCTCAATTAGTAAAGCTTTTAAAAGTGTTGTAGAAATGTTCTTCGGGCCCTTCAAAGAAATATTTTTCAAATATTAAGGACTTCTTTAGTGTAAGATTGTATAAGGTAAACGGAATTGAAATAAATTTTGTATGGGAAAATATAGTGTATATAAGTTTTGTGAATCTATATGACAAAAGAATGCTATTTTTTGTATGAAAGATAAGAGAAAAATGGTAATGATTAGAGGAGTACATAGTTATCCTTGTTCAAATGGGTGTTTGAAAGAGGAGGAATAAAACCAATTTTTTAAGAAAAAGTGGGAAAAGAGGGTAATGATTAAAATTTTTAACAATGTATCTTGAACTATAAATAGGCTAGTGACTACATTCGCTTTGTTGTGGTGAACCCTAACTATAAATGGGCAAGCATGCATATACTTCCGATCAAATACCAATAAATCAAATCCAGTCCCAAAAAAATGGACATGTGATAACCGAGTAAAAATTAATTAAAACGGACATTTATTACGACATGCAAAAGCTGAGTGATAAAGAATTTAGATAGTTTACCGTCAAATATATATTTTTAATTTATTGAGGTCAGAAAGTTTAATTGTTCAATTGAGAATGCATTGTTGTGGTGAACCATAACTCTTTAATATTTTTTTATCATATTATTTAAAAAATCTTGGTCTTTAAAATTTTTCTTATTTTTTAGTGGGGTGGCCGGAGAGAGAGGGTTTAATTAACCACTCACTCTCTATATACTGAGCTAACAACATTTTGATTTTTTACCTTTTTAAACTATTTGTGTTATGAAACTAGTAAAAATTATAAAAAATTACAATTCTATTAAACTACTTTTTTTTCTATTTTCTTCTCCCATCCAAGGAGGGTGGTACCACTTTTTATCCTCACGTTTTATGCATTGTGAGGTTTTGGAAGATAGCACATAATTTTAATTGGCAACATATCATCCATTAAAAATAGAAATAAGAAATAAGATGGGACATCCGAACCATAGGATGCATATCTCAAGAGATAAGGTGGGACATGCGAACCATAGGACACATTGAGATATGCATGCATATTTAATTTGTCGAACCTACGTACACCAACTATTTAAGTAGTGGTATTTGTAAGATGAGTTTCATCTATCGATCAGCTAGCAAGCAAAGATATACTTACAATCAACAAATCAAATCCAATCCAAAAAAAATGGAAGGCAAAACTGTGATTTTGGGTGCTCTGATAGTGAGCCTTGTTTTAGCCCAATTTCAAGTGGATGCAAAAAGTTGCTGCCCGAGTACCACTTCGAGAAGTATGTGCCAAATTGTCTGGATGTATAATTCAAACTTCTCCCACTTGCCTACCGCCGAATACTCATGATATTCTCGAAAACTCCGGTAAACATACTCAAGTCCGACCATCACGTACTATTTCTATGCATTTCTATAATTTTCATGCAATACTTGTACTGAATTATGCGTTTTGTGTCCATCAACTCAAGGTGATGTCATGAAATCATACTGCAAGAGGGGATGTGCATCCTCTGTGTGCAATGCCAATGCCTATGGTAATATATATAACTTCTATATTTTTTACCTAATTTTTAACTATATATATATATATATATGTTACATGTGGTTTTCTTTTTTTCATTTTGTCCTAATTGCAGCCTTTTTTCGGGTGGTGAATGTAGGTGAAGTTGCTAATGAAGCTCTTGAAAAATGCATCGATGCATGTTCTGAGTTTTGCAACAAGGGTTCTATTCGTACACTTGAAGTTGAAATTGCGTAAACAACGCATGTGCATGGAGATATCACGCGTTTTACGGCATGCATATATAGTGTGCAAATTAAATAAGCGTGATCGTGTGATGTTGGTTTGTTTTCAATAAATGTCATATGTGACAAAATATTAAGGGGGTATGGCAACTAGCTAGCCTCTGGTGCTAGTTTTTATGTCTACTAGCCTCTAGTGCTTGTAAAATAAGTGATTATCTATCTAATAATAAAGAGTACGAGTTTCTTGTGTGTGTTTATTAATTACCTTTTCCCTCTTTTTTTTTACGGTTATATTCCTCTTGATTTGCATCTCATGTTAAAAATATCTAGAAACGAAATTCCGACCTCCAAATTAATTAGGCCAACAAAAAGAGAGAAGCGAACTTGTCTAGCTCCAAAATAAAAAAACCTCGAATAAAATACATTTGGAAACAACACAGACTCTTTGAATTGAAAAATAAGCTAATGAGGAGAACATTAATTCATCTAGGAACCGAGGAAGAGACGAATTGGAAGAACAATTGATAAACCTATATCCTTCATAATTATAATAATTGGAAATTGTGTGTGTGTATTGACGAATGAAGAATCCTTGATGCACCTGTCCACCAAGTGGTAAACATATATTTCGTTGGTATGATTATTTGAGTCTAAATAACTCAACTCGACCTCTAATACCAAAATCTCGTAAACTCAAACAATCCACCTCAAGTAATCGCCTAATCATAGGTACATAATAAGGAATCAATTAGTGGTTTTTTTAACTGTAAAAGAGGGGTTTTGTAAGTAGTTAATTAGGGTTTTATGATCCAAGCAAAAATGGGAGACATTCATGGATGATTTGAGAATTTAGTGCAAATCCCCCTATTTAAATTCCACTCAAAAAACAATAATGTGGCATAATGTAAATTTCTAAACTTTATCATAAATCATGTCATAAATTAGTTATATATAGTATCAGAAAAAGTCTAGGTGATCGAGTTAGCTTCTATTGAATTTATATAAATTAGTTATCAATAATGTGGCCAGTACGTCAAAGATGCAGAAGACACCACAAAACAAAGACAATTTGAATCCATTGAGATTGAAGAAAGATAGAATATTCAAGCAGCTAAGTTGTTGAGGATATCAGCCCCCTAGGCGGCACTGTCAATGGCCTAGCTTACATATCATTTCTAGTGGAAACACAAGAGATGCATTATATTGAGCTGATCCAGCTAACATGTTCAAAATATACCAATGCATCCTTTGTGTGCAATGCGAATGCCTATGGTAATATAACTTTAACATTTATATATATATATATATATATATATATATATATATATATATATATATATATATATATATATATATATATATATATATATATATATATATATATATATATATATAGGAAGAGGTTCAAATGAAAACACCGCTTACCATAGAAACACCCTTATTGTGAAAACTTTTAATCCTAACCCTCCATTTTATATCAATGTTCATTTATAAAAAGTGGCAAATTTGAAATTTATGTGAACTTAAACCTTTTTAAAAAAATTATTAAAAACGCTTAGCAAACCCTCCCCCCCCTCCCCTAACTCCCATCTCTCGGACATGAAACCCTCCTCCCGCGTCTCACTCTTCACGCTTAATTTCGGTGAACGAGGACTCATCCCTTCTGAATTGCTTGCCGGCGCCGCATACCATTCCTTGTTGGTCGCCAGTACCAACCCATCTCTTCTCCCTCGGTTGCTCCGCCTCTTCCTCTCTGATTTCGCTAGATCTGTCAATGAAGTTGGTTTTTTTTTTGCATGGTTCAATTTTTATTTTGATAGCACGCAAGAAATCGACAAGGCATAGAGGACGAAGGATGAAGATCGAGCGAGATCAAGGCTACTTGTCAGGTTCGGATTTTGAGTTTGATAAAAATTAGGCGGATTCGATTAGGGCTATGGTTCAATGTCTCATGTTAATCTCCCATTAATTGTTTTTGAATTAGTCTAATTCAATTTATCTAATTCCGATGGTGTTTGGGAAGATTTCAATTTGTGTGATTCCGTTTATTGATTTCGATGATGTATGTGAAATTTGTTGTTATTGGGCATGCTCATATTAGTGCAAGCTTTAAATCTGAATTGGAGTTTAAGTATTTGGTCTGATTGAGAAGTACGATGCAAAAATTGTAAGAATTGCAGTGCAGTACAAAAATTCTGATTATTGGAAGTGTAAAAATACACTGATCAAGCTACCAAGTTATTATCAGCAGAGAAGATTTTGAAGTGAAATTATTATTATTAGTACTCTGACTTAGAATGTATTCTGGCATGGTTTTCTATGAATAATTTTTCCCATCAAAATTCTCAGGTTGCTATTATATTGTTGCTATTGAGAAGTATAATTGAGAAGATTGTGAAGTGAAATTGTGAAGTGCAATCTATGTTATGAGTTTATGCATACCTTGTGTTAGTAATATAAGGTGTGTAAACTGGTGCTAGTATTTAAGTCTGCTAGCCTCTTGTGTTAGTAATATAAGTGATTATCTATCTAATTATAATAGAGAGTACTAATTTTTTTGTGTTTATTAATTACCTTTTACCTCTCTCTTCTACGATTATTTTCCTTTTCATTTACATCTCATGTTAAAATCCTGCTGACATGCGGTGCTTCCCTTTGGTGGTGCTTTGCTTCGTTCTTTGTTAATGTTCTCAACATTACGGTTTTAGTCTGCGTAGTTTCTTTAGTTCTAGCTGAATGCATGTTACGTGCTGATTGCTCCTTTTTTATTTCCTGTATTTTTGGTTCTTTGTTGTATGTTCAACGGTTCATTCATCTGCCGGCCATTTTATTTGTTTTATTATATCATTATTTCTCATAATTATTTTAATTAAAAATGTTACATTTAAATTTTATATTTAACAATTTCTTTCAAAGTTGTTTTAAAAGTAATTTTTCTTTATTTTTTATCTATATTTTTTTTATTTCCGTCAACTATTTAAATAAAAAATATCATAAATAATTAACAAGTATAGGGTTTTTTTTTCAAAATTTGTTTATAAAAAAATCTTATTATTTGGTAAACAAAAAAAAAATTCACGAAATTTATTTAGCACCACTAGCTGATATCTTGACTCCACCACATGTTTGATGTGTCTGGATGTATTGACCAGCTTTTTCATATGGATGCCTTTTTATAATAGACTTGAATTTGATATCATATTGATCTCAACAAAATCAGTCCTTGCAAGTCAAACCCGTGAACGTTTTAAGTTAAGTATATAGAGGTGGTGTTATATGGTATGTACATAGTACGTAGTGAAAATGGGGTTGTAGGATAAAAACAAAACAACGTTATAATTATATGCATGTGTTATATGTAGGGTTGACATGGTACGGTAACCACAAAAAATCAAGAGATATCATCACATTATTTCACACTAGTATGCATCTATCTCAAGGAATATCGATTTATGCATTCATAACATGTTCATATAATCATCTTCATATGTGCGCAGAACCAGTTAGCAACCTATCATTTCATTCACCAATCATGCTTGACAGGCTAAGAACATGTGTGCACAGATTGACATGGGACATATATGGAATAAGTTATGCAAGATCTAGCAAACATCACACGATATCATATGCACAACTTATCACTCATTTAGATACACAATTAAGCAAGTCATAATATTACGGAAATCATGCTAAAGATGTACCCTAAAAATCATGCTAAGGGTATGGTCAGTTCATGCAGGGTTGGTATATCAATAAGTCCCTAAGAGTCAAGCTCAAATGAAGGGTAAGATGATAATGGTGCTGCTAACATAGTGATGGCAGACAATTATGACGAGTCGTATCACAGTTAGCATGCCTTCCATTTTTTTGGAAGACATAAGAGCCTTTTGTGTCATTAATAGAATTGTAATAGATTATAATAGAAAACGAATAAAGGGTAGTAACATCGCTGGATTTTCCTTCAAACCTAATACTCTTCATTATTTGATGATAATTTAGTTTAGGGTTTTGTGGAATTGGCTTTGCTACGTGATAGATTTGGAGGGGTTTGATGGGATTTATGGGTTATTCGGGTGTAATCAAACATTATGTAGTTGTACGTGGATATTTCAATCGAATTTGCATTAATGAAACAGTGAGTTGTGTTTGTGTTGGTTCTTTGGTACCATTGAAGCCTTTTCCCCCGAGCTTAGCAGCAAGAGAGGAGGAGGAACATGCCCGCCTTGCTCGACATCGGGTTCATGGCTGGTCATCGGGCTCAATGGTTCAGCAGATCCGCCCAGGCAAGGAGAGGTTGTGACGGCGGCGAGGAATCTCCAAGCACCTGTGGTGGAGCTACGGGCTGGGATCCGGGCAAGGGCGACTCGGACTCGCCTGAAATCCTCATTCCACAAATTTCCAATCAAAACTACTCTGTTCAATATATTTGCACCACCACTCCCTCACCACCCTTCTTTATCCCCCACCTCTCCCATAAAACAAACCGATTGTTGCATACCCAGTTACAAGAAGTAAAGATTTGTCATCTTACTAATATTACGGAAAGCATGCTAAAGATGTACCCTAGATAGAGAATGAGTGGTTAATTAAATCACGTCATAATTATATGCATGTGTTATATGCATAAATCGATATTCTGAAATGCATTGTTGTGGTGAACCCTAACCCTTGAATATTTTTTATTATATTATTTACAAAAACTTGGTTTTTATAAATTTTATTATTTTTGAGTGGGGTGGCTGCGGAGACGGGATTTAATTAACCACTCATTCTCTATCTAATAAGCTAACTAAATTAAAAATTTATTACTTTTTTATACTATTTGAGTCATGAAACTAGTAAAAATTATAAAATTTCAATTCTATTAATCCACATATTTTTTCTTCCCATCCAAGGAGGGTACACGTGGTACCACCTTTTATTCTCACAAAACTAATGGAATGTGTGACACGTTCACGACTCGTATTGAATAATACAAGTATGGACGTTTTATGCATTGGGAGGTTTTGGAAGATAGCTCATTTTTTAATTGGAAACATATCATCCATTAAATATAGATATAAGAGACAAGGTGGGACATGCGAACTATAGCATGCATCGAGATATGCATGCATGCATAGTTAATTTGTTGAACATATGTAGACCAACTATTTAAGTAGTGGTATTTGTAAGATGAGTTTTATCGATCAATCAGCTAAAAAGCAAAGATATACTTCCGATCAACAAATCAAATCCAATCCAAAAAAAATGGAAGGCAAAACTGTGATTTTGGGTGCCCTAATAGTAAGCCTTGTTTTGGTCCGATTTCAAGTGGATGCAAAAAGTTGTTGCCCGAGTACCACTGTGAGAAACATATATAATGTATGTCGGGCAGGGGGAGGCACTCGGGAGTTTTGTGCCAAATTGTCTGGATGTATAGTTCATTCTTCGAGCACTTGCAAACCGCCGAATTTGGTTAAGTATGATATGGAGGTTATCTTAAGTTGATGAGATGGTGGATTATATATGTTGAATACGGTATGGGATGATGAAACGAGATGAGAAATTGAAGTGAGACATTAATGTTGCTGATGATGGGATGGTTAACTTATATATGTTTTATGTGAATCTTATGTGTGTTTTTTGATATGCTTTGTGTAAGTTAGACTTAGACTTATTATGTTGCTTATCTTCTAGGTGAGCTCTAATCTGCCTAGATTTTGCTAGGTTGTTGTATTGCTTGGATTCTGCGCTTCTCCAGGTAAGTTCTTTGAACTTACTCATGATGGACGCTCTATGCACCGGGTGTTATATAGTAGGTTAGTGTTCATGCACCATACGACTTAGAATCACACTTAGGATCTAAAATGGAAAGCATATGACTTGTTATATGTCTTTGCTAGAAAACGGTAGTTATAGGTGTTTATCGGATGATACGGTTTTCTCTATTCTTGTCATCTTAGTAGGGCTTATTATAGAAAGTTGCTTGCAATTGATGGGTGATGTAGACTTTTTGGTAATAAGTCGCCATAGGACTCTTAGAGCCTTAGGCCTTGTGTGGGTGTCGTAGTTTGCCTTCCCTTCATAGTTAGTAGGCTTCTTACATTGGGATGGCCTGCACCAAGGGTGAGGTAGTTCCCTTCAAAGGGAGTTGCTAGAGGATTTCCTTAGGAGCCTAGAGGGATATTCTATTTGGCATTTCTTGTAACTGCGCGCTTCTTTATTTATGTCTGCACTTAATAATCTGCATGCTTGTCTGTTTAAGTTCCGCTTTGCATTACGCATTTAATCTTAGGAATAAGATTCTTATTATATGCCTCTCAAAGTGTGTTTACACACGCGCATGAGTGGCCTGATGATTGACCCATATCCCCCTCTTTTTTTTTTTTAGATTCAGGTAACCGCTAGTCGCTATCTTTGCTTATATGGATGCATAGCGGGTTCAGACTTTTGGCGTTAGATTGAGAGCTTGAGAGACCACTAGACTTCCTCTCTTTTATACTATTCTATGTTGTTTTGCCCCGTCTTTGTCGTGGCACCTTTGGGATTGTATTTTGCTTTAACTTCACTTATGCTGGTGGCATGCCTAAATGGATTTTCCCCGTTGTAGACCTAGGACAGGCACAAGGGTTTACCCCGGGGTCTCCAATGGACCTTATGGATTTGGGTGCGGAATCTCCCTTTAAACGACTGATTTCATGTTTCAATCCTTCAACCTGTACCCAAACCGCAAGATCCAACAAGGGGTTTTATCCCTCGAAACGTAACTCGGGAATCATAATCCCGGGCTGTTACAGGAACACGATTTCATAAATTGCTTGCTTGGTTAATCTAATATTGTGATGCATTTTAATTAACTTTTGGACTAGGATTGAAAGTTCATTTGACTGTGAATCGGCCAGATTGTCCATTTCCTCCTAGCTAGGATTAATTATTATCACTGGTATCCTTTATTTGTTTATCGATGGATACTATTTATTAAAGGCTCAATTAGTAAAGCTTTTAAAAGTGTTGTAGAAATGTTCTTTGGGCCCTTCAAAGAAATATTTTTCATATATTAAGGACTTCTTTAGTGTAAGATTGTATAAGGTAAACGGAATTGAAAAAAATTTTGTATGCGAAAATATAGTGTATATAAGTTTTGTGAATCTGTATGACAAAAGAATGCTATTTTTTGTATGAAAGATAAGAGAAAAATGGTAATGATTAGAGGAGTACATAGTTATCCTTGTTCAAATGGGTGTTTGAAAGAGGAGGAATAAAACCAATTTTTTAAGAAAAAGTGGGAAAAGAGGGTAATGATTAAAATTTTTAACAATGTATCTTGAACTATAAATAGGCTAGTGACTACATTCGCTTTGTTGTGGTGAACCCTAACTATAAATGGGCAAGCATGCATATACTTCCGATCAAATACCAATAAATCAAATCCAGTCCCAAAAAAAGGGACATGTGATAACCGAGTAATAATTAATTAAAACAGACATTTATTACGACATGCAAAAGCTGAGTGATAAAGAATTTAGATAGTTTACCGTCAAATATATATTTTTAATTTATTGAGGTCAGAAAGTTTAATTGTTCAATTGAGAATGCATTGTTGTGGTGAACTATAACTCTTTAATATTTTTTTATCATATTATTTAAAAAATCTTGGTCTTTAAAATTTTTCTTTTTTTTAGTGGGGTGGCCGGAGAGAGAGGGTTTAATTAACCACTCACTCTCTATATACTAAGCTAACAACATTTTGATTTATTACTTTTTTAAACTATTTGTGTTATGAAACTAGTAAAAATTATAAAAAAAATTACAATTCTATTAATCTAATTTTTTTTTTCTATTTTCTGTTCCCATCCAAGAAGGGTGGTACCACTTTTTATCCTCACGTTTTATGCATTGTGAGGTTTTGGAAGATAGCACATAATTTTAATTGGCAACATATCATCCATTAAAAATAGAAATAAGAAATAAGACGGGACATGCGAACCATAGGATGCATATCTCAAGAGATAAGGTGGGACATGCGAACCATATGACGCATTGAGATATGCATGCATAGTTAATTTGTCGAACATACGTACACCAACTATTTAAGTAGTGGTATTTGTAAGATGAGTTTCATCTATCGATCAGCTAGCAAGCAAAGATATACTTACAATCAACAAATCAAATCCAATCCAAAAAAAATGGAAGGCAAAACTGTGATTTTGGGTGCTCTGATAGTGAGCCTTGTTTTAGCCCAATTTCAAGTGGATGCAAAAAGTTGCTGCCCGAGTACCACTGCGAGAAACATATATAATACATGCCGCTTTGGGGGAGGCTCTCGAGAAGTATGTGCCAAATTGTCTGGATGTATAATTCAAACTTCTCCCACTTGCCTACCGCCGAATACTCATGATATTCTCGAAAACTACGGTAAACATACTCAAGTCCGACCATCACGTACTATTTCTATGCATTTCTATAATTTTCATGCAATTAACTTGTACTGTATTATGCGTTTTGTGTCCATCAACTCAAGGTGATGTCATGAAATCATACTGCAAGAGGGGATGTGCATCCTCTGTGTGCAATGCCAATGCCTATGGTAATATATATAACTTCTATATTTTTTACCTAATTTTTAACTATATATATATATATATATATATGTTACATGTGGTTTTCTTTTTTTCATTTTGTCCTAATTGCAGCCTTTTTTCGGGTGGTGAATGTAGGTGAAGTTGCTAATGAAGCTCTTGAAAAATGCATCGATGCATGTTCTGAGTTTTGCAACAAGGGTTCTATTCGTACACTTGAAGTTGAAATTGCGTAAACAACGCATGTGCATGGAGATATCACGCGTGTTAAGGCATGCATATATAGTGTGCAAATTAAATAAGCGTGATCGTGTGATGTTGGTTTGTTTTCAATAAATGTCATATGTGACAAAATATTAAGGGGGTATGGCAACTAGCTAGCCTCTGGTGCTAGTTTTTATGTCTACTAGCCTCTAGTGCTTGTAAAATAAGTGATTATCTATCTAATAATAAAGAGTACGAGTTTCTTGTGTCTGTTTATTAATTACCTTTTCCCTCTTTTTTTTTTACGATTATTTTCCTCTTGATTTCCATCTCATGTTAAAAATATCTAGAAACGAAATTCCGACCTCCAAATTAATTAGGCCAACAAAAAGGGGGAAGCGAACTTGTCTAGCTCCAAAATAAAAAAACCTCGAATAAAATACAATTGGAAACAACACAGACTCTTTGAATTGAAAAATAAGCTAATGAGGAGAACATTAATTCATCTAGGAACCGAGGAAGAGACGAATTGGAAGAACAATTGATCAAACTATATCCTTCATAATTATAATAATTGGAAATTGTGTGTGTGTATTGACGAATGAACAATCCTTGATGCACCTGTCAACTAAGTGGTAAACATATATTTTGTTGGTATGATTATGTGAGTCTAAATAACTCAACTCGACCTCTAATACCAAAATCTCGTAAACTCAAACAATCCACCTCAAGTAATCGCCTAATCATAGGTACATAATAAGGAATCAATTAGTGGTTTTTTTAACTGTAAAAGAGGGGTTTTGTAAGTAGTTAATTAGGGTTTTATGATCCAAGCAAAAATGGGAGACATTCATGGATGATTTGAGAATTTAGTGCAAATCCCCCTATTTACATTCCATTCAAAAAACAATAATGTGGCATAATGTAAATTTCTAAACTTTATCATAAATCATGTCATAAATTAGTTATATATAGTATCAGAAAAAGTCTAGGTGATCGAGTTAGCTTCTATTGAATTTATATACACCTACAAAGACCAGCCCAAGGTGGTTATAGTTGCAGGGCTAGTACGTCAAAGATGTAGAAGAGACCACAATACAAAGACAATTTGAATCCATTGAGATTGAAGAAAGATAAGATATTCCAGCAGCTAAGTTGTTGAGGATATCAGCCCCCCTAGGCGGCACTGTCAATGGCCTAGCTTACATATCATTTCTAGTGGAAACACAAGAGATGCATTATATTGAGCTGATCCAGCTAACATGTTCAAAATATACCAATGCATCCTTTGCGTGCAATGCGAATGCCTATGGTAATATAACTTCAACATTTATATATATATAGGAAGAGGTTCAAATGAAAACACCGCTTACCATAGAAACACCCTTATTGTGAAAACTTTTAATCCTAACCCTCCATTTTATATCAATGTTCATTTATAAAGCACTGGCAAATTTGAAATTTATGTGAACTTAGACCTTTTTAAAAAAATTATTAAAAACGCTAAGCAAACCCTCCCCCCATCCCCTAACTCCCATCTCTCGGACATGAAACCCTCCTCCCTCATCTCACTCTTCACGCTTAATTTCGGTGAACGATGACTCATCCCTTTTGAATTGCTTGCCGGCGCCGTATACCATTCCTTGTTGGTCGCCAGTACCAACCCATCTCTTCTCCCTCGGTTGCTCCGCCTCTTCCTCTCTGATTTCGCTAGATCTGTCAATGAAGTTTATTTTTTTTTTTTGCATGTTTCAATTTTTATTTTGATAGCACGCAAGAAATCGACAAGGCATAGAGGACGGAGGATGAAGATCGAGCGAGATCAAGGCTACTTGTCAGGTTCGGATTTTGAGTTTGATAAAAATTAGGCGGATTCGATTAGGGCTATGGTTCAATGTCTCATGTTAATCTCCCATTAATTGTTTTTGAATTAGTCTAATTCAATTTATCTAATTCCGATGGTGTTTGGGAAGATTTCAATTTGTGTGATTCCGTTTATTGATTTCGATGATGTATGGGAAATTTGTTGTTATTGGGCATGCTCATATTAGTGCAAGCTTTAAATCTGAATTGGAGTTTAAGTATTTGGTCTGATTGAGAAGTACGATGCAAAAATTGTAAGAATTGCAGTGCAGTACAAAAATTCTGATTATTGGAAGTGTAAAAATACACTGATCAAGCTAACAAGTTCTTATCAGCAGAGAAGATTGTGAAGTGAAATTATTATTATTAGTACTCTGACTTAGAATGTATTCTGGCATGGTTTTCTATGAATAATTTTGCCCATCAAAATTCTCAGGTTGCTATTATATTGTTGCTATTGAGAAGTATAATTGAGAAGATTGTGAAGTGAAATTGTGAAGTGCAATCTGAGTTATGAGTTTATACATACCTTGTGTTAGTAATATAAGGTGTGTAAACTGGTGCAGGTATTTAAGTCTGCTAGCCTCTTTTGTTAGTAATATAAGTGATTATCTATCTAATTATAATAGAGAGTACTAATTTTTTTGTGTTTATTAATTACCTTTTACCTCTCTCTTCTACGATTATTTTCCTTTTCATTTACATCTCATGTTAAAATCCTGCTGACATGCGGTGCTTCCCTTTGGTGGTGCTTTGCTTCGTTCTTTGTTAATGTTCTCAACATTACGGTTTTAGTGTGCGTAGTTTCTTTAGTTCTAGCTGAATGCATGTTACGTGCTGATTGCTCCTTTTTTATTTCCTGTATTTTTGGTTCTTTGTTGTATGTTCAACGGTTCATTCATCTGCCGGCCATTTTATTTGTTTTATTATATCATTATTTCTCATAATTATTTTAATTAAAAATGTTACATTTAAATTTTATATTTAACAATTTCTTTCAAAGTTGTTTTAAAAGTAATTTTTCTTTATTTTTTATCTATATTTTTTTTATTTCCGTCAACTATTTAAATAAAAATATCATAAATAATTAACAAGTATAGGGTTTTTTTTCAAAATTTGTTTATAAAAAAATCTTATTATTTGGTAAACAAAAAAAAATTCACGAAATTTATTTAGCACCACTAGCTGAAATCTTGACTCCACCACATGTTTGATGTGTCTGGATGTATTGACCAGCTTTTTCATACGGATGCCTTTTTATACTAGACTTGAATTTGATATCATATATTCGACTTGGGATAATTCATCATTTCATATTGATCTCAACAAAATCAGTCCTTGCAAGTCAAACCCGTGAACGTTTTAAGTTAAGTATATAGAGGTGGTGTTATATGGTATGTACATAGTACGTAGTGAAAATGGGGTTGTAGGATAAAAACAAAACCACGTTATAATTATATGCATGTGTTATATGTAGGGTTGACATGGTA
This sequence comes from Persicaria maculosa, assembly GCA_963922045.1. Taxonomy (NCBI): domain Eukaryota; kingdom Viridiplantae; phylum Streptophyta; class Magnoliopsida; order Caryophyllales; family Polygonaceae; genus Persicaria; species Persicaria maculosa. The sequence continues at coordinate 56,971,499 of OY998262.1, forward strand.
CGGTAACCACCAAAAATCAAGAGATATCATCACATTATTTCACACTAGTATGCATCTATCTCAAGGAATATCGATTTATGCATTCATAACATATTCATATAATCATCTTCATATGTGCGCAGAAGCAGTTAGCAACCTATCATTTCATTCACCAATCATGCTTGACAGGCTAAGAACATGTGTGCACAGACTGACATGGGACATATATGGCATAAGTTATGCAAGATCTAGCAAACATCACAGGATATCATATGCACAACTTATCACTCATTTAGATACACAATTAAGCAAGTCATAATATTACGGAAATCATGCTAAAGATGTACCCTAAAAATCATGCTAAGGGTATGGTCAGTTCATGCAGGGTTGGTATATCAATAAGTCCCTAAGAGTCAAGCTCAAATGAAGGGTAAGATGATAATGGTGCTGCTAACATAGTGATGGCAGACAATTGTGACGAGTCGTATCACAGTTAGCATGTCTTCCATTTTTTTGGAAGACATAAGAGCCTTTTGTGTCATTAATAGAATTGTAATAGATTATAATAGAAAACGAATGAAGGGTAGTAACATCGCTGGATTTTCCTTCAAACCTAATACTCTTCATTTTTTGATGATAATTTAGTTTAGGGTTTTGTGGAATTGGCTGTGCTACGTGATAGATTTGGAGGGGTTTGATGGGATTTATGGGTTATTCGGGTGTAATCAAACATTATGTAGTTGTACGTGGATATTTCAATCGAATTTGCATTAATGAAACAGTGAGTTGTGTTTGTGTTGGTTCTTTGGTACCATTGAAGCCTTTTCCCCCGAGCTTAGCAGCAAGAGAGGAGGAGGAAGATGCCCGCCTTGCTCGGCATCGGGTTCATGGCTGGTCATCGGGCTCAATGGTTCAGCAGATCCGCCCAGGCAAGGAGAGGTTGTGACGGCTGCGAGGAATCTCCAAGCACCTGTGGTGGAGCTGCGGGCTGGGATCCGGGCAAGGGCGACTCGGACTCGCCTGAAATCCTCATTCCACAAATTTCCAATCAAAACTACTCTGTTCAATATATTTGCACCACCACTCCCTCACCACCCTTCTTTATCCCCCACCTCTCCCATAAAACAAACCGATTGTTGCATACCCAGTTACAAGAAGTAAAGATTTGTCATCTTACTAATATTACGGAAAGCATGCTAAAGATGTACCCTAGATAGAGAATGAGTGGTTAATTAAATCACGTCATAATTATATGCATGTGTTATATGCATAAATCGATATTCTGAAATGCATTGTTGTGGTGAACCCTAACCCTTGAATATTTTTTATTATATTATTTACAAAAACTTGGTTTTTATAAATTTTATTATTTTTGAGTGGGGTGGCTGGGGAGACGGGATTTAATTAACCACTCATTCTCTGTCTAATAAGCTAACTAAATTAAAGATTTATTACTTTTTTATACTATTTGAGTCATGAAACTAGTAAAAATTATAAAAATTTCAATTCTATTAATCCACATTTTTTTTCTTCCCATCCAAGGAGGGTACACGTGGTACCACCTTTTATTCTCACAAAACTAATGGAATGTGTGACACGTTCACGACTCGTATTGAATAATACAAGTATGGACGTTTTATGCATTGGGAGGTTTTGGAAGATAACACATATTTTTAATTGGAAACATATCATCCATTAAATATAGATATAAGAGACAAGGTGGGACATGCGAACCATAGCATGCATCGAGATATGCATGCATGCATAGTTAATTTGTTGAACATATGTAGACCAACTATTTAAGTAGTGGTATTTGTAAGATGAGTTTTATCGATCAATCAGCTAAAAAGCAAAGATATACTTCCGATCAACAAATCAAATCCAATCCAAAAAAAATGGAAGGCAAAACTGTGATTTTGGGTGCCCTAATAGTAAGCCTTGTTTTGGTCCGATTTCAAGTGGATGCAAAAAGTTGTTGCCCGAGTACCACTGTGAGAAACATATATAATGTATGTCGGGCAGGGGGAGGCACTCGGGAGTTTTGTGCCAAATTGTCAGGATGTATAGTTCATTCTTCGAGCACTTGCAAACCGCCGAATTTGGTTAAGTATGATATGGAGGTTATCTTAAGCTGATGAGATGGTGGATTATATATGTTGAATACGGTATGAGATGATGAAACGAGATGAGAAATTGAAGTGAGACATTAATGTTGCTGATGATGGGATGGTTAACTTATATATGTTTTATGTGAATCTTATGTGTGTTTTTTGATATGCTTTGTGTAAGTTAGACTTAGACTTATTATGTTGCTTATCTTCTAGGTGAGCTCTAATCTGCCTAGATTTTGCTAGATTGTTGTATTGCTTGGATTCTGCGCTTCTCCAGGTAAGTTCTTTGAACTTACTCATGATGGACGCTCTATGCACCGGGTGTTATATAGTAGGTTAGTGTTCATGCACCATACGACTTAGAATCACACTTAGGATCTAAAATGGAAAGCATATGACTTGTTATATGTCTTTGCTAGAAAACGGTAGTTATAGGTGTTTATCGGATGATACGGTTTTCTCTATTCTTGTCATCTTAGTAGGGCTTATTATAGAAAGTTGCTTGCAATTGATGGGTGATGTAGACTTTTTGGTAATAAGTCGCCATAGGACTCTTAGAGCCTTAGGCCTTGTGTGGGTGTCGTAGTTTGCCTTCCCTTCATAGTTAGTAGGCTTCTTACATTGGGATGGCCTGCACCAAGGGTGAGGTAGTTCCCTTCAAAGGGAGTTGCTAGAGGATTTCCTTAGGAGCCTAGAGGGATATTCTATTTGGCATTGCTTGTAACTGCGCGCTTCTTTATTTATGTCTGCACTTAATAATCTGCATGCTTGTCTGTTTAAGTTCCGCTTTGCATTACGCATTTAATCTTAGGAATAAGATTCTTATTATATGCCTCTCAAAGTGTGTTTACACACGCGCATGAGTGGCCTGATGATTGACCCATATCCCCCTCTTTTTTTTTTTTAGATTCAGGTAACCGCTAGTCGCTATCTTTGCTTATATGGATGCATAGCGGGTTCAGACTTTTGGCGTTAGATTGAGAGCTTGAGAGACCACTAGACTTCCTCTCTTTTATACTATTCTATGTTGTTTTGCCCCGTCTTTGTCGTGGCACCTTTGGGATTGTATTTTGCTTTAACTTCACTTATGCTGGTGGCATGCCTAAATGGATTTTCCCCGTTGTAGACCTAGGACAGGCACAAGGGTTTACCCCGGGGTCTCCAATGGACCTTATGGATTTGGGTGCGGAATCTCCCTTTAAACGACTGATTTCATGTTTCAATCCTTCAACCTGTACCCAAACCGCAAGATCCAACAAGGGGTTTTATCCCTCGAAACGTAACTCGGGAATCATAATCCCGGGCTGTTACAGGAACACGATTTCATAAATTGCTTGCTTGGTTAATCTAATATTGTGATGCATTTTAATTAACTTTTGGACTAGGATTGAAAGTTCATTTGACTGTGAATCGGCCAGATTGTCCATTTCCTCCTAGCTAGGATTAATTATTATCACTGGTATCCTTTATTTGTTTATCGATGGATACTATTTATTAAAGGCTCAATTAGTAAAGCTTTTAAAAGTGTTGTAGAAATGTTCTTTGGGCCCTTCAAAGAAATATTTTTCATATATTAAGGACTTCTTTAGTGTAAGATTGTATAAGGTAAACGGAATTGAAAAAAATTTTGTATGCGAAAATATAGTGTATATAAGTTTTGTGAATCTGTATGACAAAAGAATGCTATTTTTTGTATGAAAGATAAGAGAAAAATGGTAATGATTAGAGGAGTACATAGTTATCCTTGTTCAAATGGGTGTTTGAAAGAGGAGGAATAAAACCAATTTTTTAAGAAAAAGTGGGAAAAGAGGGTAATGATTAAAATTTTTAACAATGTATCTTGAACTATAAATAGGCTAGTGACTACATTCGCTTTGTTGTGGTGAACCCTAACTATAAATGGGCAAGCATGCATATACTTCCGATCAAATACCAATAAATCAAATCCAGTCCCAAAAAAAGGGACATGTGATAACCGAGTAATAATTAATTAAAACAGACATTTATTACGACATGCAAAAGCTGAGTGATAAAGAATTTAGATAGTTTACCGTCAAATATATATTTTTAATTTATTGAGGTCAGAAAGTTTAATTGTTCAATTGAGAATGCATTGTTGTGGTGAACTATAACTCTTTAATATTTTTTTATCATATTATTTAAAAAATCTTGGTCTTTAAAATTTTTCTTTTTTTTAGTGGGGTGGCCGGAGAGAGAGGGTTTAATTAACCACTCACTCTCTATATACTAAGCTAACAACATTTTGATTTATTACTTTTTTAAACTATTTGTGTTATGAAACTAGTAAAAATTATAAAAAAATTACAATTCTATTAATCTAATTTTTTTTTTCTATTTTCTGTTCCCATCCAAGAAGGGTGGTACCACTTTTTATCCTCACGTTTTATGCATTGTGAGGTTTTGGAAGATAGCACATAATTTTAATTGGCAACATATCATCCATTAAAAATAGAAATAAGAAATAAGACGGGACATGCGAACCATAGGATGCATATCTCAAGAGATAAGGTGGGACATGCGAACCATATGACGCATTGAGATATGCATGCATAGTTAATTTGTCGAACATACGTACACCAACTATTTAAGTAGTGGTATTTGTAAGATGAGTTTCATCTATCGATCAGCTAGCAAGCAAAGATATACTTACAATCAACAAATCAAATCCAATCCAAAAAAAATGGAAGGCAAAACTGTGATTTTGGGTGCTCTGATAGTGAGCCTTGTTTTAGCCCAATTTCAAGTGGATGCAAAAAGTTGCTGCCCGAGTACCACTGCGAGAAACATATATAATACATGCCGCTTTGGGGGAGGCTCTCGAGAAGTATGTGCCAAATTGTCTGGATGTATAATTCAAACTTCTCCCACTTGCCTACCGCCGAATACTCATGATATTCTCGAAAACTACGGTAAACATACTCAAGTCCGACCATCACGTACTATTTCTATGCATTTCTATAATTTTCATGCAATTAACTTGTACTGTATTATGCGTTTTGTGTCCATCAACTCAAGGTGATGTCATGAAATCATACTGCAAGAGGGGATGTGCATCCTCTGTGTGCAATGCCAATGCCTATGGTAATATATATAACTTCTATATTTTTTACCTAATTTTTAACTATATATATATATATATATATATATATGTTACATGTGGTTTTCTTTTTTTCATTTTGTCCTAATTGCAGCCTTTTTTCGGGTGGTGAATGTAGGTGAAGTTGCTAATGAAGCTCTTGAAAAATGCATCGATGCATGTTCTGAGTTTTGCAACAAGGGTTCTATTCGTACACTTGAAGTTGAAATTGCGTAAACAACGCATGTGCATGGAGATATCACGCGTGTTAAGGCATGCATATATAGTGTGCAAATTAAATAAGCGTGATCGTGTGATGTTGGTTTGTTTTCAATAAATGTCATATGTGACAAAATATTAAGGGGGTATGGCAACTAGCTAGCCTCTGGTGCTAGTTTTTATGTCTACTAGCCTCTAGTGCTTGTAAAATAAGTGATTATCTATCTAATAATAAAGAGTACGAGTTTCTTGTGTCTGTTTATTAATTACCTTTTCCCTCTTTTTTTTTTACGATTATTTTCCTCTTGATTTCCATCTCATGTTAAAAATATCTAGAAACGAAATTCCGACCTCCAAATTAATTAGGCCAACAAAAAGGGGGAAGCGAACTTGTCTAGCTCCAAAATAAAAAAACCTCGAATAAAATACAATTGGAAACAACACAGACTCTTTGAATTGAAAAATAAGCTAATGAGGAGAACATTAATTCATCTAGGAACCGAGGAAGAGACGAATTGGAAGAACAATTGATCAAACTATATCCTTCATAATTATAATAATTGGAAATTGTGTGTGTGTATTGACGAATGAACAATCCTTGATGCACCTGTCAACTAAGTGGTAAACATATATTTTGTTGGTATGATTATGTGAGTCTAAATAACTCAACTCGACCTCTAATACCAAAATCTCGTAAACTCAAACAATCCACCTCAAGTAATCGCCTAATCATAGGTACATAATAAGGAATCAATTAGTGGTTTTTTTAACTGTAAAAGAGGGGTTTTGTAAGTAGTTAATTAGGGTTTTATGATCCAAGCAAAAATGGGAGACATTCATGGATGATTTGAGAATTTAGTGCAAATCCCCCTATTTACATTCCATTCAAAAAACAATAATGTGGCATAATGTAAATTTCTAAACTTTATCATAAATCATGTCATAAATTAGTTATATATAGTATCAGAAAAAGTCTAGGTGATCGAGTTAGCTTCTATTGAATTTATATACACCTACAAAGACCAGCCCAAGGTGGTTATAGTTGCAGGGCTAGTACGTCAAAGATGTAGAAGAGACCACAATACAAAGACAATTTGAATCCATTGAGATTGAAGAAAGATAAGATATTCCAGCAGCTAAGTTGTTGAGGATATCAGCCCCCCTAGGCGGCACTGTCAATGGCCTAGCTTACATATCATTTCTAGTGGAAACACAAGAGATGCATTATATTGAGCTGATCCAGCTAACATGTTCAAAATATACCAATGCATCCTTTGCGTGCAATGCGAATGCCTATGGTAATATAACTTCAACATTTATATATATATAGGAAGAGGTTCAAATGAAAACACCGCTTACCATAGAAACACCCTTATTGTGAAAACTTTTAATCCTAACCCTCCATTTTATATCAATGTTCATTTATAAAGCACTGGCAAATTTGAAATTTATGTGAACTTAGACCTTTTTAAAAAAATTATTAAAAACGCTAAGCAAACCCTCCCCCCATCCCCTAACTCCCATCTCTCGGACATGAAACCCTCCTCCCTCATCTCACTCTTCACGCTTAATTTCGGTGAACGATGACTCATCCCTTTTGAATTGCTTGCCGGCGCCGTATACCATTCCTTGTTGGTCGCCAGTACCAACCCATCTCTTCTCCCTCGGTTGCTCCGCCTCTTCCTCTCTGATTTCGCTAGATCTGTCAATGAAGTTTATTTTTTTTTTTTGCATGTTTCAATTTTTATTTTGATAGCACGCAAGAAATCGACAAGGCATAGAGGACGGAGGATGAAGATCGAGCGAGATCAAGGCTACTTGTCAGGTTCGGATTTTGAGTTTGATAAAAATTAGGCGGATTCGATTAGGGCTATGGTTCAATGTCTCATGTTAATCTCCCATTAATTGTTTTTGAATTAGTCTAATTCAATTTATCTAATTCCGATGGTGTTTGGGAAGATTTCAATTTGTGTGATTCCGTTTATTGATTTCGATGATGTATGGGAAATTTGTTGTTATTGGGCATGCTCATATTAGTGCAAGCTTTAAATCTGAATTGGAGTTTAAGTATTTGGTCTGATTGAGAAGTACGATGCAAAAATTGTAAGAATTGCAGTGCAGTACAAAAATTCTGATTATTGGAAGTGTAAAAATACACTGATCAAGCTAACAAGTTCTTATCAGCAGAGAAGATTGTGAAGTGAAATTATTATTATTAGTACTCTGACTTAGAATGTATTCTGGCATGGTTTTCTATGAATAATTTTGCCCATCAAAATTCTCAGGTTGCTATTATATTGTTGCTATTGAGAAGTATAATTGAGAAGATTGTGAAGTGAAATTGTGAAGTGCAATCTGAGTTATGAGTTTATACATACCTTGTGTTAGTAATATAAGGTGTGTAAACTGGTGCAGGTATTTAAGTCTGCTAGCCTCTTTTGTTAGTAATATAAGTGATTATCTATCTAATTATAATAGAGAGTACTAATTTTTTTGTGTTTATTAATTACCTTTTACCTCTCTCTTCTACGATTATTTTCCTTTTCATTTACATCTCATGTTAAAATCCTGCTGACATGCGGTGCTTCCCTTTGGTGGTGCTTTGCTTCGTTCTTTGTTAATGTTCTCAACATTACGGTTTTAGTCTGCGTAGTTTCTTTAGTTCTAGCTGAATGCATGTTACGTGCTGATTGCTCCTTTTTTATTTCCTGTATTTTTGGTTCTTTGTTGTATGTTCAACGGTTCATTCATCTGCCGGCCATTTTATTTGTTTTATTATATCATTATTTCTCATAATTATTTTAATTAAAAATGTTACATTTAAATTTTATATTTAACAATTTCTTTCAAAGTTGTTTTAAAAGTAATTTTTCTTTATTTTTTATCTATATTTTTTTTATTTCCGTCAACTATTTAAATAAAAATATCATAAATAATTAACAAGTATAGGGTTTTTTTTCAAAATTTGTTTATAAAAAAATCTTATTATTTGGTAAACAAAAAAAAATTCACGAAATTTATTTAGCACCACTAGCTGAAATCTTGACTCCACCACATGTTTGATGTGTCTGGATGTATTGACCAGCTTTTTCATACGGATGCCTTTTTATACTAGACTTGAATTTGATATCATATATTCGACATGGGATAATTCATCATTTCATATTGATCTCAACAAAATCAGTCCTTGCAAGTCAAACCCGTGAACGTTTTAAGTTAAGTATATAGAGGTGGTGTTATATGGTATGTACATAGTACGTAGTGAAAATGGGGTTGTAGGATAAAAACAAAACCACGTTATAATTATATGCATGTGTTATATGTAGGGTTGACATGGTACGGTAACCACCAAAAATCAAGAGATATCATCACATTATTTCACACTAGTATGCATCTATCTCAAGGAATATCGATTTATGCATTCATAACATATTCATATAATCATCTTCATATGTGCGCAGAACCAGTTAGCAACCTATCATTTCATTCACCAATCATGCTTGACAGGCTAAGAACATGTGTGCACAGACTGACATGGGACATATATGGCATAAGTTATGCAAGATCTAGCAAACATCACAGGATATCATATGCACAACTTATCACTCATTTAGATACACAATTAAGCAAGTCATAATATTACGGAAATCATGCTAAAGATGTACCCTAAAAATCATGCTAAGGGTATGGTCAGTTCATGCAGGGTTGGTATATCAATAAGTCCCTAAGAGTCAAGCTCAAATGAAGGGTAAGATGATAATGGTGCTGCTAACATAGTGATGGCAGACAATTGTGACGAGTCGTATCACAGTTAGCATGTCTTCCATTTTTTTGGAAGACATAAGAGCCTTTTGTGTCATTAATAGAATTGTAATAGATTATAATAGAAAACGAATGAAGGGTAGTAACATCGCTGGATTTTCCTTCAAACCTAATACTCTTCATTTTTTGATGATAATTTAGTTTAGGGTTTTGTGGAATTGGCTGTGCTACGTGATAGATTTGGAGGGGTTTGATGGGATTTATGGGTTATTCGGGTGTAATCAAACATTATGTAGTTGTATGTGGATATTTCAATCGAATTTGCATTAATGAAACAGTGAGTTGTGTTTGTGTTGGTTCTTTGGTACCATTGAAGCCTTTTCCCCCGAGCTTAGCAGCAAGAGAGGAGGAGGAAGATGCCCGCCTTGCTCGGCATCGGGTTCATGGCTGGTCATCGGGCTCAATGGTTCAGCAGATCCGCCCAGGCAAGGAGAGGTTGTGACGGCTGCGAGGAATCTCCAAGCACCTGTGGTGGAGCTGCGGGCTGGGATCCGGGCAAGGGCGACTCGGACTCGCCTGAAATCCTCATTCCACAAATTTCCAATCAAAACTACTCTGTTCAATATATTTGCACCACCACTCCCTCACCACCCTTCTTTATCCCCCACCTCTCCCATAAAACAAACCGATTGTTGCATACCCAGTTACAAGAAGTAAAGATTTGTCATCTTACTAATATTACGGAAAGCATGCTAAAGATGTACCCTAGATAGAGAATGAGTGGTTAATTAAATCACGTCATAATTATATGCATGTGTTATATGCATAAATCGATATTCTGAAATGCATTGTTGTGGTGAACCCTAACCCTTGAATATTTTTTATTATATTATTTACAAAAACTTGGTTTTTATAAATTTTATTATTTTTGAGTGGGGTGGCTGGGGAGACGGGATTTAATTAACCACTCATTCTCTGTCTAATAAGCTAACTAAATTAAAGATTTATTACTTTTTTATACTATTTGAGTCATGAAACTAGTAAAAATTATAAAAATTTCAATTCTATTAATCCACATTTTTTTTCTTCCCATCCAAGGAGGGTACACGTGGTACCACCTTTTATTCTCACAAAACTAATGGAATGTGTGACACGTTCACGACTCGTATTGAATAATACAAGTATGGACGTTTTATGCATTGGGAGGTTTTGGAAGATAACACATATTTTTAATTGGAAACATATCATCCATTAAATATAGATATAAGAGACAAGGTGGGACATGCGAACCATAGCATGCATCGAGATATGCATGCATGCATAGTTAATTTGTTGAACATATGTAGACCAACTATTTAAGTAGTGGTATTTGTAAGATGAGTTTTATCGATCAATCAGCTAAAAAGCAAAGATATACTTCCGATCAACAAATCAAATCCAATCCAAAAAAAATGGAAGGCAAAACTGTGATTTTGGGTGCCCTAATAGTAAGCCTTGTTTTGGTCCGATTTCAAGTGGATGCAAAAAGTTGTTGCCCGAGTACCACTGTGAGAAACATATATAATGTATGTCGGGCAGGGGGAGGCACTCGGGAGTTTTGTGCCAAATTGTCAGGATGTATAGTTCATTCTTCGAGCACTTGCAAACCGCCGAATTTGGTTAAGTATGATATGGAGGTTATCTTAAGCTGATGAGATGGTGGATTATATATGTTGAATACGGTATGAGATGATGAAACGAGATGAGAAATTGAAGTGAGACATTAATGTTGCTGATGATGGGATGGTTAACTTATATATGTTTTATGTGAATCTTATGTGTGTTTTTTGATATGCTTTGTGTAAGTTAGACTTAGACTTATTATGTTGCTTATCTTCTAGGTGAGCTCTAATCTGCCTAGATTTTGCTAGATTGTTGTATTGCTTGGATTCTGCGCTTCTCCAGGTAAGTTCTTTGAACTTACTCATGATGGACGCTCTATGCACCGGGTGTTATATAGTAGGTTAGTGTTCATGCACCATACGACTTAGAATCACACTTAGGATCTAAAATGGAAAGCATATGACTTGTTATATGTCTTTGCTAGAAAACGGTAGTTATAGGTGTTTATCGGATGATACGGTTTTCTCTATTCTTGTCATCTTAGTAGGGCTTATTATAGAAAGTTGCTTGCAATTGATGGGTGATGTAGACTTTTTGGTAATAAGTCGCCATAGGACTCTTAGAGCCTTAGGCCTTGTGTGGGTGTCGTAGTTTGCCTTCCCTTCATAGTTAGTAGGCTTCTTACATTGGGATGGCCTGCACCAAGGGTGAGGTAGTTCCCTTCAAAGGGAGTTGCTAGAGGATTTCCTTAGGAGCCTAGAGGGATATTCTATTTGGCATTGCTTGTAACTGCGCGCTTCTTTATTTATGTCTGCACTTAATAATCTGCATGCTTGTCTGTTTAAGTTCCGCTTTGCATTACGCATTTAATCTTAGGAATAAGATTCTTATTATATGCCTCTCAAAGTGTGTTTACACACGCGCATGAGTGGCCTGATGATTGACCCATATCCCCCTCTTTTTTTTTTTTAGATTCAGGTAACCGCTAGTCGCTATCTTTGCTTATATGGATGCATAGCGGGTTCAGACTTTTGGCGTTAGATTGAGAGCTTGAGAGACCACTAGACTTCCTCTCTTTTATACTATTCTATGTTGTTTTGCCCCGTCTTTGTCGTGGCACCTTTGGGATTGTATTTTGCTTTAACTTCACTTATGCTGGTGGCATGCCTAAATGGATTTTCCCCGTTGTAGACCTAGGACAGGCACAAGGGTTTACCCCGGGGTCTCCAATGGACCTTATGGATTTGGGTGCGGAATCTCCCTTTAAACGACTGATTTCATGTTTCAATCCTTCAACCTGTACCCAAACCGCAAGATCCAACAAGGGGTTTTATCCCTCGAAACGTAACTCGGGAATCATAATCCCGGGCTGTTACAGGAACACGATTTCATAAATTGCTTGCTTGGTTAATCTAATATTGTGATGCATTTTAATTAACTTTTGGACTAGGATTGAAAGTTCATTTGACTGTGAATCGGCCAGATTGTCCATTTCCTCCTAGCTAGGATTAATTATTATCACTGGTATCCTTTATTTGTTTATCGATGGATACTATTTATTAAAGGCTCAATTAGTAAAGCTTTTAAAAGTGTTGTAGAAATGTTCTTTGGGCCCTTCAAAGAAATATTTTTCATATATTAAGGACTTCTTTAGTGTAAGATTGTATAAGGTAAACGGAATTGAAAAAAATTTTGTATGCGAAAATATAGTGTATATAAGTTTTGTGAATCTGTATGACAAAAGAATGCTATTTTTTGTATGAAAGATAAGAGAAAAATGGTAATGATTAGAGGAGTACATAGTTATCCTTGTTCAAATGGGTGTTTGAAAGAGGAGGAATAAAACCAATTTTTTAAGAAAAAGTGGGAAAAGAGGGTAATGATTAAAATTTTTAACAATGTATCTTGAACTATAAATAGGCTAGTGACTACATTCGCTTTGTTGTGGTGAACCCTAACTATAAATGGGCAAGCATGCATATACTTCCGATCAAATACCAATAAATCAAATCCAGTCCCAAAAAAAGGGACATGTGATAACCGAGTAATAATTAATTAAAACAGACATTTATTACGACATGCAAAAGCTGAGTGATAAAGAATTTAGATAGTTTACCGTCAAATATATATTTTTAATTTATTGAGGTCAGAAAGTTTAATTGTTCAATTGAGAATGCATTGTTGTGGTGAACTATAACTCTTTAATATTTTTTTATCATATTATTTAAAAAATCTTGGTCTTTAAAATTTTTCTTTTTTTTAGTGGGGTGGCCGGAGAGAGAGGGTTTAATTAACCACTCACTCTCTATATACTAAGCTAACAACATTTTGATTTATTACTTTTTTTAACTATTTGTGTTATGAAACTAGTAAAAATTATAAAAAAATTACAATTCTATTAATCTATTTTTTTTTTTCTATTTTCTGTTCCCATCCAAGAAGGGTGGTACCACTTTTTATCCTCACGTTTTATGCATTGTGAGGTTTTGGAAGATAGCACATAATTTTAATTGGCAACATATCATCCATTAAAAATAGAAATAAGAAATAAGACGGGACATGCGAACCATAGGATGCATATCTCAAGAGATAAGGTGGGACATGAGAACCATAGGACGCATTGAGATATGCATGCATAGTTAATTTGTCGAACATACGTACACCAACTATTTAAGTAGTGGTATTTGTAAGATGAGTTTCATCTATCGATCAGCTAGCAAGCAAAGATATACTTACAATCAACAAATCAAATCCAATCCAAAAAAAATGGAAGGCAAAACTGTGATTTTGGGTGCTCTGATAGTGAGCCTTGTTTTAGCCCAATTTCAAGTGGATGCAAAAAGTTGCTGCCCGAGTACCACTGCGAGAAACATATATAATACATGCCGCTTTGGGGGAGGCTCTCGAGAAGTATGTGCCAAATTGTCTGGATGTATAATTCAAACTTCTCCCACTTGCCTACCGCCGAATACTCATGATATTCTCGAAAACTACGGTAAACATACTCAAGTCCGACCATCACGTACTATTTCTATGCATTTCTATAATTTTCATGCAATTAACTTGTACTGTATTATGCGTTTTGTGTCCATCAACTCAAGGTGATGTCATGAAATCATACTGCAAGAGGGGATGTGCATCCTCTGTGTGCAATGCCAATGCCTATGGTAATATATATAACTTCTATATTTTTTACCTAATTTTTAACTATATATATATATATATATATATATATATGTTACATGTGGTTTTCTTTTTTTCATTTTGTCCTAATTGCAGCCTTTTTTCGGGTGGTGAATGTAGGTGAAGTTGCTAATGAAGCTCTTGAAAAATGCATCGATGCATGTTCTGAGTTTTGCAACAAGGGTTCTATTCGTACACTTGAAGTTGAAATTGCGTAAACAACGCATGTGCATGGAGATATCACGCGTGTTAAGGCATGCATATATAGTGTGCAAATTAAATAAGCGTGATCGTGTGATGTTGGTTTGTTTTCAATAAATGTCATATGTGACAAAATATTAAGGGGGTATGGCAACTAGCTAGCCTCTGGTGCTAGTTTTTATGTCTACTAGCCTCTAGTGCTTGTAAAATAAGTGATTATCTATCTAATAATAAAGAGTACGAGTTTCTTGTGTCTGTTTATTAATTACCTTTTCCCTCTTTTTTTTTTACGATTATTTTCCTCTTGATTTCCATCTCATGTTAAAAATATCTAGAAACGAAATTCCGACCTCCAAATTAATTAGGCCAACAAAAAGGGGGAAGCGAACTTGTCTAGCTCCAAAATAAAAAAACCTCGAATAAAATACAATTGGAAACAACACAGACTCTTTGAATTGAAAAATAAGCTAATGAGGAGAACATTAATTCATCTAGGAACCGAGGAAGAGACGAATTGGAAGAACAATTGATCAAACTATATCCTTCATAATTATAATAATTGGAAATTGTGTGTGTGTATTGACGAATGAACAATCCTTGATGCACCTGTCCACTAAGTGGTAAACATATATTTTGTTGGTATGATTATGTGAGTCTAAATAACTCAACTCGACCTCTAATACCAAAATCTCGTAAACTCAAACAATCCACCTCAAGTAATCGCCTAATCATAGGTACATAATAAGGAATCAATTAGTGGTTTTTTTAACTGTAAAAGAGGGGTTTTGTAAGTAGTTAATTAGGGTTTTATGATCCAAGCAAAAATGGGAGACATTCATGGATGATTTGAGAATTTAGTGCAAATCCCCCTATTTACATTCCATTCAAAAAACAATAATGTGGCATAATGTAAATTTCTAAACTTTATCATAAATCATGTCATAAATTAGTTATATATAGTATCAGAAAAAGTCTAGGTGATCGAGTTAGCTTCTATTGAATTTATATACACCTACAAAGACTAGCCCAAGGTGGTTATAGTTGCAGGGCCAGTACGTCAAAGATGTAGAAGAGACCACAATACAAAGACAATTTGAATCCATTGAGATTGAAGAAAGATAAGATATTCCAGCAGCTAAGTTGTTGAGGATATCAGCCCCCCTAGGCGGCACGGTCAATGGCCTAGCTTACATATCATTTCTAGTGGAAACACAAGAGATGCATTATATTGAGCTGATCCAGCTAACATGTTCAAAATATACCAATGCATCCTTTGCGTGCAATGCGAATGCCTATGGTAATATAACTTCAACATTTATATATATATAGGAAGAGGTTCAAATGAAAACACCGCTTACCATAGAAACACCCTTATTGTGAAAACTTTTAATCCTAACCCTCCATTTTATATCAATGTTCATTTATAAAGCACTGGCAAATTTGAAATTTATGTGAACTTAGACCTTTTTAAAAAAATTATTAAAAACGCTAAGCAAACCCTCCCCCCATCCCCTAACTCCCATCTCTCGGACATGAAACCCTCCTCCCTCGTCTCACTCTTCACGCTTAATTTCGGTGAACGATGACTCATCCCTTTTGAATTGCTTGCCGGCGCCGTATACCATTCCTTGTTGGTCGCCAGTACCAACCCATCTCTTCTCCCTCGGTTGCTCCGCCTCTTCCTCTCTGATTTCGCTAGATCTGTCAATGAAGTTTATTTTTTTTTTTTGCATGTTTCAATTTTTATTTTGATAGCACGCAAGAAATCGACAAGGCATAGAGGACGGAGGATGAAGATCGAGCGAGATCAAGGCTACTTGTCAGGTTCGGATTTTGAGTTTGATAAAAATTAGGCGGATTCGATTAGGGCTATGGTTCAATGTCTCATGTTAATCTCCCATTAATTGTTTTTGAATTAGTCTAATTCAATTTATCTAATTCCGATGGTGTTTGGGAAGATTTCAATTTGTGTGATTCCGTTTATTGATTTCGATGATGTATGGGAAATTTGTTGTTATTGGGCATGCTCATATTAGTGCAAGCTTTAAATCTGAATTGGAGTTTAAGTATTTGGTCTGATTGAGAAGTACGATGCAAAAATTGTAAGAATTGCAGTGCAGTACAAAAATTCTGATTATTGGAAGTGTAAAAATACACTGATCAAGCTAACAAGTTCTTATCAGCAGAGAAGATTGTGAAGTGAAATTATTATTATTAGTACTCTGACTTAGAATGTATTCTGGCATGGTTTTCTATGAATAATTTTGCCCATCAAAATTCTCAGGTTGCTATTATATTGTTGCTATTGAGAAGTATAATTGAGAAGATTGTGAAGTGAAATTGTGAAGTGCAATCTGAGTTATGAGTTTATACATACCTTGTGTTAGTAATATAAGGTGTGTAAACTGGTGCAGGTATTTAAGTCTGCTAGCCTCTTTTGTTAGTAATATAAGTGATTATCTATCTAATTATAATAGAGAGTACTAATTTTTTTGTGTTTATTAATTACCTTTTACCTCTCTCTTCTACGATTATTTTCCTTTTCATTTACATCTCATGTTAAAATCCTGCTGACATGCGGTGCTTCCCTTTGGTGGTGCTTTGCTTCGTTCTTTGTTAATGTTCTCAACATTACGGTTTTAGTCTGCGTAGTTTCTTTAGTTCTAGCTGAATGCATGTTACGTGCTGATTGCTCCTTTTTTATTTCCTGTATTTTTGGTTCTTTGTTGTATGTTCAACGGTTCATTCATCTGCCGGCCATTTTATTTGTTTTATTATATCATTATTTCTCATAATTATTTTAATTAAAAATGTTACATTTAAATTTTATATTTAACAATTTCTTTCAAAGTTGTTTTAAAAGTAATTTTTCTTTATTTTTTATCTATATTTTTTTTATTTCCGTCAACTATTTAAATAAAAATATCATAAATAATTAAAAAGTATAGGGTTTTTTTTCAAAATTTGTTTATAAAAAAATCTTATTATTTGGTAAACAAAAAAAAATTCACGAAATTTATTTAGCACCACTAGCTGAAATCTTGACTCCACCACATGTTTGATGTGTCTGGATGTATTGACCAGCTTTTTCATACGGATGCCTTTTTATACTAGACTTGAATTTGATATCATATATTCGACTTGGGATAATTCATCATTTCATATTGATCTCAACAAAATCAGTCCTTGCAAGTCAAACCCGTGAACGTTTTAAGTTAAGTATATAGAGGTGGTGTTATATGGTATGTACATATATAGTACGTAGTGAAAATGGGGTTGTAGGATAAAAACAAAACCACGTTATAATTATATGCATGTGTTATATGTAGGGTTGACATGGTACGGTAACCACCAAAAATCAAGAGATATCATCACATTATTTCACACTAGTATGCATCTATCTCAAGGAATATCGATTTATGCATTCATAACATATTCATATAATCATCTTCATATGTGCGCAGAACCAGTTAGCAACCTATCATTTCATTCACCAATCATGCTTGACAGGCTAAGAACATGTGTGCACAGACTGACATGGGACATATATGGCATAAGTTATGCAAGATCTAGCAAACATCACAGGATATCATATGCACAACTTATCACTCATTTAGATACACAATTAAGCAAGTCATAATATTACGGAAATCATGCTAAAGATGTACCCTAAAAATCATGCTAAGGGTATGGTCAGTTCATGCAGGGTTGGTATATCAATAAGTCCCTAAGAGTCAAGCTCAAATGAAGGGTAAGATGATAATGGTGCTGCTAACATAGTGATGGCAGACAATTGTGACGAGTCGTATCACAGTTAGCATGTCTTCCATTTTTTTGGAAGACATAAGAGCCTTTTGTGTCATTAATAGAATTGTAATAGATTATAATAGAAAACGAATGAAGGGTAGTAACATCGCTGGATTTTCCTTCAAACCTAATACTCTTCATTTTTTGATGATAATTTAGTTTAGGGTTTTGTGGAATTGGCTGTGCTACGTGATAGATTTGGAGGGGTTTGATGGGATTTATGGGTTATTCGGGTGTAATCAAACATTATGTAGTTGTACGTGGATATTTCAATCGAATTTGCATTAATGAAACAGTGAGTTGTGTTTGTGTTGGTTCTTTGGTACCATTGAAGCCTTTTCCCCCGAGCTTAGCAGCAAGAGAGGAGGAGGAAGATGCCCGCCTTGCTCGGCATCGGGTTCATGGCTGGTCATCGGGCTCAATGGTTCAGCAGATCCGCCCAGGCAAGGAGAGGTTGTGACGGCTGCGAGGAATCTCCAAGCACCTGTGGTGGAGCTGCGGGCTGGGATCCGGGCAAGGGCGACTCGGACTCGCCTGAAATCCTCATTCCACAAATTTCCAATCAAAACTACTCTGTTCAATATATTTGCACCACCACTCCCTCACCACCCTTCTTTATCCCCCACCTCTCCCATAAAACAAACCGATTGTTGCATACCCAGTTACAAGAAGTAAAGATTTGTCATCTTACTAATATTACGGAAAGCATGCTAAAGATGTACCCTAGATAGAGAATGAGTGGTTAATTAAATCACGTCATAATTATATGCATGTGTTATATGCATAAATCGATATTCTGAAATGCATTGTTGTGGTGAACCCTAACCCTTGAATATTTTTTATTATATTATTTACAAAAACTTGGTTTTTATAAATTTTATTATTTTTGAGTGGGGTGGCTGGGGAGACGGGATTTAATTAACCACTCATTCTCTGTCTAATAAGCTAACTAAATTAAAGATTTATTACTTTTTTATACTATTTGAGTCATGAAACTAGTAAAAATTATAAAAATTTCAATTCTATTAATCCACATTTTTTTTCTTCCCATCCAAGGAGGGTACACGTGGTACCACCTTTTATTCTCACAAAACTAATGGAATGTGTGACACGTTCACGACTCGTATTGAATAATACAAGTATGGACGTTTTATGCATTGGGAGGTTTTGGAAGATAACACATATTTTTAATTGGAAACATATCATCCATTAAATATAGATATAAGAGACAAGGTGGGACATGCGAACCATAGCATGCATCGAGATATGCATGCATGCATAGTTAATTTGTTGAACATATGTAGACCAACTATTTAAGTAGTGGTATTTGTAAGATGAGTTTTATCGATCAATCAGCTAAAAAGCAAAGATATACTTCCGATCAACAAATCAAATCCAATCCAAAAAAAATGGAAGGCAAAACTGTGATTTTGGGTGCCCTAATAGTAAGCCTTGTTTTGGTCCGATTTCAAGTGGATGCAAAAAGTTGTTGCCCGAGTACCACTGTGAGAAACATATATAATGTATGTCGGGCAGGGGGAGGCACTCGGGAGTTTTGTGCCAAATTGTCAGGATGTATAGTTCATTCTTCGAGCACTTGCAAACCGCCGAATTTGGTTAAGTATGATATGGAGGTTATCTTAAGCTGATGAGATGGTGGATTATATATGTTGAATACGGTATGAGATGATGAAACGAGATGAGAAATTGAAGTGAGACATTAATGTTGCTGATGATGGGATGGTTAACTTATATATGTTTTATGTGAATCTTATGTGTGTTTTTTGATATGCTTTGTGTAAGTTAGACTTAGACTTATTATGTTGCTTATCTTCTAGGTGAGCTCTAATCTGCCTAGATTTTGCTAGATTGTTGTATTGCTTGGATTCTGCGCTTCTCCAGGTAAGTTCTTTGAACTTACTCATGATGGACGCTCTATGCACCGGGTGTTATATAGTAGGTTAGTGTTCATGCACCATACGACTTAGAATCACACTTAGGATCTAAAATGGAAAGCATATGACTTGTTATATGTCTTTGCTAGAAAACGGTAGTTATAGGTGTTTATCGGATGATACGGTTTTCTCTATTCTTGTCATCTTAGTAGGGCTTATTATAGAAAGTTGCTTGCAATTGATGGGTGATGTAGACTTTTTGGTAATAAGTCGCCATAGGACTCTTAGAGCCTTAGGCCTTGTGTGGGTGTCGTAGTTTGCCTTCCCTTCATAGTTAGTAGGCTTCTTACATTGGGATGGCCTGCACCAAGGGTGAGGTAGTTCCCTTCAAAGGGAGTTGCTAGAGGATTTCCTTAGGAGCCTAGAGGGATATTCTATTTGGCATTTCTTGTAACTGCGCGCTTCTTTATTTATGTCTGCACTTAATAATCTGCATGCTTGTCTGTTTAAGTTCCGCTTTGCATTACGCATTTAATCTTAGGAATAAGATTCTTATTATATGCCTCTCAAAGTGTGTTTACACACGCGCATGAGTGGCCTGATGATTGACCCATATCCCCCTCTTTTTTTTTTTTAGATTCAGGTAACCGCTAGTCGCTATCTTTGCTTATATGGATGCATAGCGGGTTCAGACTTTTGGCGTTAGATTGAGAGCTTGAGAGACCACTAGACTTCCTCTCTTTTATACTATTCTATGTTGTTTTGCCCCGTCTTTGTCGTGGCACCTTTGGGATTGTATTTTGCTTTAACTTCACTTATGCTGGTGGCATGCCTAAATGGATTTTCCCCGTTGTAGACCTAGGACAGGCACAAGGGTTTACCCCGGGGTCTCCAATGGACCTTATGGATTTGGGTGCGGAATCTCCCTTTAAACGACTGATTTCATGTTTCAATCCTTCAACCTGTACCCAAACCGCAAGATCCAACAAGGGGTTTTATCCCTCGAAACGTAACTCGGGAATCATAATCCCGGGCTGTTACAGGAACACGATTTCATAAATTGCTTGCTTGGTTAATCTAATATTGTGATGCATTTTAATTAACTTTTGGACTAGGATTGAAAGTTCATTTGACTGTGAATCGGCCAGATTGTCCATTTCCTCCTAGCTAGGATTAATTATTATCACTGGTATCCTTTATTTGTTTATCGATGGATACTATTTATTAAAGGCTCAATTAGTAAAGCTTTTAAAAGTGTTGTAGAAATGTTCTTTGGGCCCTTCAAAGAAATATTTTTCATATATTAAGGACTTCTTTAGTGTAAGATTGTATAAGGTAAACGGAATTGAAAAAAATTTTGTATGCGAAAATATAGTGTATATAAGTTTTGTGAATCTGTATGACAAAAGAATGCTATTTTTTGTATGAAAGATAAGAGAAAAATGGTAATGATTAGAGGAGTACATAGTTATCCTTGTTCAAATGGGTGTTTGAAAGAGGAGGAATAAAACCAATTTTTTAAGAAAAAGTGGGAAAAGAGGGTAATGATTAAAATTTTTAACAATGTATCTTGAACTATAAATAGGCTAGTGACTACATTCGCTTTGTTGTGGTGAACCCTAACTATAAATGGGCATGCATGCATATACTTCCGATCAAATACCAATAAATCAAATCCAGTCCCAAAAAAAGGGACATGTGATAACCGAGTAATAATTAATTAAAACAGACATTTATTACGACATGCAAAAGCTGAGTGATAAAGAATTTAGATAGTTTACCGTCAAATATATATTTTTAATTTATTGAGGTCAGAAAGTTTAATTGTTCAATTGAGAATGCATTGTTGTGGTGAACTATAACTCTTTAATATTTTTTTATCATATTATTTAAAAAATCTTGGTCTTTAAAATTTTTCTTTTTTTTAGTGGGGTGGCCGGAGAGAGAGGGTTTAATTAACCACTCACTCTCTATATACTAAGCTAACAACATTTTGATTTATTACTTTTTTTAACTATTTGTGTTATGAAACTAGTAAAAATTATAAAAAAATTACAATTCTATTAATCTATTTTTTTTTTTTCTATTTTCTGTTCCCATCCAAGAAGGGTGGTACCACTTTTTATCCTCACGTTTTATGCATTGTGAGGTTTTGGAAGATAGCACATAATTTTAATTGGCAACATATCATCCATTAAAAATAGAAATAAGAAATAAGACGGGACATGCGAACCATAGGATGCATATCTCAAGAGATAAGGTGGGACATGAGAACCATAGGACGCATTGAGATATGCATGCATAGTTAATTTGTCGAACATACGTACACCAACTATTTAAGTAGTGGTATTTGTAAGATGAGTTTCATCTATCGATCAGCTAGCAAGCAAAGATATACTTACAATCAACAAATCAAATCCAATCCAAAAAAAATGGAAGGCAAAACTGTGATTTTGGGTGCTCTGATAGTGAGCCTTGTTTTAGCCCAATTTCAAGTGGATGCAAAAAGTTGCTGCCCGAGTACCACTGCGAGAAACATATATAATACATGCCGCTTTGGGGGAGGCTCTCGAGAAGTATGTGCCAAATTGTCTGGATGTATAATTAAAACTTCTCCCACTTGCCTACCGCCGAATACTCATGATATTCTCGAAAACTACGGTAAACATACTCAAGTCCGACCATCACGTACTATTTCTATGCATTTCTATAATTTTCATGCAATTAACTTGTACTGAATTATGCGTTTTGTGTCCATCAACTCAAGGTGATGTCATGAAATCATACTGCAAGAGGGGATGTGCATCCTCTGTGTGCAATGCCAATGCCTATGGTAATATATATAACTTCTATATTTTTTACCTAATTTTTAACTATATATATATATATATATATATGTTACATGTGGTTTTCTTTTTTTCATTTTGTCCTAATTGCAGCCTTTTTTCGGGTGGTGAATGTAGGTGAAGTTGCTAATGAAGCTCTTGAAAAATGCATCGATGCATGTTCTGAGTTTTGCAACAAGGGTTCTATTCGTACACTTGAAGTTGAAATTGCGTAAACAACGCATGTGCATGGAGATATCACGCGTGTTAAGGCATGCATATATAGTGTGCAAATTAAATAAGCGTGATCGTGTGATGTTGGTTTGTTTTCAATAAATGTCATATGTGACAAAATATTAAGGGGGTATGGCAACTAGCTAGCCTCTGGTGCTAGTTTTTATGTCTACTAGCCTCTAGTGCTTGTAAAATAAGTGATTATCTATCTAATAATAAAGAGTACGAGTTTCTTGTGTCTGTTTATTAATTACCTTTTCCCTCTTTTTTTTTTACGATTATTTTCCTCTTGATTTCCATCTCATGTTAAAAATATCTAGAAACGAAATTCCGACCTCCAAATTAATTAGGCCAACAAAAAGGGGGAAGCGAACTTGTCTAGCTCCAAAATAAAAAAACCTCGAATAAAATACAATTGGAAACAACACAGACTCTTTGAATTGAAAAATAAGCTAATGAGGAGAACATTAATTCATCTAGGAACCGAGGAAGAGACGAATTGGAAGAACAATTGATCAAACTATATCCTTCATAATTATAATAATTGGAAATTGTGTGTGTGTATTGACGAATGAACAATCCTTGATGCACCTGTCCACTAAGTGGTAAACATATATTTTGTTGGTATGATTATGTGAGTCTAAATAACTCAACTCGACCTCTAATACCAAAATCTCGTAAACTCAAACAATCCACCTCAAGTAATCGCCTAATCATAGGTACATAATAAGGAATCAATTAGTGGTTTTTTTAACTGTAAAAGAGGGGTTTTGTAAGTAGTTAATTAGGGTTTTATGATCCAAGCAAAAATGGGAGACATTCATGGATGATTTGAGAATTTAGTGCAAATCCCCCTATTTACATTCCATTCAAAAAACAATAATGTGGCATAATGTAAATTTCTAAACTTTATCATAAATCATGTCATAAATTAGTTATATATAGTATCAGAAAAAGTCTAGGTGATCGAGTTAGCTTCTATTGAATTTATATACACCTACAAAGACCAGCCCAAGGTGGTTATAGTTGCAGGGCCAGTACGTCAAAGATGTAGAAGAGACCACAATACAAAGACAATTTGAATCCATTGAGATTGAAGAAAGATAAGATATTCCAGCAGCTAAGTTGTTGAGGATATCAGCCCCCCTAGGCGGCACGGTCAATGGCCTAGCTTACATATCATTTCTAGTGGAAACACAAGAGATGCATTATATTGAGCTGATCCAGCTAACATGTTCAAAATATACCAATGCATCCTTTGCGTGCAATGCGAATGCCTATGGTAATATAACTTCAACATTTATATATATATAGGAAGAGGTTCAAATGAAAACACCGCTTACCATAGAAACACCCTTATTGTGAAAACTTTTAATCCTAACCCTCCATTTTATATCAATGTTCATTTATAAAGCACTGGCAAATTTGAAATTTATGTGAACTTAGACCTTTTTAAAAAAATTATTAAAAACGCTAAGCAAACCCTCCCCCCATCCCCTAACTCCCATCTCTCGGACATGAAACCCTCCTCCCTCGTCTCACTCTTCACGCTTAATTTCGGTGAACGATGACTCATCCCTTTTGAATTGCTTGCCGGCGCCGTATACCATTCCTTGTTGGTCGCCAGTACCAACCCATCTCTTCTCCCTCGGTTGCTCCGCCTCTTCCTCTCTGATTTCGCTAGATCTGTCAATGAAGTTTATTTTTTTTTTTTGCATGTTTCAATTTTTATTTTGATAGCACGCAAGAAATCGACAAGGCATAGAGGACGGAGGATGAAGATCGAGCGAGATCAAGGCTACTTGTCAGGTTCGGATTTTGAGTTTGATAAAAATTAGGCGGATTCGATTAGGGCTATGGTTCAATGTCTCATGTTAATCTCCCATTAATTGTTTTTGAATTAGTCTAATTCAATTTATCTAATTCCGATGGTGTTTGGGAAGATTTCAATTTGTGTGATTCCGTTTATTGATTTCGATGATGTATGGGAAATTTGTTGTTATTGGGCATGCTCATATTAGTGCAAGCTTTAAATCTGAATTGGAGTTTAAGTATTTGGTCTGATTGAGAAGTACGATGCAAAAATTGTAAGAATTGCAGTGCAGTACAAAAATTCTGATTATTGGAAGTGTAAAAATACACTGATCAAGCTAACAAGTTCTTATCAGCAGAGAAGATTGTGAAGTGAAATTATTATTATTAGTACTCTGACTTAGAATGTATTCTGGCATGGTTTTCTATGAATAATTTGCCCATCAAAATTCTCAGGTTGCTATTATATTGTTGCTATTGAGAAGTATAATTGAGAAGATTGTGAAGTGAAATTGTGAAGTGCAATCTGAGTTATGAGTTTATACATACCTTGTGTTAGTAATATAAGGTGTGTAAACTGGTGCAGGTATTTAACTCTGCTAGCCTCTTTTGTTAGTAATATAAGTGATTATCTATCTAATTATAATAGAGAGTACTAATTTTTTTGTGTTTATTAATTACCTTTTACCTCTCTCTTCTACGATTATTTTCCTTTTCATTTACATCTCATGTTAAAATCCTGCTGACATGCGGTGCTTCCCTTTGGTGGTGCTTTGCTTCGTTCTTTGTTAATGTTCTCAACATTACGGTTTTAGTCTGCGTAGTTTCTTTAGTTCTAGCTGAATGCATGTTACGTGCTGATTGCTCCTTTTTTATTTCCTGTATTTTTGGTTCTTTGTTGTATGTTCAACGGTTCATTCATCTGCCGGCCATTTTATTTGTTTTATTATATCATTATTTCTCATAATTATTTTAATTAAAAATGTTACATTTAAATTTTATATTTAACAATTTCTTTCAAAGTTGTTTTAAAAGTAATTTTTCTTTATTTTTTATCTATATTTTTTTTATTTCCGTCAACTATTTAAATAAAAAATATCATAAATAATTAACAAGTATAGGGTTTTTTTTCAAAATTTGTTTATAAAAAAATCTTATTATTTGGTAAACAAAAAAAAATTCACGAAATTTATTTAGCACCACTAGCTGAAATCTTGACTCCACCACATGTTTGATGTGTCTGGATGTATTGACCAGCTTTTTCATACGGATGCCTTTTTATACTAGACTTGAATTTGATATCATATATTCGACTTGGGATAATTCATCATTTCATATTGATCTCAACAAAATCAGTCCTTGCAAGTCAAACCCGTGAACGTTTTAAGTATATAGAGGTGGTGTTATATGGTATGTACATAGTACGTAGTGAAAATGGGGTTGTAGGATAAAAACAAAACCACGTTATAATTATATGCATGTGTTATATGTAGGGTTGACATGGTACGGTAACCACCAAAAATCAAGAGATATCATCACATTATTTCACACTAGTATGCATCTATCTCAAGGAATATCGATTTATGCATTCATAACATATTCATATAATCATCTTCATATGTGCGCAGAAGCAGTTAGCAACCTATCATTTCATTCACCAATCATGCTTGACAGGCTAAGAACATGTGTGCACAGACTGACATGGGACATATATGGCATAAGTTATGCAAGATCTAGCAAACATCACAGGATATCATATGCACAACTTATCACTCATTTAGATACACAATTAAGCAAGTCATAATATTACGGAAATCATGCTAAAGATGTACCCTAAAAATCATGCTAAGGGTATGGTCAGTTCATGCAGGGTTGGTATATCAATAAGTCCCTAAGAGTCAAGCTCAAATGAAGGGTAAGATGATAATGGTGCTGCTAACATAGTGATGGCAGACAATTGTGACGAGTCGTATCACAGTTAGCATGTCTTCCATTTTTTTGGAAGACATAAGAGCCTTTTGTGTCATTAATAGAATTGTAATAGATTATAATAGAAAACGAATGAAGGGTAGTAACATCGCTGGATTTTCCTTCAAACCTAATACTCTTCATTTTTTGATGATAATTTAGTTTAGGGTTTTGTGGAATTGGCTGTGCTACGTGATAGATTTGGAGGGGTTTGATGGGATTTATGGGTTATTCGGGTGTAATCAAACATTATGTAGTTGTACGTGGATATTTCAATCGAATTTGCATTAATGAAACAGTGAGTTGTGTTTGTGTTGGTTCTTTGGTACCATTGAAGCCTTTTCCCCCGAGCTTAGCAGCAAGAGAGGAGGAGGAAGATGCCCGCCTTGCTCGGCATCGGGTTCATGGCTGGTCATCGGGCTCAATGGTTCAGCAGATCCGCCCAGGCAAGGAGAGGTTGTGACGGCTGCGAGGAATCTCCAAGCACCTGTGGTGGAGCTGCGGGCTGGGATCCGGGCAAGGGCGACTCGGACTCGCCTGAAATCCTCATTCCACAAATTTCCAATCAAAACTACTCTGTTCAATATATTTGCACCACCACTCCCTCACCACCCTTCTTTATCCCCCACCTCTCCCATAAAACAAACCGATTGTTGCATACCCAGTTACAAGAAGTAAAGATTTGTCATCTTACTAATATTACGGAAAGCATGCTAAAGATGTACCCTAGATAGAGAATGAGTGGTTAATTAAATCACGTCATAATTATATGCATGTGTTATATGCATAAATCGATATTCTGAAATGCATTGTTGTGGTGAACCCTAACCCTTGAATATTTTTTATTATATTATTTACAAAAACTTGGTTTTTATAAATTTTATTATTTTTGAGTGGGGTGGCTGGGGAGACGGGATTTAATTAACCACTCATTCTCTGTCTAATAAGCTAACTAAATTAAAGATTTATTACTTTTTTATACTATTTGAGTCATGAAACTAGTAAAAATTATAAAAATTTCAATTCTATTAATCCACATTTTTTTTCTTCCCATCCAAGGAGGGTACACGTGGTACCACCTTTTATTCTCACAAAACTAATGGAATGTGTGACACGTTCACGACTCGTATTGAATAATACAAGTATGGACGTTTTATGCATTGGGAGGTTTTGGAAGATAACACATATTTTTAATTGGAAACATATCATCCATTAAATATAGATATAAGAGACAAGGTGGAACATGCGAACCATAGCATGCATCGAGATATGCATGCATGCATAGTTAATTTGTTGAACATATGTAGACCAACTATTTAAGTAGTGGTATTTGTAAGATGAGTTTTATCGATCAATCAGCTAAAAAGCAAAGATATACTTCCGATCAACAAATCAAATCCAATCCAAAAAAAATGGAAGGCAAAACTGTGATTTTGGGTGCCCTAATAGTAAGCCTTGTTTTGGTCCGATTTCAAGTGGATGCAAAAAGTTGTTGCCCGAGTACCACTGTGAGAAACATATATAATGTATGTCGGGCAGGGGGAGGCACTCGGGAGTTTTGTGCCAAATTGTCAGGATGTATAGTTCATTATTCGAGCACTTGCAAACCGCCGAATTTGGTTAAGTATGATATGGAGGTTATCTTAAGCTGATGAGATGGTGGATTATATATGTTGAATACGGTATGAGATGATGAAACGAGATGAGAAATTGAAGTGAGACATTAATGTTGCTGATGATGGGATGGTTAACTTATATATGTTTTATGTGAATCTTATGTGTGTTTTTTGATATGCTTTGTGTAAGTTAGACTTAGACTTATTATGTTGCTTATCTTCTAGGTGAGCTCTAATCTGCCTAGATTTTGCTAGATTGTTGTATTGCTTGGATTCTGCGCTTCTCCAGGTAAGTTCTTTGAACTTACTCATGATGGACGCTCTATGCACCGGGTGTTATATAGTAGGTTAGTGTTCATGCACCATACGACTTAGAATCACACTTAGGATCTAAAATGGAAAGCATATGACTTGTTATATGTCTTTGCTAGAAAACGGTAGTTATAGGTGTTTATCGGATGATACGGTTTTCTCTATTCTTGTCATCTTAGTAGGGCTTATTATAGAAAGTTGCTTGCAATTGATGGGTGATGTAGACTTTTTGGTAATAAGTCGCCATAGGACTCTTAGAGCCTTAGGCCTTGTGTGGGTGTCGTAGTTTGCCTTCCCTTCATAGTTAGTAGGCTTCTTACATTGGGATGGCCTGCACCAAGGGTGAGGTAGTTCCCTTCAAAGGGAGTTGCTAGAGGATTTCCTTAGGAGCCTAGAGGGATATTCTATTTGGCATTTCTTGTAACTGCGCGCTTCTTTATTTATGTCTGCACTTAATAATCTGCATGCTTGTCTGTTTAAGTTCCGCTTTGCATTACGCATTTAATCTTAGGAATAAGATTCTTATTATATGCCTCTCAAAGTGTGTTTACACACGCGCATGAGTGGCCTGATGATTGACCCATATCCCCCTCTTTTTTTTTTTTAGATTCAGGTAACCGCTAGTCGCTATCTTTGCTTATATGGATGCATAGCGGGTTCAGACTTTTGGCGTTAGATTGAGAGCTTGAGAGACCACTAGACTTCCTCTCTTTTATACTATTCTATGTTGTTTTGCCCCGTCTTTGTCGTGGCACCTTTGGGATTGTATTTTGCTTTAACTTCACTTATGCTGGTGGCATGCCTAAATGGATTTTCCCCGTTGTAGACCTAGGACAGGCACAAGGGTTTACCCCGGGGTCTCCAATGGACCTTATGGATTTGGGTGCGGAATCTCCCTTTAAACGACTGATTTCATGTTTCAATCCTTCAACCTGTACCCAAACCGCAAGATCCAACAAGGGGTTTTATCCCTCGAAACGTAACTCGGGAATCATAATCCCGGGCTGTTACAGGAACACGATTTCATAAATTGCTTGCTTGGTTAATCTAATATTGTGATGCATTTTAATTAACTTTTGGACTAGGATTGAAAGTTCATTTGACTGTGAATCGGCCAGATTGTCCATTTCCTCCTAGCTAGGATTAATTATTATCACTGGTATCCTTTATTTGTTTATCGATGGATACTATTTATTAAAGGCTCAATTAGTAAAGCTTTTAAAAGTGTTGTAGAAATGTTCTTTGGGCCCTTCAAAGAAATATTTTTCATATATTAAGGACTTCTTTAGTGTAAGATTGTATAAGGTAAACGGAATTGGAAAAAATTTTGTATGCGAAAATATAGTGTATATAAGTTTTGTGAATCTGTATGACAAAAGAATGCTATTTTTTGTATGAAAGATAAGAGAAAAATGGTAATGATTAGAGGAGTACATAGTTATCCTTGTTCAAATGGGTGTTTGAAAGAGGAGGAATAAAACCAATTTTTTAAGAAAAAGTGGGAAAAGAGGGTAATGATTAAAATTTTTAACAATGTATCTTGAACTATAAATAGGCTAGTGACTACATTCGCTTTGTTGTGGTGAACCCTAACTATAAATGGGCAAGCATGCATATACTTCCGATCAAATACCAATAAATCAAATCCAGTCCCAAAAAAAGGGACATGTGATAACCGAGTAATAATTAATTAAAACAGACATTTATTACGACATGCAAAAGCTGAGTGATAAAGAATTTAGATAGTTTACCGTCAAATATATATTTTTAATTTATTGAGGTCAGAAAGTTTAATTGTTCAATTGAGAATGCATTGTTGTGGTGAACTATAACTCTTTAATATTTTTTTATCATATTATTTAAAAAATCTTGGTCTTTAAAATTTTTCTTTTTTTTAGTGGGGTGGCCGGAGAGAGAGGGTTTAATTAACCACTCACTCTCTATATACTAAGCTAACAACATTTTGATTTATTACTTTTTTAAACTATTTGTGTTATGAAACTAGTAAAAATTATAAAAAAATTACAATTCTATTAATCTAATTTTTTTTTTCTATTTTCTGTTCCCATCCAAGAAGGGTGGTACCACTTTTTATCCTCACGTTTTATGCATTGTGAGGTTTTGGAAGATAGCACATAATTTTAATTGGCAACATATCATCCATTAAAAATAGAAATAAGAAATAAGACGGGACATGCGAACCATAGGATGCATATCTCAAGAGATAAGGTGGGACATGCGAACCATATGACGCATTGAGATATGCATGCATAGTTAATTTGTCGAACATACGTACACCAACTATTTAAGTAGTGGTATTTGTAAGATGAGTTTCATCTATCGATCAGCTAGCAAGCAAAGATATACTTACAATCAACAAATCAAATCCAATCCAAAAAAAATGGAAGGCAAAACTGTGATTTTGGGTGCTCTGATAGTGAGCCTTGTTTTAGCCCAATTTCAAGTGGATGCAAAAAGTTGCTGCCCGAGTACCACTGCGAGAAACATATATAATACATGCCGCTTTGGGGGAGGCTCTCGAGAAGTATGTGCCAAATTGTCTGGATGTATAATTCAAACTTCTCCCACTTGCCTACCGCCGAATACTCATGATATTCTCGAAAACTACGGTAAACATACTCAAGTCCGACCATCACGTACTATTTCTATGCATTTCTATAATTTTCATGCAATTAACTTGTACTGTATTATGCGTTTTGTGTCCATCAACTCAAGGTGATGTCATGAAATCATACTGCAAGAGGGGATGTGCATCCTCTGTGTGCAATGCCAATGCCTATGGTAATATATATAACTTCTATATTTTTTACCTAATTTTTAACTATATATATATATATATATATATATATATATATGTTACATGTGGTTTTCTTTTTTTCATTTTGTCCTAATTGCAGCCTTTTTTCGGGTGGTGAATGTAGGTGAAGTTGCTAATGAAGCTCTTGAAAAATGCATCGATGCATGTTCTGAGTTTTGCAACAAGGGTTCTATTCGTACACTTGAAGTTGAAATTGCGTAAACAACGCATGTGCATGGAGATATCACGCGTGTTAAGGCATGCATATATAGTGTGCAAATTAAATAAGCGTGATCGTGTGATGTTGGTTTGTTTTCAATAAATGTCATATGTGACAAAATATTAAGGGGGTATGGCAACTAGCTAGCCTCTGGTGCTAGTTTTTATGTCTACTAGCCTCTAGTGCTTGTAAAATAAGTGATTATCTATCTAATAATAAAGAGTACGAGTTTCTTGTGTCTGTTTATTAATTACCTTTTCCCTCTTTTTTTTTTACGATTATTTTCCTCTTGATTTCCATCTCATGTTAAAAATATCTAGAAACGAAATTCCGACCTCCAAATTAATTAGGCCAACAAAAAGGGGGAAGCGAACTTGTCTAGCTCCAAAATAAAAAAACCTCGAATAAAATACAATTGGAAACAACACAGACTCTTTGAATTGAAAAATAAGCTAATGAGGAGAACATTAATTCATCTAGGAACCGAGGAAGAGACGAATTGGAAGAACAATTGATCAAACTATATCCTTCATAATTATAATAATTGGAAATTGTGTGTGTGTATTGACGAATGAACAATCCTTGATGCACCTGTCCACTAAGTGGTAAACATATATTTTGTTGGTATGATTATGTGAGTCTAAATAACTCAACTCGACCTCTAATACCAAAATCTCGTAAACTCAAACAATCCACCTCAAGTAATCGCCTAATCATAGGTACATAATAAGGAATCAATTAGTGGTTTTTTTAACTGTAAAAGAGGGGTTTTGTAAGTAGTTAATTAGGGTTTTATGATCCAAGCAAAAATGGGAGACATTCATGGATGATTTGAGAATTTAGTGCAAATCCCCCTATTTACATTCCATTCAAAAAACAATAATGTGGCATAATGTAAATTTCTAAACTTTATCATAAATCATGTCATAAATTAGTTATATATAGTATCAGAAAAAGTCTAGGTGATCGAGTTAGCTTCTATTGAATTTATATACACCTACAAAGACCAGCCCAAGGTGGTTATAGTTGCAGGGCCAGTACGTCAAAGATGTAGAAGAGACCACAATACAAAGACAATTTGAATCCATTGAGATTGAAGAAAGATAAGATATTCCAGCAGCTAAGTTGTTGAGGATATCAGCCCCCCTAGGCGGCACTGTCAATGGCCTAGCTTACATATCATTTCTAGTGGAAACACAAGAGATGCATTATATTGAGCTGATCCAGCTAACATGTTCAAAATATACCAATGCATCCTTTGCGTGCAATGCGAATGCCTATGGTAATATAACTTCAACATTTATATATATATAGGAAGAGGTTCAAATGAAAACACCGCTTACCATAGAAACACCCTTATTGTGAAAACTTTTAATCCTAACCCTCCATTTTATATCAATGTTCATTTATAAAGCACTGGCAAATTTGAAATTTATGTGAACTTAGACCTTTTTAAAAAAATTATTAAAAACGCTAAGCAAACCCTCCCCCCATCCCCTAACTCCCATCTCTCGGACATGAAACCCTCCTCCCTCGTCTCACTCTTCACGCTTAATTTCGGTGAACGATGACTCATCCCTTTTGAATTGCTTGCCGGCGCCGTATACCATTCCTTGTTGGTCGCCAGTACCAACCCATCTCTTCTCCCTCGGTTGCTCCGCCTCTTCCTCTCTGATTTCGCTAGATCTGTCAATGAAGTTTTTTTTTTTTTTTTTGCATGTTTCAATTTTTATTTTGATAGCACGCAAGAAATCGACAAGGCATAGAGGACGGAGGATGAAGATCGAGCGAGATCAAGGCTACTTGTCAGGTTCGGATTTTGAGTTTGATAAAAATTAGGCGGATTCGATTAGGGCTATGGTTCAATGTCTCATGTTAATCTCCCATTAATTGTTTTTCAATTAGTCTAATTCAATTTATCTAATTCCGATGGTGTTTGGGAAGATTTCAATTTGTGTGATTCCGTTTATTGATTTCGATGATGTATGGGAAATTTGTTGTTATTGGGCATGCTCATATTAGTGCAAGCTTTAAATCTGAATTGGAGTTTAAGTATTTGGTCTGATTGAGAAGTACGATGCAAAAATTGTAAGAATTGCAGTGCAGTACAAAAATTCTGATTATTGGAAGTGTAAAAATACACTGATCAAGCTAACAAGTTCTTATCAGCAGAGAAGATTGTGAAGTGAAATTATTATTATTAGTACTCTGACTTAGAATGTATTCTGGCATGGTTTTCTATGAATAATTTTGCCCATCAAAATTCTCAGGTTGCTATTATATTGTTGCTATTGAGAAGTATAATTGAGAAGATTGTGAAGTGAAATTGTGAAGTGCAATCTGAGTTATGAGTTTATACATACCTTGTGTTAGTAATATAAGGTGTGTAAACTGGTGCAGGTATTTAACTCTGCTAGCCTCTTTTGTTAGTAATATAAGTGATTATCTATCTAATTATAATAGAGAGTACTAATTTTTTTGTGTTTATTAATTACCTTTTACCTCTCTCTTCTACGATTATTTTCCTTTTCATTTACATCTCATGTTAAAATCCTGCTGACATGCGGTGCTTCCCTTTGGTGGTGCTTTGCTTCGTTCTTTGTTAATGTTCTCAACATTACGGTTTTAGTCTGCGTAGTTTCTTTAGTTCTAGCTGAATGCATGTTACGTGCTGATTGCTCCTTTTTTATTTCCTGTATTTTTGGTTCTTTGTTGTATGTTCAACGGTTCATTCATCTGCCGGCCATTTTATTTGTTTTATTATATCATTATTTCTCATAATTATTTTAATTAAAAATGTTACATTTAAATTTTATATTTAACAATTTCTTTCAAAGTTGTTTTAAAAGTAATTTTTCTTTATTTTTTATCTATATTTTTTTTATTTCCGTCAACTATTTAAATAAAAAATATCATAAATAATTAACAAGTATAGGGTTTTTTTTCAAAATTTGTTTATAAAAAAATCTTATTATTTGGTAAACAAAAAAAAATTCACGAAATTTATTTAGCACCACTAGCTGAAATCTTGACTCCACCACATGTTTGATGTGTCTGGATGTATTGACCAGCTTTTTCATACGGATGCCTTTTTATACTAGACTTGAATTTGATATCATATATTCGACTTGGGATAATTCATCATTTCATATTGATCTCAACAAAATCAGTCCTTGCAAGTCAAACCCGTGAACGTTTGAAGTATATAGAGGTGGTGTTATATGGTATGTACATAGTACGTAGTGAAAATGGGGTTGTAGGATAAAAACAAAACCACGTTATAATTATATGCATGTGTTATATGTAGGGTTGACATGGTACGGTAACCACCAAAAATCAAGAGATATCATCACATTATTTCACACTAGTATGCATCTATCTCAAGGAATATCGATTTATGCATTCATAACATATTCATATAATCATCTTCATATGTGCGCAGAAGCAGTTAGCAACCTATCATTTCATTCACCAATCATGCTTGACAGGCTAAGAACATGTGTGCACAGACTGACATGGGACATATATGGCATAAGTTATGCAAGATCTAGCAAACATCACAGGATATCATATGCACAACTTATCACTCATTTAGATACACAATTAAGCAAGTCATAATATTACGGAAATCATGCTAAAGATGTACCCTAAAAATCATGCTAAGGGTATGGTCAGTTCATGCAGGGTTGGTATATCAATAAGTCCCTAAGAGTCAAGCTCAAATGAAGGGTAAGATGATAATGGTGCTGCTAACATAGTGATGGCAGACAATTGTGACGAGTCGTATCACAGTTAGCATGTCTTCCATTTTTTTGGAAGACATAAGAGCCTTTTGTGTCATTAATAGAATTGTAATAGATTATAATAGAAAACGAATGAAGGGTAGTAACATCGCTGGATTTTCCTTCAAACCTAATACTCTTCATTTTTTGATGATAATTTAGTTTAGGGTTTTGTGGAATTGGCTGTGCTACGTGATAGATTTGGAGGGGTTTGATGGGATTTATGGGTTATTCGGGTGTAATCAAACATTATGTAGTTGTACGTGGATATTTCAATCGAATTTGCATTAATGAAACAGTGAGTTGTGTTTGTGTTGGTTCTTTGGTACCATTGAAGCCTTTTCCCCCGAGCTTAGCAGCAAGAGAGGAGGAGGAAGATGCCCGCCTTGCTCGGCATCGGGTTCATGGCTGGTCATCGGGCTCAATGGTTCAGCAGATCCGCCCAGGCAAGGAGAGGTTGTGACGGCTGCGAGGAATCTCCAAGCACCTGTGGTGGAGCTGCGGGCTGGGATCCGGGCAAGGGCGACTCGGACTCGCCTGAAATCCTCATTCCACAAATTTCCAATCAAAACTACTCTGTTCAATATATTTGCACCACCACTCCCTCACCGCCCTTCTTTATCCCCCACCTCTCCCATAAAACAAACCGATTGTTGCATACCCAGTTACAAGAAGTAAAGATTTGTCATCTTACTAATATTACGGAAAGCATGCTAAAGATGTACCCTAGATAGAGAATGAGTGGTTAATTAAATCACGTCATAATTATATGCATGTGTTATATGCATAAATCGATATTCTGAAATGCATTGTTGTGGTGAACCCTAACCCTTGAATATTTTTTATTATATTATTTACAAAAACTTGGTTTTTATAAATTTTATTATTTTTGAGTGGGGTGGCTGGGGAGACGGGATTTAATTAACCACTCATTCTCTATCTAATAAGCTAACTAAATTAAAGATTTATTACTTTTTTATACTATTTGAGTCATGAAACTAGTAAAAATTATAAAAATTTCAATTCTATTAATCCACATTTTTTTTCTTCCCATCCAAGGAGGGTACACGTGGTACCACCTTTTATTCTCACAAAACTAATGGAATGTGTGACACGTTCACGACTCGTATTGAATAATACAAGTATGGACGTTTTATGCATTGGGAGGTTTTGGAAGATAGCACATATTTTTAATTGGAAACATATCATCCATTAAATATAGATATAAGAGACAAGGTGGGACATGCGAACCATATCATGCATCGAGATATGCATGCATGCATAGTTAATTTGTTGAACATATGTAGACCAACTATTTAAGTAGTGGTATTTGTAAGATGAGTTTTATCGATCAATCAGCTAAAAAGCAAAGATATACTTCCGATCAACAAATCAAATCCAATCCAAAAAAAATGGAAGGCAAAACTGTGATTTTGGGTGCCCTAATAGTAAGCCTTGTTTTGGTCCGATTTCAAGTGGATGCAAAAAGTTGTTGCCCGAGTACCACTGTGAGAAACATATATAATGTATGTCGGGCAGGGGGAGGCACTCGGGAGTTTTGTGCCAAATTGTCAGGATGTATAGTTCATTATTCGAGCACTTGCAAACCGCCGAATTTGGTTAAGTATGATATGGAGGTTATCTTAAGCTGATGAGATGGTGGATTATATATGTTGAATACGGTATGAGATGATGAAACGAGATGAGAAATTGAAGTGAGACATTAATGTTGCTGATGATGGGATGGTTAACTTATATATGTTTTATGTGAATCTTATGTGTGTTATTTGATATGCTTTGTGTAAGTTAGACTTAGACTTATTATGTTGCTTATCTTCTAGGTGAGCTCTAATCTGCCTAGATTTTGCTAGATTGTTGTATTGCTTGGATTCTGCGCTTCTCCAGGTAAGTTCTTTGAACTTACTCATGATGGACACTCTTTGCACTGGGTGTTATATAGTAGGTTAGTGTTCATGCACCATACGACTTAGAATCACACTTAGGATCTAAAATGGAAACCATATGACTTGCTATATGTCTTTGCTAGAAAACGGTAGTTATAGGTGTTTATCGGATGATACGGTTTTCTCTATTCTTGTCATCTTAGTGGGGCTTATTATAGAAAGTTGCTTGCAATTGATGGGTGATGTAGACTTTTGGGTAATAAGTCGCCATAGGACTCTTAGAGCCTTATGCCTTGTGTGGGTGTCGTAGTTTGCCTTCCCTTCATAGTTAGTAGGCTTCTTACATAGGGATGGCCTGCACCGTGGGTGAGGTAGTTCCCTTCAAAGGGAGTTGCTAGAGGATTTCCTTAGGAGCCTAGAGGGATATGCTATTTGGCATTTCTTGTAGCTGCGCGCTTCTTTATTTATGTCTGCACTTAATAATCTGCATGCTTGTCTGTTTAAGTTCCGCTTTGCATTACGCATTTCATCTTAGGAATAAGATTCTTATTATATGCCTCTCAAAGTGTGTTTACACACGCGCATGAGTGGCGTGATGATTGACCCATATCCCCCTCTTTTTTTTTTAGATTCAGGTAACCGCTAGTCGCTATCTTTGCTTATATGGATGCATGGCGGGTTCAGACTTTTTGCGTTAGATTGAGAGCTTGAGAGACCACTAGACTTCCTCTCTTTTACACTATTTTATGTTGTTTTGCCCCGTCTTTGTCGTGGCACCTTTGGGATTGTATTTTGCTTTAACTTCACTTATGCTGGTTGCATGCCTAAATGGATTTTCTGCGTTGTAGACTTAGGACAGGCACAAGGGTTTACCCCGGGGTCTCCAATGGACCTTATGGATTTGGGTGCGGAATCTCACTTTAAACGACTGATTTCATGTTTCAATCCTTCAACCTGTACCCAAACCGCAAGATCCAACAAGGTGTTTTATCCCTCGAAACGTAACTCGGGAATCATAATCCCGAGCTGTTACAGGAACACGATTTCATAAATTGCTTGCTTGGTTAATCTAATATTGTGATGCATTTTAATTAACTTTTGGACTAGGATTGAAAGTTCATTTGGCTGTGAATCGGCCAGATTGTCCATTTCCTCCTAGCTAGGATTAATTATTATCACTGGTATCCTTTATTTGTTTATCTATAAATACTATTTATTAAAGGCTCAATTAGTAAAGCTTTTAAAAGTGTTGTAGAAATGTTCTTCGGGCCCTTCAAAGAAATATTTTTCATATATTAAGGACTTCTTTAGTGTAAGATTGTATAAGGTAAACGGAATTGAAAAAAATTTTGTATGCGAAAATATAGTGTATATAAGTTTTGTGGATCTATATGACAAAAGAATGCTATTTTTTGTATGAAAGATAATAGAAAAATGGTAATGATTAGAGGAGTACATAGTTATCCTTGTTTAAATGGGTGTTTGAAAGAGGAGGAATAAAACCAATTTTTTTAGAAAAAGTGGGAAAAGAGGGTAATGATTAAAATTTTTAACAATGTATCTTGAACTATAAATAGGCTAGTGACTACATTCGCTTTGTTGTGGTGAACCCTAACTATAAATGGGCAAGCATGCATATACTTCCGATCAAATACCAATAAATCAAATCCAGTCCCAAAAAAATGGACATGTGATAACCGAGTAATAATTAATTAAAACAGACATTTATAACGTCATGCAAAAGCTGAGTGATAAAGAATTTAGATAGTTTACCGTCAAATATATATTTTTAATTTATTGAGGTCAGAAAGTTTAAGTGTTCAATTGAGAATACATCGTTGTGGTGAACCATAACTCTTTAATATTTTTTTATCATATTATTTAAAAAATCTTGGTCTTTAAAATTTTTCTTATTTTTTAGTGGGGTGGCCGGAGAGAGAGGGTTTAATTAACCACTCACTCTCTATATACTAAGCTAACAACATTTTGATTTATTACTTTTTTAAACTATTTGTGTTATGAAACTAGTAAAAATTATAAAAAAATTACAATTCTATTAATCTACTTTTTTTTTCTATTTTCTGTTCCCATCCAAGGAGGGTGGTACCACTTTTTATCCTCACGTTTTATGCATTGTGAGGTTTTGGAAGATAGCACATAATTTTAATTGGCAACATATCATCCATTAAAAATAGAAATAAGAAATATGATGGGACATGCGAACCATAGGATGCATATCTCAAGAGATAAGGTGGGACATGCGAACCATAGGACGCATTGAGATATGCATGCATAGTTAATTTGTCGAACATACGTACACCAACTATTTAAGTAGTGGTATTTGTAAGATGAGTTTCATCTATCGATCAGCTAGCAAGCAAAGATATACTTACAATCAACAAATCAAATCCAATCCAAAAAAAATGGAAGGCAAAACTGTGATTTTGGGTGCTCTGATAGTGAGCCTTGTTTTAGCCCAATTTCAAGTGGATGCAAAAAGTTGCTGCCCGAGTACCACTGCGAGAAACATATATAATACATGCCGCTTTGGGGGAGGCTCTCGAGAAGTATGTGCCAAATTGTCTGGATGTATAATTCAAACTTCTCCCACTTGCCTACCGCCGAATACTCATGATATTCTCGAAAACTACGGTAAACATACTCAAGTCCGACCATCACGTACTATTTCTATGCATTTCTATAATTTTCATGCAATTAACTTGTACTGAATTATGCGTTTTTTGTCCATCAACTCAAGGTGATGTCATGAAATCATACTGCAAGAGGGGATGTGCATCCTCTGTGTGCAATGCCAATGCCTATGGTAATATATATAACTTCTATATTTTTTACCTAATTTTTAACTATATATATATATATATATATATATGTTACATGTGGTTTTCTTTTTTTCATTTTGTCCTAATTGCAGCCTTTTTTCGGGTGGTGAATGTAGGTGAAGTTGCTAATGAAGCTCTTGAAAAATGCATCGATGCATGTTCTGAGTTTTGCAACAAGGGTTCTATTCGTACACTTGAAGTTGAAATTGCGTAAACAACGCATGTGCATGGAGATATCACGCGTGTTAAGGCATGCATATATAGTGTGCAAGTTAAATAAGCGTGATCGTGTGATGTTGGTTTGTTTTCAATAAATGTCATATGTGACAAAATATTAAGGGGGTATGGCAACTAGCTAGCCTCTGGTGCTAGTTTTTATGTCTACTAGCCTCTAGTGCTTGTAAAATAAGTGATTATCTATCTAATAATAAAGAGTACGAGTTTCTTGTGTCTGTTTATTAATTACCTTTTCCCTCTTTTTTTTTTACGATTATTTTCCTCTTGATTTCCATCTCATGTTAAAAATATCTAGAAACGAAATTCCGACCTCCAAATTAATTAGGCCAACAAAAAGGGGGAAGCGAACTTGTCTAGCTCCAAAATAAAAAAACCTCGAATAAAATACAATTGGAAACAACACAGACTCTTTGAATTGAAAAATAAGCTAATGAGGAGAACATTAATTCATCTAGGAACCGAGGAAGAGACGAATTGGAAGAACAATTGATCAAACTATATCCTTCATAATTATAATAATTGGAAATTGTGTGTGTGTATTGACGAATGAACAATCCTTGATGCACCTGTCAACTAAGTGGTAAACATATATTTTGTTGGTATGATTATGTGAGTCTAAATAACTCAACTCGACCTCTAATACCAAAATCTCGTAAACTCAAACAATCCACCTCAAGTAATCGCCTAATCATAGGTACATAATAAGGAATCAATTAGTGGTTTTTTTAACTGTAAAAGAGGGGTTTTGTAAGTAGTTAATTAGGGTTTTATGATCCAAGCAAAAATGGGAGACATTCATGGATGATTTGAGAATTTAGTGCAAATCCCCCTATTTACATTCCATTCAAAAAACAATAATGTGGCATAATGTAAATTTCTAAACTTTATCATAAATCATGTCATAAATTAGTTATATATAGTATCAGAAAAAGTCTAGGTGATCGAGTTAGCTTCTATTGAATTTATATACACCTACAAAGACCAGCCCAAGGTGGTTATAGTTGCAGGGCCAGTACGTCAAAGATGTAGAAGAGACCACAATACAAAGACAATTTGAATCCATTGAGATTGAAGAAAGATAAGATATTCCAGCAGCTAAGTTGTTGAGGATATCAGCCCCCCTAGGCGGCACTGTCAATGGCCTAGCTTACATATCATTTCTAGTGGAAACACAAGAGATGCATTATATTGAGCTGATCCAGCTAACATGTTCAAAATATACCAATGCATCCTTTGCGTGCAATGCGAATGCCTATGGTAATATAACTTCAACATTTATATATATATAGGAAGAGGTTCAAATGAAAACACCGCTTACCATAGAAACACCCTTATTGTGAAAACATTTAATCCTAACCCTCCATTTTATATCAATGTTCATTTATAAAGCAGTGGCAAATTTG
The DNA here is from genome assembly GCA_963922045.1 of Persicaria maculosa. NCBI lineage: Eukaryota > Viridiplantae > Streptophyta > Magnoliopsida > Caryophyllales > Polygonaceae > Persicaria > Persicaria maculosa. The sequence continues at coordinate 57,013,326 of OY998262.1, forward strand.
AAATTTATGTGAACTTAAACCTTTTTAAAAAAATTATTAAAAACGCTAAGCAAACCCTCCCCCCATCCCCTAACTCCCATCTCTCGGACATGAAACCCTCCTCCCTCCTCTCACTCTTCACGCTTAATTTCGGTGAACGATGACTCATCCCTTCTGAATTGCTTGCCGGCGCCGTATACCATTCCTTGTTGGTCGCCAGTACCAACCCATCTCTTCTCCCTCGGTTGCTCCGCCTCTTCCTCTCTGATTTCGCTAGATCTGTCAATGAAGTTGGTTTTTTTTTTTGCCTGTTTCAATTTTTATTTTGATAGCACGCAAGAAATCGACAAGGCATAGAGGACGAAGGATGAAGATCGAGCGAGATCAAGGCTACTTGTCAGGTTCGGATTTTGAGTTTGATAAAAATTAGGCGGATTCGATTAGGGCTATGGTTCAACGTCTCATGTTAATCTCCCATTAATTTTTTTTGAATTAGTCTAATTCAATTTATCTAATTCCGATGGTGTTTGGGAAGATTTCAATTTGTGTGATTCCATTTATTGATTTCGATGATGTGTGGGAAATTTGTTGTTATTAGGCATGCTCATATTAGTGCAAGCCTTAAATCTGAATTGGAGTTTAAGTATTTGGTCTGATTGAGAAGTACGATGCAAAAATTGTAAGAATTGCAGTGCAGTACAAAAATTCTGATTATTGGAAGTGTAAAAATACACTGATCAAGCTAACAAGTTATTATCAGCAGAGAAGATTGTGAAGTGAAATTATTATTATTAGTACTCTGACTTAGAATGTATTCTGGCATGGTTTTCTATGAATAATTTTGCCCATCAAAATTCTCAGGTTGCTATTATATTGTTGCTATTGAGAAGTATAATTGAGAAGATTGTGAAGTGAAATTGTGAAGTGCAATCTGAGTTATGAGTTTATGCATACCTTGTGTTAGTAATATAAGGTGTGTAAACTGGTGCTAGTATTTAAGTCTGCTAGCCTCTTGTGTTAGTAATATAAGTGATTATCTATCTAATTATAATAGAGAGTACTATTTTTTTTGTGTTTATTAATTACCTTTTACTTCTCTCTTCTACGATTATTTTCCTTTTCATTTACATCTCATGTTAAAACCCTGCTGACATGCGGTGCTTCCCTTTGGTGGTGCTTTGCTTCGTTCTTTGTTGATGTTCTCAACATTACGGTTTTAGTCTGCGTAGTTTCTTTAGTTCTAGCTGAATGCATGTTACGTGCTGATTGCTCCTTTTTTATTTCTTGTATTTTTGGTTCTTTGTTGTATGTTCAACGGTTCATTCATCTGCCGTCCATTTTATTTGTTTTATTATATCATTATTTCTCATAATTATTTTAATTAAAAATGTTACATTTAAATTTTATATTTAACAATTTCTTTCAAAGTTGTTTTAAAAGTAATTTTTCTTTATTTTTTATCTATATTTTTTTTATTTCCGTCAACTATTTAAACAAAAAATATCATAAATAATTAACAAGTATAGGGTTTTTTTTCAAAATTTGTTTATAAAAAAATCTTATTATTTGGTATACAAAAAAAAATTCACGAAATTTATTTAGCACCACTAGCTGAAATCTTGACTGCACCACATGTTTGATGTGTCTGGATGTATTGACCAGATTTTTCATACAGATGCCTTTTTATACTAGACTTGAATTTGATATCATATATTCGACTTGGGATAATTCATCATTTCATATTGATCTCAACAAAATCAGTCCTTGCAAGTCAAACCCGTGAACGTTATAAGTTAAGTATATAGAGGTGGTGTTATATGGTATATACATAGTACGTAGTGAAAATGGGGTTGTAGGATAAAAACAAAACCACGTTATAATTATATGCATGTGTTATATGTAGGGTTGACATGGTACGGTAACCACCAAAAATCATGCTAAGGGTATGGTCAGTTCATGCAGGGTTGGTATATCAATAAGTCCCTAAGAGTCAAGCTCAAATGAAGGGTAAGATGATAATGGTGCTGCTAACATAGTGATGGCAGACAATTATGACGAGTGGTATCACAGTTAGCATGTCTTCCATTTTTTTGGAAGACATAAGAGCCTTTTGTGTCATTAATAGAATTGTAATAGATTATAATAGAAAACGAATGAAGGGTAGTAACATCGCTGGATTTTCCTTCAAACCTAATACTCTTCATTTTGTGATGATAATTTAGTTTAGGGTTTTATGGAATTGGCTGTGCTACGTGATAGATTTGGAGGGGTTTGATGGGATTTATGGGTTATTCGGGTGTAAGCCAACATTATGTAGTTGTACGTGGATATTTCAATCGAATTTGCATTAATGAAACAGTGAGTTGTGTTTGTGATGGTGCTTTGGTACCATTGAAGCCTTTTCCCCCGAGCTTAGCAGCAAGAGAGGAGGAGGAAGATGCCCGCCTTGCTCGACATCGGGTTCATGGCTGGTCATCGGGCTCAATGGTTCAGTAGATCCGCCCAGGCAAGGAGAGGTTGTGACGGCGGCGAGGAATCTCCAAGCACCTGTGGTGGAGCTGCAGGCTGGGATCCGGGCAAGGGCGACTCTGACTCACCTGAAATCCTCATTCTCTATCTAATAAGCTAACTAAATTAAAGATTTGTTACTTTTTTATACTATTTGAGTCATGAAACTAGTAAAAATTATAAAAGTACCACTTTTTATCATCACGTTTTATGCATTGTGAGGTTTTGGAAGATAACACATAATTTTAATTGGCAACATATCATCCATTAAAAATAGAAATAAGAAATAAGATGGGACATGCGAACCATAGGATGCATATCTCAAGAGATAAGGTGGGACATGCGAACCATACGATGCATTGAGATATGCATGCATAATTAATTTGTCGAACATACGTACACCAACTATTTAAGTAGTGGTATTTGTAAGATGAGCTTCATCTATTGATCAGCTAGCAAGCAAAGATATACTTACAATCAACAAATCAAATCCAATCCAAAAAAAATGGAAGGCAAAACTGTGATTTTGGGTGCTCTGATAGTGAGCCTTGTTTTAGCCCAATTTCAAGTGGATGCAAAAAGTTGCTGCCCGAGTACCACTGCGAGAAACATATATAATACATGCCGCTTTACGGGAGGCTCTCGGGAAGTATGTGCCAAATTGTCTGGATGTATAATTCAAACTTCTCCCACTTGCATACCGCCGAATACTCATGATATTCTCGAAAACTCCGGTAAACATACTTAACTCTGACCATCACGTACTATTTCTATGCGTTACTATCATTTTCGTGCAATTAACTTGTACTGAATTATGCGTTTTGCGTCCATCAACTCAAGGTGATTTCATGAAATCATATTGCAAGAGGGGATGTGCATCCTCTGCGTGCAATGCCAATGCCTATGGAGATATCACTCGTGTTAAGGCAATGCCAATGCCAATGGAGATATCACTCGTGTTAAGGCATGCATCCTCTGCTCTTGAAAAATGCATCGATGTATGTTCTGAGTTTTGCAACAAGGGTTCTATTCGTACACTTGAAATTGAAATTGCGTAAACAATGCATGTGCATGGAGATATCACTCGTGTTAAGGCATGCATATATAGTGTGCAAATTAAATAAGCCTGATCGTGTGGTGTTGTTTTGTTTTCAATAAATGTCATATGTGACAAAATATTAAGGGGGTATGGCAACTAGCTAGCCTCTGGTGCTAGTTTTTATGTCTACTAGCCTCTAGTGCTAGTAAAATAAGTGATTATCTATCTAATAATGAAGAGTACGAGTTTCTTGTGTGTGTTTATTAATTACCTTTTCCCTCTTTTTTTTTTTTGGTTATATTCCTCTTGATTTGCATCTCATGTTAAAAATATCTAGAAACGAAATTCCGACCTCCAAATTAATTAGGCCAACAAAAAGGGGAAAGCGAACTTGTCTAGCTCCAAAATAAAAAAACCTCGAATAAAATACAACTGGAAACAACACAGACTCTTTGAATTGAAAAATAAGCTAATGAGGAGAACATTAATTCATCTAGGAACCGAGGAAGAGACGAATTGGAAGAACAATTGATCAACCTATATCCTTCATAATTATAATAATTGGAAATTGTGTGTGTGTATCGACGAATGAACAATCCTAGATGCACCTGTCCACTAAGTGGTAAACATATATTTTGCTGGTATGATTATGTGAGTCTAAATAACTCAACTCGACCTCTAATACCAAAACTTCATAAACTCAAACAATCCACCTCAAGTAATCGCCTAATCATAGGTACATAATAAGGAATCAATTAGTGGTTTTTTTAACTGTAAAAGAGGGGTTTTGGAAGTAGTTAATTAGGGTTTTATGATCCAAGCAGAAATGAGAGATATTCATGGATGATTTGAGAATTTAGTGCAAATCCCCCTATTTAAATTCCACTAAAAAAACAATAATGTGGCATAATGTAAATTTCTAAACTTTATGATAAATCATGTCATAAATTAATTATATATAGTATCAGAAAAAGTCTAGGTGATCGAGTTAGCTTCTATTGAATTTATATACACCTGCAAAGACCAGCCCAAGGTGGTTATAGTTGCAGGGCCAGTACGTCAAAGATGCAGAAGACACCGCAAAACAAGTACAATTTGAATCCATTGAGATTGAAGAAAGATAAGATATTCCAACAACTAACTTGTTGAGGATATCAGCCCCCCTAGGCGGCACTGTCAATGACCTAGCTTACATATTGTTTCTAGTGGAAACACAAGGGATGCATTATATTGAGCTGATCCAGCTAACGTGTTCAAAATATACCAATGCATCCTTTGCGTGCAATGCCAATGCTGATCGGTCTAAAACCAACACCCCGCAAGCATACGGTGTCAATTGTAGTAATCGAGTGTCGAATCTCAAGGACTGTGTGAATACCAATTGCAGAACATTAACCAGTTTACTAATCCAAAGAACGGAAGTGATTTTTTACGGAATGAGGAAATAAGAAGAGGAGAACTAACAAATTGTAAGTGTTTGTGAATATATGATGAAAATCATTCCAGAGTCAGGGTTCACCACAACAATGCATCTTCGATAAACTATATAATTTTCATGCCTGAACAAATTGAAAAGGGATATTTGAAGGTAAATTATCTAAAGTCGTTATCGCTCAGCCTATGCATAGTGCAATAACTATTTCCGTTTCAATCAATTACTACTCATCTTGCGCTTGTTGTAGATTAATCAATCAAATTGGACTCATTAAGCACTTAGACCATAGCGAGCAAATCAATCAAACAATCGCAGGCGCGATCCGCATAACCAACTCAAACCTAGGTTGTCTACGATAGTTTATTATCCTCAAGAGAATTAAATAGATTGCTCATAAACAATTCTCAAGTTCAATCCATGTTTTCCAATAAAATTAACGACTTTATCTATATATCCAATCTCCATTCGCAGCCGACGCATGTTGAACATCAAAAGGATTCCAATCAATCATAGAATTAATCGGATTAAGCACTCATGGATCAAATCAAACAAATAATAGAATTCCTTCATGCAATCATCACGCACATGTCTATCTCAGCATCGTTGGGATCACTCCAACTCCAGAACAAGAAAATTAGCCAGACATAGATTCAGACAAAATCAAAGAATTCATCATGAAAGAATATAAAACTAGATTAAAAGAACTTATCTTGAATCCAGCAAAACAATCCTTCAAGAAGAAATCTCTGAAAAAGCCAAAGGCTCTCAATGTCTGCAACTAGCGTTTGTGGAATGAAAAAAATTGGACCTCTCTAATCTAACCCTAATTCTATATATATAGTCCGAAAAGAGATCTGAAAATAGTCCTAAAATAATAATAAAATATACCAAAAAGTCGTCCAATAAAAGATAGAAGCGGATAAAAATCCCGAAGTAGTAACGCGGAAAGAAAACTATCGACTCGATACTTTAGGGTATCGACTCGGTACTTGGCTACTGTAAAGCTTCTTTTCGCTCGGAAGGTGAAGGTATCGACTCGGAAGGTATGGATACCGACTCGAAAGGTATGGATACCGACACGATACCTGTTGGTTCCGGGTCGATACTTTGACTCAGCATCAGCTTCTTGGCTCGATTTCTCCATATTCTAGGCCTAATTTTAAAAAGTGCTCAACATAAAAGTTGTAGGTCTTTGAATCAACTTTCCAACAAGCTATAGAACCTATCGATCCGGATTTTGTGGAGTGCAAACGACTCATTTTACTGAGATGTCGCCAAACAGGATTTGTCCGAAATATGTCGATTCGACAATGGGCTCTTCTTAGCTTGATTTCTAGCACTTAAGACCGCTATGCAAGGCTCTTTCGGTGTCCATGAACATCTCAAACTTGGCTTCAATGAATCTAATTCCATCGTGATTCCAAATTTGCATCGAACAAGCTCTAAATCACCTGAAAACAGATAAAGACACGAGTGTAGATCATCTATTCTAGAAACTAACAAAAACTTATATAAAAGACATGCAAACCATATAAAAATGACTTCAAAATGACTATAAACTATTTTCTAAAACACTTAGAATATGATGATTTCAAAATACCCCATACTTAGACATTGCTTGTCCCCAAGCAAGACTAGTCAAATGCAACCACAAGTGCAAGAAAGAATGTTTGCCTCATCTTATTCAAGCCCTTTTGATAATAATAATGCAATCAAAATCTCAGGACAAGTGCCATCATAGCATGCTTCCTCATTACCGAAGACAAAACAATCAAAACTCCCAAACCTCACATGGATGTTTTATGAGAATCACTCTCACTCAAATGTGTACAAGGGATGAAATTTATGCTCGGTCTCAACAATTGTGCTTATCTATACCATATAGGCTTGCCCAACGCTCTACATCTCCACCGCTTGAGATCATGCACACAACAAAAATCATGAGGACTTTTATAAGGGTTGTAATGAGGCTAAGGTAAAGGAAAATAAGGTATGAAAATATTTAGGCTATGTGGTGCAAAAATCCGGGAAAAATGCATGCCAAAGAGCAACCAGTAAAACATCAATGCCAACAACTTCACAAACCAAACCAAATCACACCAACTCCATCACAAATAATGCATTCTCAATTAAGCACTGCAGACTTCAATCAACCATTTTCTTTCTTTTTTTCACTCTTTTCTTACCTCTCTAGCTTCAACACTGTTTTGGGCGAATACAAACATTTGTGATGAATGCACCCGGTGACTAAGTGTCTTAGCTTCCTTACCTGCTTATTTTCCTCCTTGTGTGAATTTTATCCTCCACAAGCAGGATCGATTACTAACCGTATTTTTTTTTCTTGACTTTTGCTCAGGAGTGAATTTTATCCTCCTCCTGTCCCAAGAAATTTCTGCAACATCGCATAAATCATTTAAAGCAGAATAAATTAAACACATGACACCAATGATCTCCACCCCATACTTAGCTTTTTTCCATTTCATCATCACAACCATTCAATAAAATCATACCAATTTCCCGAATAGGTAGAAAGGCTTAAATAATATCGCTTGGATAATTTTGTGGAGCTTCCAAAGAGTAGGCTATAGGCTGAAAGGGGTTTAAAGCAGAGGGATCATGTAAAAGGTAGGTAAAGAGAGGGAAAAATGGCTAATGAAATCAATGCCTCAATCAATTTAATGTCATGTACACAAATCATATAATGCAGCCTCAAATAAGAGTCTAAAGCAAGTTTTCAAGATAGCAACAAAAGTGAGTGTCACACATGAAAAAGAATAAGAGGACCCATATAAACGTTAGTCCTTTAGGCTCAAATCTCACAAGACTTTTGTTTAAGGGCTAAATCATGCTTGTCTTAACAAATAACTCCATGCTAGGCAAATTATCAAAAGATAATGACATATAAATATAAGGCGAAATGTTAGCATCGTATGCAAATATCCCATCATTGTGGTATTTATGAAATTTTTGGGATATAATCAATCAATAAAACATTTCCATAGAATCCAAATAAAAGACTCAAACTAAAACAGACATGAGACAAAGATGCAATTTTTTTTTATTATTTTATGACATTTTCTTTTTTTTTTTTGAATTTTTCTAATTTTTCATATGCAAAACATAAATATAAAAGGAATGAATATGACTATACCCCATACTTAAATCCTACATTGTCCCCAATGTAGAACTCAACCAATAGGTACTACCCTAACTATATGCAAATGAATTAAAACAAATAAAACAAAATAAAATAAAAAAAGAAAAATATAGAAAACTAACCTTGGGTTGCCTCCCAAGCAGCGCTTTTTTATAGGTCATTAGTTGGACCTTTTAGCATTTCCGAAAACGTTTGAATCTCCCAGAGTGAATGGTCCATGGTTCTCTCCATCCATCTAGTAGAGTCCTTTTCGAGCAACAAAACATAGGTCGTTTGATGCACTTGCTCTCAAAGTATGTGCTTCTCTTCCTTTTCTTGACTCTTGTTCCCTTTTTGCTTCCATCAGTATCAATATCTTCACACAATTGGATTTTCTTTTGGGGTTTTGCGCGCGATGGTATGTCAGGTAGATGCATAATCACATGTACTTCTTGCAACTTGGAACAATGTTGTGCATCAGTGAAGATTTCTGTCTGTGGGTCATCCATGTGCCACTTTGCAAGCATCCCTGTAAATGCCCCAAATTGTTGTTCCTTGTGTTCCTGCATCACCACTGGAGAGATGGGCAGGGGTGACTGATAATTTGTATTATCTACTGATGGGTAGTCTTGATGTTATGCGGATGAGTAATCTTCATGAACAACCATTTCGGGCTCTTCTTTTGTGGACTCCTTTGTTGTAAGCGCATCAACCCTTGAAAGATAGCGCTTCATTATTGAATCCCATACTTCAGAGTCAACGAGTTCCTCATCCTCCTCCGGCTTTTCAAATTCAGGTTCTTGCAGCTCATCTACATGATTTTCCATCTCAATTGATGTGTCAATGTAATCGTAAGAACCACTGACCTCTTCCTGGCTAGTGGGAGCCTCTGGTAATGCCTGAAAACCCGTAGATAGTTGAGCTATTTGAGACTCAAGCATATCAAACCTTGCCTCTCTTGCACTTTGGAGCGCGAGGATTTGCTTGCACATTTGCTCTGCATTTTTCTTTGATGGACAATCATGTTGAAAATGCCCATAAATCTTGCAAAACTCACAAAATGGCTCACATGCTGTCTGATAAGTATTTTGGTTGGTCAGACGTTGCCTTAACGTCTGCTCCCCATTCGTTTTAGATTGGCAGGTTGGATGACCCCACAAACCACAATAATAGCAATAGGGATCGCAAGTCAGATGACCCCATCTTTGACAATATTCACAAAAGGGGTACTAGTTCATCTTTTAAAGAGCACCTAGAAAAAAACCATAAAGAAAAAACATCAAAAATAACAAAAGACTTAGAAAAACTAATTGGTGTTACACAACTGATATTATCAACAGTCCCCGGCAACGGCGCCAAAAACTTGATCGGTCTAAAACCAACACCCCGCAAGCGTACGGTGTCAATTGTAGTAATCGAGTGTCGAATCTCAGGGACTGTGTGAATACCAATTGCAGAACCTCAACCATATTATTAAGCCAAATAACGGAAGTGATTTTTGACGTAATGAGGAAATAAGAAGAGGAGATATAACAAATTGCAAGTGTTTGTGAATATATGATGATAATCATTCCAGAGTCAGTGTTCACCACAACAATGCATCTTGGATAGACTATATAATTTTCATGCCTGAACAAATTGAAAAGAGATATTTGAAGGTAAATTATCTAAAGTCGTTATCGCTCAGCCTACGCATGTTGCACTAGCTATTTCCGTTTCAATCAATTACCACTCAGCTTGCGCTTGTTGTAGATTAATCAATCAAATTGGACTCATTAAGCACTTAGACCCTAGTGAGCAAATCAATCAAACAATCGCATGCGCGCTCCGCATAACCAACTCAAACCTAGGTGGTCTACGATAGTTTATTATCCTCAAGAGAATTAAATAGATTGCTCATAAACAATTCTCAAGTTCAATCCATATTTTCCAATAAAATTAACGACTTTATCTATATATCCAATCTCAATTCGCAGCCGACGCATGTTGAACATCAAAAGGATTCCAATCAATCATAGAATTAATCGGATTAAGCACTCATGGATCAAATCAAACAAATAATAGAATTCATTCATGCAATCATCACGCACATGTCTATCTCAGCATCGTTGGGATCACCCCAACTCCAGAACAAGAAAATTAGCCAGACATAGATTCAGACACAATCAAAGAATTCATCATGAAAGAATATAAAACTAGATTAAAAGAAATTATCTTGAATCCAGCAAAACAATCCTTCAAGAAGAAATCTCTGAAAAAGCCAAAGGCTCTCAATGTCTGCAACTAGCGTTTGTGGAATGAAAAAAATTGGACCTCTCTAATCTAACCCTAATTCTCTATATATAGTCCTAAAAGAGATCTGAAAATAGTCCTAAAATAATAATAAAATATACCAAAAAGTCGTCCAATAAAAGATAGAAGCGGATAAAAATCTCGAAGTAGTAACGCGGAAAGAAAAGTATCGACTCGATACTTTAGGGTATCGTCTCGGTACTTGGCTACTGTAAAGCTTCTTTTCGCTCGGAAGGTGAAGGTATCGAATCGATACATGTGGGTATCGAGTCGATATGTCGTGTTTTGCTCTATTCTCGTTCTATCAACTCGGAAGGTATGGATACCGACTCGATACCTGTTGGTTCCGGGTCGATACTTTGACTCAGCATCAGCTTCTTGGCTCGATTACTCCATATTTTAGGCCTAATTTGCAAAAGTGCTCAACATAAAAGTTGTAGGTCTTTGAATCAGCTTTCCAACAAGCTATAGAACATCTTGATCCGAATTTGGTGAAGTGCAAACGACTCATTTTACTGAGATGTCGCCAAACAGGATTTGTCCGAAATATGTCGGTTCGACAATGGGCTCTTCTTAGCTTGATTTCTAGCACTTGAGACCACTATGCAAGGCTCTTTCGGCGTCCATGAACATCTCAAACTTGGCTTCAATGAATCTAATTCCATCGTGATTCCAAATTTGCATCAAACAAGCTCTAAATCACCTGAAAACCAATAATGACACGAGTGTAGACATCTATTCTAGAAACTAAACCAAAACTTATATAAAAGACATGCAAACCATATAAAAATGACTTCAAAATGACTATAAACTATTTTCTAAAACACTTTGAATATGATGATATCAAATGCCTATGGTAATATAACTTCAACATTTATATATATAGGGGGAGGTTCAAGTGAAAACACCTCTTACCATAGAAACACCCTTATTGTGAAAACTTTTAATCCTAACCCTCCATTTTATATCAATGGTCATTTACAAGGCGGTGGCAAATTTGAAATTTATGTTAACTTAAACCTTTTTATAAAAATTATTAAAAACGCTTAGCAAACCCTCCCCCCCTCCCCTAACTCCCATCTCTCGGACATGAAATCCTCCTCCCTCGTCTCACTCTTCACGCTCAATTTCGGTGAAAGACGACTCATCCCTTCTGAATTGCTTGCCGGCGCCGCCTACCATTCCTTGTCGGTCGCCAGTACCAACCCATCTCTTCTCCCTCGGTTGCTCCGCCTCTTCCTCTCTGATTTCGCTAGATCTGTCAATGAAGTTGGTTTTTTTTTTTGCCTGTTTCAATTTTTATTTTGATAGCTCACAAGCAATCGACAAGGCATAGAGGACGAAGGATGAAGATCGAGCGAGATCAAGGCTACTTGTCAGGTTCAGATTTTGAGGATGATAAAAATTAGGCGGATTCGATTAGGGCTATGGTTCAATGTCTCATGTTAATCTCCCATTAATTGTTTTTGAATTAGTCTCATTCAATTTATCTAATTCCGATGGTGTTTGGGAAGATTTGAATTCGTATGATTCGATTTGCTGATTTCGATGGTGTTTGGGAAATTTGTTGTTATTGGGCATGCTCATATTAGTGCAAGCTTTAAATCTGAATTGGAGTTTAAGTATTTGGTCTGATTGAGAAGTGCGATGCAAAAATTGTAAGAATTGCAGTGTAGTGCAAAAATTTTGATTATTGGAAGTGTAAAAATACACTGATCGAGCTAACAAGTTATCATTGATGTCTCCAAAGTAGCCATGTCTTTATGCATATTTTTAGTACCATATTCTTTACATTTTGCATATTTCGGGTTGGGAATATGTCGGATTTATGTAGTATATGCTTATTTGTCAGAAATGGAGATCTACATAAGTTTCTGTTTAACATTGCAGAATATGGAACCATTTCGGGAGAAAATCAAGAAGCGAGAACCGGAGCTCAAAGCTACTCGACATCGACAAGCCTTATTTGATCTCGAAAAGCCATGTCTAGACACCTGCCAGGATCGAGGAGGATCATGTCGAGAAGCCGAAGACGAACAACCCGGCTCCAGCAACCTACTCGAGATCGAGTACCATTACTCGATGTCGACAAAGCTTCAAAGACAACCAGGAGTCGAGAAGGCCACCCGAGGATGCCGAGGAGAGACTACCCGACCATGCCCGGACACCGTCCTCGAGATCGAGTTATGTTACTCGAGATCGACAAATCCGGGGAGCCATGACCGCGCACATCGAGAAGATCTACCCGACGCTGCCGAGAAGACCTAGTCGATAAGGCCACCCAACTCGAGATCGACGAGAGGTACTCGAGATCGAGTACACTTGTGAGCCCTATCCGAGCCTGTCGAGCACCATCTAGCCGAGACGCTGAGCTAGCCCAGTCGATGACACGTCTACTCGAGATCGAGTAGGTTTACTCGAGATCGAGGAAGCCTCCAGAAGTCGCGTAACGCGTTTTGATCTACCCTACTCGGATTGGATTCCTTGGGGCTGAAGATTGCCAAGTTCTATCCGATTCTATCAAGTTACATCATGAAGAGAGATCTATCCACTTGAAGACCTTTTAGATACAATTCCCTTATTTAGATTTAATTATGTTATTGCTTTTATTTATCATTAAGCTTTTCGATATAGTTTTAGATATAGATAGATATTTCTATCCTTGAGTAGCAAGGTTTAGAAGCCTATAAATAAAGCCCCTGGGGCTGTTTTCTAGTCATTCAATCACACAACAATTAGTAGGAGTAGTAGAGAGAGAGAGAGAGTGAGTGGCCAAGAGGAGTGGGTGAAGCGAGAGTGGAATTGGCTTCCTTTAGTTGTAAGCTCTGTTGGTTTAATGCAATTAGTTTCTTTTCATCAATCAATGTCTGAGGTTGCGATGAAGCGCAAGCAGTCCACCCACTTCTAGGGTCGGGGCGAGCCCGACGTTAGCAATGCGTGTTTGAGGTAAAGATCCGACTTTTATCATGTTTTGAGCATCTACTACTTGTTATGTGTTTATTACCCATCTAATGGAGGTCCATGCTAACAACTTGGATTGTAAACATAAAATCGGTAGAGACAATTAGGGTTTCTTGAAAGAGTTGTCTAATTGTTGGAAAAGGCGAAAGCTTAGTCCTTTGATGCGATTCACATGATTATCTGTTTTATTTCTGCCTTACGCATGCTTGGTTATCGTTGTTGCAAACCCCAATCTTGGACGTCCTTTTCATACAGTTTATTTCGAGATCCCAAAGCACTTGTCTTTATTTTATTTTGTTTCGTTTTAGTTTTCTGCCCTTACTCGAGATCGACTAGCACTTCTCGATCTCGAGTTACTAATCTTCGACCCAGGTCGCTGTAGCTTCTGTGTGCAGGTGATCGACAAGAACCAAATCGACGTCGACCAAGACCCTACTCGATCTCGAGTAGCCTTTGTCGAGATCGACCAACCCCTGTGCTTGCTGTTGCGCTGTGTTCGACTGTCCGATCTTCTGTCGAGTTGCTGTACTCGAGATCTAGGACCCCTGTTGTCGACTTCGTGAGATTTCTCTGCTACCTAGGATCCGCTGACACGCTTCCTCGTGGATCGATCCTGACTTCCCACTACTGCATCGGGAGGAAGTCTTGTAATTATTTGCAAGGGACGGAATCTGGTTTGCTGGGATTTATTTATATTTTAATTTGCATTCTCGATTTCCTCCTTACATCAAATTGGCGCCGTTGCCGGGAAAGCTATCATTCGCGCCTTAGGTAGTTAGTTCTCACGTCTGCTTTGAGTTACTGTACAGGTGTATGCACCGTTCTGGTCAACCACCTGAGTTTGACGGCTTAGACAACCCAGAACGTCTTATACAAGCCCACGCTAGACTGAAAAGAGCCATGGCTGCCGCAGAAACCCAGGAACAGCTGATACAAAGGCTTACAAGGGAACTGGCCACTAAAGATGCTGCTATCGCCGCTGAGAAAGAAGCCAGGGAGCAAGCAGAAGCTGAGCTTGCCCAATATCCAACTACTGTAGAGGATTATATGCATCCAACTCTCGTCGTGCCTGAATCGGCGATTCTAATTCCTGAAAACTCCTTTGAAATTCGCACTCAATTTCTTATAGAGCTTAAAAATAATGCTTTTATGGCAAATTTAATGAGTGTCCCCTTGAACATATTACCAACTTTTCTGACATGTGTCGTACTCTTGTTGAAGGTACAACTCTGGAATATGTCAAGATGAAAGCTTTTCGTTGGTCTCTCACTGGGCCTGCACTGAAGTGGTTTGAAGGGCTGAAACCAAGATCACTCACAACATGGGCCCAAGTAGAGCAAGAGTTTTTGAATAAATTCTTCCCACCCGCCAAGACAGCACTCCTCCGCCAGAAAATCACCGCCCTCAAACAGAAGCCTGGGGAACCGCTGGCAAAGGCATGGGAACGCTACAAAGAACTGCTGCGATCTTGCCCTACTCATGGACAACCACCCTACGTCATTCAGGAGATCTTCTTCAATTCTCTTGATCAAGTCACTAAGGACAGGATCAATCAGTACACTCGCTATGAGTATCTGACGATGCCACCAATCGACGCCTAGGGTGTGCTAGACAAGCTCACCAATTATGACAACAAATATGGGTCTACTACAAACTATGAGGAGAACTCCTATGCCAGGCCAGTACCATCTATGCCACTCTATGAGCCAGCAAAGGAGATTGACCCAGATGTTAGAGAGCAGTTCTACAGAGACCAGAATTGCAAGCTCCTAAAGCAAGTCAAATATCTGTCTGTCAATCAGCCTTGCATCGAATGCGGATCACAGAGGCACACCACTACTGAGTGCCCACACACTGAGCAAGTCAGAATGGCAGAGACACATGAATAGGCAGCCTACGCTGGGGGTCCCAATCGCTACATGGGAGATCAAAGGTTCTATCAACCACAGTGGAACCAAGGTCCCCCTAGGAACCCCCCACCCTACAGAGCTCCAGGCCATCCAGAAAGGGATCAAAAGAAGGATGATCTGCAGCTCATCCTTGAGGAGATGCGTCGGAATCAGGGCACCATCAACAACCAGTTCCAGAACATCACTACAAAATTTGGAGAACTGGATATCTGGAAAAGAGGAATAGAGACCCAGATGGGTCAAATCGCTGCACAGATCCCACGACCATCCGGACAGCTCCCTGGGCAAACAGAACCAAATCCTAAGGGGAAAACCGGACACGTCGCAGCTATCAAACTCAGAAGTTGGCATCAATTACACGAGCCAGAGGTCGGGAAACATCAAGACAAGGCAGAGCAACAACTCGACATAGAGCAGACTCAACTCGATCTCGAGGAGACTCTACTCGACCTCGACAAAAATCTGCTCGACACAGACCAGAAGCTGAGCTCGGTCTCCACTGCGCAGCCCAGCAAGTCGAAGTCGACCACCCAAGTCGATCTCGAGGAGCCTCTGGTCGAGATCGAGGAACAACAAGCCGACGTCGATGACTCTGCAACACCTCCGACGTCTGATCTGGCTCCGAAGCAGAAAAAGCCACTACCTTTCCCTTCCAAAGCACAGAAAGATCCCAATGCAGGTAGGTTTACCAGATTTGTTAATATGCTACAAGAACTGAATGTTTCTATTCCGTTTATAGAAGCCCTGCAAGAGATGCCTGGCTATGTCAAATTTCTGAAGGAAATCCTGAGTAAGAAGCGATCCATCTCAAAGATGGCAGGCGAATGCAAAGTACTCCACTTCCCTGAAAAGAGACCTGAACCTGGTAAGTTTTCTGTTACTGTGGGTTTTGGACAATATAAATATGAGTCTCTGTGTGATTTAGGAGCAAGTGTGAGCATCATGCCTTTATCAATCTGGCGGAAGGTCAAGATAGGATGCATAGAGCCGGTGGATGCCAAATTATACATGGCAAACAATACAGTGGTCATCCCTACAGGTATAGTTGAGAATGTCCCCGTCCAGGTTGGTAAATTCTTTGTTCCAGCAGATTTCCTTATCATAGACTATGCTGAAGATCCTACTAGCCCTATTATTCTTGGTAGACCATTTTTAGCTACTGCAGATGCCAGAATTAGTGTCAAGAATCGATCGCTCACCTTCACCATAGGCGATGAGGTTTTGGATTTCTCTTTTGGCCCTGCAAAAGAGGAAATTTCATGGCTGGAGGTGAAAAGCATCAGCTACCACGGGACCAAGCAAACAGCGGAGGAAAGCACCAGCACTGTACTCGAGGTCGACAAGAGCAACTCGATCTCGACAAGGGTTCTACTCGATCTCGACAAGACTTTGTCAATATCGACGTCCTCTGCTGAGCCACTGACTTGCCCAGAGCCTATGTATGGGGTCCCTATACTCGAGGTCGACCAGCAGTACTCGACATCGACAAGCTCCAAGCCCAAAGATTTCTGTTTTGGTTCCGAAAAGGTAAGCTCAGGTATGAATTCTACTGCCCCTCAATCCATAAAGAAAATTATCAATAATTTAAGGGGAGGTAAGGCCCCGTGGCGAGAGAATCTGCGGAAACTAAGAGCTGGAAGGAAGAAGAAGAAAGAGAAGGAAGATTATGCAAGCAATCATCTGTCAGCTGAGCTTGCATACTAACATCAGGACCTAGATGATCCAGGAGAAGGGCCAACCATGAGCGGGCCCCACACTAATGGTCCTTGAGCGCAAACGGAGAAGTCGGCCTAGCGACTCTAAAATCTAGAGCATGTATATAAACTTTATGAATTTTGGGACTTTTTGGTTTTTTGGTTTTTGGTTTTTTGTTTTTGGTTTTATGTCTTTTAGAATACTTCAGGTGGATAGTCTTGTTTCTGTGTGCAATCTAACACTTTTAGGTCGGCAAGCATATAAGGATCGCGAAAGTGGAATAAAGAAGTCCCTGAAAAACAGTCAGAATCGACGAAGGCCAAGTCAACGACGACAAGGAGGAGCAGCCCAGACACTCGTCAATATCGAGTAGGCCAACTCGATATCGACTAAGCCACCAGAAGCTCCTCGACTTCAGAAACCACTGGACGCAGACGAAGCTCCTCGAGATCGAGTACCCTGTACTCGAGATCGACAAGCATACTTCCTCGACCTGCACTGATTCACCCTCCTCGATATGTTATCCTGTGAGTTCCTTCCTTTACTCTTGTTTTTATTTAATTTTATACAGTAGGGACACTGTATATTTTAAGTATGGGGTGGGCGAAGAGCTCATTATCATTATTATATGTTTTAGTTTTGCTTTAGGTTTTACATGGTGAAATTTTAATTTTTATGTTATGCATTCATGTTTAAATTTTATGCATTTTAGTCTTTTGTCATACTTTAGTCTCGTTTTTCGCATAAAAAAAATATATAATAGAAAATGTCGAAAAAAAAGAAAAAATATGCATGTTTAAATTTTTGCAGGTTTTTATACCCTAACTTAGATGTCCTATGATGATAAATAATGATTGACTTGATCATATAAATCCTATGGCATGTTTGGAAGGTTTAGCCTAAGTCCTCGAAATTGTTTTTATGTGGATTGTGAACTTGTGATGAAATTGAGCACATATGATCCTAAGCTAAAGGTAAAATCCAACAAAAATTGTCCCAGTGAGAATTTTGGCCTTATAGGGAGAACATTAAAAATCCCTCTGCTTTCTTGAGTGAATTTACTCTTCCTATGCATCTCTAAATGTTGTGATAGTTATTCAAAGCCAATGCATTTATTTGTTTATGTTAATGAGAATTAAATGATGGAGGCACCTTTTAAGCCGATTTCATCCTCTCTTTACCTACCCTGCATTATCCCTGCTTGAAGCCAGAACATTAAGCCTGAGATTTTTATTGTGAACTCCACAAAATTATCCTTAGCCAAATTGAGCATGACGCCCATTTGAGAATTAAGACTTAGAGTTGGTTGAAATAATGGTTTGTGGAAGGAATGAGCTTATGTTAGAATTCAAACAAGAAGGATTTTTGAGTTTATTGAGATATGGGTTGGTTTTATATTTTTATCTTGCTATGCATATTATGTAAAAGGATTTTTGGCTCACCTTATAAATGCACCATTAGTTTTTGTTTTATTTTCGTTAAAAAAAATCGAAAATAAAAAAGAGAAAGAGTACATATGTTTGAGAATAAAGTGCATGAGCCAAATTTACCTTATTTCTTTCACTATTTCGCAAGACACATACTTTGAAGAGGTTGAGGAAGTTTGAAAGGTTACATACTTCATTGAGATAAATTGAAAGAGTTTGGTTGATGCATATGATTGAGAGTTATGGTTTGGTTATGTTGGAGATTTAGGAGTCTTGATTCCCGAATTTTATTAAACACCACATGGCCAAATAATTCCATACCCTTATATTTCTTACCAAGCCCCATTACAACCCCGCCGAATGGAATCTTCTTTGAAGACTTCTATTGAGCGAAGTCCTCCTGATGATACTTGTTGCATTTTCATAATTGGTTGCGAAGTGGATTATATTTGAATTGCAATGTTTATGAGATTGTATATGGAATTGAGTTGAGAGTTGATCTTCATAGCCTAAACACATTGAGAGCTGAGTGTAAACACATTATCCCTGTGAGGTTGGATTTATATTGCCTCTGTCTATGGATCGCTCATATATGTGTGATGACGTTAAATTCACTTGTCTTACATTGCTACTACTGAGATGTTGCTTTTGACAAAAGGCGAAGACTTGAAGGATGTGTGGTAGGTCTTGGTTATTGTTTGGCTATTGCTTGAGGACAAGCAAGTCTAAGTATGGGGTGATTTGATGTCTCCAAAGTAGCCATGTCTTTATGCATATTTTTAGTTTCATATTCTTTACATTTTGCATATTTCGGGTTGGGAATATGTCGGATTTATGTAGTATATGCTTATTTGTCAAAAATGGAGATCTACATAAGTTTCTGTTTAATATTGCAGAATATGGAACCATTTCGGGAGAAAATCAAGAAGCGAGAACCGGAGCTCAAAGCTACTCGACATCGACAAGCCTTATTCAATCTCGGCAAGTCATGTCTAGACACCTGCCAGGATCGAGGAGGATCATGTCGAGAAGCCGAAGACGAACTACCCGGCTCTAGCAACCTACTCGAGATCGAGTACCATTACTCGATGTCGACAAAGCTTCAAAGACGCATGCTTGATGCGATTCACATGATTATCTGTTTTATTTCTGCCTAACGCATGCTTGGTTATCGTTGTTGCAAACCCCAATCTTGGAAGTCCTTTTCATACAGTTTATTTCGAGATCCCAAAGCACTTGTCTTTATTTTATTTCATTTCGTTTTAGTTTTCTGCCCTTACTCGAGATCGACTAGCACTTCTCGATCTCGAGTTACTGATCTTCGACCCAGGTCGCTGTAGCTTCTGTGTGCAGGTGATCGACAAGAACCAAACCGACGTCGACCAAGACCCTACTCGATCTCGAGTAGCCTTTGTCGAGATCGACCAACCCCTGTGCTTGCTGCTGCGCTGTGTTCGACTGTCCGATCTTCTGTCGAGTTGTTGTACTCGAGATCTAGGACCCCTGTTGTCGACTTCGTGAGATTTCTCTGCTGCCTAGGATCTGCTGACACGCTTCCTCGTGGATCGATCCTGACTTCCCACTACTACATCGGGAGGAAGTCTTGTAATTATTAAGGGACGGAATCTAGTTTGCTAGGATTTATTTATATTTTAATTTGCATTCTCGATTTCCTCCTTACATCAATCATCAGCAGAGAAGATTGTGAAGTTAAATTCTTATTATTAGTACTCTGACATAGAATGTATTTGGGCATGGTTTTCTATGAATAATTTTGCCCATCAAAATTCTCAGGTTGCTATTATATTATTGCTATTGAGAAGTATAATTGAGATGATTGTGAAGTGGAATTGTGAATTGCAATCTAAGTTATGAGTTTATGCATACCTTGTGTTAGTAATATAAGGTGTGTAAACTAGTGCTTGTATTTAAGTCTGCTAGCCTCTTGTGTTACTAATACAAGTGATTATCTATCTAATTATAAAGAGAGTACTAATTTTTTTGTGTTTATTAATTACCTTTTACCTCTCTCTTCTATGATTATTTTCCTTTTCATTTACATATCATGTTAAAACACTACTGACATGCGGTGCTTCCCTTTGGTGGTGCTTTGCTTCGTGTTCTTTGTTGATGTCCTCAACAATACGGTTTTAGTCTGCGTAGTTTCATTCAGTTCTAGCTGAATGCATGTTACGTATTGATTGCTCCTTTTTTATTTCCTGTATTTTTGGTTCTTTGTTGTATGTTCAACGGTTCATTCATCTACCGACCATTTTATTTGTTTTATTATATCATTATTTCTCATATTTATTTTAATTAAAAATGTTACATTTAAATTTTATATTTAACAATTTCTTTCAAAGTTGTTTTAAAAGTAATTTTTCTTTATTTTTTATCTATATATATTTTTTATTTTCGTCAACTATTTAAATAAAAAATATCATAAATAATTAACAAGTATAGTGTTTTTTTCAAAATTTGTTTTTAAAAAAATCTTATTATTTGGTATACAAAAAAAAATTCACGAAATTTTTTTAGCACCACTAGCCGAAATCTTGACTCCACCACATGTTTGATGTGTCTGGATGGTAATGGTGCTAAGGGTATGGTCAGTTCATGAAGGGTAAGATGGTAATGGTGCTGCTAACATGGTGATGGCAGACAATTGTGACGAGTGGTATCACAGTTAGCATGTCTTCCATTTTTTTGGAAGACATAAGAGCCTTTTGTGTCATTAATAGAATTGTAATAGATTATAATAGAAAATGAATGAAGGATAGTAGCATCGCTGGATTTTCCTTCAAACCTAATACTCTTCATTTTGTGATGATAATTTAGTTTAGGGTTTTGTGGAATTGGATGTGCTAAGTGATAGATTGGGAAGGGTTTGATGGGATTTATGGGTAATTCGGGTGTAAACCAACATTATGCAGTTGTACGTGGATATTTCAATCGAATTTGCATTAATGAAACAGTGAGTTGTGTTTGTGTTGGTGCTTTGGTACCATTGAAGCCTTTTCCCCCGAGCTTAGCAGCAACAGAGGAGGATGAAGATGCCCGCCTTGCTCGACATCGGGTTCATGGCTGGTCATCGGGCTCAATGGTTCAGCAGATCCGCCCAGGCAAGGAGAGGTTGTGACGGCGGCGAGGAATCTCCAAGCACCGGTGGTGGAGCTTCGGGCTGGGATCTGGGCAAGGGCGACTCGGACTCGCCTGAAATCCTCCTTCCACAAATTTCCAATCAAAACTACTCTGTTCAATATATTTTCACCACCACTCCCTCACCACCCTTCTTTATCCCCCACCACTCTCCTAAAATAAACCGATTGTTGCATACCCAGTTACAAGAAGTAAAGATTTGTCATCTTACTAATATTACGGAAAGCATGCTAAAGATATACCCTGGATAGAGAATGAGTGGTTAATATTCATGTGTTATATGCATAAATCGATATTCTGAAATGCATTGTTGTGGTGAACCCTAACCCTTGAATATTTTTTATTATATTATTTACAAAAACTTGGTTTTTATAAATTTTATTATTTTTAAGTGGTGTGGCCGGGGAGACGGGATTTAATAAACCACTCATTCTCTATCTAATAAGCTAACTAAATTAACGATTTATTACTTTTTTATACTATTTGAGTCATAAAACTAGTAAAAATTATAAAAATTTCAAGTCTATTAATCTACTTTTTTTTCTTCCCATCCAAGGAGGGTACACGTGGAACCACCTTTTATTCTCACAAAACTAATGGAATGTGTGACACGTTCACGACTCGTATTGAATAATACAAGTATGGACGTTTTATGCATTGGGAGGTTTTGGAAGATAGCACATATTTTTAATTGGAAACATATCATCCATTAAATATAGAGATAATAGATAAGGTGGGACATGCGAACCATAGGATGCATCGAGATATGCATGCATGCATAGTTAATTTGTTGAACATATGTACACCAACTATTTAAGTAGTGGTATTTGTAAGATGAGTTTCATCGATCGATCAGCTAACAAGCAAAGATATACTTCCGATCAACAAATCAAATCCAATCCAAAAAAATGAAAATCAAAATTGTGATTTTGGGTGCCCTAATAGTAAGCCTTGTTTTGGTCGGATTTCAAGTGGATGCAAAAAGTTGTTGTAATGGCCCAGAATTATGATTTCCGGGTTACGTTTCAAGGGATAAAACCCCTTCTTTGGATCTTGCAATCCAGGTACGGGTCGAGGTTTCAAACTCATTTTATGATTAGTAGAAAGAGGGATTTCAAACCCTAAAAGTCATGAAGGGTCGTTGGGTACCCTTAACCTATCTTAAGACTATGTCGCGAAATTTAATTCAAATGAAAGTAAAGCGGAAGCAAAGTTAAGATACAAAGTGTCACGGCAGAGCCGGGTCAAAACCAAAACATAAGCGAATTATTACCATTTACACCAAGTTAGAGAATTAGTCAGATCGAGCCACTCATGCGGGACCGTCAGTCCTCGCTGAGGCCACATAGTATGTGCTATACCTAATAAAGATGCTCTAATGCAGTACGAAAGTCAAACACACTAACATGCTCCTAGTCATAATAATGTGTAAAAATACTGTAAATGGCCCAAGACAATGCCAAGTGGCATATCCCTCTCCTACCTCCACCCTCGTCCGAAAGGGCAGAGACTGGCCAGCTCGTGAATGCATTCCATTATAATCGGGCGGCACGCATGCCCAACCCACTCCACAATAAAGCCCGCAGGCATCTCATAATATAAGGAAGTTTCATGACTCGATTGACTCAGGACGGGACCCGATGGGACTAGGTCGTCCTATAACCCTAGCAAAGACTCTAGGACTATCACAGATAACGGCCATTCTGTTTCAAACGCATAAAGTAAGCAGATGCTCATTCAATTAGTGCAACCTAAACATGATACTAAATGGCATGCTTTTATGCATATGCAACACCTAACATAAAATGCAACAACATGCATGAATGTCCAACCTGAGTAAGCCCCCTAGGGAACTTACCTGAAGATGCAGAACAGCAGGATAATACAAGCAAGGCCCAAATGCAAGTCCAAAGCAATCCAAAAGCAATACACACCTATCATCAAACCGTTTCCATAAGCCATCGGACCAACATTCATACACACCAAACCCAAGTTCTCACATCCTCAAAATCAATCGATGGTAAAACCATTTTCCAAAACCTTTTCGATACGATCAACATCAACCAAAATCATTCTTCCCAAAAAATTCCAACTCTTAAATCTCAAGTCAAATCAACTCAGAAAATCAACAATTCCTTTAAAGTCATACTTAGCCAAATCCTGACATTAAACATTTAAACCTTAAAACCAATCTCTCAAAATCATATTATAGAAATAATTCCGGCATTTTGGTTTTCAAGGCAACAGTCCTTAAGGAGAAAATTCCGAAACTAGAAAATAATTTATCATCAATATATATAATTAACATCAACTACTTTATTAATAATTCATTTCCAAAAATCACATATTTAAATCATTACACAATATTTATCCCAATAATGTTATTTTCAAATACTTTTATAATCCATAAAATTTCACAAATATATATTTATTATTAAACTCCATAAATTGCATAATAATAATAATATTCTAATAGAGTAACAATAACATAAAACAATTAACAAAATGTAAAGGATTTAACAACAACAACAAAGCCCTCAACCCAAAAATATAACCCGGACAGAAAAGCCCAACCAGATCCGGCCCATAAAATAAGAAAGTGAAGGGGAAGGAAACCGGATCCCACAACCCGTCTCCCAAAACCCGGATCTCAGAGGAAGAAAAGAAAAGGGGCAAACCCGGCCCAAAAAAAGGAAAGAACAAAAGGAAACCCGGATCCAAGAAACAAAGGCCCAACCCAAGCCAAATACCTGCCCACATGTGAATCTGGGAAGGGAATAAGAAATCCTCAACCGGAGTTCTGCACAGGCGCTGCTCAATGACGACGAAACGGGGAGAAGGAGAAGAGCCCAGGGCCTCCGGCAGCCTTCCCTCGCTCACAGACCGACACCCTCACTCAACCACCCTTTTTCTGATGACCCTGGAACACGAAAAGAAACGAATAAGAGTGGAGAAGAGACTCACCGAAGGCTCGAGATCTTCGTCGGAAAGGGGATCTAGTCGGCTTGATTCTGCTCCGTCGAAGCCGGGATCGTCCTCTACTGGTTCTAGGAAGGAGTAGGAGGAGTAAGAGCGAGATCGAAGGGAATATGAATCGAAATCGAGATCAAACGAAACTAAAACCTTGAATGGAAAGACAGGGAATGCAAGCGGCTCGCTGGCGGCGGCGTCGGATGGCTGGGCTCCCTCTCCGGCGTCTAGAGGTAAAGGGAACGCGGAGAGGTGGTCGCTGGTGGCTTCGGCTCGGCGGAAAACACCTTCTTCTTCTGGGTGGAACAGGGAAGCACAGATTCGGATGCTCGGTGACACGGAATAGCCGGTGGTTGTCGGAAACAGAGGATGACGGGGCTCAGTGATGGTTGACGAAGGCGAGGTGACTGAAGGTGGTGGTGTTGCTGGTGGCTCGCGGCGACGACAAGAGGCGGAGGAGCTGCTGAGGGGTTTGGATTTTGAAAACAAAAGGAGAGGTATGAGTTTATATTGCATTTTGTGAAATCAGACAAAGAAGGGAGAGGGAGGCCTGGGTTTCTGAAGTCAAAATGGAGAGTAAAGGGGAGAGGGTCTGCTTCCGATAAGGAGGAGGGAGGGATTAGGAGGGTGTTACAACTGGAAATGGCGTGGGAGCAGATCAAAAATAGGGGCTGATGGTTTAGCCAATTCACGCAAAGGATGGGTGGATGGGAGTTGTTACAGACTTACAGTCAACCTAGAGCAAAGCTGCTGGCTCTGGTTGCAAGAGGAAAACGCCAAGGAAAGAGGAGAAAAGAAGTAAAAAAAAATGCTCCCCATAAATCCCAACTCAAAATTATCCGAAAATGAATCTCAAAACCCGCTCTCTCGACGTTATCCCGACTCGACTTAAAAGATTTTCAATTTTCCAATTCCGAATTTAATAAAGAACTCCAAATGTTATTTTAAATTTTCGGATATGAAAGTGGGATAAAGCATATTTTAAATTTTTAACTAAATAATGCCGGAACTCGTTTTAAGGATTTTAAAATACGATTTTTTTTAAGGCGAAGATGAGGATTTCCATGTATCCGAATTTTTTTTTTGACCTAAATCCCTTTTATTTTATTATTTATTAAAATTTATTATTTAAAAAATCCGAGCCTTTACAGTTGTTGCCCGAGTACCACTGTGAGAAACATATATAATGTATGTCGGGCAGGGGGAGGCACTCGGGAGTTTTGTGCCAAATTGTCAGGATTTATAGTTCATTCTTCGAGCACTTGCAAACCGCCGAATTTGGTTAAGTATGATATGGAGGTCATCTTAAGCTAATGAGATGGCGGATTATATATGTTGAATATGGTATGAGATGATGAAACGAGATGAGAAATTGAAGTGAGACATTAATGTTGTTGATGATGGGATGGTTAACTTATATATGTTTTATGTGAATCTTATGTGTGTTATTTGATATGCTTTGTGTAAGTTAGACTTAGACTTATTATGTTGCTTATCTTCTAGGTGAGCTCTAATCTGCCTAGATTTGCTAGATTGCTGTATTGCTTGGATTCTGCGCTTCTCCAAGTAAGTTTTTTGAACTTACTCATGATGGACGCTCTATGCACTGGGTGTTATATAGTAGGTTAGTGTTCATGCACCATACGACTTAGAATCACGCTTAGGATCTAAAATGGAATCCATATGACTTGCTATATGTCTTTGCTAGAAAACGGACGTTATAGGTGTTTATCGGATGATACGGTTTTCTCTATTCTTGTCATCTTAGTAGGGCTCTTTGGTAATAAGTTTCCATAGGACTCTTATAGAAAGTTGCTTGCAATTGATGGGTGAGGTAGACTTTTTGGTAATAAGTTTCCATAGGACTCTTAGAGCCTTAGGCCTTGTATGGGTGTCGTTGTTTGCCTTCCCTTCATAGTTAGTAGGCTTCTTACATAGGGATGGCCTGCACCATGGGTGAGGTAGTTCCCTTCAAAGGGAGTTGCTATTGGATTTCCTTAGGAGCCTAGAGGGATATGCTATTTGGCAATTCTTGTAACAGCGCGCTTCTTTATTTATGTCTGCACTTAATTATCCGCATGCTTGTCTGTTTAAGTTCCGCTTTGCATTACGCATTTCATCTTAGGAATAAGATGCTTATTATATGCCTCTCAGAGTGTGTTTACACACGCGCATGAGTGGCCTGATGATTTACCCATATCCCCCTCTTTTTTTTATTAGATTCAGGTAATCGCTAGTCGCTATCTTTGCTTATATGGGCGCATGGCGGGTTCAGACATTTGGCGTTAGATTGAGAGCTCGATAGGCCACTAGACTTTCTCTCTTTTATACTCTTTTATGTTGTTTTGTCCCGTCTTTTTCGTGGAACCTTTGGGATTGTATTTTGCTTTAACTTCACTTATGCTGGTTGCCTGCCTAAATGGATTTTCCACGTTGGAGATTTAGGACAGGCGCAAGAGTTTACCCCGGGGTCTCCAATGGACTTTACGGATTTGGGTGCAAAATCTCACTTTAAGTGACAGATTTTATGTTTCAAACCTTCAACCTGTACCCGAACCGCAAGATACAACGAGGGGTTTTATCCCTCGAAACGTAACTCGGGAATCATAATCCCGGGTTGTTACAGGAACGCGATTTCATAAATTGCTTGCTTAGTTAATCTAATATTTTGATGCATTTTAATTAACTTTTGGACTAGGATTGAAAGTTCATTTGGCTGTGAATCGGCTAGATTGTCCATTTCCTCCTAGCTAGGATTAATTATTATCACTGGTATCCTTTATTTGTTTATCGATCAATACTATTTATTAAAGGCCTAATTAGTAAAGCTTGTAAAAGTGTTATAGAAATGTTCTTCGGGCCCTTCAAAGAAATATTTTTCAAATATTAAGGACTTCTTTAGTATAAGATTGTATAAGGTAAACGGAATTGAAATAAATTTTGTATTCGAAAATATAGTGTATATAAGTTTTGTGAGTCTATATGACAAAAGAATGCTATTTTTTGTATGAAAAATAAGATAAAAATGGTAATGATTAGAGGAGTACATAGTTATCCTTATTCAAATGGGTGTTTGAAAGAGGAGGAATAAAACCATTTTTTTAAGAAAAAGTGGGAAAAGAGGGTAATGATTAAAAATTTTAACAATGTATCTTGAACTATAAATAGGCTAGTGACTACATTCGCTTTGTTGTGGTGAACCCTAACTATAAATGGGCAAGCACGCATATACTTCCGATCAAATATCAATAAATCAAATCCAGTCCCAAAAAAATGGACATGTGATAACCGAGTAATAATTAATTAAAACACACATTTATTACGACAGGCAAAAGCTGAGTGATAATGAATTTAGATAGTTTAATGCCAAATATATATTTTTAATTTATTGAGGTCAGAAAGTTTAATTGTTCAATTGAGAATGCATTGTTGTGGTGAACCATAACTCTTTAATATTTTTTTATCATATTATTTAAAAAATCTTGGTCTTTATAATTTTTCTTATTTTTTAGTGGGGTGGCCGGAGAGAGAGGGTTTAATTAACCACTCAATCTCTATATACAAGCTAACAACATTTTGATTTAATACTTTTTTAAACTATTTGAGTTATGAAACTAGTAAAAATTATAAAAAATTACAATTCTATTAATCTACTTTTTTTCTGCTTTCTGTTCCCATCCAAGGAGGGTGGTACCACTTTTTATCCTCACGTTTTATGCATTGTGAGGTTTTGGAAGATAGCACATAATTTTAATTGGCAACATATCATCTATTAAAAATAGAAATAAGAAATAAGATGGGACATGCGAACCATAGGATGCATATCTCAAGAGATAAGGTGGGACATGCGAACCATAGGATGCATTGAGATATGCATGCATAGTTAACTTGTCGAACATACGTACACCAACTATTTCAGTAGTGGTATTTGTAAGAGGAGTTTCATCTATCGATCAGCTAGCAAGCAAAGATATATATATATATATATATATGTTACATGTGGTTTTCTTTTTTTCATTTTGTCCTAATTGCAGCCTTTTTTGGGGTGGTGACTGTAGGTGAAGTTGGTAATGAAGCTCTTGAAAAAGGCATCGATGCATGTTCTGAGTTTTGCAACAAGGGTTCTATTCGTACACTTGAAATTTAAATTGCGTAAACAACGCATGTGCATGGAGATATCACGCGTGTTAAGGCATGCATATATAGTGTGCAAATTAAATAAGCGTGATCTTGTTATGTTGTTTTGTTTTCAATAAATGTCATATGTGACAAAATATTAAGGGGGTATGGCAACTAGCTAGCCTCTGGTGCTAGTTTTTATGTCTACTAGCCTCTAGTGCTAGTAAAATAAGGGATTATCTATCTAATAATAAAGAGTACGAGTTTCTTGTGTGTGTTTATTAATTACCTTTTCTCTCTTTTTTTTTACGATTATTTTCCTCTTGATTTGCATCACATGTTAAAAATATCTAGAAATGAAATTCCGACCTCCAAATTAATTAGGCCAACAAAAAGGGGAAGGCGGACTTGTCTAGCTCCAAAATAAAAAACCTCGAATAAAATACAATTGGAAACAACACAGACTCTTTGAATTGAAAAATAAGCTAATGAGGTGAACATTAATTCATCTAGGAACCGAGGAAGAGACGAATTGGAAGAACAATTGATCAACCTATATCCTTCATAATTATAATAATTGGAAATTGTGTGAGTGTATCGATGAATGAACAATCCTAGATGCACCTGTCCACTAAGTGGTAAACATATATTTTGCTGGTATGATTATGTGAGTCTAAATAACTCAACTCGACCTCTAATACCAAAACCTCGTAAACTCAAACAATCCACCTCAAGTAATCGCCTAATCATAGGTACAAAATAAGGAATCAATTAGTGGTTTTTTTAACTGTAAAAGAGGGGTTTTGGAAGTAGTTAATTAGGGTTTTATGATCCAAGCACAAATGGGAGACATTCATGGATGATTTGAGAATTTAGTGCAAATCCCCCTATTTAAATTCCACTCAAAAAACAATAATGTGGCATAATGTAAATTTCTAAACTTTATCATAAATCATGTCATAAATTAATTATATATAGTATTAGAAAAAGTCTAGGTGATGGAGTTAGTTTCTATTGAATTTATATACACCTGCAAAGACCAGCCCAAGGTGGTTATAGTTGCAGGGCCAGTACGTCAAAGATGCAGAAGACACCGCAAAACAAGTACAATTTGAATCCATTGAGATTGAAGAAAGATAAGATATTCCAGCAGCTACCTTGTTGAGGATATCAGCCCCCCTAGGCGGCACTGTCAATGGACTATCTTACATATCGTTTCTAGTGGAAACACAAGAGATGCATTATATTGAGCTGATCCAGCTAACATGCCCCTAGGCGGCACTGTCAATGCATCCTTTGCGTGCAATGCCAATGCCTATGGTAATATAACACCTCTTACCATAGAAACAACCTTATTGTGAAAATGTTTAATCCTAAACCTCCATTTTATATCAATGGTCATTTATAAAGTGGTGGCAAATTTGAAATTTATGTGAACTTAAACCTTTTTATAAAAATTATTAAAAACGCTTAGCAACCCCCCCCCCCCCCCTAACTCCCATCTCTCGGACATGAAACCCTCCTCCCTCGTCTCACTCTTCACGCTCAATTTCGGTGAAAGACGACTCATCCCTTCTGAATTGCTTGCTGGCGCCGCCTACCATTCCTTGTCGGTCGCCAGTACCAACCCATCTCTTCTCCCTCGGTTGCTTCGCCTCTTCCTCTCTGATTTCGCTAGATCTGTCAATGAAGTTGGTTTTTTTTTGCCTGTTTCAATTTTTATTTTAATAGCACGCAAGCAATCGACAAGGCATAGAGAACGAAGGATGAAGATCGAGCGAGATCAAGGCTACTTGTCAGGTTCGGATTTTGAGTTTGATAAAAATTATGCGGATTCGATTAGGGCTATGGTTCAATGTCTCATGTTAATCTCCCATTATATGTTTTTGAATTAGTCTAATTCAATTTAACTAATTCCGATGGTGTTTGGGAAGATTTGAATTTGTATGATTCGATTTGCTGATTTCGATGGTGTTTGGGAAATTTGTTGTTATTGGGCATGCTCATATTAGTGCAAGCTTTAAATCAGAATTGGAGTTTAAGTATTTGGTCTGATTTAGAAGTGCGGTGCAAAAATTGTATGAATTGCAGTGCAGTACAAAAATTCTGATGATTGGAAGTGTAAAAATACACTGATCAAGCTAACAAGTTATCATCAGCAGAGAAAATTGTGAAGTGAAATTCTTATTATGAGTACTCTGACTTAGAACGTATTATGGCATGGTTTTCTGTGAATAATTTTTCCCATCAAAATTCTTAGGTTGCTATTGAAAAGTATAATTGAGAAGATTGTGAAGTGAAATTGTGAAATGCAATATGAGTTATGAGTTTATGCATACCTTGTGTTAGTAATATAAGGTGTGTAAACTGGTGCTAGTATTTAAGTCTGCTAGCCTCTTGTGTTAGTAATATAAGTGATTATCTATCTAATTATAATAGAGAGTATTAATTTTTTGGTGTTTATTAATAACCTTTTACCTCTCTCTTCTACGATTATTTTCCTTTTCATTTACATCTCATGTTAAAACACTGCTGACATGTGGTGCTTCCCTTTGGTGGTGCTTTGCTTCGTTCTTCGTTGATGTCCTCAACATTACAGTTTTAGTCTGTGTAGTTTCTTTCAGTTCTGAATGCATGTTACGTGTTGATTGCTCCTTTTTTATTTCCTGTATTTTTGGTTCTTTGTTGTATGTTCAACGGTTCATTCATCTGCCGACCATTTTATTTGTTTTATTATATCATTATTTTAATTAAAAATGTTACATTTAAATTTTATATTTAATAATTTCTTTCAAAGTTGTTTTAAAAGTAATTTTTCTTTATTTTTTATCTATATATTTTTTTATTTCCGTCAACTATTTAAATAAAAAATATCATAAATAATTAACAAGTATAGGTTTTTTTTCAAAATTTGTTTATAAAAAAATCTTATTATTTGGTATACAAAAAAAATTCACGAAATTTTTTTAGCACCACTAGCCGAAATCTTGACTCCACCACATGTTTGATGTGTCTGGATGTATTGACCAGCTTTTTCATACGGCTGCCTTTTTATACTAGACTTGAATTTGATATCATATATTCGACTTGGGATAATTCATCATTTCATATTGATCTCAACAAAATCAGTCCTTGCAATTCAAACCCATGAACGTTATAAGTTATGTATATAGGGGTGGTGTTATATGGTATGTACGTAGTACGTAGTGAAAATGGGGTTGTAGGATAAAAACAAAACCACGTTATAATTATATGCCTGTGTTATATGTAGGGTTGACATGGTACGGTAACCACCAAAAATCAAGAGATATTAACACATTATTTCACACTAGTATGCACCTATCTCAAGGAATATCGATTTATGCATTCATAACATGTTCATATAATCATCTTTATATGTGCGCAGAACAAGTTAGCAACCTATCATTTTATTCACCAACCATGCTTGACAAACTAAGAACATGTGTGCACAGACTGACATGGGACATATATGGCATAAGTTATGCAAGATCTAACAAACATCACAGGATATCATATGCACAACTTATCACTCATTTAGTTACACAATTAAGCAAGTCATAATATTACGGAAAGCATGCAAAAGATGTACCCTAAAAATACTGCTAAGGGTATTGTCAGTTCATGCAGGGTTGGTATATCAACAAGTCCCTAAGAGCCAAGCTCGAATGAAGGATAAGATGGTAATGGTGGTTCTAACATAGTGATGGCAAAGAAATGTGACGAGTGGTATCACAGTTAGCATGTCTTCCATTTTTTTGGAAAACATAAGAGCCTTTTGTGTCATTAATAGAATTGTAATAGATTATATTAGAAAACGAATGAAGGGTAGTAACATCGCTGGATTTTCCTTCAAACCTAATACTCTTCATTTTGTGATGATAATTTAGTTTAGGGTTTTGTGGAATTTGTTGTGCTAAGTGATAGATTAGGATGGGTTTGATGGGATTTATTGATTATTCGGGTGTAAACCAACATTATGCAGTTGTACGTGGATATTTCAATCGAATTGGCATTAATGAAACAGTGGGTTGTGTTTTTGTTGGTGCTTTGGTACAATTGAAGCCTTTTCCCTCGAGCTTAGCATCAAGAGAGGAGGAGGAAGATGCCCGCCTTGCTCGACATCGGGTTCATGGCTGGTCCTCGGGCTCAATGGTTCAGCAGATCCGCCCAGGGAAAGAGAGGTTGTGACGGCGGCGAGGAATCTCCAAGCACCGGTGGTGGAGCTGCGGGCTGGGATCCTGGCAAGGGCGACTCGGACTCGCCTGAAATCCTCCTTCCACAAATTTCCAATCAAAACTACTCTGTTCAATATATTTGCACCACCAATCCCTCACCACCCTTCTTTATCCCCCACCACTCCCATAAAACATACCGATTGTTGCATACCCAGTTACAAGAAGTAAAGATTTGTCATCATACTAATATTACGGAAAGCATGCTAAAGATGTACCCTAGATAGAGAATGAGTGGTTAATTAAATCACGCTATAATTATATGCATGTGTTATATGCATAAATCGATATTCTGAAATGCATTGTTGTGGTGAACCCTAACCCTTGAATATTTTTTATTATATTATTTATAAAAACTTGGTTTTTATAAATTTTATTATTTTTGAGTGGGGTGGCTGGGGAGACGGGATTTAATTAACCACTCATTCTCTATCTAATAAGCTAACTAAATTAAAGATTTGTTTTTTTATACTATTTGAGTCATGAAACTAGTAAAAATTATAAAAAATTTCAATTCTATTAACCTACATTTTTTTTCTTCCCATCCAAGGAGGGTACACGTGGTACCACCTTTTATTCTCACAAAACTAATGGAATGTGTGACACGTTCACGACTCGTTTTGAATAATACAAGTATGGACGTTTTATGCATTGGGAGGTTTTGGAAGATAGCACATATTTTTAATTGGAAACATATCATCCATTAAATATAGAGATAAGAGATAAGGTGGGACATGCAAACCATAGCATGCATCGAGATATGCATGCATGCATAGTTAATTTGTTGAACATATGTACACCAACTATTTAAGTAGTGGTATTTGTAAGATGAGTTTCATCGATCAATCAGCTAAAAAGCAAAGATATACTTCCGATCAACAAATCAAATCCAATTCAAAAAAAATGGAAGACAAAACTATGATTTTGGGTGCCCTAATAGTAAGCCTTGTTTTGGTCTGATTTCAAGTGGATGCAAAAATTTGTTGCCCGAGTACCACTGTGAGAAACATATATAATGTATGTCGGGCAAGGGGAGGCACTCGGGAGTTTTGTGCAAATTGTTAGGATGTATAGTTCATTCTTCGAGCACTTGCAAACCGCCGAATTTGATTAAGTATGATATGGAGGTTATCTTAAGCTGATGAGATGGCGGATTATATATGTTGAATATGGTATGAGATGATGAAACGAGATGAGAAATTGAAGTGAGACATTAATGTTGTTGTTGATGGGATGGTTAACTTATATATGTTTTGTGTGAATCTTATGTGTGTTATTTGATATGCTTTGTGTAAGTTAGACTTAGACTTATTATGTTGCTTATCTTCTAGGTGAGCTCTAATCTGCCTAGATTTGTGTTGTAAGGAGGAAATCGAGACTTGCAATTCAAAATATAAATAAAGTAAATCAAACCAGATTCCGTCCCTTGCAAATAATTACAAGACCTCCTCCTGATTTAGCAGCGGAAAGTCAGGATCGATCCTCAAAGAAGCACGTCAGCGGATCTCAGGCAGCGGAAAGATCTCAGCAAAGTCGACCAGAAGATTCCTCGATATCGAGTAAAGTACTCGATATCGACTAACCTGTCGAGTAAAAACAGAAAGCAAAAACGAAATACAAAACGAAAGCCAACATAAAGTACTCGATCTCGACCAACTTTCCTCGATGTCGACAAGATTTCCTCGACGTCGAGCAAAAATTCCTCGAGATCGACAAAGCAATAGAAACTCAAAAGTGCAACTTTTCGAACACAGAACACGAATTTCGACGAAACAAATCAATAACCTAAAGACTTTCAAGATCAGGGTTTCAACACCACAACGATAACCACGTAAAATAACACACAAAGGCATAAAAGATCATGCTTTTCATCAAACAACTTTCGTTATTAACAAATAGGAAGATAGAGGCTTTCGCATGAACCCTAATTGTTACTAACCCTTTTCACATAATTAACCAAAGTTGTATTAAGATCACTTTCACTTCAATAAAACAAACAAGGATCACCTTCAACTTTGGCAAAAGAATCATGCTCGCAGGGATAGAAGACGAATTGCATAAAAAGATCAAACCTTTACCGCATCACCTCACATGGCTACCGTCGGGCTCACCCTGGCCCTAGAAGTGGGTGGACTTCTCGCTCTTCATCATCAAGAAACTCATCAAAGATTTTAGGAAAATAAATTGCATTAAATAAACCAAAGAGAAGTTACAACCGATTGAAGACAAACCGTCTCTCAACACCTTCTCTCCTCTCACCACAAGCTCTCTCTCTCTCTCTCTCTCTCTCCTACATACTTCTCCTGTGTGCCTTCCAGTTTTATTAAAAGAATACTCAATTACCTCATCGCTGATGTTGAAAATGAGTACTCCCTTTCTTACGCTTATGTTGGCATCCACCGTTGCCAAGAAGGGTCTTCCTAGAATAATTGGACAAGCAGGGTCCTCCGCCATATCAATAACTAGAAAATCAGCAGGGAGAAAGAACTTACCTACCTGTACTGGCACATTGTCCACCATGCCTGTTGGGATGACCACCGTGTTGTTTGCCATATAAAGCTTAGCATCCACAGGATCTAGGGCACCTATCTTAATCTTGGACCATATTGTTAAAGGCATTATACTGACACTGGCTCCAACATCACATAAAGCATTAAGTTTATATTGACCAAATCCAATAGTTATAGCAAACTTACCTAGATCTAGCCTTTTCTCAAGAACGTCCATCTGGTTGCACTCCTCTGTGATCTCATCCATTGACCGCTTTTTGCTTAGGATCTCCTTGAGGAACTTGACATATGATGGCATTTCATTAAGAGCTTCTGTGAAGGGTATGGTGACATTGAGCCTTTGAAGCATCTTGATGAAGCGCTGAAACTTCTTCTCTGCTGGATCCTTTGGAGATTTTGTCGGAAAACGCAGGTTCTTCTTTGTCAGAGCTTGAATAGATGTCAGAGGTGTTGCAGCGTCCTCGTTGTCGACTTGAGTCTTCTCGACGTCGACTTGATTCTGCTCGACATCGATTAGTTTCCTCGATGTTGAGTTGGATTGCTCTGCAGACGAATCCAGGCCAAGCTGTTCCTCGACGTCGACTTCGTTTTGGTTGACATCGACCAACGTTTGGTCGACATCGACTTGTTGTTTGTTGATATCGAGTTGCTGTTCAGCTCTTCCCTTCTGCTTTCCGACTTCTGGCTCGCGTAGTTGGTGCCTGCTCCTGAGTTTTACAGCTGCGATGTGTCCGGTCTTCCCCTTGGGATTGGGCTCAGAAGATCTAGGGAGCGTACCTGCCTGTCTGGGGACGCTTGTCGCTAGCTGGCTAATCTGTGTATCAATCGATTTCCTCCAGACATGCATTTCTCCAAGCCTAGCGTTGACACCTTGTATCTGAGTGTAGACAGAATTGAAAAACTGTTTGGTGTTTGAATGGTTCCTCCGCATTTCCTCAAGGATGGTCTGTAGGTCATCCCTCTTCTGGTCCTTTTCCGAATGTCCTGGAGCTCTGTATGGCGGGGGGTTCTTGGGGCACCATGGTTCCATTGTGGTTGGTGAAACCTTTGGTCCCCCATATAGCGATTGGGACCCCCTACGTAAGCTACCTCTTCATGGTGTTCTACCATCCGGACTTGCTCTGTGTGTGGGCACTCAGTAGTGGTGTGCCGCTGTGATCCGCATTCGATGCAGGGCTGGTTGACGGAAATATACTTGACTTTCTTGAGGAGCTTGCGATTCTAATCTCTATAGTACTGCTCCTTGACATCTGGGTCGATCTTCTTAGAGGGCTCATAGAGGGGCATGGATGGGGCTGGCCTGGCATAGGCATTCTCATCATAGTTTATTGGAGTCTCATACTTGTTGTCGTATATGGTCAGCTTGTCGAGGGCAGCCGATGCGTCAACTGGCGGCATTGTCAGATACTCATAATGAGTATATGTGTTGATCCCCTTAGCAGCTAGGTCAAGAGAATTGAAGAAGATCTCCTGAACGATGCATGGTTGTTGTCCATGTGTAGGGCAGGATCGCAGTAGATCCTTATATCGTTCCCATGCCTTTGCTAGCGGCTCCCCAGGCTTCGGTTTGAAAGCTGTAATCTTCTGGCAAAGGAGCGCTGTCTTGGCAGAAGGAAAGAATTTGTTGAGAAATTCCTGCCTCACTTCAGCCCATGTTGTGAGGGATCGTGGACGAAGACCTTCAAGCCACTTCAATGCTGGACCAGCCAGAGACCAACGAAAGCCCTTCATCATGACATATTCCAATGTGGTACCTTCAGCAAGAGTACGGTACATATCAGTAAAGTTGGTAATATGTTGAAGAGGACATTCTTTAAATCTACCAAAGAAAGCATTATTTTTAATTTCAATAAGGAAAGGAGTGCGAATTTCATAGTTATTTTCAGGGATTAGAATGGCCAATTCAGGCACGACGAGAGTTGGGTGCATGTAATCCTCTGCAGTGGTAGGGTATTGGGCAAGCTCAGCTTCCACTTGCCTCCTTCGCTCTGCCTCCTGTTCCCTCTGTGCTCTCTCAGTGGCGAGAGCAGTATCCTTGGTGGCTAGTTCTTTCCTAAGCCTCTGTATCAGCTGTTCTTGTGTTTATGCGACCTCCATGGCTCTTTTTAGTTTAGCGTGGACGTGTATAAGGCGTTCCAGGTCGTCTAAGGCGTCAAACTCAGGTGTTTGACCAGAACGACGCAAACACCTGCAAAGTAACTCAAGGAAAACGTGAGATCTAACTACCTAAGGCACGAATGATTGCTTCCCCGGCAACGGCGCCAATTTGTTGGAAGGAGGAATTCGAGACTTGCAATTCAAAATATAAATAAAGTAAAGCAAACCAGATTCCGTCCCTTGCGAATAATTACAAGACCTCCTCCTGATGTAGCAGCGGGAAGTCATGATCGATCCTCGAGGAAGCACGTCAGCAGATCTAAGGCAGCGGAAAGATCTCAGCAAAGTCGACTAGAAGATTCCTCGATATCGAGTAAAGTACTCGATATCGACTAACCTGTCGAGTAAAAACAGAAAGCAAAAACGAAACAGAAAACGAAAGCCAATAGAAAGTACTCGTTCTCGACCAACTTTCCTCGATGTCGATAAGATTTCCTCGACGTCGAGCAAAAATTCCTCGAGATCGACAAAGCAACAGAAACTCAAAAGTGCAACTTTTCAAACACAGAACACGAATTTTGACGAAATAAATCAATAAACTAAAGACTTCCAAGATCAGGGTTTCAACACCACAACGATAACCATGTAAAATAACACATAAAGGCATAAAAGATCATGCTTTTCATCAAATAACTTTCGTTATTAACAAATAGGAAGATAGAGGCTTTCGCATAAACCCTAATTGTTACTAACCCTTTTCACATAATTAACCCAAGTTGTGTTAAGATCACTTTTGCTTTAATAACACAAACAAGGATCACCTTCAACTTTCGCAAAAGAATCATGCTCGCAGGGATAGAAGACGAATTGCATAAAAAGATCAAACATTTACCGCATCACCTCACATGGCTACCGTCGGGCTCACCATGACCCTAGAAGTGGGTGGACTACTCGCTCTTTATCATCAAGAAACTCATCAAAGATTTCAGCAAAATAAATTGCATTAAATAAACCAAAGAGAAGTTACAACCGATTGAAGACAAACCGTCTCTCAACACCTTCTCTCCTCTCGCCACAAGCTCTCTCTCTCTCTCTCTCTCTCTCTCTCTCCAACATACTTCTCCTTCTGAAATTGAATGCTTAGAAATTAGCCCCTAAGGCTTTATTTATAGCCTTCATTCCAAGCTAATCTAGGAAAGAAAACTATATCTATATCTAATTCTATCTATCTTTATCTAAACAATAAATAATTAAATCAACTAGGAATTATATCTAATGTGGATAAAATATCTTCTCTCTTGACTTGAAGGCACTTGATAGATCTTGATAGAATTTCATCTCAAAAATATCACCATTGGACTTGGGATAGAAACTTAACAAGATACTCGGACTGCTCGACGTCGGCTTCTGAGATTTCCTCGATATCGAGTAGCACTTTCTTCGTCTTCTGCTCAACATCTCAATATCGGCCAACAGTAGCAAATTCGACTTGGCTTTTTACTCAACATCGAGGAATTTCCGCGACATCGAGGACCTTCTCCTTCGTCTTCAGCTTCTTCGTCGATCTCGGCTCCAGGATGTGAAAATCGACCAAGTCTTCCTCGATATCGGGTAGTGTTCCTCGATATCGACTTGCATGTTCAGCTCCCAGCTTCCTTGTCGATTTATGGGGTCTTCATTCAATTTGGGCTTGGTCGACTTCGACCAATTTGGTCGATGTCGAGTAACATTCAGCTCTCAGCATTTTGCTCTGTTCTTGAAACGCACTTTCCCGAGTCCTCCTTTGTCGGATTGATGCATATAACCATGCGTTGGAAAGCTCTTTTTGAGGGATACAACTCTCATGAAGACACCAGAATTTGACTCAGAATGATGAATGGAGAAAAATGGCATTTTCTCCAGCTACACCATCCTTAGCTTCTTCATGAGTTTCCTTTAAGTTCCAAAATGCGTCCGATTTCTGCGAAATATAACAAAAACTTGTGTAGACCTCCATAATTGGCAAATAAACATATACTACACATATTTTGTATTAATCTAACCCAAATGCATGAAATGCATGCAGAAATCGATACAAAAGTAAGTGTAAAACATGGCAAATTAGGCTCACAACAATTTGCTTGATTGTTGTATTGCTTGGACTCTGCGCTTCTCCAGGTAAGTTCTTTGAACTTACTCATGATGGACGCTCTATGCACTGGGTGTTATATAGTAGGTTAATGTTCATGCACCATACGACTTAGAATCACGCTTAGTATCAAAAATGGAAACCATATGACTTGCTATATGTCCTTGCTAGAAAACGGTCGTTATAGGTGTTTATCGAATGATATGGTTTTCTCTATTCTTGTCATCTTAGTGGGGCTTATTATAGAAAGTTGCTTGCAATTGATGGGTGAGGTAGACTTTTTGGTAATAAGTCGCCATAGGACTCTTAGAGCCTTAGGGCTTGTATGGGTGTCGTTGTTTTCCTTCCATTCATAGTTAGTAGGCTTCTTAAATAGAGATATATGGCCTGCACCGTGGGTGAGGTAGTTCCCTTCAAAGGGAGTTGCTAGAGGATTTCCTTAGGAGCCTAGAGGGATATGCTATTTGGCATTTCGTGTAACTGCGTGCTTCTTTATTTATGTCTGCACTTAATTATCTGCATGCTTGTCTGTTTAAGTTCCGCTTTGCATTACACATTTCATCTTAGGAATAAGATGCTTATTATATGCCTCTTAGAGTGTGTTTACACACGCGCATGTGTGGCCTGATGATTGACCCATATTCCCTTTTTTTTTTAGATTCAGGTAGCCGCTAGTCGCTATCTTTGCTTATATGGATGCATGGCGGGTTCAGACTTTTGGCGTTAGATTGATAGCTCGAGAGACCACTAGACTTCCTCTCTTTTATACTCTTTTATGTTGTTTTGTCCCGTCTTTGTCGTGGCACCTTTGGGATTGTATTTTGCTTTAACTTCACTTATGCTGGTTGCATGCCTAAATGGATTTTCCATGTTGTAGACTTAGGACAGGCACAAGGGTTTACCCCGGGGTCTCCAATGGACCTTACGGATTTGGGTGCAGAATCTCACTTTAAACGAACGATTTTATGTTTCAAATCTTCAACCTATACCCAAACCGCAAGATCCAACGAGGGGATTTATCCCTCGAAACGTAACTCGGGAATCATAATCCCGGGCTGTTACAGGAACGCGATTTCATAAATTGCTTGCTTGGTTAATCTAATATTGTGATGCATTTTAATTAACTTTTGGACTAGGATTGAAAGTTCATTTGGCTGTGAATCGGCCAGATTGTCCATTTCCTCCTAGCTAGGATTAATTATTATCACTGGTATCCTTTATTTGTTTATCGATCAATACTATTTATTAAAGGCCTAATTAGTAAAGCTTTTAAAAGTGTTGTAGAAATGTTCTTCGGGCCCTTCAAAGAAATATTTTTCAAATATTAAGGACTTCTTTAGTATAAGATCGTATAAGGTAAACGAAATTGAAATAAATTTTGTATGCGAAAATATAGTGTATATAAGTTTTGTGAATCTATATGACAAAAGAATGCTATTTTTTGTATGAAAGATAAGAGAAAAATGGTAATGATTAGAGGAGTACATAGTTATTCTTGTTCAAATGGGTGTTTGAAAGAGGAGGAATAAAACCAATTTTTTAAGAAAAAGTGGGAAAAGAGGGTAATGATAAAAAAATTTTAACAATGTATCTTGAACTATAAATAGGCTAGTGACTACATTCGGTTTGTTGGGGTGAACCCTAACTATAAATGGGCAAGCGCGCATATACTTCCGATCAAATACCAATAAATCAAATCCAGTCCCAAAAAAATGGACATGTGATAACCGAGTAATAATTAATTAAAACAGACATTTATTACGACATGCAAAAGCCGAGTGATAATGAATTTAGATAGTTTACCGTCAAATATATATTTTTAATTTATTGAGGTCAGAAAGTTTAATTGTTCAATTGAGAATGCATTGTTGTGGTGAACCATAACTCTTTAATATTTGTTATCATATATTTAAAAAATCTTGGTCTTTATAGTTTTTCTTATTTTTTAGTGGGGTGGCCGGAGAGAGAGGGTTTAATTAACCAGTCACTCTCTATATACTAATCTAACAACATTTTGATTTATTACTTTTTAAACTATTTGAGTTATGAAACTAGTAAAAATTCTAAAAAATTATAATGCTATTAATCTACTTTTTTTCTGTTT
The DNA here is from genome assembly GCA_963922045.1 of Persicaria maculosa. Classification (NCBI taxonomy): domain Eukaryota; kingdom Viridiplantae; phylum Streptophyta; class Magnoliopsida; order Caryophyllales; family Polygonaceae; genus Persicaria; species Persicaria maculosa. The sequence goes on from OY998262.1 coordinate 57,055,048, forward strand.
TCTTTCCCCATCCAAGGAGGGTGGTATCACTTTTTATCCTCACGTTTTATGCATTGTGAGGTTTTGGAAGATAGCACATAATTTTAATTGGCAACATATCATCCATTAAAAATAGAAATAAGAAATAAGATGGGACATGCGAACCATAGGATGCATATCTCAAGAGATAAGGTGGGACATGCGAACCATAGCATGCATCGAGATATGCATGCATAGTTAATTTGTTGAACATATGTACACCAACTATTTAAGTAGTGGTATTTGTAAGATGAGTTTCATCTATCGATCAGCTAGCAAGCAAAGATATACTTACAATCAACAAATCAAATCCAATCCAAAAAAAATGGAAGGCAAAACTGTGATTTTGGGTGCTCTGATAGTGAGCCTTGTTTTAGCCCAATTTCAAGTGGATGCAAAAAGTTGCTGCCCGAGTACCACTGCGAGAAACATATATAATACATGCCGCTTTACGGGAGGCTCTCGTGAAGTATGTGCCAAATTGTCTGGATGTATAATTCAAACTTCTCCCACTTGCATACCGCCGAATACTCATGATATTCTCGAAAACTCCGGTAAACATACTTAACTCTGACCATCACGTACTATTTTTATGCATTACTATAATTTTCATGCAATTAACTTGTACTGAATTATGCGTTTTGTGTCCATCAACTCAAGGTGATGTCATGAAATCATACTGCAAGAGGGGATGTGCATCCTCTACGTGCAATGCCAATGCCTATGGTAATATATATAACTTCTATATTTTTTACCTAATTTTTAACTATATATATATGTTACATGTGGTTTTCTTTTTTTCATTTTGTCCTAATTGCAACCTTTTTTGGGGTGGTGAATGTAGGTGAAGTTGCTAATGAAGCTCTTGAAAAATGCATCGATGCATGTTCTGAGTTTTGCAACAAGGGTTCTATTCGTACACTTGAAATTGAAATTGCGTAAACAACGCATGTGCATGGAGATATCACGCGTGTTAAGGCATGCATATATATTGTGCAAATTCAATAAGCGTGATCGTGTGATGTTGTTTTGTTTTCAATAAATGTCATATGTGACAAAATATTAAGGGGGTATGGCAACTAGCTAGCCTCTAGTGCTAGTTTTCCTGTCTACTAGCCTCTAGTGCTAGTAAAATAAGTGATTATCTATCTAATAATAAAGAGTACGAGTTTCTTGTGTGTGTTTATTAATTACCTTTTCCCTATTTTTTTTTTATGATTATTTTCCTCTTGATTTGCATCTCATGTTAAAAAAATCTAGAAACGAAATTCCGACCTCCAAATTAATTAGGCCAACAAAAAGGGGAAAGCGGACTTGTCTAGCTCCAAAATAAAAAAACCTCGAATAAAATACAACTGGAAATTGTGTGTCTGTATCGACGAATGAACAATCCTAGATGCACTTGTCCACTATGTGGTAAACATATATTTTGCTGGTATGATTATGTGAGTCTAAGTAACTCAACTCGACCTCTAATACCAAAACCTCGTAAACTCAAACAATCCACCTCAAGTAATCGCCAAATCATAGGTACATAATAAGGAATCAATTAGTGATTTTTTTAACTGTAAAAGAGGGGTTTTGGAAGTATTTAATTAGGGTTTTATGATCCAAGCAGAAATGGGAGACATTCCTGGATGATTTGAGAATTTAGTGCAAATCCCCCTATTTAAATTCCACTCAAAAAAAACATAATGTGGCATAATGTAAATTTCTAAACTTTATCATAAATCATGTCATAAATTAATTATATATAGTATCAGAAAAAGTCTAGGTGATCGAGTTAGCTTCTATTGAATTTATATACACCTGCAGAGACCAGGCCAAGGTGGTTATAGTTGCAGGGCCAGTACGTCAAAGATGCAAAAGATACCGCAAAACAAGTACAATTTGAATCCATTGAGATTGAAGAAAGATAAGATATTCCAGCAGCTACCTTGTTGAGGATATCAGCCCTCCTAGGCGGCACTATCAATGGCCTAGCTTACGTATCGTGTCTAGTGGAAACACAAGAGATGCATTATATTGAGCTGATCCAGCTAACATGTTCAAAATATACCAATGCATCCTTTGCGTGCAATGCCAATGCCTATGGTAATGTAACTTCAACATTTATATATATAAGGGGAGGTTCAAGTGAAAACACCTCTTACCATAGAAACACCCTTATTGTGAAAACTTTTAATCCTAACCCTCCATTTTATATCAATGGGCATTTATAAAAATTATTAAAAACGCTTAGCAAACCCTCCCCCCATCCCCAAACTCCCATCCCTCGGACATGAAACCCTCCTCCCTCGTCTCACTCTTCACGCTCAATTTCGGTGAACGACGACTCATCCCTTCTGAATTGCTTGTCGGTGCCGCCTACCATTCCTTATCGGTCGCCACTACCATCCCATCTCTTCTCCTTCGGTTGCTCCGCCTCTTCCTCTCTGATTTCGCTAGGTCTGTCAATGAAATTGGTTTTTTTTTCCTGTTTCAATTTTTTTTTTGATAGCACGCAAGCAATCGACAAGGCATAGAGGACGAAGGATGAAGATCGAGCGAGATCAAGGCTACTTGTTAGGTTCAGATTTTGAGTTTGATAAAAATTAGGCGGATTCGATTAAGGCTATGGTTCAATGTCTCATGTTAATCTCCCTTTAATTGTTTTTGAATTAGTCTAATTCAATTTATCTAATTCCGATGGTGTTTGGGAAGATTTGAATTTGTGTGATTCGATTTGCTGATTTCGATGGTGTTTAGGAAATTTGTTGTTATTGGGCATGCTCATATTAGTGCAAGCTTTAAATCTGAATTGGAGTTTAATTATTTGATCTGATTGAGAAGTGCGATGCAAAAATTGTAAGAATTGCAGTGCAGTATCAAAATTCTGATTATTGGAAGTGTAAAAATACACTGATCAAGCTAACAAGTTATCATCAGCAGAGAAGATTGTGAAGTGAAATTCTTATTATTAGTACTCTGACATAGAATGTATTCTGGCATGGTTTTCTGTGAATAATTTTGCTCATCAAAATTCTTAGGTTGCTATTATATTGTTGCTAATGAAAAGTTTAATTGAGAAGATTGTGAAGTGAAATTGTGAAGTGCAATCTGAGTTATGAGTTTATGCATACCATTTGTTAGTAATATAAGGTGTGTAAACTGGTGCTAGTATTTAAGTCTGCTAGCCTCTTGTGTTAGTAATATAAGTGATTATCTATCTAATTATAATAGAGAGTACTAATTTTTTTGTGTTTTTTAATTACCTTTTACCTCTCTCTTCTACGATTATTTTCCTTTTCATTTACATCTCATGTTAAAACACTGCTGACATGCGGTGCTTCCCTTTGGTGGTGCTTTGCTTCGTTCTTCGTTGATGTCCTCAACATTACAGTGTTAGTCTGCGTAGTTTCTTTCAGTTCTGAATGCATGTTATGTGTTGATTGCTCCTTTTTTATTTCCTGTATTTTTGGTTCTTTGTTGTATGTTCAACGGTTCATTCATCTGCCGACCATTTTATTTGTTTTATTATATCATTATTTCTCATAATTATTTTAATTAAAAATGTTACATTTAAATTTTATATTTAACAATTTCTTTCAAAGTTGTTTTAAAAGTAATTTTTCTTTATTTTTTATCTATATATTTTTTTATTTCCGTCAACTATTTAAATAAAAATTATCATAAATAATTAACAAGTATAGGGGTTTTTTCAAAATTTGTTTTTAAAAAAATCTTATTATTTGGTATACAAAAAAAAATCACGAAATTTTTTTTAGCACCACTAGCCGAAATCTTGACTCCACCACATGTTTGATGTGTCTAGATGTATTGACCAACTTTTTCATAAAGCTGCCTTTTTATACTAGACTTGAATTTGATATCATATATTCGACTTGGGATAATTCATCATTTCATATTGATCTCAACAAAATCAGTCCTTGCAATTCAAACCAATGAACGTTATAAGTTAAGTATATAGGGGTGGTGATATATGGTATGTACATTGTACGTAGTGAAAATGGGGTTGTAGGATAAAAACAAAACCACGTTATAATTATATGCATGTGAAAATGGGGTACGGTAACCACCAAAAATCAAGAGATATCATCACATTATTTCACACTAGTATGCACCTATCTCAAGGAATATCGATTTATGCATTCATAACATGTTCATATAATCATCTTTATATGTGCGCAGAACAAGTTAGCAACCTATCATTTCATTCACCAATCATGCTTGACAAACTAAGAACATGTGTGCACAGACTGACATGGGACATATATGGCATAAGTTATGGAAGATCTGGCAAACATCACAGGATATCATATGCATAACTTATCACTCATTTAGTTACACAATTAAGCAAGTCATAATATTACGGAAAGCATGCAAAAGATGTACCCTAAAAATACTGCTAAGGGTATGGTCAGTTCATGCAGGGTTGGTATATCAACAAGTCCCTAAGAGTCAAGCTCGAATGAAGGATAAGATGGTAATGGTGCTTCTAACATAGTGATGGCAAAGAATTGTGACGAGTGGTATCACAGTTAGCATGTCTTCCATTTTTTTGGAAGACATAAGAGCCTATTGTGTCATTAATAGAATTGTAATAGATTATAATAGAAAACGAATGAAGGGTAGTAATATCGCTGGATTTTCCTTCAAACCTAATACTCTTCATTTTGTGATGATAATTTAGTTTAGGGTTTTGTGGAATTTGTTGTGCTAAGTGATAGATTAGGAGGGGTTTGATGGGATTTATTGGGTATTCGGGTGTAAACCAACATTATGCAGTTGTACGTGGATATTTCAATCGAATTGGCATTAATGAAACAGTGGGTTGTGTTTGTGTTGGTGCTTTGGTACAATTGAAGCCTTTTCCCCCGAGCTTAGCAGCAAGAGAGGAGGAGGAAGATGCCCGCCTTGCTCGACATCGGGTTCATGGCTGGTCATCGGGCTCAATGGTTCAGCAGATCCGCCCAGGGAAAGAGAGGTTGTGACGGCGGCGAGGAATCTCCAAGCACCGGTGGTGAAGCTGCGGGCTGGGATCCTGGCAAGGCGACTCGGACTCGCCTGAAATCCTCCTTCCACAAATTTCCAATCAAAACTACTCTGTTCAATATATTTTCACCACCACTCCCTCACCACTCTTCTTTATCCTCCACCACTCCCATAAAACAAACCGATTGTTGCATACCCAGTTACAAGAAGTAAAGATTTGTCATCTTACTAATATTACGGAAAGCATACTAAAGATATTCCCTAGAAAGAGAATGAGTGGTTAATTAAATCACGTTATAATTATCTGCATTTGTTATATGCATAAATCGATATTCTGAAACGCATTGTTGTGGTGAACCCTAACCCTTGAATATTTTTTATTATATTATTTACAAAAACTTGGTTTTTATAAATTTTATTATTTTTGAGTGGGGTGGCTGGGGAGACGGGATTTAATTAACCACTCATTCTCTATCTAATAAGCTAACTAAATTAAAGATTTATTACTTTTTTATACTATTTGAGTCATGAAACTAGTAAAAATTATAAAAATTTCAATTCTATTAATCTACATTTTTTTTCTTCCCATCCAAGGAGGGTACACGTGGTACCACCTTTTATTCTCACAAAACTAATAGAATGTGTGACACGTTCACGACTCTTATTGAATAATACAAGTATGGACGTTTTATGCATTGGGAGGTTTTGGAAGATAGCACATATTTTTAATTGGAAACATATCATCCATTAAATATAGAGATAAGAGATAAGGTGGGACATGCGAACCATAGCATGCATCGAGATATGCATGCATTCATAGTTAATTTGTTGAACATATGTACACCAACTATTTAAGTAGTGATATTTGTAAGATGAGTTTCATCGATCGATCAGCTAACAAGCAAAGATATACTTCCGATCAACAAATAAAATCCAATCCAAAAAAAATGGAAGGAAAAACTGTAATTTTGGGTGCCCTGATAGTAAGCCTTGTTTTGGTCCAATTTCAAGTGGATGCAAAAAGTTGTTGCCCGAGTACCACTGTGAGAAACATATATAATGTATGTCGGGCAGGGGGGAGGCACTCGGGAGTTTTGTGCCAAATTGTCAGGATGTATAATTCATTCTTTGAGCACTTGCAAACCGCCGAATTTGGTTGAGTATGATATGGAGGTTATCTTAAGCTGATGAGATGGCGGATTATATATGTTGAATATGGTATGAGATGATGAAACGAGATGAGAAATTGAAGTGAGACATTAATGTCGTTGATGATGGGATGGTTAACTTATATATGTTTTAAGTGAATCTTATGTGTGTTATTTGATATGCTTTGTGTAAGTTAGACTTAGACTTATTATGTTGCTTATCTTTTAGGTGAGCTCTAATCTGCCTAGATTTGCTTGATTGCTGTATTGCTTGGATTCTGCGCTTCTCCAGGTAAGTTCTTTGAACTTACTCATGCTGGACGATCTATGCAATGGGTGTTATATAGTAGGTTAGTGTTCATGCACCATACGACTTAGAATCACGCTTAGAATCTAAAAGGGAAACCATATGACTTGCTATATGTCTTTGCTAGAAAACGGTCGTTATAGGTGTTTATCGGATGATACAGTTTTCTCTATTCTTGTCATCTTAGTGGGGCTTATTGTAGAAAGTTGCTTGCAATTGATGGGTGAGGTAGACTTTTTGGTAATAAGTCGCCATAGGACTCTTAGAGCCTTAGGGCTTGTATGGATGTCGTTGTTTGCCTTCCCTTCATAGTTAGTAGGCTTCTTACATAAGGATGGCCTGCACCGTGGGTGAGGTAGTTCCCTTCAAAGGAAGTTGCTAGAGGATTTCCTTAGGAGCCTAGAGGGATATGCTATTTGGCATTTCTTGTAACTGTGCGCTTCTTTATTTATGTCTGCACTTAATTATCCGCATGCTTGTCTGTTTAAGTTTCGCTTTGCATTACACATTTCATCTTAGGAATAAGATGCTTATTATATGCCTCTCAGAGTGTGTTTACACACGCGCATGAGTGTAACGGCCCGGGATTATGATTCCCGAGTTACGTTTCGAGGGATGAAACCCCTCGTTGGGATCTTGCGCCCCGAGTATAGGTTGAAGGTTTGAAACCGAAGATTTGTAGTTTAAAGTAGGATTTCGCACCCAAATCCGGAAGGTCCGTTGGAGACCCCGGGGTAAACCCCTGTACCTGTCCTAAGTCTACAACGCGGAAAATCCTTTATCATGCAAAGGGCATAAGTTATGAAAATGATACAACCAGTGTCACGGTAGAGCCGGGTCAAAACGGAGTATAAGTAGGGAGAAATCCCAAAAGCATGAATCTGGTGAAGTCAGGTTTCAAACACTCACTCTCTACCATATGAATAAGCCCCGTCATAACAGCACAAAATCAAGCAGTGTATCGGGTACCTGAAACTATACCACCAAGTCAGGCCAAGAGTCCGCCCGCGGGTCCTCTGACCGCGCTGAGGACATATAATACGCCTATACCTAGAATAAAGGATGCATTCATGCAGTACTGGAATATTAACCACATCATCATGTTCCTAATTCATATGTGCAGAATATGAAGTAAGGCCTCAACAAAGAATACCAAGTGGTATATCCATCTTCTACCACCACCACCCTTCTAGGTAGGGTGGAGACTGGCCAGTTCGATTCGATAACATCTCAAATCTCATCATCATATCGTATCTCATCATCATATCGTATCTTATCATCATATCGTGGATCTTGCGAAAAGAAAATAATAATGCTGATAATAGTAAAGGTGTTCCAACGACCTGAATGACTCAGGACGAACCCGATGGAGCTGGGCTGTCCTATGACCCTATCAAGGATTCTAGGACTCACAAATAACGGCCGTTCTGTATTCAAACGCATACAGAATAAGAATGCTCATTCGTAAGTGCAATTCCTAAGCATGATACTATATGACATGCTCTTATGCATATGAAACACGTACATACTATATAACACATCAGGCAGGAGGTACTGATTACTGAGTAAGCCCCGGAGGTACTTACCTGGCTAGCAGATCAACAAAAGAACAATCCAGCACAAAGTAGTCACGATCACAGAGTATCACCTAAGTACAAAGTGGGATATACATAAGTGTACGTCTAACAATTAAACACGCAAGCACATATCAATCAATGGGACAAGTAACACATCGTAAATCCCATGGTACCATACGTTCCATAAGGTCACATCGTTCTCCATAAACATCTAACCAATTCAGCATGTTCATACTCATCATATCCGCATATACTCCAACAGTTCATCAATATCATAAGTTATAATTTGTGTGATATAAAATCCTACTACCTCGTCATAAATACCCAATCATTTAATCTCTTATAATAAATCACCGAAAGTCATGCTATTAGTCACACATATCAGAACACCATGCTAGGTAGTCACAGAATAAGTCAGACTCTCAAGTTTAGATCCATATCTGCTTCAAATCAGTTAGAGTCCCGACCCTTGAAAACACTCGCTAAGTTCCTTTTTCAATTTATTATCTTAAATCACTTTCCCACTTTGAAATTCTTTTCCAAATTTCTTTTTAAATCTTCAAATCCAAATAATATTATATGATATTCTAAATACCATTTATTAAACCCCTTTATAAAATATTTCCAAATCTCCTAAATCCAAACCATTTTTATTTAATAAACCAACCCTTATAATTTTTCCAAAATAATATTTTATCTATTAAAACCTCCAATAATATTTTATATATAATAATTTTAATTCCGCTAATTAGTTAAATAATCAAACGAATAGCCCGAACGAAACCCACAACAATCCCATCCCGGTTCAACGGCAAAACCAATTAAATAAATGAAACGTGGGCCTCTCCGGTGCTGACTGGTATGAGAGAGGGAAACCCGCGTCGCTGACTGGACGTCTTCTTCTTCCCTAAAAATTTGAAAACTCCCGCCTGCAGGTGCCTGGTGGCCTGCGCCCAGCGTCGACGCTGCTGGCCGGCTCCGCCTTGCCCACACTGCTCCTCAGCCCCGCACCGCCCTCAAGATTACTCGGACCTTCCTCCCCGACCATGCTCGCACTCCGCCGGACCTCGCACCCGTTCCCTCGCTTACACTCCCGCCTCCGCGTCTCCGTTGCTCTCGAGCTCGCCGGAACTCAACGGAGTTCAACTCAGCTTCTTGCACTCGACACTCACTGCCCTCCCGACTAGCCTAAGCGAACAAGGATGCACAGAAAGGAACAAGGAAAGAAAGGAAGGCTTGGAATCTCACCGGGGTATTCGCAAATGTCGGAGCTTCGAACGGAGTTTTGGGCGTCGTCGGAGGCTCTCGATGGCTCCTCGAACCTGCATTGGATGTCGGTGAATGTGATGGTGAAGCTTAAGGACGATTCCGATCGAAAACGGAGGAGAACGACTTACTGAAATGTTATTCGCGCTCAAACAGGGGAGGTAGCGCTTCGGTGGCTCGTCAGCGGCGCTTGGGTGGATTCGGCGTGGCGTTGGACGTCGGTGGAGATGGTGGTAAGTGCCGCTGCTGCTGTGCTCTCGAAGAAAGAGGACGGGGTGGCGATGGAGCTTGGTGTGATCGGCGGTGATTGAGATGGATATGGCGATGATGAACTGAGATGATGACGGTGGCTACGGGTGATGGTGTTGAGTATGGTGAAGGCCTGAGGAGAGTCTCCAATGGGAGTTGGCGATGGGGAAGGCAAGAAGAGAGCGGGAGATGGTGACAGGGAAGGGATGGAGTGGGAATGGTGATGAATGACGGGGTAAGGGGGTGATTTGAAGGAGGTATGGGTGAGTGATGGGAGTAGGTGAGGATTGAGTGTAGGATTGGTCAACCAATACCCGGTAATAAATTCCGAATACGCGAATTTCGTATCCCGTAATTAGTGTTCAAATGTTAGTTTCCCCGACTCCCGCTCTCTCGATCATTTAGATTTTTCAACTCGACAAGGATATCGCCATCCGATAATTATTTTGAATTTTCGAGGTAAAAGGATGGAAATTATTCATCAAATTTTATATTACGGTCGGAATCCGCTAAATGAGCTTTTAATTCGATTTAAATTCATTTTTAATTTCCTTTTTTTTCAAAAAATTAGGATTTGAAAATCCGAGCCTTTACATCATCCACCTCTAAAAAGAAGTCTCGTCCCCGAGACTAAAATCATTTTAAAACAGGGGATGAAGTTTGAAATTTGTGAGTCCAAGGATCATGTCATTGATCCCGTAAGTATCTCATAAGTGCCCCTATGAGATCCTCACAGTACCTTTGCCGTGATCATAATATCCCCAATAGATCGTAGCAAGAATTTGATATGGGCCCCTACTACATCCTTACTCCGACTCCTCGGTCATATTGTTGTGAGCTGAATCTGCCATGTTTTACAATAACTTTTGTATCGTTTTCTGGATACATTTCGTGCATTTGGGCTAAGATAGTACAGAATCTATGTAGTTTATGTTTATTTTCCAAATTATGGAATCTACACCAGTTTCTGTTTAATTTCGTATAATTCGAGGCAAATTACAGCAGTTCTGAGAAAGGTCGGAAAAGCTCGAAAATCAACTACAGAAGTCCAAGGTCAAGAAGTAGCGGAACCAGTCGAATCAAGCTAGGAACCCATGTTTACTCGATCTAGAGTAAGGCTACTCGATCTCAATGAGAGTGTCCGAGCACAGACCTTGTCGACTAGGAACTGAGCCAGAACAACCCGACTCCGGAACCCTACTCGATCTCGAGTTACCTAGTCGAGATCGACAACACCAGGAGCGCCATGTACGGAGTCGATGAGTTGTGCCATGTCGAGAAGCCAATGACGGAGAAGCCGAGCAAAACCCTAGTCGCTCTCGAGGAGCTTTGTCGAGATCGAGGAACCCATGGCGCCAATCCGATCCGTGATGAGCACCATCTCCTCGACAACATCAGGCCAGCCATCCTCGACGACACTCAACTCGATCTAGAGGAGGCTAGTCGAGATCGAGGACCAAGGAGCCAAGATCCGAGCCATGTCGAGTAGAGCTACCCGACCAAGCCCAGCCAGCAATGTCGACGTCACCCTTACTCGATCTCGAGGAGTGCTAGTCGAGATCGAGGAGCCGCATTCCGAAGCCGCGTTACGCGGTTTGACTATCCTACTCGGTTTTGGAATCCTTGGGGCCGAAGGAAGCCGAGTCTATCCGAGATCCATCAAGTTCTATCTATGGAAGACAAGATCTATCAACATGAAGAGACTTACCTATTTTAGATTTATTTTTCCCTTTATAGATTTAATTCCTAAAGTGCTTTTATTTATCTTTTAAGCTTTTTAAGATAGATATCTTCTATCCTTGATTAGCAAGGAATAGAAGGCTATAAATAAAGCCTTAGGGGCTGGTTTTTCATCATTCAATTTCAGAGACACAGTTACACATAGAGGTTTTAGGAGTTCAAACGTTTTAGGGTTTTGGCATTCAGTGAAAGTTGGATTGCCGGGATTGTAAAGGCTTTGAATTTAGTTTAATGCAAGTTTCTTTTTATACATCAATGTCTGCTTTTGCAATGAAGAGCGAGTAGTCCACCCACTTCTGGGGCTGGGGTGAGCTCGACGGTGGCCATGTGAGGTGATGCGGTAAAGGTACAATCTTTTGATGCAATTCATCTTCTATCTCTACTAGCATGATTCTTTGGCGAGAGTTGAAGGTGATCCTTGTTTATATTATTGAAGCGAAAGTGATCTTAATGCAACTTGGATTAATTATGTGAAAAGGGTTAGTAACAATTAGGGTTTTTGCGAAAGCCTCTATATGCCTATTTGTTAGTAACGAAAGTTATTTTGATGGAAAGCATAATCTTTTATGCCTTTATGTGTTACTTTGCATGGTTATCGTTGTGGTGTTGATACCCTGGTTTTGGAAGTTCTTTCATATATTGATTTATTTCTGTCGAATTCTGAGTTCTGTGTTCGAATCTGCAAGTTTACAATTTTTTGTGTTTTAAGTCGATCTAGAGGAAAGCTTCGTCGATCTCGAGTAGGCACTGGTCGAGATCGAGTAGGGTCTTGTCTAGGTCGAGTTGAGTTTCTGCTTTCTGTCGTCGATTTTTAGTTTTTGTCTTTTATTGTTGTTTGTCGATCTCGAGTTGCCCTAGTCGAGATCGAGTAGCTTCTGTCTTTGCTTTATTTCTTTCTTTCGCTTGTCTTTCTTTCTTTGTTTCTTTGTTTCTGTCTTTTCTGCTTGCTTTTCTATGAGATTTACAGCTGCCTAGGATACGCTGACACGATTCCTCGTGGATTCGATCCTGACTTACTCTTACTACATTGGAGGGAGTCTTGTAATTATTTGCGTGGGCCTAAATCTGGTTTGATCTATTTCATTATATTTCATACTTGATTTTCTCCTCACAACAAATTGGCGCCGTTGTCGGGGAAGCTATCATTCGCGCCTTAGGTAGTCAGATCTCACTTTTTTCTTTGGGTCACTTTACAGGTGTATGCGCCGTTCTGGTCAACCACTTGAGTTTGACGGCTTAGACAATCCAAAACGTCTTATACAAGCCCACGCTAGATTGAAAAGAGCCATGGCTGCCGCAGAAACACAAGAGCAGCTGATACAGAGGCTTACAAGGGAACTAGCCGCTAAAGATACTACTATCGCCACTGAGAAAACAGCAAGGGAACAAGCGGAGGCTGAGCTTGCCCAGTACCCAACCACGGCAAAGGATTATATGCACCCAACTCTCGTCGTGCCTGAATCAGCGATTCTTATCCCTGAAAACTCTTTTGAAATTCGCACTCAATTTCTTATAGAGCTTAAAAATAATGCCTTTTTTGGTAGATTTAATGAGTGTCCTCTTGAACATATTACAAATTTTTCTGACATGTGACGTACTCTTGCTGAAGGTACAACTTTGGAATATGTCAAGATGAAGGCTTTTCGCTAGTCTCTCGCTGGACCTGCACTGAAGTGGCTTGAAGGGTTGAAACCAAGATCCCTCACAACATGGGCCCAAGTAGAGCAAGAGTTTCTGAATAAATTCTTCCCACCCGCCAAGACAGCATTCCTCCGCCAGAAAATCACCGCTTTCAAACAGAAGCCTGGGGAACCGCTGGCAAAGGCATGGGAACGCTACAAGGAACTGCTGCGATCTTGCCCTACTCATGGACAGCCACCCTACGTCATTCAGGAGATCTTCTTCAACTCTCTTGACCAAGTCACTAAGGACAGGATCAACCAGTATACTCGCTACGAGTATCTGACGATGCCACCAATAGACGCATGAGGAGTGCTCGACAAGCTCACTAACTATGACAACAAGTATGGGTCTACTGCAACCTATGAAGAGAACCCCTACACCAGGCCAGCACCGTCCATGCCCCTCTGTGAGCCTCCTAAAGAGATTGATCCAGATATAAGGGAGCAGTACTATAGAGATCAGAACAAGAAGCTCCTTAAGCAAGTAAAGTATCTTTCTGTCAACCAGCCTTGCATTGAATGCGGATCGCAGCGGCACACCACTACTGAGTGCCCACACACAGAGCAAGTCAGGCTGGCAGATCACCACGAAGAGGCAGCTTATGCAGAGGGTCCTAATCGCTACATGGGGGACCAAAGGTTTCAGCAACCACAATGGAACCAAGGTGCCCCTAGGAACCCCCCGCCCTACAAAGCTCCAGGACATCCGAAAAGAGACCAGAAAAGGGATGATATACAGACAGTTCTGGAGGAAATACGGAGGAATCACTCAGAAACCAAACAGTCCTTCAACTCCGTCTACACTCAGATGCAAGGTGTCAACTCTAGGCTTGGGGAAATTGATATATGGCGGAAATCAGTTGATACACAAATAAGCCAGCTAGTAGCAGGAATCCCCAGACAGTCAGGTTCGCTCCTTGTATCTTCAGAACCAAATCCCAAGGGAAAGACTGGACACATCGCTGCTGTAAAACTCAGAAGCGGCCATCAACTGCAAGAGCCAAAGGTCGGAAAGCAGCAGAACAAAGGAGAACAGCAAGTCGACATCGACAAGCACCTGGTCGATCTTGAGGAGGGGCAACTCGATCTCGAGGAAACATTAGGCCAGTCTTCATCTGCACGGCACAGCAACTCGACACCACAGAAACTGGTCTAGATCGAGAAGGAGCTGGTCGATATCGAGGAGTCCCAAGTCAACGTCGAGAAAGCTGCAACACCTCCGACATCTGTTCTGGCTCCGAATCAGAAAAAGAAGCTGCCTTTCCCCACAAAATCTCCAAAGGACCCAGTAGAAAAGAAATTTCAGCGTTTCATCAAGATGCTTCAGAAGCTCAATGTCACTATCCCCTTCACAGAAGCTCTCAATGAAATGCCATCCTATGTCAAGTTCCTGAAGGAGATTATGAGCAAAAAGCGGTCAATGGCTGAAATTACAGAGGAATGCAGCCATTTGGACATACTGAAGAAGAGGCCAGATCCAGGTAAGTTTGCTATAACCATTGGATTTGGTCCATATAAAATTAATGCTTTATGTGATCTTGGAGCTAGTGTGAGTATAATGCCTTTAACAATTTGGTCCAAGATTAAGATAGGTGCCCTAGAGCCTGTGGATGCTAGACTTTACATGGCCAACAACACGGTGGTCATTCCAACATGCATGGTCGACAATGTGCCAGTACAAGTAGGTAAATTCTTTGTCCCTGCTGATTTCTTAGTTGTTGATATGCAAGAAGACCCTGCTTGTCCAATTATTCTAGGAAGACCCTTCTTGGCGGCGGTGGATGCAAACATAAGCGTAAGGAAAGGAGTGCTCACTTTCAACATCAGCGATGAGGTAATTGAGTATTCCTTTAATAAAACTGAAAGGCATACAGGTCCAATGGAAGAAGTAAAATCTATCTCAGCTGGCTACATCACCTGCAGGGAACGCAAGGTAAGAAATATGACCCCTGAGGAGCTGGAAAAGAGGGATATGGAGGCCCAGGTGGAGGAGATCATGGCCATCCTAAAAGAGGAAACAGAGAATCCAATCGACACAGACCAAGGTACGTCGTTATGGACTAACTATTTTTCGGATGCCTTGACAGGAACCAAGTATGGGGTCAAAATCGACCAAGATTCCTCGACATCGAGGAATCTAGTCGATCTCGACCAAAACGAGGAGCCTCCACCAACACCAGTGTCGTCGAACAGCTAGACAGAAGCCGAGCCCTCCTCGAGATCGAGTACACTACTCGAGATCGACCAAGCACTCCCTGCCTCGACTTCACCTTCCTCGACGCTGACTCCACCAGATGGTCAAACCTACTCGAGATCGACCACCTTAGTCGAGATCGACCAAGCTTCTCCAGCTCCTGCATCCTCGAGCAGCTCACCACCAGAACCTGAAAACTCGTCGAGATCGAGTACCCCTACTCGAGATCGACCAAACACTATGGTCCCCGATTCCGTCTCTGCGAAGGTAAGCCAAGGTATGGATCTTTCTTCTCCTATTTCCATTAAAGATCTATCTATACATGGGAGAGGTTTGCCTTGGTATATGCACTTATGTAGGATATCCAATGATGAGCCTAAAAAGTATGAAGTTGGAGACAAGCTCTATGTCTCTAAATCAAAAGATCATTGGTTCCCTAACAAATTCAACAAGAAGAGGATGGGACTTTTTGTGGTTAACAAGATCCATTCTGGAGGATTACAGCTGATGGACAAGAATGGAGTACTATTTGAAGCCCAAGCCACATGGGCCCTGCAGATGCCACCTTGAGCTAAATGGAGAAGTCGGCCCAGCGACTATAAAATCTAGAGCTTGTACATAGATATTTATTTTTGGACTTTTGAGACTTTGTTGCTTTTGTTTGTTTTTGTTTTTGGAACTTTTTGTTTTTCTATTGTGGGTATATGTCTTCTACACTTTTCAGGTCCATGGATAGAAGCAAGCTATCTTCAGACTCGGCCCAGGCAGTTCTTTCTTTCAAAATTGAGAAGCCATGCACACCTGTCTAGTGAGTTTCTTTCTTTACCCTTGTTTTTATACAATGAGGACACTGTAATGTTTAAGTATGGGGTGGGGGAAGGGCTTACTTTGTGCATATTTGACATATTTAACATTATTTGTGCATATTTAGAATTTATTGTTTTGAATTGCTACATGGCTATTTTGGAATACATTATTGATTTATGTACTAATATGCATGTTTTCCAAAAGTTTGAAAAAATGACCCCCATTTGAAAATTTTGATAAATGTCATGGAAGCTTATATTTAACTCGACGATGCAAAATTGGATTCATTAGAGATATAGCATGAAATTGCCTAGTAAAGGGAAGTCACAATGAAGTGCATATTTTCTTGAAAACCATGAAAGGAGGTAAAATTTGAAGTTGCTTTTGACATATTGTATGATAAGAGGATGGAGGACTTTATATTTCCATATAATGCTCATATTGTTATATCCTAACCTTACCTATGCTTATGCATCACAAAAAGCCATAATATGCCGTATTTCATATTTTGCTCCACATGTTCCAAATATTGTCATTCTTTACCTTATTTCTTATCCGGGGATTATGTTGAGAATGATGTTACATTATGGAGATGTTATATGGTGTGTTGTTGTTATCATTATTGGAGTTTGGTAGGAAAATGTTTGAAATTATGGAAAATTTAATGAGTGAGAAAAAATCCAATCACCTCAGGAGATAAAGGTAGATTGACCCTGCTCGCTAAGATAATAGTTTGGCGAGATGGGACACGTGTGAGGAGTCCAAAGCACTAAGTATCCGGGGCCATTCATGACACCCATGTTTGCGACTCGCGAGAAGGCAGTGCTGAGGTTAGAGAGGTAAAAGCATTATTATTGAGAAAAAGCAGTATGAAAGGTGATGAATCTTATGAGAAAGAATGGGGTATGAAATTCAGTTTGGAAATACTCCATTTCCCCGGATCATTAGCACCGCATTGCCGAAAATTGCCCACCTTTAGCCTTTTACCAATCTACTCCTTATTGAGCTTAATTAAAGTCCTCTTGATTATTAATGCTTTGTCACATATGAATTGTTTTGCATAACCCTCCTTTTGTGAGTAGATGTTGCTCTTTAAATTGCACATGCATGGATCTGTGACACTAGTACCTTTTCAAGGATGGTAATTGACTGCAGGGTTATATGAGAATGAATCCAATATGTTGAGAGTTTTGATTTCTTCCCCTGAATGACAAATAAAGGTATTGCTTGAGGACAAGCAAGCTTAAGTATGGGGTGTTTGTTGTGAGCTGAATCTGCCATGTTTTACAGTAACTTTTGTATCATTTTCTGCATACATTTCATGCATTTGGGCTAAGATAGTACATAATCTATGTAGTTTATGTTTATTTGCCAAATTATGGAATCTACACCATTTTCTGTTTAATTTAGCATAATTCGAGGCAAATTACAGCAGTTTTGAGAAAGGTCGGAAAAGCTCGGAAATCAACTACAGAAGTCCAAGGTCAAGAAGCAGCGGAACCAGTCGAATCAAGCTAGGAACCCATGTTTACTCGATCTAGAGTAAGGCTACTCGATCTCGATGAGAGTGTCCGAGGGCATTGTTGTAACTCTCGGGTTAGCGTATCACCTTGAGTCTCATCATCTCTAATTCTAGACCATATTTGAGTCCTTACGAAAGTCATGTTGTTTGCCCTTTGTCTCTCCCCTATCTCCGTAACTCCTAACCCTTGCGACCTTTCGATGAGCGCCGAAGTGAAATAAAGAACCGATGACCAAGTGGCACCGGAGCAGCGCAACGGAAGAGTGATGGGTCCACGACCCATAGACCATGGAAAACAAAAAAAAAACGTCGCCAAAGGTATACAAAGGAGAAGCACATTTCGAAGATGGTAGCTATGGACGTGGCTCTCTTAGATGACTCGAGGAAGGGCGCTCTTCATTCTAACCATGGATTCTTTTATACAGATCAGAATTGATGTTGTGAAAAAGGTCTAGAACTGATATGATGGGATTAGTGGTGACGAATGTGCCAAACTAGTAGTGAATGATTGCCTGACTAACTTGTGCTTGCGATGATGTGCCTTGATGCTTGAGTGTATTGACTTGCTGGTAAATAGGTTATGAGCTATATATATGGTGGTGTTTTCTTCTTGGGCATGAGTCGAGTGATTCCTTGGTGAGACTGGTCGGATGTCAGGTAGATTGAGGTCTTAGAGTTGGGTCATGGGTTGTGTGAGATGGGGTGCAGGAAAGATGCGTCAGCTTGGGTAGAGCCTAGTGAGTGGGGATAGTAGGGAATAGTGGTTGGTGAATCGAGTTGAGCTTCCAAGTTAGTCTTAGGTGGGTAGTGGAATTGGTATGGTAAGATTCCGAGGGAGAGGTTTTCATTAGAGGCAGTGTAAGATAATAGCATCTGCGGGTAATGTAGTTCTAGGGGTGGATGAGTGAGTTAAGAGTGGTTCGGAGGGATTCTTGAGGGGATGTGTTGATAGACGGGTTAGTATACCGGGAGAGAGTGTCTAGGTAGTCTTGGAGCAAATCGTGGGCGGCATTGAGGATGATCGGTTAACGAATGTCTAAGGAATCGTAGAATTGGGACTAGGTTGTATGTGCGGTGATTGGGAGCGATCTTGGTAAAGGCTGAGGTTGAGGAAACGCTAAGAAAGAGTAGTATGAGGTTGCTTGGGAAATCATCGATCTTGGGGATTAGGTTGTTCATATCAGGTTGTACGGGTGATGAGTATTTGGGCTTGCTTAGATGAGATTGGTAATGCTTGGAGGATTTATGAGTGAAGGATTTCTAGATGCGTTGTTGGAGGATTTTAGCATAGGGAATGAATCGGGGTTTATGAGTGGAGGTTATTGTGGCTCTTGAGGTATCCGAGAACTGAGGTGAATCTTGGGGGTAAGGCTGCTAGCTAGGCAAGGATATCGTTGAGATTTCTAGTAAGAGTGTGTCCTTAAGGTTGGGATAGAGGGGTTCAGAGTTTGGAAATTGGGAATTGAGTAGGGCGGAATGTATTGGGAACGTTAGCGAATGAAGGATTTTAGAAGGTTGGCGAAAGGGCGATGTTTGGGAAACTCGGATGAGGACGATTTGGGGATTCTGTGGAAATGATGATCGGTAAAAGAGGGCTTTGGACAGTAAGGTGTTATGGTTAAGAAATAGGAGCTTGAGGCATGTTAGGAATATGAAGAGATGAGGAACTGGAGTGGGACGACTCGAGGATTTCGAACGGCTAAGGTTTTGTAAGATTTGGAATAAGGAAATTTAGGAATATGCTGAGACGATGATCTAGAATAGGTTGGCTGAGGAGTCGTTGATGTTTAGGTTTCGTGATATTCGGAATGGGATAAGTAGGTATAATCTGTGATCGGTCATTGAGGATAGACGCGAGTGATGAGGAACTCGGTTATTCGTGGTTATGAGTTAGTACTAGATGATTTTCTGCGTTAGGGTTGTCGAGAGTGGGCGGTTGAGTGGATTCTAGCAAGGTAGGGGGCTTGTGTTGGTGATGCCAAGGATAATGATGGAAGTGTCAGGTGTGAGCTAGTTATTATGAGTTGGGTTTTTAGAAGTGGATGATTAGTGAGAGTGGTTAGTGGTGCGGGAAGTATAATCAAGTTAGAAAGTGATTCGAGATGTCTCTTGGAGAGGTGATGGTCAGGCGGAGTCTTGAGAGCCTAGGAAGAGTCAGCGAGATTGTTGAGAAGTGTCTAGATCGACCGTGAGAGTGGCTCAGTTGAGGACTTGAGGTTTCTCTGAAATGGTAAAGATGGGACTGGTTGGGAACCCCTAGGATGAGGGTGTGCTTTATAGAGAGTCTTGGTAGTTGGTTGAGTTGTTAAGCTTGTCGGAATAAGGAAATTGTGCGATTGGGAACCATGAGATATGGTTTTAGGTGGTCGAGTAGGATTTGAGGTCAGGATGTCGAAGTAGGCTAGTTCTTAGATGGCTTGATGGCATGGAAATTGGGACCTCTAGTAGTTGGTTTGGGTAATTGGCCTTGAATTGCATATAGTTATGAGACTAGAGAGATTGTACGCTAGGCGGAATGCAATGATATTTAGAACTAGTATTGGACTGAGTTGGTAGACCTAGGTAAGGTTGATCTTGATGCAAGGGATGATGAGTAGTGGTCGTGTCTTGTCGTGATTGGTAGTTGTAGACAGGGTCTCTTGAGGATTTGATCTAGTGTACGCTTTACTTGGGGTCGAGTGTTGTGCAAATTCTATGCTTAGACGATGTCGATTACCTGATGAATTGCCATAGGCGATATTGAATTGTTAGTACTAACATGGTTAGCCCCTGAACTCGATAAAATGCTAGTGTACGGGAGTATTTGTTTGCCTCTAATGCGATGACGCTTGGTAGTTAACATGAGTATGATATGGTTATGTGATTGATATGATGTGCTTATACGACGGATATGACGTGCTTATTTGATTGATACGATGTGTAATTTTGTAAGATGATGTGATAAATCCTACCTTGTACGATACGATGCTAGATATGCTATGGTATGTGACTTTCCGTGACATGAGCATGACCTGGTTATAAATGAGTGATACGATTGCTATGTTGGACAATTGCTATGATATATGATGCCTTGAATTGGAATTGCTAGGATGCTAGAACTGAATTTATGAAATGTGATTCTAACTTGGAACCTAGGAAAGAAATATGGGATTAGCCCTTAGAGGTTGATGATTCCACCTCCTGAATTTGAAACTTGCTTAACTAACATCGGGTTAGGGAATTGGAAGGATGTTTAAAAAGGACTAACTTGGATTTTGGGAAATTGGACGCGATCGAGAATTTCAAAGATTTTGAGACAAATCCTTTTCAAATTGAGGGCTCTCTTGAAACTTTTTCGACCCGAGCATGCATTATGACGCCCACGAAGTGGATACAAGCATTTTATAGGGGCCCTTATAGATTGCTTGCTAACACCTAGTGGAGATGTTATGATATTTTCGAGTTATAATATAACTGAGAAGTCGGGGTAAGGATGTGGTAAGGGCCCATATCACACTCTCGCTACGACCTATCGAGGATATTATGATCATGACAATGGTACTGTGAGAATCTCATAGGGGCGCTTATGAGGCACTTACGTGATCAATGAAATGATCCTTGGACTCACCAACTTCCAACTCCATCCCCTACCTTGTTTTGGTTTTAGTCTCGGGGACGAGACTTGTTTTTAGAGGTGGATGATGTAAAGGCTCGGATTTTAAATCCTAGTTTTTCGGAAAAAGGAAAATCAAAATGAATTTAAGAGCGGAATTCAAAAAAAAAAAATCAATCGTCTTAGATTCACATTTTCGACATTGGGGCCACAATTCCATCTCTTATCACCTATTCTTATCCAATCTCTACACTTATTTTCATGTTTGACTAATTCCAACTCATTTTCTTCCCTTTGGGTAAATCTTATCCCCTCTTTATGAATTCCCCTATCCCTGTAACACAAACAACAATTCAGATTCTCTGAGACTTTGACCCATTGAAAATCACATTTTGGGTTCTCCTTTCACACCCACACAAACTCAAGAGGACAAACATCCTTTGGTTCTTGTGCTGCCGAAAAACAGACCTACAACTCCTCCTCCTCCCATTTTGATTTCAAAATAAAGTATAACCCATTTTGTGTTGCAGGGAAAATTCACACAGCCTCACCCTATCTTCCTCCTCTTCTTTCCCCTTGTGTGCCGTGAACCTCACCAACTAAAAGCTCCTCCCTTCGCTTCTCTTTCCGACAGGCCACCACCTCACCGTTTCACCCCCATTCTGCAGCCAGCAACCACCACAGTCACCTCCGTTCCGGCCATCAGCTCCACTAGAAGCACTGCCCGAGCACCTCCTGTGAGCGCCGGTAGGTCCCACTCGCACCTCCGTTTCTGGGCACCTGCCGAGGTACCCAAGCGCCTGCCTCTTCTCCTCCAAAGAGTCGACCTCAATAGCTTCGCCCTCTCCGCTTCTTCCTCCGAGCATCGACGCTGAGCCACCCCGCCTCTCTTCCCCCGTTTTTCAATTCAAGAACGGTAAGGCCTCCTTTTCGCCCCCTTTCACTTTCGTTCACTTCCAGAACGCATAAAGTCGAAGCCTTAACCCCCCTCCCATCCTCCCTAGGTCGTCTCCGGCAAGAACCCGACTCCGGCGAGGCGAATCGAGGCGAAATCGATCGATTATCCGGCGAAGACGATGACCTCGGTGAGCCTCTTCCTTCTTCCTTTTCTTTTCCCTTCCTTTCCTACTGTGTGTAATTGTGTCGTCGGAGTCAGAATCGGCGCCGGCAGCCCTTCCCTTCTCCTCCTCTTTCCTGGATTTTCGAACGCAGTGGACATTTGGGGGAGATGGTGAACAGTACTGATTTGGTCGGGTTTTCTCTTTTTTTAAAAAGGATGGGTCCGGTTCAATATTTTAAAAAGGAAAAACCGGTTTAGTTTTGGGACAAAAATCAGATTTTTGGGTTGGGTTTTATTGAATCCGAAAATTTAGAGAAAAATGGGCCTTTCTCTCTTTGGGCCTAATTTGGTTTTGATTGAAATATGTTTAAATGAAAAGGATTTTAAGAGATAGTACATCCTTGATATAAAGCTTAGTAAATAATTGGAATATGAAATACTATATTATTAAGGGGGTCGGTTTTGGTAATTTAAAAATAGCTGATTTTATTAAATGTAAAAGATTGGGATTTTAAAGGATTTAGAAATATTTTATGAAAATGTTTAAAAGAAAATGGAATTTGAAATATTATATAATGTTATTGAGAAAAATATAAAATCTTATCTTGAGATTTAAATAAAATATAATATTATGAGACTTGAAGATTTAAAAAGGGTTTTATCGGATTTAACTCGAAAAAGGGACTTGACGAATATTTTCCAAAGTCGAAATTTCTAACTAGTTGATTCGGATTTTAAAGCGGTTTCGGGACTAACTCGGGAATTATGTGATTGGTGACTAACTAGCATGATTGATGTGAATGGTTGACTAATATCATGATTGGTGTGTACTAATGACATGATTGAATGAATAAAGGCATGATGAAGTGTTATACTTGTGTATCGTTAATTTATGCTTTCGAGATATGATGAATATGATGAACTTGATATATGTAATATGCGGATATAGTGTGGCGAATACATGAATGTGGCTGAATGGAATGATGAGAATGATATGGTCTCGTGGAATGTGGCAATATGATGAATGGTTGAACTTGACGTAATGATGATTGCGATATGGTTGCTATTCCCGTTGAATGATATGCTTGAGTGCTTTGATGATTAGACGTAGACTTATACATGTATGTTCTGATGTGTATCTAGGTGTTACTTTGTGATTATGAATGATGCATGCCGGATTTTCTATTATGCTGTTCTGCATAGCCAGGTGAGTTCCTATATGAGCTCACCCAGATTCGAAAAAGAGATCTCCCTGCTTGTAGCCATGTGCATACTAGGTGCTTGCATTCATAATAAAGCATGTCATGTAGTATCCTGCTAGGATTGCACTCATGATTGAGCATTCGTTTACTCATTGCTTTTGTAAACAGAACGGCCGTTATCTGTGAAGTAGCTAGAGTCATTGCTAGGGTTATAGGACGACCTAGTCTCATCGGGTCCCGTCCTGAGTCAATCGAGTCATGAACTTCCTTATATTATGAGATGCCTGCGGGCTTTATTGTGGAGCGGGTTGGGCATGCGTGCCGCCCGATTATGAATGAATGCATTCACGAGCTGGCCAGTCTCCGCCCTATCGGAAGGGGGTGGAGGTAGGAGAGGGATATACCACTTGGTATTCGGTGCTAAGGCCTTATTATATTATGCACTTGATCATAGGACCATGCTAGTGTGTTAATATTCCGCCTTGCATCTAGAAGCATCTTTATTAGGACTAGCGTGTGTATATGTCTGCTTGTTTGGGATTATATTGCGTAGGGCTTCGATCTGACACCACCCCGCATACATTTTTTTTTAGGTTTGTTTTGCAGCATGATTATTCATTGTTTCCGTGACGTGGGAACTCTCTTGGGCGATCTCAAAGAAATGGTTTAACTCCACTAATATTGTATATTAAATTTCGATAATTACGCTTATTGATTTGGTTTTGACTCGGCTCTGTCGTGTCACCCTCTTGTATTACACCTTGATTCTACTATTTGCATGACCGTTGGTTTTCCACGCTTAGACTTAGGACAGGTACAGAGGACTTCCTCGGGGATTCCAATGATCCCTTCGAATTTTGGGTATGAAATCCCACTTTAAAATGTTATGATAGAATTTCAAACCTTCAACCTGTACTCGGGGCGCAAGATCCTAACGAGGGGTTTCATCCCTTGAAACGTAACCCGGAAATCATAATCCCGGGCCGTTACAACCATAGGGCAAGCACGTCTCAAGAGATAAGGTGGGACATACGAACCATAGGATGCATTCAGATATGCATGCATAGTTAATTTGTCGAACATACGTTCACCAACTATTTAAGTAGTGGTATTTGTAAGATGAGTTTCGCCTATCGATCAGCTAGCAAGCAAAGATATACTAACAATCAACAAATCAAATCCAATCCAAAAAAATGGAAGGCAAAACTGTGATTTTTGGTGCTCTGATAGTGAGCCTTGTTTTAGCCCAATTTCAAGTGGATGTAAAAAGTTGCTGCCCGAGTACTACTGCGAGAAACATATATAATACATGCCGCTTTACGGGAGGCTCTCGGGAAGTATGTGCCAAATTATCTGGATGTATAATTCAAACTTCTCCCACTTGCATACCGCCGAATACTCATGATATTCTCGAAAACTCCGGTAAACATACTTAACCCTGACCGTCACGTACTATTTCTATGCATTACTATAATTTTCATGCAATTAACTGGTACTGAATTATGCGTTTTGTGTCCATCAACTCAAGGTGATGTCATGAAATCATACTGCAAGAGGGGATGTGCATCCTCTGCGTGCAATGCCAATGCCTATGGTAATATATATAACTTCTATATTTTTTACCTAATTTTTAACTATATATATATATATATATGTTACATGTGGTTTTCTTTTTTTCATTTTGTCCTAATTGCAGCCTTTTTTGGGGTGGTGAATGTAGGTGAAGTTTCTAATGAAGCTCTTGAAAAATGCATCGATGCATGTTCTGAGTTTTGCAACAAGGGTTCTATTCGTACACTTGAAATTGAAATTGTGTAAACAACGCATGTGCATGGAGATATCACATGTGTTAAGACATGCATATATAGTGTGCAAATTAAATAAGCGTGATCGTGTGACGTTGTTTTGTTTTCAATAAATGTCATATGTGACAAAATATTAAGGGGGCATGGCAACTAGCTAGCCTCTGGTGCTAGTTTTTATGTCTACTAGCCTCTAGTGCTAGTAAAATAAGTGATTATCTATCTAATAATAAAGAGTACGAGTTTCTTGTGTGTGTTTATTAATTACCTTTTCCCTCTTTTTTTTACGATTAATTTCCTCTTGATTTGCATCTCATGTTAAAAATATCTAGAAACGAAATTACGACCTCCAAATTAATTAGACCAACAAAAAGGGGAAAGCGGACTAGCTAGCCTGTAGTGCTAGTTTTTTTGTCTATTAGCCTCTAGTGCTAGTAAAATAAGTGATTATCTATCTAATAATAAAGAGTACGAGTTTCTTGTGTGTTTTTATTAATTACCTTTTCCGTCTTTTTTTTTACGATTATTTTCCTCTTGATTTGCATCTCATGTTAAAAATATCTAGAAACAAAATTCCGACCTCCAAATTAATTAGGCTAACAAAAAGGGGAAAGCGGACTTGTCTAGCTCCAAAATAAAAAAAATCCTCGAATAAAATACAATTGGAAACAACACAGACTCTTTGAATTGAAAAATAAGCTAATGAGGAGAACATTAATTCATATAGGAACCGAGGAAGAGACGAATTGGAAGAACAATTGATCAACCTATATCCTTCATAATTATATTAATTGGAAATTGTGTGTGTGTATCGACGAATGAACAATCCTAGATGCACCTGTCCACTAAGTGGTAAACATATATTTTGCTGGTAGGATTATGTGAGTCTAAATAACTCCACTCGACCTCTAATACCAAAACCTCGTAAACTCAAACAATCCACCTCAAGTAATCGCCTAATAATAGGTACATAATAAGGAATCAATTAGTGGTTTTTTTAACTGTAAAAGAGGGGTTTTTGAAGGAGTTAATTAGGGTTTTATGATCCAAGCAGAAATGGGAGACATTCATGGATGATTTGAGAATTTAGTGCAAATCCCCCTATTTAAATTCCACTCAAAAAACAATAATGTGGCATAATGTAAATTTCTAAACTTTATCATAAATCATGTCATAAATTAATTATATATAACATCAAAAATAGTCTAGGTGATCGAGTTAGCTTCTATTGAATTTATATACACCTGCAAAGACCAGCCCAAGGTGGTTATAGTTGCAGGGCCAGTACGTCAAAGATGCAGAAGACACCGCAAAGCAAGTACAATTTGAATCCATTGAGATTGAAGAAAGATAAGATATTTCAGCAGCTACCTTGTTGAGGATATCAGCCCCCTAGGTGGCACTGTCAATGGCCTAGCTTACATATCGTTTCTAGTGGAAACACAAGAGACGCATTATATTGAGCTGATCCAGCTAACATTTATATATATATAGAGGGAGGTTCAAGTGAAAACAACTCTTACCATAGAAACACTCTTATTGTGAAAACTTTTAATCCTAACCATCCATTTTATATCAGTGGTCATTTATAAAGCGGTGGCAAATTTGAAATTTATGTGAACTTAAACCTTTTTATAAAAATTATTAAAAACACTTAGCAAACCCTCCCCCCCCCCCCCTCCCCTAACTCCCATCTCTCGGACATGAAACCCTCCTCCCTCGTCTCACTCTTCACGCTCAATTTCGGTGAACGACGACTCATCCCTTCTGAATTGCTTGCCGGCGCCGCCTACCATTCCTTGTCGGTCGCTAGTACCAACCCATCTCTTCTGTCTCGGTTGCTCCGCCTCTTCCTCTCTGATTTCGCTAGATTTGTCAATGAAGTTGGTTTTTTTTTTTGTCTGTTTCAATTTTTATTTTGATAGCACAGAAGCAATCGACAAGGCATAGAGGACGAAGGATGAAGATCGAGCGAGATCAAGGCTACTTGTCAGGTTCGGATTTTGAGTTTGATAAAAATTAGGCAGATTCGATTAGGGCTATGGTTCAATGTCTCATGTTAATCTCCAATTAATTGTTTTTTAATTAGTCTAATTCAATTTATCTAATTCCGATGGTGTTTGGGAAGATTTGAATTTGTGTGATTCGATTTGCTGATTTCGACGGTGTTTGGGAAATTTGTTGTTATTGGGCATGCTCATATTAGTGCAAGCTTTAAATCTGAACTGGAGTTTAAGTATTTGGTCTGATTGAGAAGTGCGATGCAAAAACTGTAAAAATTGCAATGCAGTACAAAAATTCTGATTATTGGAAGTGTAAAAATACAGTGATCAAGCTAACAAGTTATCATCAGTAGAGAAGATTGTGAAGTGAAATTCATATTATTAGTACTCTTACTTAGAATGTATTCTGACATGGTTTTCTGTGAATAATATTGCCCATCAAAATTCTTAGGTTGCTATTATATTGTTGCTATTGAGAAGTATAATTGAGAAGATTGTGAAGTGAAATTGTGAAGTGCAATCTGAGGTATGAGTTTATGCATACCTTGTGTTAGTAATATAAGGTGTGTAAACTGGTGCTAGTATTTAAGTCTGCTAGCCTCTAGTGTTAGTAATATAAGTGATTATCTATCTAATTATAATAGAGAGTACTAATTTTTTTGTGTTTATTAATTACCTTTTACCTCTCTCTTCTACGATTATTTTCCTTTTCATTTACATCTCATGTTAAAACACTGATGACATGCGGTGCTTCCCTTTGGTAGTGCTTTGCTTCGTTCTTCGTTGATGTCCTCAACATTACAGTTTTAGTCTGCGTAGTTTCTTTCAGTTCTGAATGCATGTTACGTGTTGATTGCTCCTTTTTTAGTTCCTGAATTTTTGGTTCTTTATTGTATGTTCAACGGTTCATTCATCTGCCGGCCATTTTATTTGTTTTATTATATCATTATTTTTCACAATTATTTTAATTAAAAATGTTACATTTAAATTTTATATTTAACAATTTCATTCAAAGTTGTTTTAAAAGTAATTTTTCTTTATTTTTTATCTATATATTTTTTTATTTCCGTCAACTATTTAAATAAAAAATATCATAAATAATTAACAAGTATAGTGTTTTTATCAAAATTTGTTTTTAAAAAAATCTTATTATTTGGTATACAAAAAAAAATTCACGAAATTTTTTTAGCACCACTAGCCGAAATCTTGACTCCACCACATGTTTGATGTGTCTGGATATATTGACCAACTTTTCATACGGCTGCCTTTTTATACTAGACTTGAATTTGTTATCATATATTCGACTTGGGATAATTCATCATTTCATATTGATCTCAACAAAATCAGTCCTAGCAATTCAAACCCGTGAACGTTATAAGTTAAGTATATTGGGGTGGTGTTATATGGTATGTACGTAGTACGTAGTGAAAATGGGGTTGTAGGATAAAAACAAAACCACGTTATAATTATATGCATGTGTTATATGTAGGGTTGACATGGTACGGTAACCACAAAAAATCAAGAGATATCATCACATTATTTCACACTAGTATGCACCTATCTCAAGGAATATCGATTTATGCATTCATAACATGTTCATATAATCATCTTTATATGTGCGCAGAACAAGTTAGCAACCTATCATTTCATTCACCAATCATGCTTGACAAACTAAGAACATGTGTGCACAGACTGACATGGGACATATATGGCATAAGTTATGCAAGATCTAGCAAACATCACAGGATATCATATGTACAACTTATCACTCATTTAGATACACAATTAAGCAAGTCATAATATTACGGAAAGCATGCTAAAGATGTACCCTAAAAATCTTGCTAAGTGTATGGTCAGTTCATGCAGGGTTGGTATATCAATAAGTCCCTAAGAGTCAAGCTCGAATGAAGGATAAGATGGTAATGGTGCTGCTAACATAGTGATGGCAGACAATTGTGACGAGTGGTATCACAGTTAGCATGTCATGGTGCTGCTAACGAGTCATTAATAGAATTGTAATAGATTATAATAGAAAACGAATGAAGGATAGTAACATCGCTGGATTTTCCTTCAAACCTAATACTCTTCATTTTGTGATGATAATTTAGTTTAGGGTTTTGTGGAATTGGCTGTGCTAAGTGTTAGATTGGGAGGGGTTTGATGGGATTTATGGGTTATTCGGGTGTAAACCAACATTATGCAGTTGTACGTGGATATTTCAATCGAATTTGCATTAATGAAATAGTGAGTTGTGTTTGTGTTGATGCTTTGGTACCATTGAAGCCTTTTCGCCCGAGCTTAGCAGCAAGAGAGGATGCAGGTTCGATAAAGTAAAACAAGTTAATATAGGAATACTCTAGAAGGGGGGTTGAATAGAGTATGCCAGTTTTTCGCAGATAATCTCAAGACTTTTGAAGCTTTTCCAAAACCCTTTGAGATTAGTCGTAATACTTCCTTCTGGCAAACCTGAATCACAATATAGTTAAACAATTCGAACCAAGTGCGGAAATAAGGTAAAGTAGTAGATAAAGGACGCAATGAATTGTTTACGAGGTTCGGCACGAACTTTGCCTACATCCCCGCCTAGGGTTCTTCCACAACCCCAGGATTCAACCGGCTTTTATTGATTCACAAGACTTAGGATCCTAATAGCTCACCGAGAAGCCTCTCTCCTATATAATTACAATATAGTAAACTCACGTTCCCTTAGAGTCCTAGACCAATCTAGAAGAGCCCCACCTATCTCAGCTATCTAGTACAATCCTCTTACACTTAGTGAATCAATCGCCTAGTGTCCACTTCCTGAGTTACAAAACTCTCGAGTGTAACACTCACCCAAAATATATCCTATAAGCTCACAGTGCAACTCTCAAATGCTTTGAAATGAAATAACAGAATCTTAAGATCTAGCAGAGAGCACACGAAGAAGACAGATTTCACTTGTAGGCTTGAGTGTGAATGAGAGCTCGTGTTCAATGAATGTGTCTATGTCTTCTCTTCTTCCTTTCCTTTATAAAGAAAAAACCGGCGCCACCAACAAAGAAAAATCTTCTCTTCAGCGACAAGGCTGATCATGGCTATCTTCGTGATCTTCTATACTTGGAAACATTGAAGCCATGATCACCGATTGTGTCCTTCTCAACTTCAAGCTTTAAGGACGGAGATAATATTGGAAAGACTTCCTGAAATGTTCGTATAAAATATCTAGAAGCATATAATAGCATATAATAATATTCGGACATAATATAATAAAGTACAAGTTTTGTGTTTCATCAACACAGCTGTAGCTTCAAGACCTTTGACACAAACAGTTTGTCAAAGCCTTTGAAACTAATTCCGATTTTCATCAAGGGAGTGGAGTTATCAATCTCCCCCTTGATGAAAGACAAAACATGTGCATTCCTGCAACTTAGTCAAGTATTAATATCATAAGCAAAATCGGACTAAGTACCTGCATGGGTTAGACAAGTGTTGGATCATAATTTTATCATGAAAAAACATCCAACCAAAAACAAAACAAGGTCTTCCAAGACCTTTTGTTCACATCAGTTTTAAAGTTTTAAAGTCTAAACCACAGCAGATCATCTCCCCCTTTTTGTCTTTCAACAAAGGGAGGAGGTAAAACAGTCACCAAGAGTTTTTAAAACAGTATCCAAAAACCAGTAGTGTTTCAGATTCAGGGTTAGGGTAGGGTAGGGTAGGGTTTAAGATTCAGCGTCCGGAACATCATCAATGAGCAGCGACCTCAGACCGTGTAGCAGCTTGGACACCCCGCTCATCTCCGTCATAAACTCCTTGTGCAGCTCCTTGATATCCAGGCGAATATCCTCCAAGCCCAACTCCAGGTTGTACATGCGCTCATCAATGGCAGAGGCAGTGGAAAGAGTCTTTGAGGGAGAGGCAAGACTCCAAGTCCCCTAGGGGACTGAGTGATGCCAATCTTCTCAAAGCTCTTGGAGTCAAACTTACCCATATGACGATGTTGTTCTTCATTTTTGAAATCGATTTCAGAAGCTTTGAAGATGTGGGTCAAAAGGTTGGCAAAAGGGAGGGGAGTTCCTTTTCTGGCTTTTCGAGTGTGAGTCATGGATCCTAGAATGGTATTGGCTAGATCAAGATCAAGGCCATTCAAGATGCGGTATAAAAGGACCATAGCATTATCGGTTAGGAGAGAGCTAGAGTTTAAACGGGGTAAGAGGCAACGCACAATGATGTTGAAGATGATTTTTTCCTCGAGGGTAAGGGATGAGTGGGTAAGCTGTTTTGAGGTGTTGTTGGATGCTTCGGGAAGCAGGTATTTGGATCTGGCAAGGGCAATGCACTGTCCTCTTGTGGGGTTTTCAGGAGAGGGTGGACAAGGTCTAGGTAGGCCAAGGAAATCGGCGAAGTCAATGGAGTTGAAAGAGATTCTGATGTGCTCGGGAACTCTCCGAGCCACAAGGATTGACGACGAGGTTCCTCCTTTATTTGAAGGGATAAACCTTCTACTAGTAACCGGATATGTATGACAGGATCCACAGGCCTCTCACCCTTGAATCTCCCACACTCGATCTCAATCATCTCGGAATCGCACTCTGAGGATCTCGACCCTTCGACACCTTCGCCTCTCACTAAGGTGTCTCCCTCGGTATCTCACCAAAGGGTTTTGTTTTTAGCATCTCACCAAAAACATGATCCTTAACCCGGAATCAAAGGAAGCAAATGTGCTCAACTTTTCACTCAAAAATTCAACTTGTATTAGAAAATGGCAAATCTTACAAAATATATAGGAGAAATTCTAACCTCTTATTTGTTTGCAAGCGATGTGGGATACTTTTTAAATAGAAAAAATCTATAAGTCTAAATCACATCATCCTCCCCTCCTTTGAAAAAGATTCATTCTCGAATCATGCGTTGCCCTTCCAAAGAATACGATACGCCCCTGTACGTTGGATCTGCGTAAGGTATCGATGGTCGGTCCTGCAAAAGCTATCGAATCCATAAGGCCCTTCCAAATGATACATTACGCCCCTGTACGTTGGATCTGTGTAAGGCACTTCAATGGTTGGTCCTGCACAAAACTCCAACGGATGGTTGTGGATGCTTGTGACAACAACACAAAAAGATTGAGGAACCCTAGCTGGAAGCTCTGATACCAATTGATGTGCTCGGGGACCGGATCGACCAAGGCTCGATCTTTCGAACACTCTTTTTGTGGGGCTAAATTTTGGGAACTGAAAATAAGGGATATGTGGAGCAAGATTCGCAGGCCTCTCACCCTTTAATCTCCTACACTCGATCTCAATCCTCTCGGAATCGCACTCCGAGGATCTCGACCCTTTGACACCTTCGCCTCTCACTAGGGTGTCACCCTCGGCCTCTCACCAAAGGGTTCGCTCTTAGCCTCTCACCAAGAACTCGATCCTTAACCCGGAATCATAGGAAGCTATTAGTGGCTCAAACTTTAACTAAACTCCACTTGACTTGATCTAAAATGAATTTCTTACAAGAAATATATAGAATGAAAATGTAGCCCCCAAGCATCTCTAATGGATGTGGGATTTATTTGATAGAAACAAGAGCATGAAAAAAACGTCTAGATTAGAGCTGCTGGAAAGAACGTCCAATTTGAGCATCATAGAAACTGATTTAGGAGAAGTGTTCTTCATGGAAGTTGTAGCCACTTAAAATAGATTTCCAACAAGTGCTCATTGGCTTCAATCGAAATTTTATGCAGCCCGATAGAGCCAAAATACCACGGTATCGCCATGCTGTTTTCTCAAACGAGAGTTGATGATCGGCCCCGGCAACATAGCTTTGTGAGATAAAGAATTCGAGCTCATTGAAGACTAGGATCACATCAGATTCTAACTCCCTTGACGACAGATTCCAAAGACCAACCATCAACATTGTGTTTGGCTTTTAGGTTTATGTAGAACAAGCGGGTGAGTTGGGGGTAATACACAGCTTCAAGGTTCAGAAGGGTCCAGGAAGGGGTTTGTTTGAGGAGAGAGATGCAAGGTAGGTTCAAAGCTTCAAAAAACTCAAGATCTAAAAAATCAGAACAACATATCTTACGAGTTCGAAACTCATCTACCCACTTTCCAGCCATCTCAGCATTTTCAAACCAAGAAGAGGGCAAGGATTGGTTTACCTGGATAAGTGCAGGCGGATCGACGTTCTTCCTGCGAGCCTTTGTGGGAGCAGTCCTCTTGATAGGTGCCTCAAGACTTCTGAGAGTGTCTTTCCTGGTGCGCTTGGGAGATGGAGGCTTTGCTGAAGGGGCTTTGCGCTTCTTCGGAGACGGGGGAGGAGGAGGAGGAGGAGAAGGAGAGGGAACAAGTTCTGGCTCCTCTTCCTCTTCATCCTCAGACCCCGAGTCCTCACCGGACCCTTCAACGTCGTCTCCCTCAGCTTCTTCATCGTCCGCAGTCTCGTCATCCTCCTCTTCTTCTTCCTCTGGTTCCTCCTCAGTGGGAACCTTCTTCTCGGCAGCTCTTAGGGCCTTCTTCTCGGCCTCCTTTCTGGCTTTCTCAGCCTCCTCCTCGGCTAATATCCTTGCCTGCTCGGCCTCTTCCTCAACCTTTTTCTTTCTCTTGGCCTCTTTCTCGGCCTCCTTAGCAGCATCTCGTTCCAAAATCGCATCAAGATCATCCTCTTCATCTTCATCCTCCTCTTCCTCAGAAATGGCTTTCCTTTTCCCTTTT
Source organism: Persicaria maculosa (assembly GCA_963922045.1). Classification (NCBI taxonomy): domain Eukaryota; kingdom Viridiplantae; phylum Streptophyta; class Magnoliopsida; order Caryophyllales; family Polygonaceae; genus Persicaria; species Persicaria maculosa. Next base: position 57,088,898 of record OY998262.1, read on the forward strand.
TGCTTGGCACTGAGTGACTTCTTAGTCGGGCGCTGTAGAGAACGCTTGATTTCAGCAATGGTGCTCTCAGGGACGGTGCTCTGGACAGTAGCTGGGACAATGGCGTGAGGAGTAGGTTCGGGTGGAGGGGAAGCAACAATATATGGCATGGCATCCCTTGGGGGTGGCGCCAAGATGTTTGGGTGTGGAGGTCTTCTTGGATTTAGGTGCCATGGAGAGATTCGGCTAGGGTTTAAGAAAAAATCGAGAGGTAGGAGAAGAAGTATTAGATTGGGTTTAGGTAAATCTGAAGTGGTGAGAAAATCGGGTAAGGTTTGTGGTTTAAATAGGGAAAGAGGTTTAAGTTGATGGGACGGGTTTATGGTTCCAATGTGGGTAATCATACCACTGCCAATTTTGAAAAATTCTTATTTCCAAAACAATTCAAATTTCAAACCATCTTGTCACAATTAAATTCAAGAGGGAAAGTCCGAAAATCTCTTTTCCAAAAATAAAAATACTCGAATATAAGATCTTTTGGAAAATAAAATGTGTACTATAAAGAAGGTTAAAAATCATAAAAACTATATTTGATCAAATATCTAATGAGATATTAACCAAATATATGATCCGATATATGTGCTCTACCATTCAGCTCACAATCTTTGACATAATTCTCAAAGGTCTTGACACTGAGTAGAATTTATCTTTTGTAAAGGGAAAGCTCCCCCTACGAAAGTGCATCCCTGTTAAGCATTCCAATCTCACGTCTAATGAAGGTGAAATTGTCCTCTGCCAAAGGCTTAGTAAAAATGCCAGCCCATTGATAATCAATTGAAATAAAAGATATGGACACATCACCTTTTTCAACATGATCTCTAATGAAATGATGTCTTACATCAATATGCTTGGTCCTTGAATGCTGAACAGGATTCTTTGTGATCGATATGGCACTTGTATTGTCACACTTAATGGGAATACCTTTGAGATTGATGCCAAGATCTCTCATTTGTTGAGCTATCCAAAGGATTTGGGAGCAGCATGCTCCAGCTGCTATGTATTCGGCTTCAACAGTGGATAGAGCAACTGAGTTTTGTTTCTTTGAATGCCAACTGATCAAGGATTCCCCTAAGAATTGGCAACATCCTGACGTGCTCTTCCTATCCACCTTATAGCCTGCAAAATCTGCATCAGAATACTTGATTAATGTAAAATCTTTTTGTTTTGGGTATCATAATCCAAGCTCCTTAGTGCCATTGGGATATAGAAAGATCCTCTTCACATCCACGAGGTGAGATTCTTTAGGATCAGCTTGAAACCTAGCACACATGCAAACACTAAACATGATGTCAGGTCTACTAGCTGTAAGATATAGCAAAGATCCAATCATCCATCGATACTCTTTTTGATTGACACTCTTCCCCATCTTGTCTTGATCTAGAGATAATATTGAGCTAATGGGGTGTCTTGGCTGCTTTGGATTGATCCATCTTGAACTTCGTCAAGAGATCCTTAGTGTACTTGCTTTGGTTGACAAAGATCCCTTTCTTGGATTGATGAACATGTAATCCCAAAAAGAAGTTGAGTTCACCCATCAAGCTCATCTCAAATTCACTGCACATGATGTCAGAAAATTCCTTGCACAAAGATGTGTTAGTAGCACCAAACAATATATCATCAACATATATTTGAATAACCAAAATGTCCTTTCCTTTGGTCTTGATAAAAAGAGTCTTGTCGATCAACCCCCTTTTAAAATAATTTTCTAAAAGATATTTTGACAAGTTCTCATACCAAGCTCTTGGGGCTTGTTTCAAACCATAAAGCGCTTTGTCTAGTTTATAAACATGATTAGGAAATTCCGAGCTTTCAAAACCTGGGGGTTGAGCCACATGAACTTCTTCCTCTAAGAAACCATTAAAAAAAACACACTTGACATCTATTTGATATAACTTTATGCTCATAAATGATGCAAATGCTAATAAAATGCGAATGGCTTCAAGCCTGGCTACGGGAGCAAAGGTCTCCTCGTAGTCAATAACTTCCTCTTGATTGTAGCCTTGAGCAACAAGCCTTGCTTTGTTCCTCACGATCTTACCATTCTCATCTAGCTTGTTTCAAAATACCCAACGTGTGCCAAGGACTGATTGATGCTTTGGCCTAGGCTTCAAGGTCCAGACTTTGTTCCTTTCAAATTCGTTAAGCTCACTTTGCATAGCAATGATCCAGTCTGGCTCTTGAAGGGCCTCATCTACCTTCTTTGGTTCTATAAGAGAAACAAACGCATGAAAAGCACAAAGATCTTTAAGTTTAGAACGAGTTTGGACACTAGATGTAGGGTCAGAAATGATATCCTTTAATGAATGTGATGAGGGGTATTTGAATTTTCTTTTGCTAGTCTCAGCTCCTTGATTCATCACACCAGCATGATTGATTTGTGATACATCTGACTCCATGGATCTGTTAGGTTCAGTTATAGCAGTTTCTGACGTTTAAACACTGTTGGATTGGACACCAAGGGCTTTGGACAAATCTTCAACACCTTGGGCCAATTCTTCAGTGTTGAGAATCTGTTCCTGCATGTTCCTCTTCTCTGTGTTCTTGGTAGCAGCATCATCACCATCCTCGTTCTCTGTATGGATGTTAAGATCTAAATCTGCAACACTTTCACTCAAAGAACCGTCATTGCATTCATCAAATATAACATGTATACTTTCCTCAACTAACTTGGTCCTTTTGTTGAAGATTCTATAAGCTTTGCTACTTGTGGAGTAGCCAAGAAATATACCTTCATCTCTACGCGCATCAAATTTCCCAAGGTTATCTTTTCCATTGTTATGAACAAAACAAGTACAGCCAAAGGGTTTAAAGTAAGATATAAGTGGTTTGCGGCCTTTGAAAAGTTCATAAGGAGTTTTCTTTAAGATGGAACGTATAAGACAACGATTCAAAATATAGTTAGCTGTGTTAACAGCTTCAGCCCAATAGTTTTTATGTAATGCATTTTCTAAAAGCATAGTCCTGGCCATGTCCTCTAGGGTGCGGTTCTTTCGTTCCACAACCCCATTTTGTTGAGGTGTTCTAGGAGCCGAAAAATTGTGGGAGATGCCATATTTAGAACAAAACAAATCAAACTGAAGTTGATCAAACTCCCTACCATGATCGCTTCGAATTGACACTATGGGCTCGTTTCTTAAAGTTTGCAACTCCTTATAAAGTTTTGAAAACTCAAATAAGGCCTCTGATTTTTCTCTTAAAAATGCAACCCAAGTATATCTAGAAAAAATCATCATCAACAACAAGCATGTACTTTTTACCATTGGGAGATTTGACTCGCATAGGACCACATAAATCCATATGTAAAAGTTCAAGGGGTCTAGAAGAACTTACAACCTTTTTGGGTTTGAAAGAGCTACGTGTTTGTTTACCTCGTGTGCATGCCTTGCACATCTCAATACCTTTGAAGTCCATCTCAGGTAGCCCTCTTACAAGCCCTTTGGACACAAGCTTCTGTAGTGTATGTGGACTCACATGACCGAGTCTCCTGTGCCGGAGCTTTGGATCGTCCGTCAAAGCCTTTAGACAGGTTAAACTTCCTTGTGCCACTTGCTCAGCATTTACAGCATATATATTGTTGTAACGATATGCAGTCAGAACAACTTCACCTGTATCTTCTCTGCACACTTGACATATTTTCTTGTTAAATCTGACATCATTGCCACTATCACATAATTGAGAAACACTAAGCAAATTATACTTCAAACCATTCACAAGATAAACATTTTTAATACTATGGTTGGAATCACTCCCAACACTACCAATACCAACGATGTCACACTTTCCTTTGTCACCAAGAGTGATTGTTCTAGTGGATTGCTTCTTTAGATCATGAAAGAGAGAACCCTTCCCACTCATATGCCTTGAGCATCCACTATCAATAATCCATTTTTGCTCCTTCACCTTGGTGATCTCCTGCAAAACAAACATCAACCTTTATGGCTAGACCAATAAGCAAATTTAGATCCATTATTGGGATAAACCATATTTGGTAAAATAGTGCCTTTGGGGACCCAAACATGCGTTATCCGTTCTTTTCTCAAATGAACAGGAAATGTATTGCGAATGATATGAGGATCCTTTCTTCTATAGGGGCAGGTCTCTTTTACATGTCCCTTTTCTAGCACAGTGGTAACATATAGGAGAGGTTCTGCTTCCTTTTGCCTTTACAAAAGTGGTAGTGTGCTTCTTCTTTAAAAACCTTGGATTGTAACCTATACCACTTTTGTTTAGAGAACTTTGTTGCTCACCCAACATCCTATCAAGAGTGCCTTTGGATTTGGTAAAACTTATGAGGGATGTCTGTTGGTCTTGAACCTTATTATTCAAGGAGATCTTCTCGTTCTCTAAGTCATGATGTTCACTTCTTAGAGAGGAGAGATCTTGCTTGAGTTCAGATTTCTCTGAGTCAAGAGTCTTGACTTTAATGTCAAGACCTGAATAAGAAGCTTCAAGACTTTTGACCCTCATAGACAGATCCTCAATAGTTCTTTCCTGGTCCACAGTTTTCTTAATAAGAGTGTTAGTCTGGGCAATAAATTTCTCTTCATTGGCAATCATATTAGAAAGGAATTTCGATAATACCTCTTTTGGACTTGCCATAAGTTCTCTTACAGTTACCTCAAGCTTCTCATCGTGGGATTCATCTCCTGAGGCCATAAGACAGACATTGGCCTTCTCATCATCGGATTCTGAGTCAGAATCGCTCCAAGTTGCCACCATAGCTTTCTTTTTCCATCTATCAGCTTTCTTGGACTGGCTCTTCATCTTTTGAGGGAAATCTTTCACAACATGGTCTGTTTCACCACATTCAAAACAAGACAAAGGTTTAGTCTTCTTGTCATATTTGTTGTATTGAGACTTACCTCGAAATTTAGAAGTCTCTGATCCATCCTTGTTGTTGAATTGCTTCTTCATTTTGAGGATTCGAGAGAGGCCTCTTGTGATAAGAGCAAAAGGATCATCCTCATCGTCATCCTCATCTTCAAAATCAGACACATCTTTGGGCTCGTCCTTCTTAGACTTGAGCGCCAAGTTCTTGGTGCTTGCTGGAAGTTCTCCATCGTCTTCATTGAGAATCATCTCATGTGTGATCAGCTTCCCAAGCAAGTCATCAAGGGGCAAAGTGATGAGATCTTGGGCTTCCTAGCTCTATGGCTGTTACTTTAGGACCCCATTTTTCTTTTGGGAGGCACCTCAATATCTTCCTCACATTCTCAACGTTCTTAAAGCTCTTGCCGAGAGAGTCAAGGTTGTTGGTGATTTCCGTGAACCGTGTGAACATGGCCTTGATAGACTCATCAGACTTCATTTTGAAAAGTTCATACTTTCAAAGGAAGACACTGATCTTGGTGTCCTTCACCTGGCTAGGTCCTTCGTAGGTGACAACCAGCTTGTCCCAAATCTCTTTAGCTGACCTACAAGATGAAATACGGTTAAACTCATCAGTCCTAAGACCACAATAAAGTAAATTAATAGCCCTGTTGTAAAGGCTCGGATTTTTAAATAATAAAATTTCAACAAATAATATAAAATGGATTTAGGTCGGAAAAAAAAAACCCCGGATATTTTAAGGAAACTAAAAATGAATTTAACAGGGAGTTAATTTGGATTTTTTTTAAGGAAAACTCGCCCTCAACTTAATAAATCGAACTCGAAATTCTTTAAGCTGTTTCCGACCTAAATTTGAAAATTTGACAAACGATTCCGTCTTTCCGTCTCGGGATTCGAAATTAATTCCAAATGTCGATACCCTCTTGATTTTGAATTACTATTCGATTGAGCCGGGTTAGGATCGAGAGAACGGGTTTCAGAGGTGATTATTTCGAATATTTTGGAACCACACTTTTGTCTCCTTCTCATTTGAATCTGCGTGCCCAACACCTCACCCTCCATTTGATCTGATTCAGGACATCTCCCTCTCCAGCTTTTTGCTTTTCTTTTCTCACATTTGGCTAGACAACACCTTTTTCAATCTCCCTCCCCCATTGACTGGTTCCTCCAATTGTGAGCAAACCACCAAATACACCTCATCTCTTTTTGAGGTCCCCCTCTCCTTCCTTCTGTTTGGAACCACTCCCCCCACTCCATTTCAATTCCAAAACAACCCCTTTCTCTCCTTGGCATTCAACACCACTCGGCTCCACCTTGTTCTTCGCTTCCACCACCAGCCCTTGCTTCTTCCTCCTGGGCAAACCGACGCCGACGGAAGCCACCACCCTCCTCGCCGCACAGCAGCCGCAGAGACCTCCCAGATCTGCTCGCCGTTCTTCGACGCTGCCGCGAGCCAAGCTTTCCCTGTTCGCCATTGAAGGATCGAGCACCTTGCTCCTCCTTCCTCCGAGTTCGAGGGACACTAGCAGCGACCCTCCGACGTCCGTACGAGCCGCCAGCAGGACCCCTGTAGCCCCCGAGCGCAGCCGATGTCGCCCCCGCTGGTTCCGTTTTCTAAATCGTTAAGGTTCGTCCTTCCTTCCTTTCGACTTCGAGTCGCGAAAGGTCCCTCTTTTAATCTTCCCACCTCTCTCCCAGGCCTCCTCACGCCAGATTCCGCCTCCGATGAAGCCGAACGAAACTCCGAGCGTCTCCGATGAAGCCCGACGCGTCCGCCTCCGAATCTGCCGGTGAGCTCTTCTCTTTCCTTCTTCCTTCCCTCCCTGTCATGTGTGTGTGTGTCGGGTGGTCATTGTCGAAGTCGGAGCCGGCCAGCTCCCTTCTTCTCCTTCCGATTTGTGGATTCCGGCGAGCCCTGTGCTCTGTCGACAAGGAGAGGGAGAAACAGTAGCCTGGCTCCCTTCTTTTCCTCAGCTTTCGGGCCCCACTGCGCCACATCAGTGCCACCTCAGGCATTGGCCCAACTCTTTTTCTTTTCTCCCTTATTCGATTTCTTTTTCCAAAAAAAATGGGAGAGTGAATTGGTTCAGTTGGGCCTAATTTCCGGGTTGGGGCTTGGATCCGGATTCCCTTTTCGGGTCTCCCTTTCTTTCAGATTTAATGGGATGGTTTTGGGCCTAATATTTTGTGGGATTCTATTCGGGTGGGCTGAGTCCGGTTTTGGAATGGGCCTTTGCATCTGTTGGGTTGTTGGGGTTATTATTATTGTTGTTATGTTGTCACCTTAGCTTATACATATTCATTATATGATGTATGTGTTCATCGCATATGTTATGACTCGTAGTAAATTTTGACAGATTATTATTATTACATTATTATCCTAATTTTATGATAATTATATTTCTGAAAATTATTATTTATATTAAATTATTTTAAAAAGTAATAGTATTTGGAATATGTATTTTGTGATGTTTTATTTTGTGATTTTGGAAGTTATGAGATGATTTATTGTTATTAATATATAAAGAGAGTTTGGTTTCGTATTTCTTTTATTAAAGCATTGGAGGATAACTTATTTAAAAAGGAGATTTCAAGTTCGAAAATATCTTTTAACGATTTATTGTGTGAAAACTAAAATGCCGGAATTATTTCTATAATATGATTTGAGAAATTGTTTTAAAAATGAGCTCACTTAACTTGAGATTTAAGAGTTTGGGAAGCTTTGGGAAATGAGTTTTGAAATATTATTTTATTCAATATAAGAAGGGATTTGACGGAACTTGAACTATTTGACTGTGAGCTTGAAGTTATGTTAAAAGTGTCATTTCAAATGTCGGGATTTTGTCTTGGCTTGATGATGTTGGTTTTGAGAAGGAAATTGAAAGAATGATTTTGGTTGATATTGATCATATCAGAAAGGTTTTGAAAAACGGTTTTACTATCGGTTGATTCTGAGCATGTTGAGAACTTGAAGTTCGTGTGTATGAATGATGGACCGGTAGCTTATGGAAATGGTTTGATGGTAGGTGTGTATTGCTTTTGGATTGCTTTGGACTTGTATTTGGGCCCTTGCTTGTATTACCCTGCTGTTCTGCATCTTCAGGTAAGTTCCCTAGGGGGCTTACTCAGGTTGGACATTCATGCCTGTTGTTGCATTTTATGTTAGGTATTGCATATGCATAAAAGCATGCCATGTAGTATCATGTTTAGGTTGCATTAATTGATTGAGCATCTGTTTACTTTATGCGTTTGAAACAGAACGGCCGTTATCTGTGATAGTCCTAGAGTCTTTGCTAGGTCATAGGGTAGCCCAGCCTCATCGGGTACCCTGAGTCAATCAAGTCATGAACTTCCTTATATTATGCCTGCGGGCTTTATTGTGGAGCGGGTTAGGCATGCGTGCCGCCCGATTATGATGGAATGCATTCACGAGCTGGCCAGTCTCCGCCCTATCGGAAGGGGGTGGAGGTAGGAGAGGGATATGCCACTTGGCATTGTCTTGGGCCCTTTACAGTATTTCTGCACATTATTTTGAACTAGGAGCATGCTAGTGTGTTTGACTTTCGTACTGCATTAGAGCATCTTTATTAGGTATAGCACATACTATGTGGCCTCAGCGAGGACTGCCGGTCCCGCATGAGTGGCTCGATCTGACTCCTTTCCCCGTTCTTTTTTTAGTATTCTCTGCAGATTTTGAGTGCTCGATGTCTATATGACGGGGTCCCCTCTTGGCGAATCGAAGAACCTAGCTAACATTCTAACTTGGTAAAATGGTAACCACTCGCTTATGATTTGATTTTGACCAGGCTTTGTCGTGGCATTTGTATCCTAGTTTTGCTTCCGCTTTACTTTCGGTTGAATTGGATTTTGCGACATAGTCTTAGGATAGGTAAAGGGTACCCAATGGCCCTTCGAGGTTTTTAGGGTTTGAAATCCCTCTTTATTACTGACCATAAAAATGGGTTTGAAACCTCGACCCGTACCTGGATTGCAAGATCCGAACAAGGGATTTCATCCCTTGAAACGTAACCCGGAAATCATAATTCTAGGCCGTTACACCTGTAATTTTTGGAAATGAGTTCAAGATCCGCTTGGATGTATTCAGCCTCAGTCTTCGCAATTTTGGTTTCATTTGGTCCGTCTTTCTCTGGAACCTTCGGACCATTCTCTATAATGTTCCAAAGTTCCAGATCTTGATCTATAATGAACATCTTCATCAATGATCTCCAGTGGACAAAGTTGTTTCCAACAAAGAGTGGTGGTCTACTAGTAGATGTTCCCTGTGCAAATCCTCTGCTTGCTTCACCAGACATGATAAAAAACTCACAAGATTGTTAGATCGAAAGCAGTGAGTAAAGCTCTGATACCAATTGAAGGTTCGATAAAGTAAAACAAGTTAATATAGAAATACTCTAGAAGGGGGATTGAATAGAGTATGCCGGTTTTTCGCAGATAATCTCAAGACTTTTGAAGCTTTTGCAAAACCCTTTGAGATTAGTCGTAATACTTCCTTCTGGCAAACCTGAATCACAATATAGTTAAACAATTCGAACCAAGTGCGGAAATAAGGTAAAGCAGTAGATAAAGGACGCAATGAATTATTTACGAGGTTCGGCACGAACTTCGCCTACGTCACCGCCTAGGGTTCTTCCACAACCCTAGGATTCAACCGGCTTTTATTGATTCACAAGACTTAGGATCCTAATAGCTCACTGAGAAGCCTCTCTCCTATACAATTGCAATCTAGTCATCTCACGTTCCGTTGGAGTCCTAGACCAATCTAGAAGAGCCCCACCTCTCTCAGCTATCTAGTACAATCCTCTTACACTTAGTGAATCAATCGCCTAGTGTCCACATCCTGAGTTACAAAACTCTCGAGTATAACACTCACTCAAAATATATCCTATAAGCTCACAGTGCAACTCTAAAATGCTTTGAAATGAAATAACAGACTCTTAAGATCTAGCAGAGAGCGCACGAAGAAGACAGATTTCACTTGTAGGCTTGAGTGTGAATGAGAGCTCGTGTTCAATGAATGTGTCTCTGTCTTCTCTTCTTCCTTTCCTTTATAAAGAACAAATCGGCGCAACCAACAAAGAAGAATCTTCTCTTCAACGGCTAGGCTGATCATGGCTATCTTCGTGATCTTCTATACTTGGAAACTTTGAAGCCATGATCTCCAATTGTTTCCTTCTCAACTTCAAGCTTTAAGGAAGGAGATAATATTTGAAAGACTTCCTGAAATGTTAGTATAAAATATCTGGAAGCATATAATACTATTCGGACATAATATAATAAAGTACAGGTTTTGTGTTTCATCAACACAGATGTCGCTTCAAGACCTTTGACACAAACAGTCTGTCAAAGCCTTTGAAACTAATTCCGATTTTCATCAAGGGAGTGGAGTTATCAGAGGAGGAGGAAGATGCTCGCCTTGCTCGACATCGGGTTCATGGCTGGTCATCGGGCTCAATGGTTCAACAGATCCGCCCAGGCAAGGAGAGGTTGTGACGGCGGTGAGGAATCTCCAAGCAACGGTGGTGGAGCTGCGGGCTGGGATCCGGGCAAGGGCGACTCGGACTCGCTTGAAATCCTCCTTCTACAAATTTCCAATCAAAACTACTCTGTTCAATATATTTGCACGACCACTCCCTCACCACCCTTCTTTATCCCCCACCACTCCCATCAAACAAACCAATTGTTGCATACCCAATTACAGGAAGTAAAGATTTGTCATCTTACTAACATTACGGAAAGCATGCTAAAGATGTACCCTAGATAGAGAATGAGTGGTTAATTAAATCACGTTATAATTATATGCATGTGTTATATGCATAAATCGATATTCTGAAATGCATTGTTGTGGTGAATCCTAACCCTTAAATATTTTTTATTATATGATTTACAAAAACTTGGTTTTTATAAATTTTATTATTTTTGAGTGGGGTGGCTGGGGAGACGGGATTTAATTAACCACTCATTCTCTATCTAATAAGCTAACTAAATTAATGATTTATTACTTTTTTATATTATTTGAGTCATGAAACTAGTAAAAATTATAAAAATTTCAATTCTATTAATCTACATTTTTTTTCTTCCCATCCATGGAGGGTACACGTGGTACCGCCTTTTATTCTCACAAAACTAATGGAATGTGTGACACGTTCACGACTCGTATTATGGACGTTTTATGCATTGGGAGGTTTTGGAAGATAGCACATATTTTTAATTGGAAACATATCATCCATTAAATATAGAGATAAGAGATAAGGTGGGACATGCGAACCATAGCATGCATCGTTAATTTGTTGAACATATGTACACCAACTATTTAAGTAGTGGTATTTGTAAGATGAGTTTCATCGATCGATCAGCTAACAAGCAAAGATATACTTCCGATCAACAAATCAAATCCAATCCAAAAAAAATGGAAGGCAAAACTGTGATTTTGGGTGCCCTGATAGTAAGCCTTGTTTTGGTCCGATTTCAAGTGGATGCAAAAAGTTGTTACCCGAGTACCACTGTGAGAAACATATATAATGTATGTCGGGCAGGGGGAGGCACTCGGGAGTTTTGTGCCAAATTGTCAGGATGTATAATTCATTCTTCCAGCACTTGCAAACCGCCGAATTTGGTTAAGTATGATATGGAGGTTATCTTAAGCTGATGAGATGGCGGATTATATATGTTGAATATGGTATGAGATGATGAAACGAGATGAGAAATTTAAGTGAGACATTAATGTTGTTGATGATGGGATGGTTAACTTATATATGTTTTATGTGAATCTTATGTGTGTTATTTGATATGCTTTGTGTAAGTTAGACTTAGACTTATTATGTTGCTTATCTTCTAGGTGAGCTCTAATCTGCCTAGATTTGCTTGATTGCTGTATTGCTTGGATTCTGCGCTTCTCCAGGTAAGTTCTTTGAACTTACTCATGATGGACGCTCTATGCACTGGGTGTTATATAGTAGGTTAGTGTTCATGCACCATACGACTTAGAATCACGCTTAGGATCTAAAATGGAAACCATATGACTTGCTATATGTCTTTGCTAGAAAACGGTCGTTATAGGTGTTTATCGGATGATAGGGTTTTCTCTATTCTTGTCATCTTAGTGGGGCTTATTATAGAAAGTTGCTTGCAATTGATGGGTGAGGTAGACTTTTTGGTAATAAGTCGCCATAGGACTCTTAGAGCCTTAGGCCTTGTATGGGTGTCGTTGTTTGCCTTCCCTTCATAGTTAGTAGGCTTCTTACATAGGGATGGCCTGCACCGTGGGTGAGGTAGTTCCCTTCAAAGGGAGTTGCTAGAGGATTTCCTTAGGAGCCTAGAGGGATATGCTATTTGGCATTTCTTGCAACTGCGCGCTTCCTTATTTATGTCTGCACTTAATTATCCGCATGCTTGTCTGTTTAAGTTTCGCTTTGCATTACGCATTTCATCTTAGGAATAAGATGCTTATTATATGCCTCTCAGAGTGTGTTTACACACGCGCAGGAATAAGATGCTTATTATTACGGGTTCCGCTTTGTTGTATGTTCAACGATTCATTCATCTGCCGGCCATTTTATTTTTTTTATTATATCATTATTTCTCACAACTATTTTAATTAAAAATGTTACATTTAAATTTTATATTTAATAATTTCTTTCAAAGTTGTTTTAAAAGTAATTTTTCTTTATTTTTTATCTATATATTTTTTTATTTCCGTCAACTATTTAAATAAAAAATATCATAAATAATTAACAAGTATAGGTTTTTTTTCAAAATTTGTTTATAAAAAAATCTTATTATTTGGTATACAAAAAAAAAATTCACGAAATTTTTTTAGCACCACTAGCCGAAATCTTGACTCCACCACATGTTTGATGTGTCTGGATGTATTGACCAGCTTTTTCATACGGCTGCCTTTTTATACTAGACTTGAATTTGATATCATATATTCGACTTGGGATAATTCATCATTTCATATTGATCCCAACAAAATCAGTCCTTGCAATTCAAACTCGTGAACGTTATAAGTTAAGTATATAGGGGTGGTGTTATATGGTACGTACGTAGTACGTAGTGAAAATGGGGTTGTAGGATAAAAACAAAACCATGTTATAATTATATGCATGTGTTATATGTGGGGTTGACATGGTACGATAACCATCGAAAAACGGTGATTATCACATACCAACCACAAACTGGTGGTACGCAAATTTTCGTAATACGTACCAACCACAAGTCGTGGTTACCGCATATGTGGTAACCACGACTTGTGGTTACCATCGGTACATTACCATGTTTACCACGTAATAATTCTATTTGTATTTTTTTGAAACCCCTTGGCTACCTTCCGTTATTTATCAAAGTTATTGAACGAAAAAATATGGTTATCCAAAATAATATGGTTACCACATATTAAAAGTTCAAATAAATCAAGTTCACAACATAAAGTACAAACCAATTCAAACCAACCAAGTTCAAAGTCTTGAAACAAACCAAGTTCAATTGTTCAAACATTCAAAATGTTCATGCAAGTTCAAACAAAACAAGTTCAAAGTCTTCAAACATTCAAAATGTCTCTTTTTAATTTGTTGAGGCCTGAAAATTTAATTGTTCAATCAAGAATGCATTGTTGTGGTGAACCCTAATTCTTGAATATTTTTTATCATATTATTTAAAAAAACTTGATCTTTGTAATTTTTCTTATTTTTGAGTGAAGTGGTCGGGGAGAGGGGGTTTAATTAACCACTCACTCTCTATCTACTAAGCTAACTAAAGTTTGATTTATTACTTTTTTTTATACTATTTGAGTCATGAAACTAGTAAAAATTATAAAAATTACAATTCTATTAATCCACTTTTTTTTCCTTCCTGTCCAAGGAAGGTGGTACCACTTTTTATCCTCACAAAACTAATAGAATCTATGACGTTCGCGACTCGTATTGAATAATATAAGTAAGTACATTTTATGCATTGTGAAGTTTTGGAAGATAGCACATAATTTTAATTGGCCACATATCATCCATTAACAACAACGATAAGAGATAAGATGGGACAGGCAGAACCATAATTTTAATTGGCCACATATGGTTTATAAATATTTACCAAAATAATGAAAATATAATTCACAAATGTAGCAAGGTACCGACATTAATTTGACGAAGGTTTGATTCAGATTTATGAAATAAAGTGGAATTACATTTCAATCAACTTTCATGACATTAATTGGACAAGGATTCAAAGTGAAGGAATTGGTGTCCTTTAATTGATGTGTAAAATATTAATGATATAATATGATTAAAATGGAGATTTATAATCTGAATAATTTACATAATTGAAGTGCTTTGGTAGAAACTAACTATAATTTATAGATTAAATTGGATTTAATCTATTGCTATTTTATTAGGGTCATATAAGGTCACACACAAAAGAGTATTAGGAATCGGATAATTGACTGATGATAATAATAGGTTGTTATTGTTGATATAATATCTTTATGGAAAGATATTGTGGATAGAAGATAAAAGATAAAGACAACTTATTTGGAATAAGTTTGACCTAATATGTACACTATATAAGGAGACCTATTAAGAATAAGTCTTGACCTAATTTTTTGCCATTGTGCCTCTTTTCTTCTCCCACCAAAAACCACTCTCATCCCTAAAGTGTTAGGTGTGAGTTGCAATCCTTCGATCATTCGTTCTAGCAAACGGAGACAAGGAGATCCAATCTCGTGCTCGTGTGGACTAAGTAGAGGAGTCGCCGCATTTGAGGCTCTATTCTCCAAAGGTGATTTCGAATGAAGGTTCCGCACAAGAAAGGTATGACTTTTCCCTTCCACATTGTTCATATCAATTCATGCATGAGATCCCGAATTAGATGTTAGAAAATAGTTTTCTACAATTGTGCATCTAATTTTCCTACAGAAAGTTAATTTGGCTGTGAATTGGCCAGATTGTCCATTTCCTCCCAGGATTTTTATCACTGGTATCCTGTATTTGTTTGTCGATCAATCGATCAATACTATTTATTAAAGGCCTATTAAATTAGTATAGCTTTTGAAAGTGTTGTGGAAATGTTCTTCGGGCCTTTCAAAGAAATATTTTTAAAAATATTAAGGGCTCATTTCCTATAAGATTGTATAAGGTAAACGAAATTGAAATAACATTTCGTATGAGAAAATATATTGTATATAAGTTTTGTGAGTCTATATGAGAAAACAATGCTATTTTTCGTATGAAAAATAAGATATAAAGGGTAGTGATTAGAGGAGTTTATAGTTATCCTTGTTCAAATGGGTGTTTGAAAGAAGAGGAATAATAAAAACCAATTTTTTAAGAAAAGTTGGAAAAAGTAGCTAATTATTAAAATTTTTAACAACGTACGTATCTTGAACTATAAATGAGCTAGTGACTGCATTCATTTCGCTGTATTAATGAACCGTAACTATAAATGGGAAAGAACACATATACTTCCGATCAAATATCAATAAATTAAACAAAATACAGTCACAAAAGAATAGACATGTAATAACCGAGTAGTGATTGAAGGAATCGGGTCCTTTAATTTAAATGTGCAATGACTAAACGTGGAATAGGACAATTGATAGAGATATACAATCCGATTATTTTAGGAGTCGCAGTGCTTTGCTAGAAGCCAACTGCGATTAATGGAGTTAAATGGTTTAAGTACATGACTATTATAAACGGGTCCTATGAGATCATACACATTGAGTTGACGGACTAGATCAACAGGATTGATGCTTCATTAATATATATGTGATATATTATTAATAAGAAATAATATTTATTTATGAAATAAATATCTTGGGAAGTTACTCAGATTAATTGTTGAAATTAATCAAGGGAGTTACACTTTCTTCATGGATGTACGTTGTATTTGGAATGGTCTCCCCACCTTATGCTAATGAATAGCATTAGCATACCTTTACTTAATAAAAAGGGCAAAGCTATCAAGAGCATATACGGCAATTTCTGTTTGCAATAGAAAATGCAAAGAGTTTCCACTTCTTGGCAAAGAGAGGAACGTACATATCAGGGCAACACAGTTGCCCATTTCTTTCCAAGGCAATACGTGCAACAGTAGCAAATGAGAGAAAATCAAAGTGTTGATTTGCTAAGTACCATGATCATCCAAAGCAATTTGATTGTGATTTCTACGATCTTCGTCCTAGCAGTCAAAGATAAGGGAGATCTAGACATCGGGTTCATATGGACTAATTAGAGAAGTCACACTTGGGGCTTTCGATCTCTTCCGATTCCATCCAGAATCGATCCGGCTCACGCATCAAGAGGTATCTTCTATGAACAATTATTTATCGTTCGTTTATGCATGAAGATCCTACGATAAGATGTTTAGATATGATCTAACATTCCGCTAAACGAATCTAATAAATCTTCAGTGATTAATTAAAACAGACATTTATTACGACTTGCGAAAGCTGAGTTATAATGAATTTAGATAGTTTACCGTCAAATATCTCTTTTTAATTAGTTGAAGCATGAAAATTTAATTGTTCAATCGAGAATGCATTGTTGTGGTGTTTTTTTATCATATTATTTACAAAAACTTGGTCTTTATAATTTTTCTTATTTGTGAGCGGCGTGGCTAGGGAGAGGGGGTTTAATTAACCATTCACTCTCTATGTACTAAGCTAACTAACTTTACCTTTTTTATACTATTTGAGTCTTGAAGCTGGTAAAAATTATAAAAATTACAATTCTATTAATCTACATTTTTTGGTTTTTTCTCCCCATCCAAGGAGAGTGGTACCACTTTTTATTCTCACAAAACCAATATAATGTGTGACACGTCGCGGCTCATATTGAATAATATAAGTAAGCATGTTTTATGCATTGTGAGGTTTTGGAAGATAGCACATAATTTTAATTGGCTATTTATCATCCATTAAAGATAGAGATAAGAGATAAGGTGCGACAGACAAACCATAGCATGCATCGAGAAATGCATGCATCATAGTTAATTTGTTTTACGTACGTACACCAAATATTTATGTAGTGGTATTTGTAATATGAGTTTCATCGACCGATCAGCTAGCAAACAAAGATATATTTCCGTTCGACAAATCAAATCAAGTCCAAAAAAAAAAAATGGTGTAACGACCCAGATTATGAAATATGGGTTACATTTAGAGGGAAGAATTATCCCTCTGCTAGATCTTGCAATCCAAGTACGAGTTGCTTATTTATTATCGTCAAGGTATAACCCTATTAATTCTTAAGGGATCAAATGCTATGATTCAAAAGAAATGAGATTTCAACCTTCAAAACAATTGAAATAATCCAACATGATTTTGTGCTTCCGCATGGGAGCTTGTCCTATTTCAACTAGTCAAATCTCACAAAGAAACAAAATGAGTGTAAATCAGAGTAAATACAAAATGTTTCCACCAACTTAACCAAAACATTTGTAAAATCAAGTTGTAAGATGTGCAAAGTCTTCTTAATACTCTCGCCTCATGAGAAAACCCCGCCATAGAGCACGGAACAATAAGGAGCCTGCACGCATATCTAAAAATAATACAGAGTGTGGTATCAGACTGAGGCCCACACACATGACTAGTTCCTTTTATAATCATACCATATACGCCTATTTTAGCATGTTTTGCGCTTACTTTTATTTCGATTCTTGCTCATATTTTATACTTTGGGTTGGAAAAATGTGGAATTTGTGTAGTTTGTGTTTATTTGCAAGAAATAGAGGTCTACACAAGTTTTGGTTTGATTTCGCAGGAATTGGAAATATTTTGGAGCAATTTGAAGAAGAAGGAACCGAGATGAAGGACCATTCGATGTCTACTAAACCCACTCGACATCTATTAAAGAGAAGCAGAAATTGGGGTAAGTGTTGGACGAGCAAACTACTGAGATTTCAGTCGAAATTGGCCCTTGAGATCGACTGAGGCACTCAACGTCTACTGGAATACTTGACATCTAGTGAGAGTCACTCGACGTCCAGTGAAGATTTGCACACTTAGAAGATGAAGAGAGAAGAGCCACTCGAGATCTACTAAGCTGACCCGAGATCAAGTGAGTTGACTCGACGTCGACTGGATCCTACTCGATGACTAGTGAAACCCTAGCGGGTCGCGAACGAGATTTGGAGAATCCGAGTGAAGGAGACTTTCATAACCATGAAGATCTTTTATTTTCCATATTAACCTCTATCCTTATGGGTTAATGTCTTTTTACCATAGGAATTTTCCTATTTAGACTATATTTTTATTATTTCAAGTTTTAGTAGGATTAGAATTACTTTCCTTGGCTAGCAAGGATTAGTCGCCCACTTCTAGGGTCGGGGTGAGCCTGACAATAGCCATGTAAGTATGCTTGAGTTTATGATTCTTATGTGATTTTCATCTTCTGTCCCATGCTTAATCCGTTGCGAAAGTAGTGTACAATTCCTTATTTATGATTTTGAAGCAAAAGTTGATATATTATGAATTTGGATAGTAATTAGGTCACTAGTACAAAAGTCTTGGTTAATATCGGTATTTTCAGACCGATTGTTTTAAACTGGTAACAATTACCTCTCTGGCACCTCTCGGTTACATGTTATTCTAAATAACCGGTATTGATTTGATTTTGAGACAATTAAAACTGGTTTTTTAATTATTTTTAAGGGTATTAAAATTATGCGGGTATAATTATCACCGATTATATAAAATAACTGACGAGAGGGTTTCTCGACCAAATAAATTTGTAGTCAAGACCCCGCTATAGGATAGTGGAGTCAGGTTCGTCCTCAGGAGAGAAGTCAGCGGTTCTAGGTTTAGTGTGTTTTGGGGTTCAGGGATAGCGGGAAAAGGTGGGGAGGTTGTTGTCGATGTCGACTAAGACTTGGTCGATGTCGAGGGAATGATAGAAGAAGAGGTGGTCGGTGTCGGGTAACTTTGCAGGATAAAAATAATGAAATAAAATTTATAAAGATGCAAACTTCCAAGGTTAGGGATCACCACAACAATAAACATATGCGCAGATCATAAATCACATAAAGATGCATGCTTTATATCAAATAACTTTCGTTATTAACAAATAGGAATATAGAGGCTTTCGCATAAACCCTAAGTGTTACTACCTTTTCTTAATTAGGATCAACCAACTTTCGCAAGCAAACCCTAATTACTATTCAAATTCATAATTAATTCACTTTCGCTTCAATATCATGAATAAGGAATTTCCTCAACTCTCGCAAAGGATTAAACACATAGGTAGATGATAATAAAGACATATAAATTCATGGATTTATAAATCAAACACACATATCTATGTTGGGGATCACCCTAACCCTAGAAGAAGGAAAATTAGAAAGCAAACATGATAAAAGAAATTCACTTTAACATAAAATAAACTAAAACTTACAAAACCTTCCAAACGTTCCTCCTCTCTCTCCTCTCTCGCCTCCTCTCTCCTCTTTCGCCTTCTCTCTCTCTCTCTCTCTCCTTCTCTCTCTCTCTCGCCTCCTCCCTCTCCTTGCCTCCTTGCGCCCGAAGACGGCTTTGCTTGAATGAATGAAAATCAGCCCCCTAGGGCTTTATTTATAGCCTTCTAATCCTTGCTAATCAAGGATAGAAATATCTATCTATATCTAAAATTATATCTAAAATGCTTAATGATAAATAAAAGCAATAAAGGAAATAAATCTAAAAGGAAAAGATAAATCTAAACTAGGTAATATGTCTTCATGTTGATAGATCTTCCTTCCATAGATAGATGATGATAGATTTCGGCCTACTCGACATCCTTCGTGCCCAAGAAATCCTAGCTCTACTCAGACTGCTCAAACCGAGTAACGCGGCTCGACATGTCTACTCGATATCGACCACGGCTACTCGATATCGAGTACCAGGGTTCGTCGACTTGGTCTGGCTGGGTGACTCCGCTCGACAAGGCTCGGACATGGCTCGGAGGTCTGGTCGATATCGACCACGGCTACTCTGTATCGAGTAGAGGTGGTATGCGTCTTCGTCCTCGGCTTCTCGGCTTGGCACACCTCGTCGACTCCGGACATGGCTCCGAAGTGTCGTCGATCTCGACTAGCTGGTACTCGAGATCGAGTAAGGTTCCGGAGTCGGGTTGTCTCTGACTCAGTGTCCTCGATCAGCTCTGCTCGACCAGGTGTGCTCGACAAAGTTGGTCGATATCGAGTAAGGTTTACTCGATATCGAGTACACTTAGCTTCAGCTTTCTGCTCTGTTCTTGAAACGCACTTTCCCGAGTCCTCGTTTGTCGGATTGACGCATATGACCATGCGTTGGAAAGCTCTTTCCGAGGGCTACAACTCTCATGAAGACATCAAAGCTTGATTCAGAATGAAGAATGATGAAAAATGGCCTTTTCTCCAGCTGCACCATTCTTAGCTTCTCCATGAGTTTCCTTTAAGCTCCAAAGTGCGTCCGATTTCTGCGAAATATAACCAAAACTTGTGTAGACCTCCATATATTGCAAATAAGTGTAAACTACACAGATTCTGTATTATTCTAACCCAAATGCATGCAATGTATGCAGAAATCGATATAAAAGTAAGTGTAAAACATGGCGAATTAGGCTCACATCAATAACCAGTTTTATTTTATAAAAAAAATTAAGGGAAATTTCGGTTTGTGCCCCTGAGGTTTTGGCTATTCCAGATGGTGTCCCACGGTTTTTTTTTCCGGATGGTGCCCCTAAGGTTTTGAAAAATTTCGTCTCATGGGCAAAATCAATGTTTTCACTTTTTCATAAACAAAAATGAACCTTTATTTTTTTAATATTGCACAAAATCACCCTTTACTTTTAAATTGCACATAATTATCTATATGTTTACAAAAAAATGCAACCCAAAAGCATACTCGTTTTCAATATTAAATAAAATCACCAATAATTTTAAAATTTTCAACACAAAACACCTAATATTTTTAAAACCGCAAAACATATCAATTCCTTGAGAAAATTTACACATAACCACCCATTTTTTGCAAACAAAATGGTTAAGCTATAAAATGCTATAAAAATATATTAAAATAATACTTGTTATAAAATCATCCTTTTCATGTTTTATGGGGGATGTATATGAGACTTAATTAAAAAAACATAGATAATATAAATGTTTGCTCAATTAGGCGAGAAATCATCCAAAAAATGATTATAATTAATTCATTTTCTTTCGAAGAGTTGTATCGGTGATTAATTCATTTAATTGGATGCAACATCAAGGGTGCAAGTTCACATAATGTTCTTATTTATTCGATCAAATAAATTTGAACCCCAACTGCGACAAACTCACAAATGAAAAACTTTAATGCAGTCATTTGAATAAAATAATTAAATCTAATCAATCATGTGGCTAAAAAATAATTTTAATATATAGGAATTAGAATATTCTTTTCGAAATCCATAATTAAATATCTATTTAATAATAAAATATTTATGACTAATATAAAATAATTCAAGGTAAATTAATCTTAATTATTCTGAAAAATGCTAGGTTTTGTAATGACTTAAAGATGTAAATGATGTTGAATATTTATGAGTTAACCATTTTGTTCACAAAAAATGGGTGGTTATGTGCAAATTTTGACAAGTAACTGATATTGTTGTGAGCTGGATCTGCCATGTTTTACAGTAACTTTTATATCGTTTTCTGCATACATTTCATGCATTTGGGCTAGAATAGTACATAATCTATGTATTTTATGTTTATTTGCCAAATTATGGAATCTACACAAGTTTCTGTTTAAATTCGCAGAATTCGAAGAAATTTACAGCATTTCTGAGAAAGGTTGGAATACAGAAGTCCAAAGTTAAAGAAGCAGCTGAACCAAGATGAATCAAGCTGGAGCCCATAGTTACTCGATATCGAGTTCTTTTACTCGATATCGACAAAGGATGTCCGAGCAGTGCTGGTCGAGTAGAGCTGGTCGAGGAAGCTGAAGACGAAGCCAACCCGACTCCGGAGCTTTACTCGATATCAAGTACACTACTCGATATTGACAAACTTGAAAGCCATGCCCTGAGTCGAGGAGCCATGCCAAGTCAAGAAGCCGAAGACCTGGAGATGCCGAGCACCAGTTACTCGATATCGAGTACACAACTCGATATCGACAAGACCAGCAGCGCCTGTCCGAGCCAGATCGGGGAGAAGCTACCCGACATCACCAAGCCAGCTGAAGTCGACGACACAAGTTACTCGATATCGAGTACTTTACTCGATATCGAGGAGATCTATCCGGAGCCGCGTTACGCAGTGAGCTGTCCGACGCGGTTTGGGATCGCATGGAGCCGAATGAGTCCGATTCTATCCACATCTATCCACACCTATCAAGTTCTATCTATGGAGAAGATCTACCCACACAAGAAGATATTTTTCTACTTTAGATATAATTTCCTTTTTGGATTTATTTATGTTATTCCATTTATTTATCTTTAAGCTTTTAGATAAAAAGATTTAGATATAGATATAGTTGTTCTTTCCTTGATTAGCGGGGTTTGAGCACTATAAATAAAGCATGAGGGGCTGGTTTTTATCAATTCAATTTTAGAGAGAACAAGTGAGTAGTAGTAGAGAGAGAGAGAGTTTGTGGCGAGCAAGGTGGAAAGGCGAAAGCAGATTTGGCTTGTTCGGTTGTAAGCTTTCTTTTTAGTTTTATTCAATGCAAGTTAGTTTCTTTTGTTTATTGATGAGTTTCTTTATAATGAAGAGCGAGTAGTCCACCCATTTCTAGGGTCGGGGTGAGCCCGACGGTAGCCATATAAGGGGATGCGGTAAAGGTAGGATCTTTTTATGCGATTCTTCTTCTATCCCTATGAGCATGATTCTTTTGCGAGAGTTAAAGGTGATCCTTGTTTGTGTTATTGAAGCGAAAGTGATCTTAATGCAACTTGGGTTAATTATGTCAAAAATGGTTAGTAACAATTAGGGTTTATGCGAAAGCCTCTATATTCCTATTCGTTAATAACCAAAGTTATTTGATGGAAAGCATGATTTTTTATGCCTTTATGTGTTATTTTGCATGGTTATCGTTGTAGTGTTGATACCCTGGCTTTGGAAGTATTTTAGTTTATTGATTTTATTCATCGAAATATGAGATTCTGTGTTCGAAGTTTGCAATTTTACAGTTTCTGTTCTTTGTCGATACCGAGGAAGTGTTGTCGATATCGAGTACTGCTTACTCGATATCGAGGAGACTTTGCTGAGATCGAGTTGCTTGTTGTGATTTCTGAGTTTCTATTGTCGACTTGCTGTAGTCGATATCGAGGATTGTTGCTCGATATCGAGTAGCTTCTGTGTCCTTGCTTTATTTTCTGCTTTTGTTTGTTTTTTTTCTTTCTTTGTTTCTGTCTTTTCTGTCTGTGAGATTTACAGCTACCTGAGATCCGCTGACACGCTTCCTCGTGGATCGATCCTGACTTCCCACTACTGCATAGGAGGGAGTCTTGTAATTATTAGCGTGGGCACGAATCTGGTTTGCTTTGATTTATTTATATTTTGATTTCAAATCTCGATTTCCTCCTGCAACAAATTTGCGCCGTTGCCAGGGAAGCAATCATTCGCGCCTTAGGTAGTCAGATCTCACTTTTCTTTTGAGTTACTTTGCAGGTATATGCACCGTTCTTGTCGAACACCTGAGTTTGACGCCTTAGACGAACCGGAGCGCCTTATACACATTCAAGCTAAACTAAAAAGAGCCATGACGGCCGCAGAGACACAAGAACAGCTGATTGAGAGGCTTCAGAGGGAACTAGCTGCTAAAGATACTGCTCTGACCGCTGAGAGAGCACGCACTACAAGGGAAGCTGATCGTGCGAGACTATTGGAAGATGAGCTTGCCCAATATCCTACCACTACAGAGGATTACATGCACCCGACTCTCATAGTGCCTGAACCGGCCATTCTAATCCCTGAAAATAACTATGAAATTCGCACTCCTTTCCTTATTGAAATTAAAAATAATGCTTTCTTTGGTAGATTTAATGAATGTCCTCTCCAGCATATTACCAACTTTACTAACATGTGTCGTACTCTTGCTGAAGGTACCACCTTGGAGTACATCTTAATGAAGGCTTTTCGTTGGTCCCTATCTGGTCCAGCACTAAAGTGGCTTGAAGGGCTGAAATCGCGATCCCTCACGACATGGGCTGAAGTAAAGCAGGAATTTCTCAACAAGTTCTTCCCTCCTGCCAAGATAGCACTCCTTTGCCAGAAGATCACAGCTTTCAAACAGAAGCCTAGGGAACCGCTGGCAAAGGCTTGGGAAAGATATAAAGATCTGCTGCGATCATGCCCTACACATGGACAGCAACCCTGCGTAGTTCAAGAGATCTTCTTCAATTCTCTGGACTTGGCTGCAAAGGATAGGATCAACACATATACCCACTATGAGTATCTGACAATGCCGTCTGCTGACACATGGGCTACTCTAGACAAGCTGACCAACTATGATAACAAGTATGGGACTCCAACCAACTATGAGGAGAATGCCTATGCTAGGCCAGCCCCATCCATGCCCCTCTATGAGCCCTCTAAAGAGATTGACCCAGATGTCAAGGAGCAATACTACAGAGATCAGAACCGCAAGCTCCTCAAGCAAGTCAAATATCTTTCTGTCAACCAGGTCTGCATCGAATGCTGATCACAGAGGCATACCACTACCGAGTGCCCACACAGAGCAAGTCAGGCTGGCAGAATACCATGAAGTGGTAGCTTATGCAGGGGGTCCCAATCGCTACATGGGGGACCAAAGGTTCCAACAACCACAATGGAACCAAGGTGCCCCTAGGAACCCCCCGCCCTACAGAGCTCCAGGACATCTGGAAAGGGACAAGAAAATGGATGATCTACAGACCGTCCTAGAGGAAATACGGAGAAATCATTCAGACACCAAGCAATCCTTTAACTCAGTCTACACTCAGATTCAAGGTGTCAACTCTAGGCTTGGGGAGATTGATGTTTGGAGAAAATCAATAGATACACAGATTGGCCAGCTAGCAGCAGGAGTCCCCAGACAGTCAGGCTCACTCCCAAGATCATCAGAACCAAATCCTAAGGGAAAGACTGGACATATCGCTGCTGTAAAACTCAGAAGCGGCCATCAACTACAAGAGCCAGAGGTCGAAAAGCAGCAGGACGAAGAAGAACAGCAACTCGATATCGACCAGACCTTGGTCGATATCGAGAAGAGGCAACTCGATATCGAGGAAGGTGTTGTAAGGAGGAAATCGAGTATGAAATATAAAATAATATATCAAATCAGATTTAGGCCCACACAAATAATTACAAGACTCCCTCCAATGCAGTAAGAGAAGTCAGGATCGATTCACGAGGAAGCGTGTCAGCGGATCTCAGGTAGCAGTAGAATCTCACGGACAGATTGACAGAAATAACAAATAAAAGCATAAAAGAAAGCAAAGACAGCAAACTTGGTCGATATTGACCTGTGGTAGTCAATATTGACTAGAAAAATCGACTACAGTGACTCAATATTGACCCAAAACAGAAACAGAACACGTGCAGAACCTTAGTCAATATTGATTGGAGATACTCGATATCGACTACAAAAATCGACAGAATACAACTCAATATTGACTGCAGAAACGTGAAAACTCGGAACTTTGTGAAATAAATCAATGAACTAAAATACTTCCAAGATCGAGGTTTCAACACCACAACGACAATCATGCAAATTAACACATAAATGCATAAAAGATCATGCTTTCCATCAAATAACTTTCGTTATTAACAAATAGGAATATAGAGGCTTTCGCATAAACCCTAATTGTTACTAACCCTTTTCACATGATTAATCCAAGTTGCATTAAGATCACTTTCGCTTCAATAACAGAAACAAGGATCACCTTCAACTTTCGCAAAAGAATCTTGCTTATAGGGATAGAAGACGAATTGCATAAAAAACTTGTACCTTCACCACATCACCTCACATGGCCACCGTCGGGCTCACCCCAGCCCTAGAAATGGGTGGACTACTCGCTCTTCATCGCAATAGCAGACATCTTTGAATAAAAAGAACTAAATTGCATTAAATAAACTCAAACTTACAACCTCTTCTCCTTCTCTCTCTATGTGTAACTAATTGTCTCTGAAATTGAATTAATGAAATACAGCCCCTAAGGCTTTATTTACAGGCTTCCACCCCTTGCTAATAAAGGTAAGAAAGTCTATCTATATCTATATCTACTTTATCTTATAACATAAAGATAAAACATGGAATAAAAGAATTAAATCAACTACGATTATATCTAAAGTGGATAAATCTTCCTTGGACTTGATAGATCTTGCTAGATGTGGATAGAATTTGGTCTCGAAAATATCTCCATTGGATTCGGGATAGAAACTTAACAAGAAGCCAGTTAAGCTCGGAATCCGCCGTCGTGGGTCCAGACGATATTGACTTGGTTAAGTCGATATTGACCTAGTTAAGTCGATATTGACCTGTGCTTCCTCGGTTTCTCTTCAGCTGGTCGATATTGACTCCAAAGATGAAAATCGAGTGACTTTTAGTCGATATTGACCTAGAACCGGTCAATATCGAGTTGAATCTTCAGCTTCTCTCCATCTTGGCTCGGTTTTGGTTTCTGAGGAAGATATTGAGTCGATTTTGTGGTCGATATTGACTTACTGAGGTCAATATTGACTTGCCCTTTTTCTTCACTTCTTGCTTCTGGTCCATATCGGTTTGACTCTTTAATTTTCGACCAGATTGAGTCAATATCGAGAAGGATGAGTCAATATTGACTTGTGCTCAGTTTCTCGTTCTGTTCTTTAAACACACTTTCCCGAGTCCTCGTTCGTCGGATTGACGCATATGAGCATGTGTTGGAAAGCTCTTTTCGAGGGCTACAACTCTCACGAAGACATCAGAACTTAATTCAGAATGATGAATGGTGAAAAATGCCCTTTTCTCCAGCTGCACCATCCTTAGCTTCTTCATGAGTTTTCCTTTAAGCTCCAAAGTGCGTCCGATTCTGCGAAATATAACAAAAATTTGTGTAGACCTCCATATATTGCAAATAAACATATACTACACATATTTTGTATTATTTTAACCCAAATGCATGAAATGCATGCAGAAATCGATATAAAAGTAAGTGTAAAACATGGCGAATTAGGCTCACAACAAACACCCCATACTTAAGCTTGCTTGTCCTCAAGCAATACTTTTATTTGTCATACAGGGGATGAAATCAAAACTCTCAACATATTAGATTCATTCTTATATAACACTGCAATCAATTACCATCCTCGAAAAGGTACTAGTGTCACAGATCAATGCATGTGCAAATACACAAAAGCAACATCTACTCACAAAAGGAGGGTAATGCAAAAAACATTCATTTGTGACAAAGCATTAATAATCAAGAGGACTTTAATTAAGCTCAATAAGAAGTAGATTGGTAAAAGGCTAAAGGTGGGCAATTTTTGGCAATGTGGTGCTAATGATCCGGGGAAATGGAGTATTTCCAAACTTTTCATACCACGCTCCTTTTTCATACGTTTCATCACCTTTCATAATGCTTTTATCAATAATAATGCTTTTACCTCTCTAAACTCAACACTGCCTTCTCGCGAGTCACAAACATGGGTGTCATGAATGGCCCCGGATACTTACTGCTTTGGACTCCTCACAATGTGTCCCATCTCTCCAAACTATTATCTTAGAGAGCAGGGTCAATCTACCTTTATCTCCTGAGGTGATTGGATTTTTTTCTCATTCATTAAATTTTCCATATATTTCAAACAATTTCCCGCCAAACTTCAAATATGATAACAACAACACATCACAAACACCATATAACATCTCCATAATGTAACATCATTCTCAACATAATCCCCGGATAGGAAATAAGGTAAAGAATGGCAATATTTAGATCATGTGGAGCAATATTTGAAATAAGGCATATTATGGCTTTTTGTGATGCATAAGCATAGGTATGGCTAGGATTATGAACATATGAGCATTATATGGAAATATAAAGTCCTCCATCATCTTATCATGCAACATGTCAAAAGCAACTTCAAATTTTACCTCCTTTAATGGTTTTCATGAAATAATGCACTTCATTGTGACTTCCCTTTACTAGGCAATTTCATGCTATATCTCTAATGAATCCAATTTTGCATCGTCGAGTTCAATAAAGCTTCCATGACATTATTCAAAAATTTCAATGGGGGTCATTTTTCTCAAATTTTGGAAATCATGCATATAAGCACATAAATCAATAATGCATTCCAAAATAGCCATGTAGCAATTCAAAGAAATAAATTCTAAATATGCACACATAATGTCAAATATGGAAATTATGCATGAAGTAAGCCCTTCCCCTACCCCATACTTAAACATTACAGTGTCCTCACTGTATAAAAACAAGGGTAAAGAAAGAAACTCACTAGACAGGTGTGCAGGGCTTCATAATATCGAGTGTAGATGCCTTGGCCGAGTCCGATTTTGGCTTGCTTCTATCCACATGGACCTGAAAAATGTAGAAGAGAAATACCCACAATAGAAAAACTAAAAGTTCAAAACCAAAAAAAAAAAAACAAACAAAAGCAACAATGTCCAAAAAGTCCAAAAAATAAATGTCTATGTACAAGCTCTAGATTTTATAGTCGCTAGGTCGGCTTCTCTTTTAAGCTCAAGGTGGCATCTGCAGGGCCCATGTAGCTTGGGCTTCAAATAGGACTCCAATCTTGTCCATCAGCTGTAATCCTTCTGAATGGATCTTGTTCACCACAAAGGGTCTCATCCTCTTCTTGTTGAATTTGTTAGGAAACCAATGATCCTTTGATTTGGAAACATAGAGCTTGTCTCCAACTTCATACTCTTTAGGCTCATCATTGGAAACCCTACATAATCGCACATACCAAGGCAAACCTCTCCCATGTATAGATAGATCTTTAATTGAAATAGGAGAGGAAAGATCCATACCTTGGCTTACCTTTGCAGAATCGGATGTCGGAAGCTCCTGACGGTCTGGTCGATATCGAGTTATGTCACTCGATATCGAGTTGTGCTGCTCTTCAGGTGGACTCTCAGTCAATATGGAGGGAGATGGGTCGATTTTTTCAAGTCGATATTGAGTAAGGTCACTCGATATTGAGTTGACTGGGTCAATGTTGACTGGCTTCTGCTCAACGGGGGAATCGACTCAGGAGATGCAGGTCGATATTGACCAAACGGGGTCGATATTGAGTCGTTTTGCTCGATATATGGTGGGGCTGTCTCGGCATAGGGAGGTCGATATTGACCTGTGGTAGTCGATATTGACTTGACTGGCTCAATATTGACTGGCTTATGCTCAACAGGAGGAATCGACTCGGCATAGGGAGGTCGATATTGACCTGTGGTAGTCGATATTGAGTGCCTTTGTGGCTCTGTCGACTTCTCCGGGTCGATATTGACCCCATACTTAAGACCTGGCAAGGCATTCGAAAAATAGTTAGTCCAAATCGACTTACCTGGGTCTATTTCGATTGGATTCTCTACCTCTTCGTTCAGGATGGCCATGATCTTTTCCTCCTAGGCTTCCATATCCCTCTTTTCCAGCTCTTCAGGAGTCATATTTCTTACCTTAGGCTCCCCGCAAGTGATGTAACCAGCTGAGATAGATTTTACCTCTCCCATTGGACCTGTATGTCTTTCAGTTTTATTAAAGGAATACTCAATTACCTCATCGCTGATGTTGAAAGTGAGCACTCCCTTCCTTACGCTTATGTTGGCATCCACCGTCGTCAAGAAGGGTCTTCCTAGAATAATTGGACAAGCAGGGTCCTCCGGCATATCAATAACTAAGAAATTAGCCGGGACAAAGAACTTACCTACTTGTACTGGCACATTGTCCACCATGCCTGTTGGAATGACCACCGTGTTGTTGGCCATATACAGCTTAGGATCCACAGGCTCTAGGGCACCTATCTTAATCTTGGACCAAATTGTTAAGGACATTATACTCATACTGGCTCCAAGATCACATAAAGCATTAAATTTGTATTGACCAAATCCAATGGTTATAGCAAACTTACCTGGATCTGGCCTCTTCTCAAGTATGTCCATATGGCTGCACTCCTCTGTAATCTCAGCCATTTATCTCTTCTTGCTTAGGATCTCCTTGAGGAATTTGACATAGGATGGCATTTAATTGAGAGCTTCTGTGAAGGGTATGGTGACATTGAGCTTCTGAAGCGTCTTGATGAAACGCTGAAATTTCTTCTCTGCTGGATCCTTTGGAGATTTTGTTGGGAAAGGCAACTTCTTTTTCTGATTCTGAGCCGGAACAAATGTCGGAGGTGTTGCAGATGAGTCAATATTGACTGGAGGGGACTCGATATCGACTGCAGTATGGTCGATATTGACCGATGGTTGGTCGAAATCGACTACTGGAGTCGGTTTCGGGTTCACTGGTGCAGATGGGTCGATATTGACCTGGGGGTGGTCAATATCGACTAGGTGTTGCTCAATATCGACTAGGTGTTGGTCAATATCGACCTCCTCTGCAGTGCCGTCTTTTGCTTCTCCGGTCTCTGTTTTGTGTAGTTTGCGTCCGCTCCTGAGCTTTACGGCTGCGATGTGTCCGGTCTTCCCCTTGGGATTGGGCTTAGAAGATCCAGGGAGCGAACCTGATTGTCTGGGAATGCCTGCTGCTAGCTGGCCAATTTGTGTTTCCATTGACTTCCTCCAGACGTCGATTTCCCCAAGCCTAGAGTTGACACCTTGAATCTGAGTGTAGACTGAGTTGAAGGACTGCTTGGTGTCTGAATGGTTCCTCCACATTTCCTCTAGGATCGTCTGTAGATCATCCCTCTTTTGGTCCCTTTCCGAATGTCCCGGAGCTCTGTAGGGTGGGGGGTTCCTAGGGGCATCTTGGTTCCATTGTGGTTGCTGAAAACCTTTGGTCCCCAATGTAGCGATTGGGACCCCCTGCGTAAGCTGCCTCTTCATGGTATTCTGCCAGCCTGACTTGCTCTGTGTGTGGGCACTCAGTAGTGGTGTGCCTATGTGATTCGCATTCTATGCAGGGCTTGTTGTCAGAAAGATACTGGACTTGTTTGAGGAGCTCGCGATTCTGATCCTTGTAGTATTGCTCCTTGACATCTGGATCGATTTCCATAGAGGGCTCATAGAGGGGCATGGATGGTGCTGGCCTGGCATCGGGGTTCTCCTCATAGTTGATTGGAGTCCCATACTTATTGTCATAGTTGGTCAGCTTGTCGAGAGCAGCCCATGCGTCAGCTGGCGGCATTGTCAGATACTCATAGTGAGTATATGTGTTGATCCTATCCTTAGCAGCTAGATCAAGAGAGTTGAAGAAGATCTCCTGAACGATGCAGGGTTGCTGTCCATGAGTAGGGCAAGATCGCAGCAGATCCTTATAGCGTTCCCATGCCTTTGCTAGCGGCTCTCCAGGTTGTTGTTTGAAAGATGTAATCTTTTGGCGAAGGAGGGCTGTCTTGGAAGGAGGAAAGAATTTATTGAGAAATTCCAGCTTTACTTGAGCCCATGTCGTGAGAGATTGTGGTTTCAGTCCTTCCAACCACTTCAGTGCGGGACCAGCGAGAGACCAACGGAAAGCCTTCATCAGGATGTACTCCAGGGTGGTACCTTCAGCAAGAGTACGACACATGTCAGTAAAGTTTGTAATATGCTGAAGCGGGCATTCATTAAATCTACTATGAAATGCATTATGTTTAATTTCTATTAAGAAAGGAGCGCGAATTTCATAGTTATTTTGAGGGATAAGAATAGCCGATGCAGGCACGATGAGTGTCGGGTGCATGTAATCCTCTGCAGTGGTAGGATATTGGGCAAGCTCATCTTGTAAATGCCTTGCACGCTCGGCTTCTTGTTCCCTTCCTGCTCTCTCAGTAGCGACAGCAGCATCCCTAGCGGCTAGTTCCCTTGTAAGCCTCTCAATCAGTTGTTCTTGTGTCTCTGCAGCTGCCATGGCTCTTTTGAGTTTAGCTTGGATGTGTATCAGGCGTTCCGGTTCATCTAAGGCGTCAAACTCAGGTGTTTGACCAGAACGATGCATATACCTGCAAAGTACCTCAAAGCAGAAAGTGAGATTTTAACTACCTAAGGCGCGAATGATAGCTTCCCCGGCAACGGCGCCAATTTGTTAGTAAGGAGGAAATCGAGTATGAAATATAAAATAATATATCAAACAAGATTTAGGCCCACGTAAATAATTACAAGACTCCCTCCAATGCAGTAAGAGAAGTCAGGATCCATTCACGAGGAAGCGTGTCAACGGATCTCAGGTAGCAGTAGAATCTCACGGACAGATTGACAGAAATAACAAATAAAAGCAGAAAAGAAAGCAAAGGCAACAAACTTGGTCGATATTGACCTGTGGTAGTCGATATTTACTAGAAAAATCGACCACAGTGACTCAATATTGACCCAAAAAAGAAACATAACATGTGCAGAACCTTAGTCAATATTGACTGGAGATACTCAATATCGACTACAAAAATCGACAGAATACAACTCAATATTGACTGCAGAAACTTGAAAACTCGGAACTTTGTGAAATAAATCAATGAACTAAAATACTTCCAAGATCGAGGTTTCAACACCACAACAACAATCATGCAAATTAACACATAAAGGCATAAAAGATCATGCTTTCCATCAAATAACTTTCGTTATTAACAAATAGGAATATAGAGGCTTTCGCATAAACCCTAATTGTTACCAACCCTTTTCACATGATTAATCCAAGTTGCATTAAGATCACTTTCGCTTCAATAACACAAACAAGGATCACCTTCAACTTTTGCAAAAGAATCATGCTCATAGGGATAGAAGACGAATTGCATAAAAAGCTTGTACCTTCACCGCATCACCTCACATGGCCACCGTCGGGCTCATCCCAGCCCTAGAAGTGGGTGGACTACTCGCTCTTCATCGCAATAGCAGACATCTTTGAAGAAAAAGAACTAAATTGCATTAAATAAACTCAAACTTACAACCTCTTCTCCTTCTCTCTCTATGTGTAACTAATTGTCTCTGAAATTGAATTAATGAAATCCAGCCCCTAAGGCTTTATTTATAGGCTTCCACCGCTTGCTAATCAAGGTAAGAAAGTCTATCTATATCTATATCTACTTTATCTTATAACATAAAGATAAAACATGGAATAAAAGAATTAAATCAACTACGATTATATCTAAAGTGGATAAATCTTCCTTGGACTTGATAGATCTTGATAGATGTGGATAGAATTTGGTCTCGAAAATATCTCAATTGGATTCGGGATAGAAACTTAACAAGAAGCTGGTTAAGCTCGGAATCCGCCGCCGTGGGTCCAGTCGATATTGACTTGGTTAAGTCGATATTGACCTAGTTAAGTCGATATTGACCTGTGCTTCCTCGGTTTCTCTTCAGCTGGTCGATATTGACTCCAAAGATGAAAATCGAGTGACTTTTAGTCGATATTGACCTAGAACCGGTCAATATCGAGTTGAATCTTCAGCTTCTCTTCGTCTTGGCTCGGTTTTGGTTTCTGAGGAAGATATTGAGTCGATTTTGTGGTCGATATTGACTTACTGAGGTCAATATTGACTTGCCCTTTTTCTTCACTTCTTGCTTCTGGTCCATATCGGTTTGAATCTTTAATTTTCGACCAGATTGAGTCAATATCGAGTAGGATGAGTCAATATTGACTTGTGCTCAGTTTCTCATTTTGTTCTTTAAACACACTTTCCCGAGTCCTCGTTCGTCGGATTGACGCATATGAGCATGAGTTGGAAAGCTCTTTTCGAGGGCTACAACTCTCACGAAGACATCAGAACTTAATTAAGAATGATGAATGGTGAAAAATGCCCTTTTCTCCGGCTGCACCATCCTTAGCTTCTTCATGAGTTTTCCTTTAAGCTCCAAAGTGCGTCCGATTTCTGCGAAATATAACAAAAACTTGTGTAGACCTCCATATATTGCAAATAAACATATACTACTCATATTTTGTATTATTTTAACCCAAATGCATGAAATGCATGCAGAAATCGATAGAAAAGTAAGTGTAAAACATGGCGAATTAGTCTCACAACAGAAGGACTACTCGATATCGACAACAGAGTGGACCATCCTTCGTCTGCACAACACAACAACTCGAAATCAAAAAATCTGGTCGATATCGAGAAGACTGTGGTCGATATCGAGGAAGATCAAGTAAAGATCGAGAAAGCTGCAGCACCTCCGACATCTGTTCTAGCTCCGAATCAGAAAAAGAAGCTGCCCTTCCCAACGAAATCTCCAAAGGACCCAGCAGAGAAGAAATTTCAGCGTTTCATCAAGATGCTTCAGAAGCTCAATGTCGCCACACCCTTCACAGAAGCTCTTAATAGGATGCCATCCTATGTCAAGTTCCTCAAGGAGATTTTAAGCAAGAAGAGATCAATGGCTGAGATTACAGAGGAGTGCAGCCATATGGACATACTTGAGAAAAGGCCAGATCCAGGTAAGTTTGCTATAACCATTGGATTAGGTCAATACAAATTTAATGCTTTATGTGATCTTGGAGCTAGTGTGAGTATAATGCCTTTAACGATATGGTCCAAGATTAAGATAGGTGCCCTAGAGCCTGTGGATGCTAAGCTGTATATGGCCAACAACACGGTGGTCATTCCAACAGGCATGGTGGACAATGTGCCGGTGCAAGTAGGTAAGTTCTTCGTCCCTGCTGATTTCTTAGTTATTGATATGACGGAGGACCTTGCTTGTCCAATTATTCTAGGAAGGCCCTTCTTGGCGACGGTGGATGCCAACATAAGCGTGAGGAAGGGAGTACTCACTTTCAACATCAGCGATGAGGTAATTGAGTATTCTTTTAATAAAACTGAAAGGCATACAGGTCCAATGGAAGAGGTAAAATCTATCTCAGCTGGCTACATCACTTGTGAGGAGCCTAAGGTAAGAAATATGACTCCTGAAGAGCTGGAAAAGAGGGATATGGAGGCCCAGGTGGAGAAGATCATGGCCATCCTGAACGAAGAAGTGGAGAATCCACTCGACACGGACCAAGGTACGTCGATTTGGACTAACTATTTTTCGGATGCCTTGACAGGATGCAAGTATGGGGTCGAAGTCGGACAAAATTCCTCGACATCGAGTAATTTAGTCGATATCGACCAAAATCAGAAGCCTCCACCAGCACCAGCGTCGTCGAGCAGCCAACCTGAAGCACAACATTCCTCGATATCGAGTAAGCTACTCGATATCGACCAACACTCCGCTGCATCGACTTCACCTTCCTCGACACTGACTCCACCAGAAAGGCTGAACTGCTCGATATCGACCAGTTTTGTCGGTATCGACCAACACCTGGCTTCCTCGACTCCAGCATCCTCGAGCAACAGGCCACCAGAAGCTGAAAACTCGTCGATATCGAGTACTGTTCCTCGAGATCGACCAAATACAGTGGCCCCCGAATCCATTTCTGCAAAGGTAAGCCAAGGTAT
Organism: Persicaria maculosa; assembly: GCA_963922045.1. Taxonomy (NCBI): domain Eukaryota; kingdom Viridiplantae; phylum Streptophyta; class Magnoliopsida; order Caryophyllales; family Polygonaceae; genus Persicaria; species Persicaria maculosa. The sequence goes on from OY998262.1 coordinate 57,124,256, forward strand.
GGATCTTTCTTCTCCTATTTCCATTAAAGATTTATCTATACATGGGAGAGGTTTGCCTTGGTATGTGCACTTATGTAGGATTTCCAATGATGAGCCCAAAGAGTATGAAGTTGGAGACAAGCTCTATGTTTCCAAATCAAAAGATCATTGGTTTCCAAACAAATTCAACAAGAAGAGGATGGGACCTTTCGTGGTGAACAAGATCCATTCTGGAGGATTGCAGCTGATGGACAAGAATGGAGTCCTATTTGAAGCCCAAGCTACATGGGCCCTACAAATGCCACCTTGAGCTTAATGGAGAAGTCGGCCTAGCGACTATAAAATCTAGAGCTTGTAAATAGACATTTATTTTTTGGGACTTTTGGACATTGTTGCTTTTGTTTGTTTTTGGTTTTGAACTTTTAGTTTTTCTATTGTGGGTATATGTCTTCTATATTTTTTCAGGTCCATGAGGATAAAAGCAAGCTAACTCGGACTCAGCCCAGGCATTTTTCGACATTATGAAGCCCTGCACATCTGTCTAGTGAGTTTCTTTCTTTACCGTTGTTTTTATACAATGAGGACACTTTAATGTTTAAGTCTGGGGTGGGGGAAGGGCTTAATTCATGCATATTTGACATATTCGACATTATGTGTGCATATTTAGAGTTTAATTCTTGAATTGCTTATACATGGCTATTTTGGAATTCATTATTGATTTATGGGCTTATATGCATGTTTTCCAAAAGTTTCAAAAATGACCCCCATTGAAAATTTTTTATTAATGTCATGGAAGCTTATATTGAACTCGACGATGCAAAATTGGATTCATTAGAGATATAGCATCAAATTGCCTAGTAAAGGGAAGTCATAATGAAATGCATATTTTCTATGAAAACCATGAAAGGAGGTAAATTTGATGTTGCTTTTGACATGTTGCATGATAAGATGATGGAGGACTTTATATTTCCATTTAATGCTCATATTGTTATATCCTAGCCTTACCTATGCTTATGCATCACAAAAGCCATATTATGCCTTAATTTCATATATTGCTCCACATATTCTAAATATTGCCATTCTTTACCTTATTTCCTATCCGTGGAGTATGTTGAGAATGATGTTACATTATGGAGATGTCATATGGTGTTGTTATATATCATATATGGAGTTTGGTGGGAAATTGTTTGAAAAATATGGAAAATTTAATGAGTGAGAGAAAATCCGATCAAAGATCGACCCTGCTCGCTAAGATAATAGTTTGGCGAGATGGGACACACATGTGAGGTGTCCGACGCACTAAGTATCCGGGGCCATTCATGACACCCATGTTTGCGACTCGCGAGAAGGCAATGCTCCATTTCCCCGGATCATTAGCTCCATTGAAAAAAACATTATGAAAGGTGATGATTCTTATGAAGAAGGAATGTGGTATGAAAGTTTGGAAATGCTCCATTTTCCCGGATCATTAGCACCAAATTGCCAAAAATTACCCACCTTTAGCCTTTTACCAATCTACTTCTTATTTGAGCTTAAATTAAAGTCCTCTTGATTATTAATGCTTTGTCACGAAAGAATGTTTTTGCATAACCCTCCTTTTGTGAGTAGATGTTGCTTTTGATTGCACATGTATGGATCTGTGACACTAGTACCTTTTCAAGGATGGTAATTGATTGCAGGGACATATAAGAATGAATCTAATATGTTGAGAGTTTTGATTTCTTCCCCTGTATAACAAATAAAAGTATTGCTTGAGGACAAGCAAGCTTAAGTATGGGGTGTTTGTTGTGAGCTGGATCTGCCATGTTTTACAGTAACTTTTATATAGTTTTTTGCATACATTTCATGCATTTGGGCTAGAATAGTACAGAATCTATGTAGTTTATGTTTATTTTCCAAATTATGGAATTTACACCAGTTTCTGTTTAAATTCGCAGAATTCGAAGCAATTTACAACAGTTCTGAGAAAGGTTGGAAAAGCTCGAAAATCAACTACAGAAGTCTAAAGTCAAAGAAGCAGCTGAACCAAGAAGAATCAAGCTAGAGCCCATAGTTACTCGATATCGAGTTCTTTTACTCGATATCGACAAAGGATGTCCGAGCAGTGCTGGTCGAGTAGAGCTGGTCGAGGAAGCTGAAGACGAAGCCAACCCGACTCCGGAGCTTTACTCGATATCGAGTACACTACTCGATATCGACAAACCTGAAAGCCATGCCTTGAGTCGAGGAGCCATGGCAAGTCAAGAAGCCGAAGACTTGGAGATGCCGAGCACCAGTTACTCGATATCGAGTACACTACTCGATATCGACAAGACCAGCAGCGCCTGTCCGAGCCAGATCGGGGAGAAGCTACCCGACATCACCAAGACAGCTGAAATCGACGACACAAGTTACTCGATATCGAGTACTTTACTCGATATCGAGGAGATCTATCTGGAGTCGCGTTACGCGACGAGCTGTCCGACGCGGTTTGGGATTGCTTGGAGCCGAAGGAGTCCGATTCTATCCACATCTATCCACACCTATCAAGTTCTATCTATGGAGAAGATCTACCCACACAAGAAGATATTTTGCTACTTTAGATATAATTTCCTTTTTGGATTTATTTATGTTATTCCATTTATTTATCTTTAAACTTTTAGATAAAGAGATTTAGATATAGATATAGTTGTTCTTTCCTTGATTAGCGGGGTGATGTCTCCAAAGTAGCCATGTCTTTATGCATATTTTAGTTCCATATTCTTTACATTTTGCATATTTTGGGTTGGGAATATGTCGGATTTATGTAGTATATGCTTATTTGTCAGAAATGGAGATCTACATAAATTTCTATTTAATATTGCAGAATATGGAACCATTTCGGGAGAAAACCAAGAGGCGAGAACCGGAGCACAGAGCTACTCGACATCGACTAACCCTAGTCGATCTCGACAAGACTTGTCTAGACACCAGCCAGCATCGAGGAGCCTATGTCGAGAAACTGAAGACAAAGAACCCGACTCCACACCCTACTCGAGATCGAGTACAGCTACTCGAGGTCGACAAAGACGTGGAGCCATGTCCGAGCATGTCGACAAGAGACTTGCCCGACCAGCCAAGCCAGACCTAGTCGACGAACATTCCTACTCGATATCGACGAGGGGTCCTCGAGATCGATGAGCGCCAGGAGCCATGTCCGAGGCTGTCGAGGACCAGCTAGCCGAGACGACGAAGCCGAGCCAGTCGACCAACAATCCTAGTCGAGATCGAGTAGGCTCTACTCGAGATCGACGACGGTTCCAGAAGCCGCGTTACTCGGTTTGACGAATCCTACTCGGTTTGGGATTCCTTGGGCTCGAAGTTTGCCAAATTCTATCCGATCTATCAAGATACATCAATGAAGAGAGAGTTCTATCCACTTTAAGACTTTTAGATATATTTCCCTATTTTAGATTTAATTTCATTATAGCTTTTATTTATCTTTAAAGTCTTAGATATAGTTTTAGATATAGTTTTAGATATTTCTATCCTTGAGTAGCAAGGATTAGAAGGCTATAAATAAAGCCCATGGGGCTCAGTTTTATTCATTCAATTTCGGAGAGAAGTAAGTAGGAGAAGTAGAGAGAGAGAGTGAGCGGCCGATTGGAGTTGTGAAGCGAGAGCGGAATTGGCTTCAAGCGGTTGTAAACTTTGGTTTATTTTAATGCAATTAGTTTTCTTTCAATCAATGATGTCTGAGTTTGCGATGAAGCACGAGTAGTCCACCCACTTCTAGGGTTGGGGCGAGCCCGACGATAGCCATGCATAATTGAGGTAAAGATCCGACCTTTATCATGTTTTGAGCATCTACTACTTGTTTATGTGTTTATTACCCATCTAATGGAGATCCATGATAACAACTTGGATTGTAAACATGAAATCAGTAAGACAATTAGGGTTTCTTGAAAGAGTCGTCTAATTGTTGGAAAAGGCGAAAGCTTGTCCTTTGATGCAATTCACATGATTATCTGTTTTATCTATGCATTATGCATGCTCGGTTATCGTTGTTGCAAACCCCAATCCTGGAAGCCTTTTACATTAAGTTTAGTTCGAAATCCCAAAGCATTTGCCTTTACTTTATTTCTTTGTTTCGTTTTAAGTTTTCTGCCCTTACTCGATCTCGACCAAGCCTGGTCGATCTCGAGTTACTGATATTCGATCTAGCATCGCTGTAGCTTATTTGTGTAGGAGATCGACAAGGCAAGCCGAAGTCGACAAGGGCCCTACTCGATATCGAGTAGCCCTCGTCGAGATCGACCACCGTTGCCGAGTTGCTGCTGCGCTGTGTTCGACTGTCCGATCTTCTGTCGACTACCCTAGTCGAGATCGAGGACCTTGTTGTCGACTTCTGACCGTGAGATTTCTCCGCTACCTAGGATCCGCTGACATGCTTCCTCGTGGAACGATCCTGACTTCCCGCTGCTACATCAGGAGGAGGTCTTGTAATTATTTGCAAGGGACGGAATCTGGTTTGCTATGACTTATTTATATTTTTATTTGCATTCTCGATCTCCTCCTATCAACAAATTGGTGCCGTTGCCGGGGAAGCTATCATTCGCGCCTTAGGTAGTTGAATCTCACGTCTACTCTGAGTTACTTTTCAGGTATACGCGCCGTTCTGGTCAACCACCTGAGTTTGACGACTTAGACAACCCAGAACACCTTATACAAGCCCACGCCAGACTGAAAAGAGCCATGGACGCCGCTGAAACACAAGAACAACTGATTGCCAGACTTACCAAGGAACTAGCCACTAAAGATGCTGCTATCGCCGCTGAGAAAGCAGCAAGGGAGCAAGCAGAAGCTGAGCTTGCCCAATATCCAACTACAGGAGAGGATTATATGCATCCAACTCTCGTCGTGCCTGAATCGGCGATTCTAATCCCTGAAAACTCCTTTGAAATTCGCACTCAATTTCTGATAGAGCTTAAAAATAATGCTTTTTATGGAAGATTTAATGAGTGTCCTCTTGAACATATTACCAATTTTCATGACATGTGTCGTACTCTTGCTGAAGGTACAACTCTGGAATATGTCAAGATGAAGGCTTTTCGCTGGTCTCTCACTGGGCCTGCACTGAAGTGGCTTGAAGGGCTTAAACCAAGATCACTCACAACATGGGCCCAAGTAGAGCAAGAGTTTCTGAATAAATTCTTCCCACCTGCCAAGACAGCACTTCTCCGCCAGAAAATCACCGCCTTCAAACAGAAGCAAGGGGAACCGCTGGCAAAGGCATGGGAACGCTACAAAGAACTGCTGCAATCTTGCCCTACTCATGGTCAGCCACCCTACGTCATTCAGGAGATCTTTTTCAACTCTCTTGATCAAGTCACTAAGGACAGAATCAACCAGTATACTCGCTATGAGTATCTGACGATGCCGCCAGTTGACGCATGGGGTGTGCTGGGCAAGCTCACCAACTATGACAACAAATATGGGTCTACTGCAAACTATGAGGAGAATTCCTATGCTAGGCCAGCACCATCTATGCCACTCTATGAGCCAGCAAAGGAGATTGACCCAGATGTCAAGGAGCAGTTCTACACAGACCAGAATCGCAAGCTCCTCAAGCAAGTCAAATATCTATCTGTCAATCAGCCTTGCATCGAATGCGGATCACAAAGGCACACCACTACTGAGTGCCCACACACAGAGCAAGTCAGAATGGCAGAGACACATGAGGAGGCAGCTTACGCGGGCGGTCCAAATCGATACATGGGAGATCAAAGGTTCTATCAACCACAGTGGAACCAAGGTCCTCCTAGGAATCCCCCACCCTACAAAGCTCCAGGACATCCAGAAAGGGATCAAAAGAAGGACGATCTGCAGCTGATCCTTGATGAGATGCGCTGGAATCATGCACAGAACCTGCAGGCTACAAACACCATCAACAATCATCTCCAGAACTTCAACACAAAATTTGGAGAGCTAGACATCTGGAAGAAAGGCATTGAGACCCGGATGGGACAAGTCGCTGCGCGGATCCCACGACCGTCCGGACAGCTCCCTGGGCAAACTGAACCAAATCCTAAGGGGAAGACTGGACACGTCGCAGCTATCAAACTCAGGAGTGGGCATCAATTACACGAGCCAGAAGTCGGGAAACAGCAAGGCAAGGAAGAACAGCAACTCGAGACAGAGCAAGGTGTACTCGATCTCGAGGAGGATGTACTCGATATCGACAAGCCGCTACTCGACCAAGACAAGAAGCTGAGCTCGGACTCCGCTGCGCAGACAAGCAACTCCAGGTCGACCATCCTACTCGATGTCGAGGAGCCCGTGGTCGAGATCGAGGAGCAGCATCTGGCCGACGTCGACGACTCTGCAACACCTCCGACGACTGATCTGGCTCCGAAACTGAAAAAGCCACTGCCTTTCCCTTCCAAAGCACAGAAAGATCCCACTGCAGGTAGGTTTTCCAGATTTGTTAATATGCTGCAAGAACTGAATGTTTCTATTCCTTTTACAGAAGCCCTGCAAGAGATGCCTGGATATGTCAAATTTCTGAAGGAAATCCTGAGCAAGAAGCGATCCATCTCAGAGATCGCAGGCGAATGCAAATTACTCCACTTCCCTGAAAAGAGACCTGATCCTGGTAAGTTTTCTGTTACTGTGGGTTTTGGACAATATAAATATGATTCTCTATGCGATTTAGGAACAAGTGTGAGCATCATGCCTCTATCAATCTGGCGGAAGGTAAAAATAGGATGCATAGAACCTGTGGATGCCAAATTATACATGGCTAACAATACAGTGGTCATCCCTACAGGTATAGTTGAGAACGTCCCTGTCCAGGTTGGTAAATTCTTTGTGCCAGCAGATTTCCTTATCATTGACTGTGCTGAAGATCCTACTAGCCCTATTATTCTTGGTAGACCATTCTTAGCTACTGCAGATGCCAAAATAAGTGTCAAGAATAGATCGCTCACCTTCACCATAGGCGATGAGGTTTTGGATTTCTCTTTTGGCCCTGTAAAAGAGGAAATTTCATGGCTGGAGGTGAAAAGCATCAGCAACCACGGGACCAAGCAAACAGCGGAGGAGGGTGCCAACACTGTACTCGAGATCGACAAGGGCTACCCGATCTCGACAAGAGCCCCACTCGATCTCGATATGACTTTGTCGACCTCGACAACCTCTACTGAGCTACTGATTTGCCAATAGCCTAAGTATGGGGTCCCTGTACTCGAGGTCGACCAGCAGTATTCGATCTCGACTAGCCCCAAGCCCAAAGTTTCCTGTTTTGGGTCCGAAAAGGTAAGTTCAGGTATGAATTCTACCCCCCCTCAGTCCATAAAGAAGTTTTTCAATAATTTAAGGGGAGGTAAGGCCCCGTGGCAAGAAAATCTGGGAAAGCTAAGGGCCGGAAGGAAGAAAAAGAAAGAGAAGGGAGATGATGCAAGCAACCACCTATCAACTGAGCTTGCATACTACCATCAGGACCTAGATGATCCAGGAGAAGGGTCAAGCATGCGCAGGCCCCACAATAATGGTCCTTGAGCGCAAACAGAGAAGTCGGCCTAGCGACTCTAAAATCTAGAGCATGTATATAGAACTTTATGAATTTTGAGACTTTTTAAACTTTTTTGTTTTTTTTTGGTTTTGGTTTTTGTTTTATGTCTTTAAGAATATTTCATGTGGATAGTCTTGTTTCTAGTGCAATCTAACACTTTTTGGTCGGCAAGCATATAAGGATCGCGAAAAGTGGAATAAAGAAGTTCCTGAAACCAGTCAGAATCGACGAAGGCCAAGTCGATTACGACAAGGAGGAGAGGCCCAGAAGTTACTCGATCTCGAGTAGACGTACTCGACATCGACAAGCCAACAGAAGCTCCTCGACTTCATAATCCACCAGACGCTGAGAGGCTACTCGAGATCGAGTAACATGTACTCGAGATCGACAAGCTTATCTACTCAACCTGCACTGATTCGCCCTCCTCGATTTGTTATCCTGTGAGTTCCTTCCTTTACTCTTGTTTTTATTTGATTTTATACAGTGGGGACACTGTAAATTTTAAGTATGGGGTGGGGGAAGGGCTCATTATCATCATATGTGTTAGTCTTGCTTTTGGTTTTACATGGTGAAAATTTAATTTTTTTTATGTTATGCATTCATAAATTTTTATTTGTTTTTAGTTGCATAAAAAAAATAATAAAAAAATAATAAAAAAAATAGAAAATGTCAAAAAATAAAAAAATATGCATGTTTAAATTTTTGCATTGTTTTAGTTTTTATACCCTAACTTAGATGTCCTATAATGATAAATAATGATTGACTTGATCATATAAATCCTATGGCGTGTTTGGAAGGTTTAGCCTAAGTCCTCAAAAATGGTTTTTATGTGGATTGTGAACTTGTGATGAAATTGAGCACATATGATCCTAAGCTAAAGGTTAAAATCCAACAAAAATTGTCCTAGTCAGAATTTTGGCCTTATAGGGAGAACATTAAAAATCCCTCTGCTTTCTTGAGTGTATTTACTCTTCCTATGCATTTCTAAATGTTGTGATAGTTATTCAAAGCCAATACATTTATATGTTTATGTTGATGAGAATTAAATGATGGATATGTTTATGTGGATGAGAATTAAATGATGGAGGCACCTTTTAAGCCAATTTTATCCTCTCTTTACCTACCCTGCATTATCCCTGCTTGAAGCCAGAACATTAGCCTGAGACTTTTATTGTGAACTCCACAAAAATGTCCTTAGCCAAATTGAGCCTGACCCCCATTTGGGAATTAAGACTTAGAGTTGGTTGGAATGATGATTTGTGGAAAGAATGAGCTTATGTTGCATTTCAAGAAGGAAGGATTGTTGAAATTATTGAGATATGGGATGGTTTTAAATTTTTATCTTGCTATACATATTATGTAAAAGGATTTTTGGCTCACATTATAAATGCACTAGTTATATTTTATTTATTTTCGTTTCAAAAAAAAGAAAAAAAAAAGAAAAAAAAAGAAAAAAAAATCCGAAAAAAGAAAAAAAAAGAAGAAGAAAAAATACATATGTTTGCGAATAAAGTGCATGAGCCAAATTTACCTTATTTCTTTCATTATTTGCAAGATACATATTTTGGGGAGGTTGAGAAAGTTTGAAAGGTTACATACTTCATTGAGATAAATTGGAGAGTTTGGTGGATGCACATGATTGAGAAGTTATGGTTTGGTTGTGTTGGAGATTTAGGAGTCTTGATTCCCGAATTTTATTTAGCACCACATGGCCAAATAATTCCATACCTTATTATTTCTTACCAAGCCCCATTACAACCCCGCCGAATGGAATCTTCTTTGAAGACTTCTATTGAGCGAAGTCCTCCTGATAATTCTTGTTGCATTTTCATAATTGGTTGCGAAGTGGATATATGTTTAAATTGCAATGTTTATGAGATTGTATATGGAATTGAGTTGAGAGTTGATCTTCATAGCCTAAACACATTGAGAGCTGAGTATAAACACATTATCCCTGTGAGGTTGGATTTATATTGCCTAAGCCTATGGATCGCTCATATATGTGTGATGACGTTAAATTCACTTGTCTTACATTGCTACTACTTGAGATGTTGCTTTTGACAAAAGGCGAAGAATTGAAGGATGTGTTGTAGGTCTTGGTTATTGTTTGGTTATTGCTTGAGGACAAGCAAGTCTAAGTATGGGGTGATTTGATGTCTCCAAACTAGCCATGTCTTTATGCATATTTTAGTTCCATATTCTTTACATTTTGCATATTTTGGGTTAGGAATATGTCGGATTTATGTAGTATATGCTTATTTGTCAGAAATGGAGATCTACATAAATTTCTATTTAATATTGCAGAATATGGAACCATTTCGGGAGAAAACCAAGAGGCGAGAACCGGAGCACAGAGCTACTCGACATCGACTAACCCTAGTCGATCTCGACAAGACTTGTCTAGACACCAGCCAGCATCGAGGAGCCTATGTCGAGAAACTGAAGACAAAGAACCCGACTCCACACCCTACTCGAGATCGAGTACAGCTACTCGAGGTCGACAAAGACGTGGAGCCATGTCCGAGCATGTCGACAAGAGACTTGCCCGACCAGCCAAGCCAGACCTAGTCGACGAACATTCCTACTCGATATCGACGAGGGGTCCTCGAGATCGATGAGCGCCAGGAGCCATGTCCGAGGCTGTCGAGGACAGCTAGCCGAGACGACGAAGCCGAGCCAGTCGACCAACAATCCTAGTCGAGATCGAGTAGGCTCTACTCGAGATCGACGACGGTTCCAGAAGCCGCGTTACTCGGTTTGACGAATCCTACTCGGTTTGGGATTCCTTGGGCTCGAAGTTTGCCAAATTCTATCCGATCTATCAAGATACATCAATGAAGAGAGAGTTCTATCCACTTTAAGACTTTTAGATATATTTCCCTATTTTAGATTTAATTTCATTATAGCTTTTATTTATCTTTAAAGTCTTAGATATAGTTTTAGATACAGTTTTAGATATTTCTATCCTTGAGTAGCAAGGATTAGAAGGCTATAAATAAAGCCCATGGGGCTCAGTTTTATTCATTCAATTTCGGAGAGAAGTAAGTAGGAGAAGTAGAGAGAGAGTGAGCGGCCGATTGGAGTTGTGAAGCGAGAGCGGAATTGGCTTCAAGCGGTTGTAAACTTTGGTTTATTTTAATGCAATTAGTTTTCTTTCAATCAATGATGTCTTAGTTTGCGATGAAGCGCGAGTAGTCCACCCACTTCTAGGGTTGGGGCGAGCCCGACGATAGCCATGCATAATTGAGGTAAAGATCCGACCTTTATCATGTTTTGAGCATCTACTACTTGTTTATGTGTTTATTACCCATCTAATGGAGATCCATGATAACAACTTGGATTGTAAACATGAAATCAGTAAGACAATTAGGGTTTCTTGAAAGAGTCGTCTAATTGTTGGAAAAGGCGAAAGCTTGTCCTTTGATGCAATTCACATGCGTTATGCATGCTCGGTTATCGTTGTTGCAAACCCCAATCCTGGAAGCCTTTTACATTAAGTTTAGTTCGAAATCCCAAAGCATTTGCCTTTACTTTATTTCTTTGTTTCGTTTTAAGTTTTCTGCCCTTACTCGATCTCGACCAAGCCTGGTCGATCTCGAGTTACTGATATTCGATCTAGCATCGCTGTAGCTTATTTGTGCAGGAGATCGACAAGGCAAGCCGAAGTCGACAAGGGCCCTACTCGATATCGAGTAGCCCTCGTCGAGATCGACCACCGTTGCCGAGTTGCTGCTGCGCTGTATTCGACTGTCCGATCTTCTGTCGACTACCCTAGTCGAGATCGAGGACCCTGTTGTCGACTTCTGACCGTGAGATTTCTCCGCTACCTAGGATCCGCTGACACGCTTCCTCGTGGATCGATCCTGACTTCCCGCTGCTACATCAGGAGGAGGTATTGTAATTATTTGCAAGGGACGGAATCTGGTTTGCTGTGACTTATTTATATTTTTATTTGCATTCTCGATCTCCTCCTATCAACACGGGGTTTGAGCACTAGAAATAAAGCCTGAGGGGCTGGTTTTTATCAATTCAATTTCAGAGAGAACAGGTGAGTAGTAGTAGAGAGAGAGAGAGTTTGTGGCGAGCAAGGTGGAAAGGCGAAAGCGGATTTGGCTTTTTCGGTTGTAAGCTTTCTTTTTAGTTTTATTCAATGCAAGTTAGTTTCTTTTGTTTATTGATGAGTTTCTTGATAATGAAGAGCGAGTAGTCCACCCACTTCTAGGGTTGGGGTGAGCCCGACGATAGCCATGTAAGGTGATGCGGTAAAGGTACGATCTTTTTATGCGATTCTTCTTCTATCCCTATGAGCATGATTCTTTTGCGAGAGTTAAAGGTGATCCTTGTTTGTGTTATTGAAGCGAAAGTGATCTTAATGCAACTTGGGTTAATTATGTGAAAAAGGGTTAGTAACAATTAGGGTTTATGCGAAAGCCTCTATATTCCTATTTGTTAATAACGAAAGTTATTTGATGGAAAGCATGATTTTTTATGCCTTTATGTGTTATTTTGCATGGTTATCGTTGTGGTGTTGATACCCTGGCTTTGGAAGTATTTTAGTTTATTGATTTTATTCATCGAAATATGAGATTCTGTGTTCGAAGTTTGCAATGTTACAGTTTCTGTTCTTTGTCGATACCGAGGAAGTGTTGTTGATATCGAGTACTGCTTACTCGATATCGAGGAGACTTTGCCGAGATCGAGTTGCTTGCTGTGATTTCTGAGTTTCTGTTGTCGACTTGTTGTAGTCGATATCGAGGACTGTTGCTCGATATCGAGTAGCTTCTGTGTCCTTGCTTTATTTTCTGCTTTTGTTTGTTTTTTTCTGTCTTTGTTTCTGTCTTTTCTGTCTGTGAGATTTACAGCTACCTGAGTTCCGCTGACACGCTTCCTCGTGGATCGATCCTGACTTCCCACTACTGCATATGGAGGTCGTCTTGTAATTATTTGCGTGGGCACGAATCTGGTTTGCTTTGATTTATTTATATTTTAATTGCAAATCTCGATTTCCTCCTACAACAGATATATTATGTGATTTTAAAAATATTGGGTGTTTTGTGTTGAATTTTTTAAAATAATATATGTTGAACAAAAATGCGCAATAATCGTACAACACATTTTATTTGATTTTTAATATTTGAGTTCGACCCCTTTTGGTTATCCTCTTGATTCGAAGTCGTATCGATACCAAGATTTGAGTGGTTTTGGTGATTTGGGCTGCACCCGAATTTTAACGGGTTGCCTACGTATCTCTTGGAAGAGAATCAAGCCTTACGTAGTTCAGAGTGTTTGAGTTTGTGAGTTTTAGTATCTTAAAGATTTTCATGCATCATTGGATCGTATTAGGACCCACCTTCTCGGAAGGGTAGCCCTAACATAAATCACACTATCATATGCATGAGACTTTCTCGTGTATCACCCGAATAAGTTGAGCACACCTTCTAGGAAGGGTTTCCCAACTCAACGGCTATCACTTACACGGAAAATCATGTATATTTGATTTAAATTTGATTTTAACCTCATTTTCATTTAAAAGTGAAATTAGAGGTGAACGACTGTACCCGACATATTTTTAAGATTTAACATCGGGTTGCCTACGTAGCCGTTTTTACGGCGTCAAGTCTTCAGGTAGTTCTGTACCAAAGGACAAATTTTATTTATTTTGAGTCGGGCGACTGAATCCGATATATATTAATTTTTAATATCGAATTTCCTACGTAACTCGTAAACGAGTATCAAGTCTTTACGTAGTTCTTTTTGACATCCATCTCACTTTTGTGACTTTATCCCCGAGTTTGTGGGCATTCATCAAACAAAACCATTCTTTTGTAAAGGACTCCCTTTTGCAAATAATTTGCTTTTGTGAAATGTTTTGCCGGTTTCGAAATTTCAATTTTGTAAAGGACTTTGTACTTGAAAAGTATACAAGTCCAGTTATTCATATCATATGAATTAGTAACTTCTTTTTTCATTTCGATTCGAGACCCGGTACATGGATTTACATAATGGGCTAGCCCAATCCAAGTCCAAGTTCTGTTCAATGTGAGGGTTGAAACCTAACTGTAACTCCTCAAGGCTATTCCCCTGTTAAACACCTGTCGGCATTTTTTTCTTTGTTTTAATCAGGTATAATTTTAGCAGATGAAGTAGCTACACCGTCTTTCCACCATAGACACTCAGCTGCACTCAAAGGTCCGAAAACAACAATGGGAGCGGAAAAGGACCCAAATTGGCTCGACTCGAACCATATCGAATTAGGGGAAATGGCTTGGGCAAATTGTTTGCAACGGGGACCGAAGTCCAGGGTGCTCGCGGGAGTACGCCGCGGGTCTCGGCGGCAACCAGTGGCCCTACGAGGCTTTTGAGTTCGGGTTCAGGGCACATCAGCTATCAAACAAGGTGGCTGGATATGAACGAGGACCCTTTGAAGAAGGCAACGCGTCCACAACCCAAACGATTAAAGTGAGTTTAGGTTTTTTTTTATTTATTTATTTGGGTTTTCATTTTTTTTTTTTGTCCATCAATTCGATTTGTGCCTTATGAACTGCCGAATTGATGGCGTTCTCATTTCAGAATTTATGAGACTCTCCATTTGCCTCATTTTTGGGAACCAATTTTGTTATTTGCTTTGTGTCTGGCCTTGATTCTGGACTTGCGGGTGTTAGCAGATGGGAAATTTTGGATTTGAGGATCTTGGATAAACCACCCCCTTTGTAGTTGGTAATAGATGACAAGGCTGATATTGGCATAGGGAGAACTTGCGATTACATTTTCGCTTTGTTTTGAGTCGAGTCCTGTTATACCAGAAACGGCAAGACTGGCAGTTTAACTTCCCATTTTTCCCAATTTTTGTGTCTGGTCAGAAGTTTACTTGAACAGATTTTTTTATTTTCAGTCTGCACAAACATCTGTTTTAGGCCTGGCTAAGAGGCCGTGGTCCTTGTCATGTGGTTTAACAATTACTTGGGAGACCCTTGCTTGCATCTGTCCACCAGGAACCTGTTTTTTCCGTTTTCCAGCCAAATAGGCCAAACCGTAGTTGGAACCTTCTATGGAAAATCCGGCAGCCTTTCGGCGCCATGAATCGATCCTCGCCGGGATCGGGGTAGCGACGAGAGACTAAACTCTCGAGCCGCTAATACTTTGAAGTGACCTCTTCATCCCTTTTTTTTTACCTGCAGAATCAAACAAACAAAATAAACAGATGCAAGCTTCTACCTTTTGTTTGAACACTGGTCTTCAACAACAGTTGGAATCTCTCTTTCTTTTCACTCTACAACACTCTCTCTGCACTCTCCTTTCACTCTCTTTGCACTCTGCACTCTCCTTTCACTTTCTTTCTCTCTGCACTCTTCTTTCACTTTCTTTCTCTCTGCACTCTTCTCTGTGTTTTGTTAAGGGCCTTTGTCGATTTCCAAGCTCCTACTTATAGGAGATGACCAAGAGCGGTTACCGGCCGATTGAATAACTGCCCACTAAGCACGATTGAGAAAACTGCACGTTCTCAGCAGTTTTTTTTTATCCTTTTCTCATTTTTCCATTTATTTTCTTTATATATATATTTAGGGTTTTGACCTTTTTGGACTGATTTTAATCACGTGGCTCTGGGTTGTGGGCTTGGGCCTGATGTGGACAAATTCCCATTAACATGCCAAACATAAAAACAGAGATCTAACTTTCTCTCTTTTTTTCTTTTTTTTTTTTTTTTTTTTTAAGAAAGAGATCTAACTTCGAAGCTTGTAGCTCCCATATATTTGACAAAAATAAATCAACAAATTTAACCCCTCAACAGTTGCCCCCCGAATTTTATACGTATGAATGTTGAATACGTGTAAAATTCGGTAAAAACCAGAGAAGTGATTTGAATCCATCTAAAGCAATCAGGTGCTTGCTTATAGAATTTTCAGTTTGAATTTAGATTAGAAAGAATCTTGATTTGGAAGAGTTTGGATTTGAAAGAGTGCAATTAGATAAAAATTGCTCTGTGACTAACTAACCTCCTCAATTTTAGGGATTACCCCATCAAACGAAATCACATGTCAATCTGCCAAAATTTTCAAATTGTCAAGTTGTTTTTTTTTATTTGAACTGCAGAAAATCTTCCTGCGAGAAGGTCATTTGTTGCTCACCCTTTTTTCCTCCTGTTCTTCATCGAAATCAGATATGCAGGGCCAGCAAAAGAGCAAGGTATATACCTCTTTGTTATCTCTTTTTGAATTTCTATTCTTTCAATACTTCAGACTCATGCATTCTCTTCCTATGGAGTAGGTATCCACCATGAAAGCATGTGGCGAAGTCGGTGCACAAAGAGCATTAGGAAGCAATGGCAAAGAAGTTGCTTATGGTCCTTTTTACAACAGGACACTCTCTATGAAAGTGCTAAAGGTCAACCCCTCCAGCAGTGAGCTAGTCACATTAACTAAAAAGGAAAAGGTTCAAGAAGGAGGCTTAATTTGCTCCTTGTATGAGGAAACGGGTTGTATAAAGCCTCGCAATGAATTTGGGTCAACCTTCAATGCTACTCTTCTTGAAAAGGTCCGCCTCAATGATGATACCTCCAAAGCTAGAAAAGAGTTCTACCCCGTCTTATACAGGCTTCTCAACGAACGCAGAAATTGGGGCAGCACATTTGTTTTTCATGGCTTATCTACTTTTGCTGTATTCCTAATGGAGTGGACGAAACACATTCTGGATGTTTACAAGGATCGCCTGAAGGAAGCTGGTATTTTTGGGCTCGTAGCGATTTCGCAATTCCCCTACCATTATCATAAAGATGTATGGAAAGCCTTTTGTGAGCATTGGAGTCCTCTGACAAATACACTCCATCACGGGGCTGGTGAGGTGGGAATTTCGCTTATGGATTTAAAACAAATTGGTGGGCTGCCTATTTGGGAGATCCTTATGAGGAATATCTACCCCCCAATGGCCAGCTTTTGGATACCTCCCAATACCCGACTACTGTGTTGGAGCTTCTAGGGATCCATGCTGAACTTTGTCGGCATTACAAAAATACAGAGGTATTTGAAACTTCCACTTTACTGTCATTCCTTTTAATACTTGACAATATACCTCCTGAATCTTTGTATTCCCTTTTCACTGGTAGGTATCTTGGCATAACTGGATTGAACATTTTTATAGAGGCAAACAAAGGTTTTATGCATACGGAGAAGACCCTTCATCATCTCGTACCAAAAGATCATCACCACCTATCTTAAGGGATAACTCCAGAAATTCGCCACCTCTAGAAATATCAGATGAAGGAGAACTTGCTGCATTTTTAGCTCTTTTGTTGAGTAGGTTTGTTCTACCAACAGGCTCACCGTCTATCAGACCTGAAACCTTCGTGATGGCTTGCTTTATGGCCCAAGGAAGAGCAGTTTCTATCGCTCCTACTGTATTAGGGCACATATATCATGAGCTCGGGAGAATTGCTACTCATCCCAGTAATCCAGGTAATGCTGAACCCAACTTCGGATTACATTTCATCGTTGGGTGGTTAGCTGAATATTTCCCATGCTTATATCCTTGCCGCTCCGATAACGAGTTCAGTGAGGATGTTCCTTCATTAGCCAAGTATGCTGGAGTGTTAGGCCACCCCTTAGACCTTTACCAAGCCAGGCTTGTATTTAGGGGGATTGAGCGTGTTTCATATCGAGCTGTGCACTTCGGGTCAGCGATCGGTGACTCTGATCACAAAGAGGTGGATGTTGGTGAGTTGTCTGATCAATCTTTTGAGCAACTGGTAACCATCCGCTCAGCTGTCTTACCTGTTCGTTTTGGGGCTAATTTGTTGTTGCAACCCTATTACCCCAACAGATTTGCTCGACAATTTGGTTTTGACCAAGGCATTCCTGCTAACTCCTTGAGATTTGCCTTTGCTCGACGAAGTAAGAGATCATTAGAAGATATTGCCTTGGCCTATGCTCGCTTATTCAGAAAGAACACAGGTACCTTGTTCCACATCCCCGAGTCATACCACGTAGGTACTTACACCTCCAACTATTGTAGATGGTGGGCTAGGATTTCAGCTCCTTATTTGACTCAATCCTATCACAAGGTCAGAACTATATTATCCGGCAATAAGAAATGCATTGAGCGAGAACCCCTCTTCACTATTTCAGATTCACGGATTGTTGTTGCTAATATAAGGGGAGCAATGAAGGTTTCTGATTGGCATTCCCAACACTCTGTTTCTCCCCCTTCGGTTGATTCGTCTACTCATGTACATCCTCGTACAAGTGCTGGCACTCGTAAGATTGATGAAGTTGACATCCTATCAGAGGAGGAATCACCTAATGCCGATATTCATTTTAAAAGGATACGCTACAACAGGCCTCCTGAATCTGATCATCGTCGTCCTACTGAAACACTCCCTGATTTTTCTGTAAACGACCATCCTCCCATTGCTGATGATGTACTCCCTCATGAAAGCAGCTCACTAGCTCCAATCGGAAGTGACGCAGCTGATGCAATGGCTGAAAAGCTGCCCCTAGTACAACCTTCAAGCAATGAGATGGCCTCCTTGGTAGTTGCTCCCTTTCCAGAAGCTCCTACTGATCTGCAGACTTGGCTTCCTACTACCATGAATCACTGGATTCGCGGCACCCTTATCTCAGGTATTACCCATGTCGCAGGCATTCTTTCAAAGTCACAATCTGCACAGGAACTTCTATCTGTAAAGCCCTCTGTCTTTCAGACTTTGGAGGGATTGGAGGCTCTCGTCGTAACTGCTGATGTCGACCTCACTTGGTTTGGTTCAAGGGTTCGGGCTTTATTTGATAATGTCGAAGACACTATCAATACGACGAGTGCAGTTGATGTAGCACAGGTTGAGCAATTGACGGGTAAACTCGCTGAGCTCTCAGCTCAGCTGGAATCAAAGCAAGCTCAGCTTTCCAGTTTGGAGTCTCAATGGTCTCTTGATATCCAAAAACAAGAAAAGGAACTTCTGGCCCTGCAGGAAACGGTTCGTGCAAAGGAGCTTAATCTTGAGTCTAGCAGGGCTAAGTGGACAGCAGATCGTGAAGCTGTGCAACGCTCCATCCTTCAAGACGAACAGGGAGTGACCCTTATTCGGGGTGAATTGAATCAGATTAGGAGACTAGCGGAGCTGCAGCAAAAGGAAAGCAACACCCAAGCCTTGACTAAGGAGATAATTTCTTTATGCTCATCCCCTTGAATTTACTTACTGCCCAGTTGCGTTATTTATGCTCAAATAAGCTCTTTGACTTATGGATTCTCATACTGCCAAAGATGCACTTTTAGATTCCTTCATGTGTACCCATTTGCCTAGTTTATTAGGCATGACATTGATTTGGCAATATATGACCATTTATCATTTTAATTATATGCATTTGTTTTGTTGCTTTATTTCAACATGTGTGAGCTCTTATATGTTATATGAAGAGGTGGATTCCACTCCCCTCAAATTCTTAGCTTCCTCAACTTTATGTCATTGCCAATAGAGCATTAAACAATGGGGACTTTCATAGTCCTATTCCACTTCACACCCCAACAGGTATTTCATTACACCTTGAAGTACCTTTCACCCCAAGTTGCAACGATTGCCTGAAGTAGCTAAGACATGTGATTCCCATATACAAGAGTTTTGGAGGTTTCTCATAAAAGGAACTTATATCGACATGCAATTTGAAAGTCTTAACTATCAATTTGCATCGATGAAATTAACATCTTCTTGAAAATAGAAGATGTTATATTAGATAGCCACTCTAAATAAGTGGGACAAAATTGGGGTTATGTTTGTTTTTGGGGCTGCGCCTAGCATTTTTGACCGGCTAGGTTGCCTACGTACCCTCTTCGTGAGGGATCAAGCCTTTCGTAGTTCATTCGGGCGCCCATTTTTCACATATTCTCCAGGGCACCTCGATTTCGGACTAGCTTCAAATCCATATTTGCATTCATCTTTTTTTTTTTTTTTTTCCGGATTTTTCTTTCTTTTTTTTTTTTTTTTTTACCGCATCACTCGGATTACCTGGGCCCACCTTCTAGGAAGGGTTTCCCAAATGACCCGACTATCATATGCGAACCCGGTTTGTTTTTTTTTTTTTTAGCGCGACTGAATTTGACAAATGTTTTGATGTCAAACGTCCTACGTACTCCTTGTTGGAGATCAAGTCTTAACGTAGTTCTTAAACTTTTGACTCTAAAACATCATGTGAAAAACTTTTTCACAAATTTTCCGTTCACACATGAATATACCACTTCGCCTTCGGTATTTGAGAGCTCATATGCACCTTTGGGAAAAACTTTGGTCACCACATAAGGACCTTCCCATTTCGATTCAAACTTTCCTTGTGCTTTCCGATTGATGACAATTGGTCGTCGGATGGTAAGGACCAAGTCACCAATAGTGAATGAGCGAAACTTAACCCGCTTGTTAAATGCCCCGGCTACTTGAGCCTGATAGATTTCAAGCTTTTGTTGTGTCGCTAACCTAAGCTCATCCAAAGCTTCAAGCTCGGCCAAACGAATTTTGACATTCTCTTCGGGGTCGGTAAGTTGAACCGCTACTCTAAGAGATGGCAACTGTATCTCCAGTGGTAAAACAGCTTCGGACCCGAAGACCAAGTTGTATGGTGTACAACCTGTCGACGTTCGGGTCGTAGTCCGATAAGCCCATAATGCCTCCGGTAACTGTTCATGCCAATCTCTCTTCGATTTTGAGACCATCTTTTTGAGAATTTTGCACAACACTTTATTAAATGCTTCAGCTTGGCCATTTGACGACGGATTATAGCTAGATGAAAAGCTATGCTTAAATCCGAATTTCTCGCTCAACTTCACCAACATTTGATTCTTAAAGTAAAGAGCATTATCGGAGATAATCTTCGAAGGCACTCCATATCGATAAATCAAATGAGTCCTTATGAAATTGGCGACTTCTTTAGCTCCCACCTCCTTCAAAGGTATAGCTTCGGCCCATTTAGAGAAATAATCCGTAGCCGCCAAAATATATTGGTGACCTCGGGAAGAAGATGGCTTTATGCTCCCTACCACATCAAGACCCCATGCATTGAAAGGCCATGACAAAGTAGTAGGATGTAGCATTTGAGGGGGTTGATGTATGAAGTCGTTATAAATTTGGCAAGCGTGGCAAGCTTTAGCGAAGTCCATAGCATCTTTCACCATAGTAGTCCAATAATAGCCTAACCGTTTGATTTGATTAGCCAATTTAGGACCTGCTTGATGTGCTCCACACACTCCAGCATGAGTTTCGGCGAGAATGTATTTAGCTTCCTCTTTGGATAAGCATCTTAGCAAGATTCCGTCAAATGTTCTTCGATACAAAGTATCATTCTTAAGTAAGAACCTTGACACTCGTCTTTTAACGTCCACCCTCCTTTTCGCATCATCGGGGAGGACTCCATGACGAAGATATTCAACAAGTGGTTGTCGCCAATCCATTTCTTCCTCAATTTCATAAACGGAAGCGACCTCTACTTCTTCTGTTGGCCCGTCTCGCTCCGAGGATGGCATAAGCAAATGGCGTTCACCGATGGTAACCTGAATTTCTCTTTCATTTGGTAACGTCAACGATGAAGCTAATTTTGCCAAAGCGTCTGCCTTGTCATTCTCACACCTCGATATATGTACCACTTCAATTTGGCGGAATTGATGTGTGAGATATTTAGCTCTTTGATGCAAAGGGATCAAGTTTGCGTTTTTGACCTCGTATTGCCCATTTAATTGTCTAACGACTAATTGAGAGTCACCAAACACCTTCAATGGATCAACACACATTTCAAGAGCTATCTCCAAGCCGATAATGAGTGCCTCATATTCTGCCATATTATTTGTGCAATTCTCCAAAAGAGAAAATGAATAAGGCACTACTCCATCACTTGGAGTGATGAACACAATACCCACACCAGCCCCTCTTTTTGTTGCAGCGCCGTCGAAATATAACTGCCAAGACTTTTCTTCCGTCATAAAGACTTCTTCATCCGGCAAATCATCCAACAACTCCTCATTATCCGGAGTAGGATGGGCTGCTAAGAAATCAGCTATGACTTGCCCCTTTATTGCCTTTTGAGGCACATATTTGATGTCAAAAGGAGCTAAAAGCATAGCCCATTTGGCCAATCGTCCCGACAACACAGTTTTTGATAAAATGTATCGTAGAGGATCCGCTCTGGATATTAATGTGATTTGGTGGGATAAAAGGTAATGTCGTAGCTTTTGGATGGCAAAGATCAATGCTAGACATCTCTTCTCCATAGCGGAATAATTTTGTTCTGCCCCCACCATTGTTCGGCTGATGTAATACAAGGCATTTTCCTTTCCGTCATCATTATTTTGAGCCAACATAGCCCCTAATGATCGCTCAAGACTTGCGATGTACAAAATCAAGGGCCTTCCTTGAACTGGCGCCATAAGAACTGGTGGATCGGTCAAGTACTTCTTGATGCTCTCGAGGGCATTTTGGCAAGTTTGATCCCAAACGAAGGGAACATCTTTCTTCATCAACCTTAGAAAGGGTTGACATCTCCCCGTTAGGTTCGAAATGAACCGCCGGATATAAGCAAGCCTGCCTTGCAAGCCTCGCAGTTCATGGAGATTCCTCGGAGCCGGCATTTCCATGATCGCCTTAATTTTATCGGGATCAATTTCTATTCCTCGACCTCGAACAACGAAACCAAGAAACTTTCCCGATGTTACACCAAAGGCGCATTTAAGAGGATTCATTTTCAACTGGTGCTTGCGCAATCTTTCAAAGATTATTTTAAGATCATTTATATGATCCCCCCTCTTCTTCGTTTTCACCACAAGATCATCCACATAACACTCAATGGTGTTGTGAAGAAGATCATGAAATATGACCGTCATGGCTCTTTGATAGGTTGCCCCGGCATTCTTTAACCCAAAAGGCATCACTGTATAGCAATACGTGCCTAATGGTGTACGGAAAGCCGTTAGCTCCTCGTCTTCGGGATGCATTTTGATTTGGTTATAACCCGAGAATCCATCCATAAAGGAAAAGGCTTGGAACCCTGTAGTGGAATCAACCAAGAGCTCGGTTATGGGAAGAGGGAACTCATCCTTGGGACATGCTTCATTTAAGTCCCTGAAATCAACGCAGATGCGCAGTTGACCGTTTTTCTTCTTCACGGGAACAATGTTAGCCAACCATATCGGGTATTGGACCTCCCGAATGAATCCGGCCTCGATGAGCTTATTGACTTCAACTTTGATTTGTATAGTCAACTCGGGCCGAAAACGGCGTTGCGCTTGCTTCACTGGCTTTTCTTCTTCCGAGATGGACAACTTGTGCATTGCCACCTTAGGATCTAATCCAGGCATGTCTTGGTACCCCCAAGCAAACACATCTCGATATTCATGGAGAAGCTCCTCATATAATCCTTTTTCCTTGTTTGTTAGAAAAGCACTAACAAAAACAGGTTTAGGATTTTCGACACTCCCGAGAGTGATCTCTTGAAGTTTGTCGACCGTGGCTTGACCACCATCCTCCATTTCCGGTGGAGCTGGCTGGATTATGTTAACAAAATCTTGTGAGTCTTCGGCCGATTCACTCTCACTAGAGGCCAACACCATGTTCACCTCCTCCATTTGAGTATCCATTGGATCCTCTGGCTTGCAAGTAGGAGCTTTTGACTTCTTTTTCTTAAGCTTCCACTTTTTATTTTTCTTGTCATTGACCTTCTTATTCTTGGACACACTGGCTTCTCCAAGTCTCTCAAACACAGAAACTTTTGGAGAACTTACTCCTAGTCTTCCAAAGACCGAGACTCGTGGAGCGTTTGTTGCCTCTTGTAAAAACATACTTTGCTCATGACTTGTAAGAGTCATAGGCTCTAAGACTTTGGACGACAACAATTCGCCTTCTTGCGAAAGTTGCAAATCATCCATCGAGATCTTGATAGGGGAGTTTTGTTGGCTTTTGCATTTCCACGAGGGTTTTGTCACCTTAATTTTGACCTTTTTATCAAGCTTTGAAGAGACCTGTTCATCGGGCAACTTAGATGACTCGCCCTTGAACACTACCCTCGTGTCTTCATTTCTTTTCTCTCCGAAATGTCGATGAATGACCAACTTCTTCTTAGGCACGGATTGGTCAATCTTGCGGAGAGGACAAGTGTAACTTGTCATTAAAGAATTCATGGCCTTCTCCGTGGCACTTAACGGCTTTTGACCGGGTTGGCGCTTGTCTTTAGGTGTGTATTTGAACAATACCTTCGGACGAGTCACTTGCACCTCCTTCTTGCAAACAAGAGAGATTTTAGGTGGTGAAACTCTTTTCGGCCAATCTCTTCTTTTTGAGGGCTTCCACTTCTACTGTCCTTTTTCACTTCCAAACGAGTGCTAGGATTACAATGCACCGCCTTGTAAAATTTGGCGTCCGCGTAGTTAACGCTTTCACCTTGAAAAGGATCACTATCACCTCGGATAGTCCTCTCATTCCCGTTCTCATCGGTGTATTTTAAGCACTGATGAAGTGTAGAAGCAATTGATTTGCTGGCATGAAGCCAAGGTCTTCCAAGCAACGCATTATAAGAGGTTCCGGCATCGATCACATGAAAGAGCGCATCCTTGTAAAGATCATCCAAAACCACTTTTAAGGCGATAGCACCTAGTGCTTTTTGCCCCACTTGGTTGAATCCTTGAATCGTGAGTAATGTTGGCGATAGATGCTCAAAGGACAACCCCATCGCTTTCAAAGCCCGCAAAGGCAATAAGTTTACTGCGGACCCACAATCCAATAGGATTCTATTCAATTTGGTATCCCCGACCATACCCGTTACATATAACGGTCTGTTATGGTCATTGCTCCCCAGTTGGAGATCTTCATCGGAGAAGGTTATACATGCCATGCAGGAAGCGCAATGAACCGGAGGAGCTGGTGTGACTTTGTCGACCTCTACGTGATCAACTTGGTCTTTATAATCTTCCGGATCCATGAGAGCTTGAATTAAAGCCTTCCTTAGGTCGGTCGACATTTGTAGAGCATCATATACACTTAGACGTGCTGGAATGCGCTTTAAGTGACCGATAACATCATACTTCACCTTCTCTTTATAAGAAGTTTTTCGAAGTGACATCGGCACTCGTGGTGCAACATCTTTTGGATTAGATGCCCCAACCTCGTCACTTTGGCTTGGTATGGAAGCTTCTTTGTCAACCGCCCCTTCAAAATTTGTCGTCTTTGAGGTATCACCGATGGGTGACTCCTTACCCTTTTCTTTTTCATTGGGTTTAGAAGAAGATAACTTTTTTCCCGACCGAAGAGAAATTTCATCGACCTCTTCTTCCTCGACCATGTCGGCCCATGAGGTCATGCAACATTGGACGACTTTACCTTCCCAAAATAATTCTTCATCGGAAGAATCATCGACAACTTCACCTTCCCGAAACAATTCTTCATCGGAAGGATCATCGACAACTTCACCTTCCCGAAGTAATTCTTCATCGGGAGAGTCATCCTCCAAGAACTCTTTTGGAATGTAATCCATAAGAGTGAACATTTTACGTCCAGGTTGAGTATACTCTTCGTCGGACTTACTTTCGGGCTTCTTATTCTTCTTACCCTTCTTCTTGCTTTTCTTCTTCTTATTTTTCTTTTCGGGCTTCCTACCGATCATCTTAAAGCCCGTAGGTCTTGCTCGTCGGGTGGTCTTTGAGGGAGACTTTTTCCGACTTACACAAACCTGCCACTTGGAAGCATTCTCGCCCTCACCATCCGGCGAAAACGATTCTTCGACGTTTGTTTGCCTCAATACGTCATATAAAGACATGCCACCTGGCCCGTCTCTCGGCATATCGGGATAGGCCCATACAGTACGCACCTCATTGCGCATTTGAAACTGTACGGGGACGGCTTTCGGAGGCAATGATACTGTAGGAATGGCATCCTCTATGACAACCTCCGACGAAGGGTTGCTCTCTACCTCTTCCGCTATCGATATAGGATTCGACGAAGCAGTTTGGTTTTTAGAGCTTACCCCCTCAATTTCAATTTCACCCTTGTTGATCATCCTCTCGACAATATCTTTGAAAACATAACAATCTTCAATTGGATGACTAACAATCCGGTGATAAGGGCAATACCTCGGATCACTCGTCTTGTTGGCCTCATTTGGCCTCTTTGACTCCGGGAGAGATATCATCTTTTCCTTCATCAATTCGCTTAATATACCCCTTACATCTTCATCATCAAAGGGGTATTTCTTTTGCTTCCTCTCCTCGAGAGTTAGCCTTTTAGAAGTCTCTTTGGCCTGACCCTTCTCATTTGCCCTAGAAGTACTCCCGGACGGTTTTCCTTGGGGCTTAATGAAGGTGGCCATCGATTCTCCTTTTTTCGCGGGCTTCCTACCCTCATCTTTTCTTACTTCGTTAACTTGAGGCCGACTCGCCCCGATTTTACGCCGAGCCAATTGGCGCTCAACATTACAGGCCTTCGACACTAAAGCATCGAAAGCTTTCGGTTCCGCACTGCCTACGTGCACCGCTAGCTCGGGAATCAAGTTGTTAGTGCACATTTGCACACATGCTTCTTCACTCAATTTTTCCGGGCATTGAAGTCTTAAGCTTCTCCACCTTGCGATGAAGTCATTTGCAGACTCATTTGGCCTCTGGTGAGCATTAGCGAGATCCATGATGGAAACTTTAGCCTTTGAGCTCACAAATTGGGCCAAAAACTCCTTTTGTAGGTCATCCCAAGTATGGATCGACTCTGGCTGAAGCTGCGTATACCATGTAAACGCCGATCCTCTTAATGATTGGACAAACTGCCTTATCAACAATTGATCGCTTAAAGCAGTTTCTCCGCACGCGGAGTAAAAATGAGCTAGATGCTCATGAGGCGAACCATGAATGCCGTCAAATTTATCAAAAGTCGGCCTTTGATAGTGCGGAGGGAAAGGAATTGCATCATAATCCGCAGGGTATGGCTTTCTATAGCCAATCACTGGCGGACTTTGGGAGATCTTAAATTCCCGAATCCCTTGAGCAATTAAATCCTTTATCTCTTGGGGAGAGATAGAGGAGCTACTTTCCTCTTGTCTTTGCTCTTGCCTATTTTCGGAATTTTGTTGTTTCATTTGATCCATGAGAAGTTGTATTTGAGCCTCTCTTTCTTCCAGTTTTCTCTGTAATTCCTGGAGTTGCTCTTCAACGGTTGAGGCACCGGTAACTAGCACTGACATGCTTTCAACTTCCTCTTCGGATCCATCATTTGATCCGATACCGCTGACAACTGCCGTCGGAAACTCATCCTCATGAAACAACGAATCCGAATCTCCATATAAGGGGGAACTTTGTTTCTTTTTTGATATAGCTGTCGGACTTGGAGAACGAGTAACTGCGCCGGCGTATGACATGGTCTTAGACCTTGATCTTGTCATTGGCCCCTCATACTCCTCCATATAAATAGGGAGTGAGGTAGCTTTTCTTGGCACCACTATGCTCTTCCCTTTGTCCTGAGCTTGAAAAGATGCTTGGACATCCTTCTGAGGCTCCGTAGGCTTCAACACTTTCACCCTCGGAGCTTTGGCTTTCCGATCTCTCTTTTTTACAGATCCTTCTTCGACCTCTCCCTCCGAATAGGAGGTAACCATGACTTGTTCCACATGGTTCATATCGCAAGGAATTGAACCAAAGAAAATATGGCTTGAGCTCGCGGTTTGAGGTACGATGATAGTCTTGTTTGCCTCAAGGAGGTCTTTGGCGGCCTTCCATAGGGTTACGTTGGCTAGGTCCAACGCCGGGGATGGGGCTAACTTGCAAAGTGCCCCAGCCTTCCCGCGCTGGGAGCCACACTTTCGCCCCCTTCTTCTCTTGGGCTTGCTCACCTTCCTAGCCATGGGTGTAGATTGCACGGCCGGAATCACATCCGTCCCAACATTCTTTCTTATAACTTGAATGATGGGTCCTCGAACAACCCCTTCTCCGGGCTTTGTACCGCTCGGACCGGCACCATTGCTCGCACCCTTACGGAGTACAAGTCTGTTGCTGGTTGATAGGTTCTCAACTTTCTTTTCATCAAGCTTCACAGGCTTAGCTTTCTTGCCCCCGTGACTCGCGAACCCTTTAAGCTTCATGCTTTCTTTGCTTGAGGCCGGTAGTGGAAACCTGATCCCCGGGTTGGTGATTTTCTCATCCTCCGGAGCTGGCAGAGCTCCGAAAACATTCTTGACTGGGATCTCCGCAGTGATGGAATCCCTACTAACCTCAAAGCGAACTTCGAACGACCGTCTCTTGATCCAGCGACCTCCCTTCACCATGAAAGTAGCAGGTAGTCATCAAAGTTCACAGTCGCGATTGGTGCCTTTTTTCCTTGCAACCAAAATAAATAAGCAAACTTTAGCATCGAATAAAACTAAGAGATGAAAAGGCAAAAAGGGTCCCACTGGGCGTGCCAAAAATATGTTGAACAAAAATGCGCAATAATCGTACAACACATTTTATTTGATTTTTAATATTTGAGTTCGACCCCTTTTGGTTATCCTCTTGATTCGAAGTCGTATCGATACCAAGATTTGAGTGGTTTTGGTGATTTGGGCTGCACCCGAATTTTAACGGGTTGCCTACGTATCTCTTGGAAGAGAATCAAGCCTTACGTAGTTCAGAGTGTTTGAGTTTGTGAGTTTTAGTATCTTAAAGATTTTCATGCATCATTGGATCGTATTAGGACCCACCTTCTCGGAAGGGTAGCCCTAACATAAATCACACTATCATATGCATGAGACTTTCTCGTGTATCACCCGAATAAGTTGAGCACACCTTCTAGGAAGGGTTTCCCAACTCAACGGCTATCACTTACACGGAAAATCATGTATATTTGATTTAAATTTGATTTTAACCTCATTTTCATTTAAAAGTGAAATTAGAGGTGAACGACTGTACCCGACATATTTTTAAGATTTAACATCGGGTTGCCTACGTAGCCGTTTTTACGGCGTCAAGTCTTCAGGTAGTTCTGTACCAAAGGACAAATTTTATTTATTTTGAGTCGGGCGACTGAATCCGATATATATTAATTTTTAATATCGAATTTCCTACGTAACTCGTAAACGAGTATCAAGTCTTTACGTAGTTCTTTTTGACATCCATCTCACTTTTGTGACTTTATCCCCGAGTTTGTGGGCATTCATCAAACAAAACCATTCTTTTGTAAAGGACTCCCTTTTGCAAATAATTTGCTTTTGTGAAATGTTTTGCCGGTTTCGAAATTTCAATTTTGTAAAGGACTTTGTACTTGAAAAGTATACAAGTCCAGTTATTCATATCATATGAATTAGTAACTTCTTTTTTCATTTCGATTCGAGACCCGGTACATGGATTTACATAATGGGCTAGCCCAATCCAAGTCCAAGTTCTGTTCAATGTGAGGGTTGAAACCTAACTGTAACTCCTCAAGGCTATTCCCCTGTTAAACACCTGTCGGCATTTTTTTCTTTGTTTTAATCAGGTATAATTTTAGCAGATGAAGTAGCTACACCGTCTTTCCACCATAGACACTCAGCTGCACTCAAAGGTCCGAAAACAACAATGGGAGCGGAAAAGGACCCAAATTGGCTCGACTCGAACCATATCGAATTAGGGGAAATGGCTTGGGCAAATTGTTTGCAACGGGGACCGAAGTCCAGGGTGCTCGCGGGAGTACGCCGCGGGTCTCGGCGGCAACCAGTGGCCCTACGAGGCTTTTGAGTTCGGGTTCAGGGCACATCAGCTATCAAACAAGGTGGCTGGATATGAACGAGGACCCTTTGAAGAAGGCAACGCGTCCACAACCCAAACGATTAAAGTGAGTTTAGGTTTTTTTTTATTTATTTATTTGGGTTTTCATTTTTTTTTTTGTCCATCAATTCGATTTGTGCCTTATGAACTGCCGAATTGATGGCGTTCTCATTTCAGAATTTATGAGACTCTCCATTTGCCTCATTTTTGGGAACCAATTTTGTTATTTGCTTTGTGTCTGGCCTTGATTCTGGACTTGCGGGTGTTAGCAGATGGGAAATTTTGGATTTGAGGATCTTGGATAAACCACCCCCTTTGTAGTTGGTAATAGATGACAAGGCTGATATTGGCATAGGGAGAACTTGCGATTACATTTTCGCTTTGTTTTGAGTCGAGTCCTGTTATACCAGAAACGGCAAGACTGGCAGTTTAACTTCCCATTTTTCCCAATTTTTGTGTCTGGTCAGAAGTTTACTTGAACAGATTTTTTTATTTTCA
The DNA here is from genome assembly GCA_963922045.1 of Persicaria maculosa. Taxonomy (NCBI): domain Eukaryota; kingdom Viridiplantae; phylum Streptophyta; class Magnoliopsida; order Caryophyllales; family Polygonaceae; genus Persicaria; species Persicaria maculosa. Next base: position 57,153,975 of record OY998262.1, read on the forward strand.
GTCTGCACAAACATCTGTTTTAGGCCTGGCTAAGAGGCCGTGGTCCTTGTCATGTGGTTTAACAATTACTTGGGAGACCCTTGCTTGCATCTGTCCACCAGGAACCTGTTTTTTCCGTTTTCCAGCCAAATAGGCCAAACCGTAGTTGGAACCTTCTATGGAAAATCCGGCAGCCTTTCGGCGCCATGAATCGATCCTCGCCGGGATCGGGGTAGCGACGAGAGACTAAACTCTCGAGCCGCTGAGTCAGTAGCGACGAGAGACTAAACTCTCGAGCCGCTAATACTTTGAAGTGACCTCTTCATCCCTTTTTTTTTACCCGCAGAATCAAACAAACAAAATAAACAGATGCAAGCTTCTACCTTTTGTTTGAACACTGGTCTTCAACAACAGTTGGAATCTCTCTTTCTTTTCACTCTACAACACTCTCTCTGCACTCTCCTTTCACTCTCTTTGCACTCTGCACTCTCCTTTCACTTTCTTTCTCTCTGCACTCTTCTCTGTGTTTTGTTAAGGGCCTTTGTCGATTTCCAAGCTCCTACTTATAGGAGATGACCAAGAGCGGTTATCGGCCGATTGAATAACTGCCCACTAAGCACGATTGAGAAAACTGCACGTTCTCAGCAGTTTTTTTTTATCCTTTTCTCATTTTTCCATTTTTTTTCTTTATATATATATTTAGGGTTTTGACCTTTTTGGACTGATTTTAATCACGTGGCTCTGGGTTGTGGGCTTGGGCCTGATGTGGACAAATTCCCATTAACATGCCAAACATAAAAACAGAGATCTAACTTTCTCTCTTTTTTTCTTTTTTTTTTTTTTTTAAGAAAGAGATCTAACTTCGAAGCTTGTAGCTCCCATATATTTGACAAAAATAAATCAACAAATTTAACCCCTCAACAATATAGATAATAATAGAATTTTTTTTAATCACTAAAATATTCACGACTTCAAAATATTTATAAAAATATTCAATGTTGTTAGTATTTTCAGAAAAAACACGATCTAAAACACATCTCTCGTCAAAATTATCAATTTAAACCGGCCGATGTAGGAAAATAATATTTTGCTATAAAAACGTGGTTTTAAACCGCGTTTTATTCCTAATTTAAGGTAAAATGTGGTTTTAACCCGCGTTTATTTAATAAAAAACAAAACGAAAATAAACAAAAAAGTAAAACGCGGTTTAGTACCGCGTTTTACCTGTGAAAAGTTGTAGCCTAAAGGGCCGGTGGAGAAGATGAATAGAGGTAGAGGAGGAGCAGGCGGCAAGCACCAGCGGCACCAGTGCCTCTCTTGTGCGCCATTGGGAGTGGGAGAGGGAGGGTTCGCTGGGAGCAGAGCATGGGCTGGGGCCGGAGGATCAGAGGGAGGGTTCGCTGTTCTCCGCCTCCCCTAATGTTGGATCCGACCTTCAATAGGGAGAGGGGTGGGTTCACTGTGAGCGTTGCCCGGGCCGGAGGAAGGAGGAGACTGACAGGAGGAAACTGTCGTTGTTCCTATCAAAGTATAACTCAAACCTACAAACTAGTATAGTAAGCAAGTAAGAGGTCGATCCCACATAGAATCAAGTATTCCTAAGCAATGTATATTTACCAATTAGTAGGAAAGAGGGGTTTTGGTGATTGAAGATGAGAAAATAAATTATAAACAAGTTAGTAGAGATAACAATTGAGAAAATAGTTCCATCTATAAACATCCACTTTAGTTTGGTTGATTGATCATCGATTCTTCTTCAAGTTCTCTTCTCATCCTATTATTGTTCCTGTCCTGATCTTGTGTAAATTACTAGTCCTACGAGTCCTAGTAACCCTTACTAATTAGATAACCCTAACACGGTCAAGATTCAACCTAATAGTAGCATTAAGATTAAGGATTAACCAGGATACATGCAACACCAAGCTACGAGTCAACATTCAACATGTAATTGATTCTCTACACACCAATTTAGTCCTACGAGTCCTAAAAAGGCATGATTGCTACTATGGATTAAGGTTCGCTACGAGGAATCTACAAAATCCTAGCAATAATCTCAACTAGTTGTATGGACTAGAAGAAATCAACAACATTCGCAAAAGAATCAATACGAATCAATAGGAATAGAACAAGAATAAAAATCTCACAACTTTATCAAACCAAAGCTTCAATCCATAGACGAAACGGAAGAGTTTAGCACTCCATGGCCATGGAGGCTCCCCTATAGGGTTCTCTCAATTGATAATATCCAAGTGCATTAACTAATGAATTAGATGATCCCTCAAATAAAACCCTAAAACTTCCTTAAAAAGCCTCAAAAGAGTCGGCCAAATAATAATTCTAAAAACTAATTAAAAAGACAAAAAGTCCATTAAGCAGATTCGGCGTTTCTGCAGAGGCCGCGGGGCAGCCAACCCAGGCCGCGGGGCGGCCAGGCGATTGCGAAATCCTTCGTCAGAGCTTCGGGCCGCGGGGCGGCTTTTACTGTTCATAGCGATTTTTCCTCTTCGAATTTGGTCTCGATGTCAACACGAAAGTTGTAGATCTCGGAAAGATCTTTCCAACGCATGGTCATAATAGTCAATCGGACAACCGAGGCCTCCAGAAAGTGCAAAACAAGTTCAGTATGTCTGGCGACAACTTCTGCTGACTTGTTCTTCACTTAGGCTCTCTAACTTCGATTCCGCTCCCGGGCTCTTCACTTTTCCTCCTCATTTTCACTCTTCCTTCATCCATGAGCTTCCTCATTCCTTCTCGGATCCACATATACCTGAAATAATCCATAAAAGCGTGTAGATTCCGACTCTACCAACAAAACGAGTATAAATGCAAATCTAGCTTAAACTATGCATTATGCACATCTAAATCATGCTAAATGCATCCTAATATGCCTACCTAAATGCATGCTATCAGAGACCCTCCAGTCCGGAGGTCGCGAGCTCTAGGAAGCAGATTGGGAAGATTGGAAACGTCGATTGGAGTTGTGGGTGCGTCGATTGGAAACGAGCTTCGATCGGAGCCGATTGGGAAGATTTGGGGTTTGCGGCGGGCCAACGAAGCGGGCAAGGGACAACTTTCGCCGCTAACGAGGGCTTCTCCTCCTCTGGCCCCGGCTCCAGCTCGTGCTCTGCTACCGGCGAAACCTCCCTCTCCCTCTCCATCTCCCAGTGGCGCGCACGAGAGGAACTAGCGCCACTGGTGCTTGGCGCCTGCTCCTCCTCCACCTCTGTTCATCTTCTCCACCGGCCCATTTGGCTACAACTTTTACAAGTGAAACGTGGTACTAAATCGCGTTTTACTTTTTTTTTTGTTTTTTATTAAATAAAAGCGGGTTAAAACCGCGTTTTACCCTAAAATACGAATAAAACGCGGTTTAAAACTGCGTTTTTATAGCAAAATGTTATTTTCTTTCAGCGACCGGTTTAAATTGATAATTTTGACAAGAGACACGGTTTTAGACCGCGTTTTTCTAAAAATACTGACAACAATGAATATTTTTGAAAATATTTTGAAGTCGTCAATATTTTAGTAACTAAATATTTTTTTGTGAATATTTTAAAAAAAATTCATAATAATATGCAATTTAAAAAGTAAAGGGTGATTTTGTGCAATATTGAAAAAATAAAGGTTAATTTTTGTTTATGAAAAAGTGAAAACCTTGATTTTGGGCATGAGACGAACTTTTGCAAAACCTTAGGGTTACCATCTGAAAAAACAAAAATTGTGGGACACCATCCCAAAAAATGCCAAAACCTCAGGGACACCAACCGGAATTTCCCAAAATTTAAATGAAAAAACATCTCGCTTGACTGAAGATCGATCTATGATTCTATACAGTCCCTTCGTCCTCTCTCTCAGTCGTTCTTCCTTCTCCACCCTCGAGATCCTTCAAACCCTATCCCGACCACCGCACCTCCTTCTCGCAGGATAATCAGTCTCTGTCTTGATCTCCACATTGGCTTCCTTCGCTCCATCCTTTCATTGACAGCTTCCTCCGCCGCGACCTGCTAGTGAGTTCTCCTCCGTCCGCGCGAATCTCCCGCTCGTCTTCTCCTTCGCCTGAGTCTCTAGCTGCCGTCGAAAGTCGTCGACATCTCTCCTCAACACCTGTAAGTTTAAGTTTTAATTGTTCTTCAATGTTGTGATTCGATTTGGGATTTCTCCAACTCCAATATTAGGGTTTTTAATAGATTTCGCAAATTTATGTTTGGAATTGATAGAATTTTAGGTCTTTGATGATTCATCTCAAATGTGCTTGCCTTCCTTTGAAACTCATTCGAATTTAATCCACATAATACTCCTTTATCGTTAATGGATTAAATGAACAATCATAAAATTGTCCAAATAGATCAGGTTTCCAGTATATTGGAATGAAAATACTTGATAGGAAGGTTGGTTTATTTCCGAAACGAAAAAGACAAGATATGTGAAGTAATTTCTATTTGTAATCTTTTTTGCAAACTTGTATTTTCATTTTTTGTGGACCTTTGCATTCTTGTTTTGTTGGTAAATCTGACCTAAAACCCAAGAAATTATCGGAGTTTTTTTGCGTTTCTATAAATTTTTATTTTGCTATTTTGTTTCCGTTATATTCTTGTAGTTTAATGGACATGATTCGAGATGATATGGATGAAGATGGATCTGATGGCAGAGATGCGGAGGGTGATGAAGGATCTACTGAGGGTGATGACAAATATGTTGAAGATGGTGATGACGGACGACAATCTGCGACGTGTGTTAGAGGAGCTAATCTACTATCAAAATTGAGAAGAATGACTAACGCAGGACAAACGAAGATTTCCTTGAAGTTTAATAGGCATGGTGTTTTTGAAGAACTCGTGAAATTTAAGTGATGTTTGGTCTTATGGGATCATTGTACCAGCTATCCAAGACCAGGTATTATCAATGTGCTAGCATCTAGAGTGCCTCAGGACATCTAAAATGCTCTTGAAATTCTCTTGAAATCTTTAGCTCCATTTTCTGAAGTTTGTTTGGGTAATTATATCGAAAATTGCAATCGTAACAACTAAAATGCTCTTGAAATACAGGACATCTTATAATCAAGTTCTACCATAAACACTATCTATTGCTTGGCAAGTTTTTCGATATGTTAACAACAATATATGGCTTGTTTCATACCTAGTATGTTCGCTCTACAAGCTTACCTCTCACAATTTCATGAATCTTCGTTTACAGTTACCTATTTGCCACTCACAGTTAGGGTTTGAAGCTCAAATTTTTACTAAGACTAAGGAGTTGTTGGCTTTTGTTCGAAGGTTATCAACCGAAGTGTGAACAACCCAACACCAGGTGAAATTTTTTTTTATGGTAGTTGCTGTAAAAAAGGAATTTTATTATAGTGTTGTGATGTCCCTTTTATTTTCCCTTTTCTTACTGCCGACCCTTTCATTTACTCTTTCTGCTAAATTTCTTAATGAATAAGTAGAATTGATCTGTTGCAATTTCATACATTTTGAAACTCTATACTCAATAAATTATAAAGGAAGCATTTCATTTCATATGTAGCTCTTTCCCTTGCTGAACTTACAACAAGTATAGTACTAATTTGATGAGTATTTCATCACCATCATGAATGTGATTTTCATTGATTTATATAAAGGAATCATTAGAAGCTTGCACTTTAATGATAAAGAATTCTCCATATGAGATTTCTGGATGAATTAAGACAACCTTTGATTCTTTTTGTGTCCATGAGTTGCAGGATATGGTTGCCTTTTCTTGCTATGCATTTGATGGTGGCAAGAAAGAAAGAGAAGATATGGTTGCAGCAAGAGATAGTGATGCACCTGTGAAATACTTGACATACTTGAATTTCTCCTCTGCAAATCAGGGACAGGTTGTGACGGAATGGAGATCCATAGAAAAGATTATTTCTTTTTTATCTACTTGCTTTTTTTTATATTTTTTTTTTATCTACTTGGAGGTTTCTACAAATTGGCTAATAGCATCATGTTTTATGCATTTGTATTGTTGAATAAGGTGTATGATATAAATATATTTGTAAAATAAATGTTAATGGTTTTATGCATTTCTTCAAGAGAAAATTAGCATTTTTTGTAAAAAGAATTGAAAAACCCGACACCGTGTAGTGTCGAGATTACTAGTTCTTTTCAGCCTCTAGTTCTTTTCTTTTCCTATCAATGTCCTTGTTCGGATCTTAGGTAGATTACTAGTCCTACGAGTCCTAGCAACCCTTATCTCTAAATATCCCTAACACGGTTAAGATTTAACCTAGAGATAGCATTAAGAATATGAACTAACCAAAGTACATGCAATATCAAGCTACGAGTCGATATTTAACATTTATTCAACTTCCTACACATCCAATTAGTCCTACGAGTCCTAAATCGATATGATTGTCATTTGGGTTAAGGTTCACTACGAGGAATCTACAAAACCCTAGCAATTGAATGAATCTACTCTAACTAGTTGTTCAGGCCAAAGAAAATAAAACACATTCAAGCAATTAAGCACAAAGAAGTCAAAATATTGGAATAGGAATAAGAACTAGATTAAGACACTCACAATTCAACAATCAAAGATCCAAACTGTAGGCGAAACTTTGAGAGTTTAGTTGCTCATGCCCAACGACGCTCTCAACAATTCTCTAAAGTGCATAAGGTGAATGAAATAATAACCTAAAATGTCTCTTAAAAGCCTTTAGAAAGTTGGCCAAGAAATAACATAAAAAACCCTAATTAAAGTCCAAATCTGATTCGGCGTTTCTGCGAACACTGCAGGGCAGCCAACCCAGGCCGCGGGGCGGCCTGGCGATTGCGAAGTCGCTCGTCAGAGGTTTGGGACGCGCGGCGGCTAGCTTGGCCGCGGGGCGGCCATACTGTTCACATCAATTTTTCCGTTTCGAATTTGGTCTCGATGTCAATGCAAAAGTTGTAGATCTCGAAGAGAGCTTTCCAATGCATGGTTATAATAGTCAATCGGACCATCGAGTCATCCAGAAAGTGCGAAACAAGTTCAGCTTGTCTGGCGACAATTTCTGCTGACTTGTTATTCACTTAGGCTCTCGAAATTCGACTCCGCTCCGGTGCTCTTCACTTTTCTTCCTCAACTTGAATCTTCATTCATCCAAGAGTCTCCTCATTCCTCGTTCGATCCACATTTACCTGAAATTAACCATAAACACGTGTAGATTCCGACTTTTCCAACACCACAAGTAAACATGTAATTGTAACTAAAATATGCAATATTCACAACTAAACTATGCAAAATGTAATCTATTATGCAATACTAATTATGCTCTATCAAATTCCCCCACACTTGAACCTTTGCTTGTCCTCAAGCAACAAAAAACTCAACTCTGCAGCTAGAGGTGGCAATCGGGCGAGTCGGGTCGGGTTCGGGTCGGGTTATTCGGTTTCGGGTCATATCGGACCCGGGTTGATATCGAGTGTGATGACAATTCGGGTCTGATTGGGTTCGGGTCGGTTTTATTCGGGAATTAGTTTATCGGATACAATCGGGTTTTCGGGTCCTATTCGGTTCGGGCGAATCGGGTTTTGGTCTAATCGAGTTTGGGTTAATCGGGTGTCAGCCTAAACGGGTTCGGGTGAATCGGGTTTCGGTCTAAGCAGGTTCGGGTGAATCGGGTTTTGCTCACAACGGTTTTGGTTGAATTGAGTTCAATCAAATCGAACCCGCAAGAATCATATTGGATAAAACAAATCAATTTTTTTTACCTATGAGATATTTATCCTTCTATATAGATTAAGCTAATATTTATCAATTCTTAATCAATACTACATTCGTTAAAAAATGTAAGTCTTCTAACTTTTTATAAATTTTTTTTAAAAAGTCAAAATCATATAAAATATTATTTTTTTAATATTAATTTCACAATTATTACTCATAACTACGAAATTATAAAAATAACAAAAAATTGATATTTATATAGTTTGGGCGTCTTAAAAAATACTAAAAAGTTACTTTTTTAATGGAAGGAGTACAAAATTATACTATATTTAATTATACTATATGCATGATAATATTACCATCCATTATTAAGTAATCAAATGCTTAGGTTGTTGAGTATTTTAGGGAAAATGCTAAGATTTTTGTTGATTTCGGATATAATCGGGTTTGGGTTATTTAGGTTGTCGGGTATAATCGGGTTTGGGTAATTTCGGGTTTCGGATATGCTAGGATCGGGCAATTTTGTGTTTCGGGTTGATTTCAGGTCGGTCCATTCGGATATAATCGGGTTCGGGTTCTTATTGGGTTTGGATTGCTTTCGGGTTCGGGTTCTTACTGCAGCCCCAATGATTACAAATTCATGTATCCACCTCAATAATCTTTAAATGCATGAAAAACTAGCAAACACAATAGATTAACAACATCATAGCAGATAATTGCAATAATCAATGAAATCAGGCAACTATATCCATTCTAGACCTCACAGGGAATATGTGTTTCACTCTCGCTCAAATGTTTAGGGTTAAATGTTTACGCTCAAAACTAAATCTTTAAAAGCTTGCTACAATAGTCTTGCACCAGTGTTCTAGCTCTCCACCGTTGCTGACCCTACACACAACAAAAATCATGAGGTCTTTTAATTAGGTTATAATGGGGCCAATGTAGAAAATATAAGGTATGGAACAATTTAGGCCTTGTGGTGCTCATAATCCGGGAACTAAGAAAGAAACCAAATCATCATACCACTCATAAACTCATACCATAACTCTACCATGTCATACAACACCAATCTCAAGCATATAACTTTACAAACCATATCAACTCATTCCTTTATTCTTTTTTTTTTCTTTTTTCTTTCTTTCTTTTTTCTTCATGCTATATGAAATGATTTTCCTTGACTTTTTCCCCTAAGTGAATTTTATTCTCCTTAGGTCCCAAGCAACGAAAGTACTAGCAATAATCAAACATCTCATAAGTATACCTCAAACATACAATTCACCACTAAAAACCATCATCCCCAATATAGATATTCACCAACCATTCCTAATTCCCGGATGGGGTTAGGCTATCATTGGCTATGGAAAAATCTTGTGGAGCTATAAAAGAATAGGCAATGGGCTCAAATTGGCTTCAAGCAGAGGAAAATATGTAAGGTGGAAATCATAATATGCAGCCTTGAAAAAGATATCTAAATGCCAGCCAAAGAGGAAACAATTGAAGAGAGTACACTCAACAAGCAAGAGGACCAAATAAAGTGCAATCCTGAATAGGCCAAAATAAGCTCACCAGGTCATGTCTAGAACTTCAAGATCACCCAAAATTCAAAGATCTTATGTGCTCAATCATTAACCAACCATGTTCACCAAGTACTATAGAAAATATATATTGAAGGTTTCAACAATCCAAGCACATCATGGGGCATAAATCTCGATAGATAGAATAGAGGACAAACGACATCCATATGGGGAAATAAGACATAATCCTAACAATGCATTTTATACACTAGCTTTTTACCTAGAATTCAAAGATGGATTGGCCTTGCCTACTTCAATGCCAATGACTGGATGACTGTCTTGGCTTTCTGTCTCGACTCTCTTCCTTCCTGCTGTCTTGGTTAAATTATTATTATTTTTTTTGGAATTTTTTTTAAAGACTAACATGTTGATATGCAATATAAACTAAAAACAAAAATAAAAGTGCAAACTAAAAATAAACATGCAATTCTATCATACCATGCGATTCTTCCCCCCACACTTAAATCGGGCATTGTTCTCAATGACATAAAAGACAAAAAAAGATAAATATATGGAGGAAATAAAGAAAAACTTACTTGCTCACTGCGGGGGTGATAGGTAATGTGGGAAAGGAAGGAAAATATCTGTCTTGTCAGAGGCCGCGGGGCGGCTGAGTCCATGGCCTAGCCGCGGGGCGGCTTTCCTGGCCACGGGGCGGTCTCTGAAATTAAGCTCCTCCACTGCTTTCTCTTCGACGCCTTTTCTCCCTACGGTGTTAGCTCCCCACAACCGAAGAAAACCAAAACTAATCTAATAAAACAAGAGACACAGAGGAAAACAGAAAACTTACCTTGGGTTGCCTCCCAAGCAGCACCTTTGTTTACTGTTGTTGGCTAGACAGTTTCTTTAAGCTTAAAACACTAATTAATCAGACATAGTCAAAGCCCTCAGTAATCTATCAAACTCTTGTGCACAACTACCAAACAAGCGTGCACTACATACAAATAAATTGAAACGAAATAATAAAGAATGTAAGAGTTGTTTCGACTTATCGTATGCCTGAGCTTGACTACCCACATAGGGTATATAATACCACCAATTCAGTTCTATTGGTGGCTTGTCAAAGTAGCAGTCAAATGGATCAACGTATTCATCAATATTCTCTCTAGTGCAGAAGGTAAGTTTTACTGGCTCTATAGCCTCAGCAATGGGCTCTAGATCTGATTCATCAATGGACGAGCTAGGGATGATCTCGTCAGATGAATTCTTTTCAATCTTCTCAGTGGGATTTTCCACAATGACATCAAAAGGTGCAACAAAGGTCTCAACGATTTGAGATACAGGAGGAAGTGACTCATTCTGCGCACATTGATAATTCATGTAGCAGAAAAAATCCCACATCTCCAAGAGTCCCATATCTAATAAACCTCCATCACTCATTTGTACGGCAAGGCTCCGTGTGTTAGCAGTCATACCATCAAAGATGCATAGAAGCACTTCCCTTGTACTAGCTTGATAACCCCATGAACAAAGATCGTTAATGTACTCCTGCAGTCTAATGAAGTATTGATGAAAACTCTCTCCATGTAACTACAATAACCTCACCTGCAATATATGTTAGTAGCAAGAGTGCAGACAATGTATGTGGTCCACACTAAAGTTAGCGATTAAACAACACAGGAATTTAACAAGATTTCCCCGGCAACGGCGCCAAATTTGACAAGAGGAAAAGTTGTCGTTGTTCTTGCCAAAGAATACTCAAATTCACAATTAGTATAGTGTGTAAGCAAGAGGTCGATCCACAGGGAAATATTTTCAATTCAAGTATAAGTCTAATCGCTAATAAAGAAAATAGGGGGGGGGGGGGGGGTGGGTTTGGTGAGAAAAAAATCCGCCTTTTATCAAAGCGGAAACAAGCAAATAAAGTAATTGTGTTTAGAATGCAATAGAGAGAATTAGGTTCACCTACAATTTATCACTTTGATTGATGAATTCGATCCTTGTTTCAGCCTCTAGTTCTTTTCTTTTCCTATCAATGTCCTTGTCCAGATCTTAGGTAGATTACTAGTCCTACGAGTCCTAGCAACCCTTATCTCGAAATAACCCTAACACGGTTAAGATTTAACCTAGAGACAGCATTAAGAATATGAAATAACCAAAGTACATGCAATATCAAGCTACGAGTCGATATTTAACATATATTCAACTTCCTACACATCCAATTAGTCCTACGAGTCCTAAAGTGATATGATTGCCACTTGGGTTAAGGTTAACTACGAGGAATCTATAAAACCCTAGCAATTGAATGAATCTACTCTAACTAGTTGATCAGGCCAGAGTGAATAAAACACATTCAAGCAATTAAGCACAAAGAAGTCAAAACATTGGAATAGGAATAAGAACTAGATTAAGAAACTCACAATTCAACAATCAAAGATCCAAACTGTAGGCGAAACCTTGAGAATTTAGTTGCTCATGCTCAACGACGCTCTCAACAATTCTCTAAAGTGCATAAGGTGAATGAAAGAATAACCTAAAATGTCTCTTAAAAGCCTTTAGAAAGTTGGCCAAGAAATAACATAAAAAACCCTAATTAAAGTCCAAATCTGATTCGGCGTTTCTGCGAAGGCCGCGGGGCGGCCAGGCGATTGCGAAGTAGCTCGTCAGAGGTTTGGGCCGCGGGGCGGCTAGCTTGGCCGCGGGGTGGCCATACTGTTCACAGCAATTTTTCCATTTCGAATTTGGTCTCGATGTCAACGTGAAACAAATTCAGCTTGTCTGGCGACAATTTCTGTTGACTTGTTCTTCACTTAGGCTCTCGAAATTCGACTCCGCTCCCGTGCTCTTCACTTTTCTTCCTCAACTTGAATCTTCATTCATCCAAGAGTCTCCTCATTCCTCGTCGGATCCACATTTACCTGAATTAACCACAAACCTGTGTAGATTCCGACTCTTCCAACACCACAAGTAAACATGTAATTGTAACTAAAATATGCAATATTCACAACTAAACTATGCTAAATGTAATCTGTTATGCAATACTAATTATGCTCTATTAGTTAACTTAGGGAAATGATGTGTCTGATCTCTAAAGAACAATGCGGCAGCCGCAGCATAGATGCGGCGGTCGCTGCCTGGCTGCTACTTGGATGTCTCTGGCTACGGGAATGCGGTGGCCGCTGCATTGGTCTTTTACGAAAAATCTGGATCTAATTTGCTTTTCTTCTCAACAGGAAAGTTGTATCTCTTTGAAAGAGCTTTCCAACGCATAGCTATAATAGTCAATCAGACAACCGATGCCTCCAGAAAGTGCAAAACAAGTTCAGCATGTCTGGCGACAACTTCTGCAGACTTGTTCTTCGTTCAGCCTCGCTTCTTCCTCCCATGACATCTTTAGATCTTCATGTAAGCTTCTTCGATCAACTAGACAATCTCATCCAATGAGTTATCTACCCATGTCTCATCATCAGATCAACAGTTACATGAAATAATTAGTACAAACATGTAGATTTCGACTCCACCAACATAGAAAGCAAATATGCAAATTGTACTTAAACCATGCATGATATGCATCATAATTAAGCTAAATGCAACCTATTATGCCTATCTAAGTGCGTTCTATCACCTAGCTCGCATCTTTTGTCTAGTGCAAACACAGAAGGCACGTTATATTAAGCTGATCCAGCTAATATGTATATTTGTTACACGTGGTTTTCTTTTTCTTTATTGTTCTAACTGCAAATGTTTTATTGTGGGGGGGGGGGGGGGGGGGGAGTTGCGAATGGAGATCTCGAACATTGCATCGTTGCATGTTCAAAGTTTTGTACCAAAGGTTTTGTTTGTGCGCTTTAAATTGAAGTTGCGTAAAAAATGCACATGCATGGAGATATCGCGTCTGTTAATGCATGCATATATATTGGGCACATAAGCGTGATCAATAGTGTTGTTTTTGTTTTCAACAAATGTCATATGTGACAATTAAGTGGGTAAGTTATACCATATGGTGCTAGTATTTAATTCTTCTAGCCTCTAGTGTTAGTAATATAAGTGATTATCTATCTAATTAGAATAAAGAGTACTATTTTTTTGTGTTTATTAATTACCTTTTTCCTCTCTCTTCTACGATTATATTTCTTTTCATATATATCTCATGTTCAAACACGGCTCCCTTTGCTTGTGCTTGGCTTCGTTCTTCGTTGGCATCTTCAACGTTACGGTTTTAGTCTGCTTAGTTTCGATCAGTTCAAGGGGCATGTTACTTGTTGATTGCGCCTTTTTTTCCTTCATTTATTTTTGGTTTTTATTGTATGTTCGACGGTCCATTCATTTGCCGAACATTTTTATTTGTTTTATTATATCATTATTCATCATAATTACTTTAATTAAAAATGTTACATTTAAATTTTATTTTTAATATTTTCTTTTAATGTTGTTTTAAAAGTAATTCTTCTTTATTTTTTTATCCGGCCATATTTTTTGTTTCCCTCAACTATTTAAATAAAAAAATATCATAAATAATTAACAATTTTAGTGTTTTCTCAATATTTTTATAAAAAATCTTCTTATTAGGTATACAAAAAAACTTTCACGAATTTTTTTTAGCACCCTGACCGAAATCCTGGCTCCACCGCAGGTCTGATGTGTCTGGATATATCGTCCATTTTTTCAACCGGCCTTAATTTATTTACTAGACTTAAATTTGAGATGATTCATCAATTCATATTGATCTCAACAAAATCAATCCTAGCAATTCAAATCCGTGAACATTCTAAGTTAAGTTTATAGGGGTGGTTTTATATGGTAGTACGTATATATGATAAAAACAAAACCACGTTATATGCATGTGTGTATTATGTATAAATAAAGACATAGATTTGTTTCCTAAAAAAAAAAGACAGAGATTTGGTGGGACAGGTGATGCATATATCGCATAGCTTGTTGAACGTACACCACATAGTAGGACAAATTAATTTTGTCTTTTTGACGGTGTTAATTAATTTTGTATTTTTTTTTTGTAGCTAGCAACCGGCCTTTTTGGACGTTGTTAATTAATTTTGTCTTTTTTTTTTATTATTCTTTATTAGATCGGATCTTACCCGTATTAGCAACGTTCAATTTGACATTGTAACAACGTCTAATTCAACATTGTTACAAAGTCTGAATTTTGTAAGAGAAATTACTGTAAAGGCCCGGATTTTTAAATAATAAATTTCAATAAATAATATAAATGGATTTAAGTCGAAAAAAATAACAAGATAAAATAAAATAAAAATTCGGAAGGTTTGAAAATTTCGTCCTCGAACTATTGGTTTATTATGAATATGTTGAAACGAGTTCCGGTAATATTTAGTTAAAAATTTAAAATATGTTATACTCCGCTTTTATATACCGAAAATTGGAAAATAATGTTCGGATTCCATTTTCGCTTTCGGGTTTCGAGTTGAGAAATTTAGTTTAATTACGATTGTTGAAAATTTTGATTTGAAACTTCGTTAGAATCGGGATTAGCGGGTTTTAAGTTTGATTTGCGGGATTTAAACTTGTCATGGTGGGAACCCATTTTCTATGTTATTTTCCCCTTTCCTTTTCTTCTTTCCACCTCTCTCTCTTTCTCCATTTTTAAGCAAAATGCTAGAGGCACACCTGCTCCATCCCTCCTTACTTCATTCTTTTTTTTTTCTTTTGGCTAATAAAGCCTACTCTATCTGATTCCCCTATAGCAGCAAAATGCTAAAACTCACCACGCCAAGCCTGTACACCCTCTTCATTTGTATTTCTTCCAAACAAACTCAGCTCCTGCTTTCAACTTTTTCCTCACCTTCAAAACCCACAAAATACAAACCTCTTCCTCCCCTCTACTTCGTCCTTCCTTTGTTTCTTCGGAATCCGTTGTAGCAAACAACTCGAGCTCCCCGGACGGCCTAATCGAGCAGCAGCAGCAGTACCGCGAGATCCGATGCCTTGCCTCCGTCACCGCCCTGTCCAGGCCTTGCTGCTGCACCCCCTCGCCATACTTCCCCTCTCGTTCTTCCTTGCGCTTCACCACTCCTCCCTCGTCCTCTATTTTTCGAAGGAAACCACCAGCAACAGAGCGCCTTCCAGGGCCATTCCAGGCGCATCCTCGAACGCCTCCTAGCCTCCGTTCCATTCCTCCTCTCCGTCGAACCCAACGGCAGCCACCGGAGCCGTCGCCGTGACCCATTCCTCCTCCTCTTCCCCTGTTTTCGCGTGCAAGGCATGGTAAGGACTCCATTTTCTCTCTTTTGCTCCGAAACCCCGAAAAGCCACACCTTTACTCACTCTTCTTCCTTCCTAGGCTGAGGAGTATGATTTCCGACCTCCGGCGAATCCAAATCGAGCCCGACGGCGTCTCCGGCGAGTTGAAAACCTCGGTGAGCTCTTCCCCTTCTCCCTCTTCCTCGGTTGCGCTTGAATCATTTTTTTTCTGGGTCCTTGGGTGTCGGGTTGGGCGGCCGGATCCAGGCCTTTGGCGGCGGCAACCCCTTCCTCCTCTTTTCTCCTTCCTTCCCTTCCGTTTCCGCCGACTGCAGAGCTCGGTTCAGAGCCTGAGGGAGACGGGTTCACTTCTTTCATTTCTTTTCCTCTTGAACCGGGTTTCTTTTTTTTCTCAGACCGGTCGGGTTGGGCTGGGACTTGAATTCGGATCTCTTTCTTCCTTCCTTGGGCCGGGTATTTGGAAAGAGGCTTGGGCCTAATCAATTGTTATATGAATTGGGATTAATGGAAAAAGGGTTTTAAGACTAGCTTGTTTTAAGTATTAAATAGATGTGAAATAAGTTTTAAATATAAGTTTATAACTGTTAAGATAAATTGAGTGGTATATATTATTATGATTTAGTATATGATTTTGGAGATGGTAAAGTAAATTGGTATTGTTGTTTTATAAAGGTAGGATACTAGGACGAATTTGTTTTTGGTGAGTTCTTATATTTTAAACATTATTTGGAGTATGTTATTAAATGTTGTTATAAATGGGATTTTAAAGTGATTCGTTGGGTGATTTATAAATGAGGTTTATAAAGATAGATTTATTTTCGAAATGTTTATCAATGTCTTAAATTACTTGAAACATTAAAGTCAAGGTTTTGCAATAAAATGCCGTAATCATTTCTATAATATGGATTTTGAGAGATTGGTTTTAAGCTTTAAATATTTAATGTTGGGTTGCTTTGTCTTGGTTTGATGATGTTGGTTTGAAAAAGAAATTGAGAAAACATTTTTTTGGGTTGATGTTGATAGTATCTGAAAGGTTTTGGAAAATGGTTTTACCGTCGACTGATTTTAAGGATAGTGAGAACTCGGGTTCATGTGTGTGAGAATGTTGGTTCAGTAGCTTATGAAAATGGCTTGATGATAGGTGTGTATTGCTTTTGGATTGCTTTGGACTTGCACTTGGGCCCTTGCTTGCGTTATTTTGCTGTTCTGCATCTTCAGGTAAGTTCCCTAGGGGGCTTACTCAGGTTGGACATTCATGCCTGTTGTTGCATTTTATGTTAGGTGTTGCATATGCATAAAAGCATGCCATGTAGTATCATGTTTAGGTTGCACTAATTGATTAAGCATCTGTTTACTTTATGCGTTTGAAACAGAACGACCGTTATCTGTGATAGTCCTAGAGTCTTTGCTAGGGTCATAGGGTAGCCCAGCCTCATCGGGTACCCTGAGTCAATCGAGTCATGAACTTCCTTATATTATGATATGCCTGCGGGCTTTATTGTGGAGCGGGTTAGGCATGCGTGCCACCCGATTATGATGGAATGCATTCACGAGCTGGCCAGTCTCCGCCCTATCGGAAGGGGGTGGAGGTAGGAGAGGGATATGCCATTTGGCATTGTCTTGGGCCCTTTACAGTATTTCTGCACCTTATTATGAACTAGGAGCATGTTAGTGTGTTTGACTTTCGTACTACATTAGAGCATCTTTATTAGGTATAGCACATACTATGTGGCCTCAGCGAGGACTGCCGGTCCCGCATGAGTGGCTCGATCTGAATCCTTTCCCCGTTCTTTTTTTTAAGGTATTCTCTGCAGATTTTGAATGCTCGATGTCTATATGACGGGGTTCCCTTTTGGCGAATCGAAGAATCTGACTAATACCCTAACTTAGTAAAATGGTCATTATCCACTCATTATTTGGTTTTGACCCGGCTCTGCCGTGGCACTTGTGTGTTTACTTTGCTTCCGCTTTACTTCCGTTGAAATTGATTTCGCGACATAGTCTTAGGATAGGTTAAGGGTATCCAACGACCCTTCGAGGTTTTTAGGGTTTGAAATCCCTCTTTCTACTAATCGAAATGAGTTTGAAACCTCGACCCGTACCTGGATTGCAAGATCCGAACAAGGGGTTTTATCCCTTGAAACGTAACCCGGAAATCATAATTCTGGGCCGTTACAAAGATGGTATCAGAGCTGAGGTTGTGCAATTCGGGTACAAAAGGGTCGAGTGTATGTTTTGGAAAACTGCCCATGAATTTCAAAGGTTTTGAACGTGTTTTAAAGGGGCAAAATGAATTTAAGATGCCTAACCTAAATTGGACTAAGTAACGAACTCGACTTGTAATAAAAGAGAAAAACCGACTAAAGAGGGACCGAGTGGGTAGAAAGGCGTTAGACCATCCCTATTGGATGTAGTTGGGAATGGGTAGGCAAATATCAGCTTGTTCTTTACAGATGGGTTGGGAGACTCAAATGAGATCATTATGAGTGTTATTAACTGATTCTGTGTTAAATGCTTGCCATGCTAGAGATCTGATTTTGTATGCCTAACAATTAAATGTGTACTGACTTGTCTGTGCAAACGGGATAGCGGGAGTACCTTTATTTCTATATGGTCAAGCCCAGCTTGTGTGGAACGGCCTCTTCCACTATGTTAAACCCTTTCCGGTTCTACCAAATCTTTCTCCTGGCTGTCAGTGTCTTTCACGGGGAATCGGGTTGGTAAACACATTGTGTCGGAAACTCATGTATGTACATAAAGGTGGTTTGAGTGAGTATTGGAAGGTAGTTCTTGATGTCATTTTGAGTCAAGAGTAAGGTGTTTCTGAGGCTGTCTTTCTCAATCCTTATGATGATCGACCAGTGTCTTCTTGCCATAAAGAGTCATGTCGGAGTCCCACGAGAAAGAGAGGTGATGAGTCGGTTGGGAAGGTCAATGGCTGCCCTTAGGGATCTTTGTCCGGTTGTAATGATGACTCTCTCTTAATTGTACGACATGATTTTGTAATTTCCCGCATGTACCTTGCAAATGATCATTAGTAAAAGCTGCTCATGTTATCCCTTGCTTTCTGTCGTGATTTTATTGTTTAAGCTCATGTCATGTTTAGTTGCATTGCTCAAGTCTCGTGTTGCGTCTTGCCTCGTATGATGACTACATGTCGTTATAGCATGTTCACCTGGCCTATTGACTGTATGATCGATTGGAAGCATGAACCACATGATATGAGCCTATATGATCGTTATCTCCTCTTGAATTAGGTTCATGATAGTGTGATCAATTCCTCATTGTATGAATGTTGATAGATGATCATCTTAGCATGTTGGATGATGTCGTGTCAATGCCTATTATCCCTTTTGCGACAAGAACCAATAGCATGCCCGTTTGTTATGTATACATCAAGTTAATTATTGTTGCTTACTCTGCAATTTATACTGTTGTGTGATACTTGCACTGAATTGGGATTATGTTGGTGCAAATGAGTCTTGATAAATGCATGTTTTATCCCAGTATGTGTTGGTTGAAACTCATGTTCCCGTGTTCCAGCTATATTTCCATGTTGCTTAAACTCGTAGTATACATCGTAAAACCTTCCTCATGCTTCTATATTGTTGGAATGTGATTGAATTGATTTCTTATGTGACGTCATGATTAGTTGCTTGTATGTATCGTATGTTATGTTGCACCTTTAGTATCATGTAGGATCCTTGGCGGTGACTCGTGTGAATCGTATATTGCCTGCATTATTGTTGATTTTCTCTCGAGCTAGGCTCCTGATAGTGTGGTTCTCCCCTTTTTCTATTACCATAACATGTCTTACTCATGCAAGTTAATTGATGTTGAATTCGATGATTGATTTGCTTTCCGTTATGGTTAATCGTAGCGTGCTTACATGTTGTCGCTCGGTAGTGTTCCTCTATTACTCCATGATATCCTCTCGTGCTTGCGTACATGTATGACTTGGCACCTCGCATGATCATGCACCACGCTAAATCATGTCTTCACACACGTAGGGCGCATGAATGTTAGAATGAATCTAGTCGAATTACCTTGACTGTATTCATGCTCGATATGTGTTACTAGTATCATGTAGGCCTATGATTTCCAAATTGACTCACTAAATGGTGACTTGCCATACTTATTCTATTACCTGAACATGCTTGTCCTATAATGTGATCGTTGTTATACCATTTTATGTGCACTATGACAGTTTGTTCCTAGCATGCTTATAATTTGTCGCTGATGATGTCCTCCTTGTTACTCTCTGTAATGATGTCTCATGCTCTATGAATATTATGTTGAATTCTTATAGATGACTCTTGTCTATGCCCATGTCTTATCATGTACCACTAGCATCATGTAGGACCTATGTTTCTAAATGTATCTCGTCGTATGATTACATGTCATTCTTAACCTACTATGTGATCATTGTTGTTAGATGTGACGGCTACTATGCCGCTCTTATATATTCTCGTATGACACTTAGTTTAGTTGTTATGATATACCTCATCATGCTATATTTGACCTCACTTGTTCATGGTTGTACATTCTTTCATATGCATGATACTTATTATCTTTATTAAATATTGCATGACTTCGAATCATACATGGTTATTATTGGTTCCGCATAGCTTGCTTGAAGTTGCTAGGCATATCTGTTTGTGGAATGATGGACTACTAGCTTGTCTCTCATGCACCAGTGTAGGACTCGATTATGTCTTTTGGAATGAATACATATGTCATGCCCCCTTGAGATAGGTACATGCTAGTGTGGATTAATGTGCTTGATATGCCCAATGATAAATCCTTGTTTGCTTGTCACGATTGAAACCTAATAGACTTCCATAAGGGCATCATTGCTATTCCCGGGTCAAAGTCTTGTCGTCCTTTAACCTTGGTATGTATTTGTTTCCGAAGTGAACATTGGGTTGCCTGTCCTTGTCACTCCCCTATCTCTGCTAACTTAGACTCCTATGCGATACATCGGACGAGTGACGCATGAAAGAGGGGACGGAAAGTGGACAGCAATGGAGTAGTGCAGCGGAAGCATGGGCCCATTACCCACGGGCCTCAGGATCAATGATGTCGGCGGAACAAACACGTAGTGAGGATTGCGGTTACTGAGTGCGATACGACTTGCAAGCGAGAGTGTCCTTTGTTCGACTTGTTAATTCTTCTGAATTTGTTGGTGACGATATTGCACTGACCTGACGATGAGATTTACGTGTTGATGTGTTGACTTGATGATGACTGTTGCCTGATTGCATGTCGTCTATGATGATATGATTTGATGACTTATAGATCTCATGTAACATGATGTCTTGACGTGTTGCTACTCTATGTTGCTAAGCATGATTTGAATTCTTTCGCCTGCAAAGTATGAACTGCAAATGCTGAAAACCTGAATTGTTTATCTTCTGAAGTTATGATGCAACTTGCTATCTTGACTTGATTACGTTCATATATGATGTTTGCAGTGATTATTGAGCATGATGGTAAACTGAGACTTGCTGAACACATGATATTATGTTTATAAATGCTAGTTGATATGATGTAGATCTTATGTTTGCTGATTTTCATGTTTGCTTCTTCCTTAAACCTGTGGGTGAGGTCATTTGGTAGCGTGGTTGGAGAGTGGTGAAAGGATTTTAGGCAGTTGGCATGATCGATGGTATTAGGAGGTGAGTCGCGAGAAAGGGATGTTGACTTAGGTAAGACTGAGTGAGCTTTGGATTTATGGGAAGCAAGGTGGGTGGTTTTGATGAGCCTCTAGGTGATGCTTGTGATGTCTTGAGTAGTATATGAAGTGTAAGAAATGGCCTTTGTGGATGTTGAGGACATAGTGTAAGCAGGTACTCGGGCGTGAGGTTAGACATAGGAGTGAGTTCTTAGAGGTGGATGGTGTGGTAGTGACCGGCAGAAGGAGGGGTAAGATTCGAGCATCGAGATGAATTGGGATTTCTTTGGGAAATTTTTGTCTGAGTTGGCGTTGGCGAGTCTAGAAGAGGATTAGTCTTGACTTGAGAGTGGAGATGAGCGAGTGGGGATTTTGTTTTATTTTGACTGGTATGATGTGAGAATTTTCTTGATTTTATGATTTGTTTATATCTGCTGGCATGATGTTAGATAACAACCATGATAACTTGATATGGAATTACATGTTGATATGCAATATTAAAATCTAGTTGATAGTGACAAATGTTACCATGATATATATTAATACTTTGATACCCTGTTACATTGGTTTAGAAGCATGTTAGGACGTGTTGTGATATGATATATGAAGTAATGATGAGTATGAACTGTGGGATAATGATGTGCTATTATGTGAAAGCATGATGTTATATTATGTGGTAGTAAACATGATGTTGTACTATACGTTTAACAAGCATGCCTATGGGTATGTTACATCATGAATATGACTTTGAGGATGAATATGATTTGCATATATGAGATAATGATACCAGATTTCTAAATGATCGTTATATGTCATTGTGATGAGTTAAGATGATGTTTGGTGAATATGCTGACATTCGATGACTGATATACTGTTTGACCTCCCCTTTCGCGGAATCTTAATAACATAACTTGTTGTGTTGATGTGTTGACAATGAGTTTGATTCGTTGACTTTATGATGAGGATGTACCTGTTATGACCTTGGTGTGATATCAAGATATGTGTTATGATTCTAGCATAGATAAATATTACGACCTTTAGTATGATGTGGAGACGTTGATGTGATCTTGTGGTAGTGTGCTGGCATATGTTTGAGAATTTTCATATGATGTACTCGTTGAGGATCGATTTGTTATGTGGTTATGCATTGCCTATGGCTCGTGAATCTTGCTTGTATTGAGACTAATAGATTGATTTGATTTTGGAAACTAGGAAGAGAATATGGGATTAGCCCTTAGAGGTGGATGATTCCACCTCAGACATTTTGAATTTGATTGATGGTTAAGCGAGAACTGATTTGGGTGTTGGAAGATTTTGACGAAATTTGATTTTAAAGGATTTGACTTGTTTAGGTGTAAAGTTGCTTGAGTAAACGTTTGATTTGAAGACTTGAACGGTTTTGAAAAGGATTAGCTTAGATTTGTAAGGAATAAACGTTATCGAGAATTTTGAGGCTAATCTTTATTTTCAATTATGGAATTCCTTTAGAAACTTTTCAAACCCGGGCAACTCTATGATACTTCACGAAGTGGATACATGCACTTTATGGGGGCGCCTATAGGGTGTTTGCTAAGACCTAGTGATGCTATTGTAGAACTTTTAAAGTTGTGGTACTTCCGAAAAGTCGAAGCGAGGATGTGATAGGGGGCGCTTATTGCATACTTGTCAAGGCCAATTGGAGATGTCACGACCGTGACTAGGATGTTGTGAGAATCTCGGAAGACGCAACCGAGATGATTACAAGATTCTTGGACATGGTCCTTGGACTCATCAATTTCAAACTTCATCCTCTACTTTATTTTGGTTTTAGTCTCGGGGACGAGACTTGTTTTTAGAGGTGGATGATGTAAAGGCCCGGATTTTTAAATAATAAATTTCAATAAATAATATAAATGGATTTAAGTCGAAAAAAATAACAAGATAAAATAAAATAAAAATTCAGAAGGTTTGGAAATTTCGTCCTCGAACTATTGGTTTATTATGAATATGTTGAAACGAGTTCCGGTAATATTTAGTTAAAAATTTAAAATATGTTATACTCCGCTTTTATATACCGAAAATTGGAAAATAATGTTCGGATTCCATTTTCGCTTTCGGGTTTCGAGTTGAGAAATTTAGTTTAATTACGATTGTTGAAAATTTTGATTTGAAACTTCGTTAGAATCGGGATTAGCGGGTTTTAAGTTTGATTTGCGGGATTTAAACTTGTCATGGTGGGAACCCATTTTCTATGTTATTTTCCCCTTTCCTTTTCTTCTTTCCACCTCTCTCTTTCTCCATTTTTAAGCAAAATGCCAGAGGCACACCTGCTCCATCCCTCCTTACTTCATTCTTTTTTTTTCTTTTGGCTAATAAAGCCTACTCTATCTGATTCCCCTATAGCAGCAAAATGCTAAAACCCACCACGCCAAGCCTGTACACCCTCTTCATTTGTATTTCTTCCAAACAAACTCAGCTCCTGCTTTCAACTTTTTCCTCACCTTCAAAACCCACAAAATACAAACCTCTTCATCCCCTCTACTTCGTCCTTCCTTTGTTTCTTCGGAATCCGTTGTAGCAAACAACTCGAGCTCCCCGGACGGCCTAATCGAGCAGCAGCAGCAGTACTGCGAGATCCGACGCCTTGCCTCCGTCACCGCCCTGTCCAGGCCTTGCTGCTGCACCCCCTCGCCATACTTCCCCTCTCGTTCTTCCTCGCGCTTCACCACTCCTCCCTCGTCCTCTATTTTTCGAAGGAAACCGCCAGCAACAGAGCGCCTTCCAGGGCCATTCCAGGCGCATCCTCGAACGCCTCCTAGCCTCCGTTCCATTCCTCCTCTCCGTCGAACCCAACGGCAGCCACCGGAGCCGTCGCCGTGACCCATTCCTCCTCCTCTTCCCCTGTTTTCGCGTGCAAGGCATGGTAAGGACTCCATTTTCTCTCTTTTGCTCCGAAACCCCGAAAAGCCACACCTTTACTCACTCTTCTTCCTTCCTAGGCTGAGGAATATGATTTCCGACCTCCGGCGAATCCAAATCGAGCCCGACGGCGTCTCCGGCGAGTTGAAAACCTCGGTGAGCTCTTCCCCTTCTCCCTCTTCCTCGGTTGCGCTTGAATCATTTTTTTTCTGGGTCCTTGGGTGTCGGGTTGGGCGGCCGGATCCAGGCCTTTGGCGGCGGCAACCCCTTCCTCCTCTTTTCTCCTTCCTTCCCTTCCGTTTCCGCCGACTGCAGAGCTCGGTTCAGAGCCTGAGGGAGACGGGTTCACTTCTTTCATTTCTTTTCCTCTTGAACCGGGTTTCTTTTTTTTCTCAGACCGGTTGGGTTGGGCTGGGACTTGAATTCGGATCTCTTTCTTCCTTCCTTGGGCCGGGTATTTGGAAAGAGGCTTGGGCCTAATCAATTGTTATATGAATTGGGATTAATGGAAAAAGGGTTTTAAGACTAGCTTGTTTTAAGTATTAAATAGATGTGAAATAAGTTTTAAATATAAGTTTATAACTGTTAAGATAAATTGAGTGGTATATATTATTATTATTTAGTATATGATTTTGGAGATGGTAAAGTAAATTGGTATTGTTGTTTTATAAAGGTAGGATACTAGGACGAATTTGTTTTTGGTGAGTTCTTATATTTTAAACATTATTTGGAGTATGTTATTAAATGTTGTTATAAATGGGATTTTAAAGTGATTCGTTGGGTGATTTATAAATGAGGTTTATAAAGATAGATTTATTTTCGAAATGTTTATCAATGTCTTAAATTACTTGAATCATTAAAGTCAAGGTTTTGCAATAAAATTCCGTAATCATTTCTATAATATGGATTTTGAGAGATTGGTTTTAAGCTTTAAATATTTAATGTTGGGTTGCTTTGTCTTGGTTTGATGATGTTGGTTTGAAAAAGAAATTGAGAAAACATTTTTTTTGGTTGATGTTGATAGTATCTGAAAGGTTTTGGAAAATGGTTTTACCGTCGACTGATTTTAAGGATAGTGAGAACTCGGGTTCATGTGTGTGAGAATGTTAGTTCAGTAGCTTATGAAAATGGCTTGATGATAGGTGTGTATTGCTTTTGGATTGCTTTGGACTTGCACTTGGGCCCTTGCTTGCGTTATTTTGTTGTTCTGCATCTTCAGGTAAGTTCCCTAGGGGGCTTACTCAGGTTGGACATTCATGCCTGTTGTTGCATTTTATGTTAGGTGTTGCATATGCATAAAAGCATGCCATGTAGTATCATGTTTAGGTTGCACTAATTGATTGAGCATCTGTTTACTTTATGCGTTTGAAACAGAACGGCCGTTATCTGTGATAGTCCTAGAGTCTTTGCTAGGGTCATAGGGTAGCCCAGCCTCATCGGGTACCCTGAGTCAATCGAGTCATGAACTTCCTTATATTATGATATGCCTGCGGGCTTTATTGTGGAGCGGGTTAGGCATGCGTGCCACCCGATTATGATGGAATGCATTCACGAGCTGGCCAGTCTCCGCCCTATCGGAAGGGGGTGGAGGTAGGAGAGGGATATGCCATTTGGCATTGTCTTGGGCCCTTTACAGTATTTCTGCACCTTATTATGAACTAGGAGCATGTTAGTGTGTTTGACTTTCGTACTGCATTAGAGCATCTTTATTAGGTATAGCACATACTATGTGGCCTCAGCGAGGACTGCCGGTCCCGCATGAGTGGCTCGATCTGACTCCTTTCCCCGTTCTTTTTTTTAAGGTATTCTCTGCAGATTTTGAATGCTCGATGTCTATATGACGGGGTTCCCTTTTGGCGAATCGAAGAATCTGACTAATACCCTAACTTAGTAAAATGGTCATTATCCACTCATTATTTGGATTTGACCCGGCTCTGCCGTGGCACTTGTGTTTTTACTTTGCTTCCGCTTTACTTCCGTTGAAATTGATTTCGCGACATAGTCTTAGGATAGGTTAAGGGTACCCAACGGCCCTTCGAGGTTTTTAGCGTTTGAAATCCCTCTTTCTACTAATCGAAATGAGTTTGAAACCTCGACTCGTACCTGGATTGCAAGATCCGAACAAGGGGTTTTATCCCTTGAAACGTAACCCGGAAATCATAATTCTGGGCCGTTACAATTACAACGTCGGATTGGACGTTAATTTGCAGTGTATATAGGGTACACGATTTAATAAATTGCTTGCTTGGTTAATCTAATATTGTGGTGCACTTTAATTAACTTTTGACTAGGATTGAAAGTTCATTTGGCTGTGAATCGTCCTGCAGATTGTCAATCAATTCCCAAGATTGTTATCACTGGTATCCTGTATTTGTTTGTCGATCAATCGATCAATACTATTTATTAAAGCCCTATTAAATTAGTATAGCTTTTGAAAGTGTTGTGGAAATGTTCTGCGGATCTTTTAAAGAAATATTTTTAAAATATTAAGAACTCGTTTCGTACAAGATTGTATAAGGTAAATAGAATGGAAATAAATTTTATATGGGAAAAGATATTGTATATAAGTTTTGTGAATCTATATGACAAAAAAATGCAATTTTTTGTATGAAAAAAAAGAAGACATAAAGGGTAATGATTAGAGGAGTACATAGTTATCCTTGTTCAAATGGGTATTTGAAAGAGGAGGAATAAAACCAATTTGAAAAGGTGGGAGAAGAGTATAATGATTAAAATATTTAACAATGTATCTTGAATAATAAATGGGCTAGTGACTACATTCGTTTCGCATGTGGTGAACCATAACTATAAATGGGCAAGCACGCGTATACTTTCGATCAAATATCAATAAATCAAATCCATTCCCAAAAAATGGACATGCGATAACCGAGCAGTAATTAATTAAAACAAACATTTATTATTGTGGTAATAAATTTATATAATTTACCGTCAAATATATCTCTTTTTAATTTGTTGAGGCTTGAAAATTTAATTGTTTGATCGAGAATGCATTGTTGTGGTGAAACCTAACTCTTGAATATTTTTTATTATATTATTTACAAAAACTTGGTCTTTATAAATTTTATTATTTTTTAGTGGGGTGGGTGGGGAGACGGGATTTAATTAACCACTCATTCTCTATCCAATAAGCAAACTAAAATAATGATTTATTACTTTTTTATACTATTTGAGTCATGAAACTAGTAAAAATTATAAAAATTACAATTCAATTAATCTACATTTTTTTTCTTCCCACCCAAGGAGGGTGGTACCACCTTTTATTCTCACAAAACTAATGGATTGTGTGACACATTCACGACTCGTATTGAATAATACAAGTAAGGACGTTTTATGCATTGGGAGGTTTTGGGAGATAGCACATATTTTTAATCGGAAAAATATCATCCATTAAATATAGAGATAAGAGATAAGGTGGGACATGCGAACCATAGCATGCATCGAGATATGCATGCATAGTTAATTTGTTGAACATACGTATACCAACTATTTAAGTAGTGGTATTTGTAAGATGAGTTTCATCGATTGATCAGCTAACAAGTAAACATATACTTCCGATCAATAAATCAAATCCAATCCAAAAAAAAAAGAAGGCCGGGAGCCTCTCGAGAAGTATGTGCCAAATTGTCTGGATGTATAATTCAAACTTCGAGCACTTGCAAACCGCCGAATACTCATGATATTCTCGAAAACTCCGGTAAACCTACTTAACTCCGACCATCACGTACTATTTCTATGCATTACTATAATTTTCATGCAATTAACTTGTACTAAATTATGCGTTTTGTGTCCATCAATTCAAGGTGATGTCATGAAATCATACTGTAAGATGGGATGTGCATCCTCTGCGTGCAATGTTAATGCCTATGGTAATATATATAACTTAATTCTATATGTTTTACCTAATTTTTAACTATATATATATATATATATATATATATATATATATATATATATATATATATATATATATATGTTACATGTGGTTTTTTTTTTTTTCATTTGGTCCTAATTACTGTCTTTTTTGGGGTGGTGAATGTAGGTGAAGTTGCTAATGAAGTTCTTGAAAAATGCATCGATGCATGTTTTGAGTTTTGCAACAAGGGTTCTATTCGTGCACTTGAAATTGAAATTGCGTAAACAACGCATGTGCATGGAGATATCACACGTGTTAAGGCATGCATGTATAGTGTACAAATTAAATAACCGTGATCGTGTAATGTTGTTTTTGTTTTCAATAAATGTCATATGTGACAAAATATTAAGGGGGTATGGCAACTAGCTAGCCTCTGGTGCTAGTCTTTATGTCTACTAGCCTTTAGTGCTAGTAAAATAAGTGATTATCTATCTAATAATAAAGAGTACTAATTTCTTGTGTGTGTTTATTAATTACCTTTTCCCTCTTTTTTTTTTACAATTATTTTCCTCTTGATTTGCATCTCATGTTAAAAATATCTAAAAACGAAATTCCGACCTCCAAATTAATTAGGTCAACAAAAAAGGGAAAACGGACTTGTTTAGCTCCAAAATAAAGAAACCTCGAATAAAATACAATTGGAAACAACACAGACTCTTTGAATTGAAAAATAAGCTAATGTGGAGAACATTAATTCATCTAGGAACCGAGGAAGAGACGAATTGGAGGAACAATTGATCAACCTATATCCTTCATAATTATAATAATTGGAAATTGTACGTGTGTGTATCGACGAATTATCATTCCTAGATGCACATGTCCACTAAGTGGTAAACATATATTTTGCTGGTATGATTATGTGAGTCTAAATAACTCAACTCGATCTCTAATACCAAAACCTCGTAAACTCAAACAATCCACCTCAAGTAATCGCCTAATCAAAGGTAAATAATAAGGAATCGATTAGAGGTTTTTTTAACTGTCAAAGAGGGGTTTTGGAAGTAGTTAATTAGGGTTTTATGATCTAGGCAAAAATGGGAGACATTCATGAATGATTTGAGAATTTAAATTCCACTAAAAAAATAGTAATCTTGCATAGTGTAAATTTCTAAACTTTATCATAAATCATGTCATAAATTAATTATATATAGTATCAGAAAAAGTCTAGGTGATAGAGTTAGCTTCTGTTGAATTTATATACACCTGCAAAGACCAGGCCAAGGTGGTTATAGTTGCAGGGCCAGTACGTCAAAGATGGAGAAGACACCGCAAAACGTACAAGTACAATTTGAATCCATTGAGATTGAAGAAAGATAAGATATTTCAACAGCTACCTTGTTGAGGATATCAGCCCCCCTAGGTGGCACTATCAATGGCCTAGCTTGCATATCGTTTCTAGTGGAAACACAAGAGATGCATTATATTGAGCTGATCCAGCTAACATGTTCAAAATATACCAATGCATCCTTTGCGTGCAATGCCTATGTCAATGGTAATATAACTTCAACAGAAGCTACCCCTCCATTTTATATCAATGTTCATTTATAAAGTGGTGGCATATTTGAAATTTATGTGAACTTTAAACCTTTTTATAAAAATTATTAAAAACGCTTAGCAAACCCTCCCCCCCCCCTAACTCCCATCTGTCAGACATGAAACCCTCCTCCCTCGTCTCCCTCTTCACGTTCAATTTTGTTGAATGATGACTCATCCCTTCTGAATTGCTTATTGGCGCCGCCTCTACCATTCCTTGTCGGTCGCTAGTACCAAACCATCTCTTCTGCCTCGGTTGCTCCGCCTCTTCCTCTCTGATTTCGCTAGATCTGTCAACGAAGCTGGGGTTTTTTTTGCATGTTTCAATTTTATTTTGATAGCGAGCAAGCAATTGACAAGGCATAGAGGACGAAGGATGAAGATCGGGCGAGATCAAGGCTACTTGTCAGGTTCGGATTTTGAGTTTGATAAAAATTAGGCGGATTCGATTAGGGCTATGGTTCAATGTCTCATGTTAATCTCCCATTAATTGTTTTTGAATTAGTCTAATTCAATTTATCTAATTCCGATGGTGTTTGGGAAGATTTGAATTTGTGTGATTCGAGTTGCTGATTTCGATTGTGTTTGGGAAATTTATTGTTATTGGGCATACTCATATTAGTGTAAGCTTTAAATTTGATTGAGAAGTGCAATGCAAAATTGTAAGAATCGCAGTGCAATACAAAAATTCTGATTATTGGAAGTGTAAAAATACACTGATCAAGCTAAGAAGTTGTCATCAGCAGTGAAGATTGTGCAGTGAAATTCTTATTATTGTTTCTCTGACTTAGAATGTATTCTGGCATTTTTTCTGTGAATAATTTTGCCCATCGAAATTCTCAGGTTGCTATTATATTGTTGCTATTGAGAAATATAATTGAGAAGATTGTAAAGTGAAAATGTGAAGTGCAATCTGAGTTATGGGTGTATGCATACCTTATTAAGTCTATTAGCTCAATGGAAGAGTAATGTGTTGTTATACACATTATGTGGGTTCAACTCCCATACAGGCTTTCTCTAAACCTCACTGGGTTCGAGTTGATTCTCCGCACAATTATAATTTTTTTTACAAGAAAAACAACTTGCTTAGAAGCTTCATCAGTAATTCTCAAAAGAAGAGGTGAAGGCATACAACTTGTTGTATACATGGGTTTTGATCATGCAGATCACCTCATGTGATTTTGTCCTTGGTGGCCAGCTTAACCCTTGCTGCAGTCTATGTGATAAAGGAATGTTTGGGACTGATCTTTCGATTCTTGTTGTCCTATTTAAGTGCAGCCCAAGGTCTTCGTATTTCCCTTGTTCTCATCCCATTATATGTATCTGTTAGGTTGAGTTTGATGCCCTTGCACCATTTATTTAACAAGATTTCAGCTTCCAATGGTGAACCTGCAATAGACCTTGCTTGATCTCAGAATTTGAAATTTCTTGTACAAGAAATCTTGAGCAGTTTGACTAAGCAGTGCTCCTCCATTCTTAACATTGTTTCCATCAATAGGATGGAAACTGATAGGTATTCCTAGAAGTTTCTTATAGTAAGCTTCAAATTATCTAGCCACGTCCTTTTTTGAGAAGGTTCGAGATCCATCATCTTTGCTTACATAACTCATATGGTTTCTTTTTAGATTATTTTTCATAAGACCATGGAAATAAGCTGAACATTTATCCCCTTCTAAAATATATCTCGACGTAGCCAGCTAACTAGTGAACTTGATTTCCAGCTTCTTTGAGTTTGCAGACCTTCCCTCTGGCATTTTCCATCTGATCAAGAAGCTCCTGAGACTCCGTGTTACATCTAAATGCTCTGAACACAGTTTGGTAATCTTCTTTTGATTTGGCGGCTTTTGCACTAATATGGGAGTCGTGATTCTAAATTCATCTTTCTTTTACTATATTGTGTTAAAAGAGGGACCCATATACTGAAGTAGAGTCTTAAGTTTTCACTTCATGTTGAATAACACCAAATCAGATCAGAGATTCAGAGCTTCCAAATTCGATTAGGGAAAAATACATTGAGGTTTTTAAGCAGTCAAATCTTCAATTTGCATACAGACAGCCAGCAAACAATTTAGTTCCTGATTATGCATAAGAGAAAGTGCTTCCAAATCTAGTAAAAGCGAGGATAAACAACACGCATGAACGGAGGAAGAGGGTGGGAGAAGGGAAGAGGCGATGGTGTTTGGAGAAACAACGCACCGGCGAAGGAAGAGAATGTGAACAGTGGGAGAGATCGGAGAGAGATTTGGTGAGTATGAGTCGGAGAGGACGTAAATGGTGGAATGGAAAGGGGCATTTTTTTAAAAATTTTTTTAGGCATTAATTGAGTGACATATTTTTAGCCATTGATGTAAAATGGATGGTTAGGATTAAAAGTTTCCATCATAAGGGTGTTTCTATGGTAAGTGGTGTTTCCCCCTATATATACATACGTACATACATTATATATATATATATATATATATATATATATATATATATATAGGTTGGGTCATGTGTTAACATCCCTTACGCTGTTAAATGTTAACATATCTGGGCCATTGATTGATTGAAATGGGTAGTTGGGATTACTTGGCAATTTTGTATTTTTCTTTAATTAAAAATCAATGGGACTCACCTCTTTCCTTACCCACTTGATGAATTATCCTTATTTCCTATGAATAATTTACAAAGGATTTGCTTATGGACACCAAACTAAACTACAAATTGCAAATTCAACCACACCCACCAACAAAGAAACCCATTCAAACTAGAGTGGATTACAAAAGGAAAAGAAATCGTTAGTTGCATCCACTGAAGGGTAACAAAAATTAACAAAAACAAAACATAGATAAACTTCTCATCCTCAAATCCCCATTCACAGATGCTACAGATTATCAAATTAAACAATTTCTTCATCTCTTCATTTCCACCAGCATGGTCCCTAACATGAATTCAAAGAATAAAATACTAACTCGAACTTGGTGTTTGGGATACATAAAGTGTTGACTCGTATCGATATCAAATCAAATCAACTCGAACTAAATTAAATACCACAAGAACATCAAGTACACAAAGGAGAAATTGGGGCGTTTCATAACCCTCAAATTGGCCAAATAAAACCCAAACAATTAAATGCGAAATTGATGATAACAGGGTTGTTGCCAATCAAAATTGAAATCGAAATTGGGGCCGTTACCTGAAGAGCGTGAAAGTGAAAGAATTTAATGGAGAAGGCGAATTGGAACCTGCAAAGAGCACCTGCAAACAGAAAAATAGATCAGTGATTTCAAAACCCTAATGAGAGATCGAATTGATTAGTTGTTGTTAAAATCCAATCCATATTGTACTAATTTCGCATAATTTGATTCAATATAACACAACATCACTTGAAATTGAAAACCCTAATGAGAGATCGAAGAGCACCTGCACCTCTCATGGAAGGAGAACGCGAAGGCGGATATGGAAATAGACGATGGCGAAGGGAGCCTCTTGAATCGTCCTTTTCAATCTCAAAACGAAAACGCTTTCCCGTTTCATCCAACGCTTGCTGCAGGGAGATGCCGGAGAAACGCTTGCAAAGCTTTTGGAGGAGATGAAGTGAGAGCGTTTTGAAAACACGACTGCCCTGCCAAACGAGGATATTCAGAGCTTTTGGAAAACGTTCTATCTACCGCTCTATCTAACGTTGTGAAAAGCTCCCGCCAAACATGCCCTTATTTACGTTATTACAGACTTCACATTTACATTTAAGGAATAAGTGCACATCATCCTCGGCCATACTGTTGGAGAAGACATCGACAAACATTACTGCGATCACTAATGGCACTACACTAGAAGGGCAAAGCATTTGACTTAACATTTATTTAATGTGCAAAGCCCTGACTTCTAGAGCTAACGTTTGCACCTATTGTCCTTGGTTCAATTCTTTCACAAAAACTTGTGGACCTCTTTGTTCCATCTAAAAGTTGTTTAACAAATTAAATGGCACGTTTGTCCTTGTAATATGCTGTTGTAACGTTTCTAAATGTTACAGTATTAAAATGAGGAGTTTTTCGACCATGAATTAATTATTACCAGTACAACTAATTAAGCCGCAATCTTTGAATTGCATGCATCACTATTCACTACCGGTTCGACCCCTCAAACAAGTCAGACGGACTGAGTTCAAATCCAGTTGTTTCATATTCAGATCAATTACAGGCAAATTAAATTTTTTAATACGAGACATGAAATATTCAACCTAAACACATTAATTAAAACTTATCGTTTATTATTCATACACACATTTTTATAATGATAAAAACTATATAATTAAAATATTAAATTTTTTTACATTTGTTTTTATAAATTCATACTTAATAGTAATAAGTATAAAATTATTTTAAAAAATATTTTAAAAATTGATATTTTCTATAGTTTTTAACACCCCAAAAAATGTGCGTAGATAGTAAAACGTCTAAGTTTTAATTAGCGAAGGAGTGAGTATTTAGCAATTGAGTTCAGGTCAATCCAATGAGTCAAAAATGCTACTCTTTCCATTTGTTTCATCTTTAAAATATACATAAATAGTTAACGATATTTAAAAGTAAATAGAGGGATCATTTTTCAATTAATGAATATTTATATATTTCCTAATGGCAAAATTGTTATATTATCTTTGTAACAACTCAAGTTATAAAATTCGGATTACGTTTCGAAGGAATGGATACATTCGTTCAGATCTTGCAATCTAAGTACAGGTTGACTGTGAAACCAAAAGATTAGTGGGAAGGTTTGTGGTTCATTTGAAGGAGTCATGGATGTTTTCATGACTAGTACGTCTTTGATTCAATTCAAGCCACAGCAAGAAGCAAAAACACGGACAGAAGATGGGTCATTGTTTCAATGCTCCTGGTTGAAAATTAATACCACCACAAGATGGTTCACATAACAAATGGTTTAAATAACAGTTATATTATTCCTTTTCTTTTTTTTTTTCAAATTAAAGCTTATCGTTTACTATTCATGTAAAATATTAACTTTTTTAGAATGATAACAAATTATATAAAATATTAATTTTTTTAAAATTTATTTTTATAAATTCATAATTAATAGTAATAAGTATATAATTATTAGTAATAAGTATGAAATTATTATAAAAAAAATTATTATAAAAGTTAATAGTTTATACAGACTATAGTTTTTAACGTCTAAAAAAACATGCATAAATAGTAAAACGTTAAGTTTTAGTTAACTTACACTACAGGAAAAGGAGGTATATTATGACGTTAAAATAGACCATTCTCGACGCTTTAAAGCATCGTAAATTTTACTCTCGACGGTTTTTTAAAGCGTCGGAAATTTTAACGTCACGAATGACAAGTGGTGATTTATGACGCTTTTAGCCATCGCAAAAAAATCTCGATGCTTTTAACCGTCGCAAAAAAATCTAGACGCCATAGGGCGTCGAGATTGGCATTTTAAATTTCGACAGTACAGCGTCTTAATTGATGTCATTCTTGACACCACTGGGTGTTGATTTTTTCAATTCTTTTTACAAAAAAAATGCTAATTTTTTTCTCAAATGAAGAGATCAGAGATGCATAAAACCATTAACATTTATTTTACAAATATATTTATATTATATACCTTATTTAATAATACAAATGCATAAAACATGATGCAATTAGGCAATTAGCCAATCGGTAGAAACCTCTAAGTAGATAAAAAAAAAAGAATATAAAAAAATTAATTGTGGACAATCAACATACATTACTTAATAGTCTCTCATTGTCTACTAATTACATCCCATATCAGTGATCCAAAAGTTTCAATTTAAGTACTAATTAAAAATCACATATCAAGGAGCTGTTTCAGAAAAGTTTTAACTTCTAAGCTTATCTTGAACTGATCAATGGTGAGCATCACTTGATGTGCATTTCCTGATGATGTCTTGGACATTTTATCACCTTTCTGGCATATAGAATGTGAATCTGGAAAGGAAAAGGCATACATTAATTAGTTTTTGTACCTCCTACGGATCCATAAAATAGTGGTTTAGAGGGTTGAAAACATGAAATTACCCAACATGAGTTTGATCTTGTGACTGTCCATTTTTGGTGTGTTTGATTTGTTCTTCTATGTGCAGAGCATTCTTCAAAGAATTCTAATACTCTTAATGTGCATTATTTTTTCATAGCAATTAACCTTTGAAGAAAGAGAAAATCATATTAGTGAGAAAGTATTGCACAACGAGTAGAATAAAAGTCTTTTTTCTGCTTATTACCTAAAAAACTGAATCATGAGTGCTACCAAAATTTGGATCAAAGTGCTCCCCAAGACATGCTAAAAGTACTTTCAGCGCCTACACGTCACAACATCCAACTTAAGTCATTATAAAGTGCATTTTCATCTATGTAGATTAAAAATCAGAACCACATAAATAAATATGGCAGTCTAAGCAAACAGTCAAGAATGGATAACAGGCACACATTAATAGCAAGTTGGTTACACCGTGGGTAGATATATACAAATATACCTCTTTGGCGTCATGGACTTCAGCTCGAACATGGTGTGTATGTGTATATATAGAATAGCATATCCCAACAATTCGGCATGCAGAAAGTTTCATAAATAGGCCCTAAGCAATTATACACATACACATCATTCAATTACAGTTCCATTCAATTTCTGTAAAACCTTTTCGGCATCGTTTTTGTAAAACACACAGATAGCACAAGAGAGATTGATAAGAACACTCTGCATGTGATAATTAGCATCAAAGTATTTTCTATTTCATTTTTTTACTTGATCGTCCAAGAAAGCATGTTAACTAACCTGTTAGCAAACTGGACAAATCCACAATTTCCCCCCACATGAATCTTAACAGGGACTATTTCACCGTATTGAGACAATGGTTCCTTGGGTGAATAATGTAGAATGTTTTCATATTTCTACAAAAAAATTATAGTGAAGAGGCACGGAGAAGGCAAAAAACAAGTATACAAACAAATACAGAAAATGAATAATATATAAGTGACAAGTAAGACAGAAACTTGGCATCAAGGCCTTGATGCCTTGTTCACTATCCTTTAGATAAACGAGGAGCATGTGTGACGATGAACAAATACAAATATACACATAAACACATGTTCCTCACTTACTTAAAGCACTGAAATTATGTCATGTTATCACAAGCATATTACCTTGCTGATATCCCATATTCTTTTTGGGTGTTCCAGCACCTAGTTGCATTGGCCTACTTGAACAATAGACTCCATTCATCTCAGTCAAAGCCTGTGTCATCTCACCATCATCCACAAATCTCACAAAACCATAGCCTTTTGATCTCCGAGAAAAAACACACAAAGTAATATTCACATTTCCCCCATCACTTAAATATATTTTTTTCCTAGAAAAAAACAAATTAAATATATTTTTTAACTTGCAACATAATCAACTTATGATGTTGAGGAAGAGTTTGAATCGAGTAAGGTGACTACCTCTTGCAAGTGCTGCTTGACATAATGCCAAAATCAATATCATCGGCACCATTTGTGAGTTCATATAATGGAAGCTTCATGACACAACCTGAAAATACCACACACAATGAATGAATAAGAATTAGTCAATTAGAGCTTAAAACTCTCTAATTCAAGGTTTATCTATAACCAGAAACAAGAAGAAGCTTCAAAAGGTTACCTCATTCCCATTAAAATTAACAAATGTCTTAAGAATGCAACATGCCCTTTTCCGAGCATCAAATCCATTACCTGAATAAGCTTACATGTACATACGTATGATAAGAAATGAGATATACAGAAAAGGCAAGCAATAAGGAAGCAAGGTAAACTAAATCTGTAATTACTCAACAAGAAGCATAAGAGAATGAGTCAAATGAGGAGGAATAACAACTTAATCAAATGAGTAGGAACAAGAATGGGTCAAATAAGGAGGAAGAACAACTTAGTCTATAATGATGTAGAAAATCAGGTGGTAATTAAACAAGGAGAATAAAAGATACATATAAATAGATAAGCTTTCATTTTTCCCAAATAGATTCAAAAGCCTAAATGCTGATTAATTGTGAGAAAATATGCACTTAATGAAATAAAATTCTCCCATTAGCTATTCATAAATACATCTTGAACAACCTTTTCAGAAACGTGAGAGATTGCAATGAATGTTACAAGCAAACTGCTCCATAGCCTTCTAATTTCCCCTCTATAAGAACTTTTAGCCAGTTCTTATCACAATAAATTGCAAAGAATATTACATGCGAGCTTCTGAAACAAATGATTAACACCAAATAATCTATTATAAAATGCAAATCCATACAAGTGAGACAACTGAAAAATGTAGAGCCAAACTAAATAATTGGACATCAATGACTATTTGAACAAATACAAGGAAAAATAACAGTACAATATGTTCATTAGAAATAGCAGTCACTCATAAATGAATTAAGCATGAAGTGCTTGAAACTTGATAAATTGCCAAATTGTTAAACAAGGCCAAGAACACGTGGAAATCACTTACATCACTCCATCAGGCTTAAGCCACCTATCCCGAGCACAAATCACATAATCGAACAAGGACTCGCGCAGTAGAAAGTATCCAGAGAACGCACTTGAAGGCTTGTCCGGATCCTTTGTTACTTTTCCCGTCTTCACCAGCCTCCTAAAAAATACAAAGCACACCAAAATCTTCCATCAAAACCTTGAAATAACAAATTGGCAGATCTAGTTTTACAGAATCGAAAAAAAAAACACAAAACAAAACTCACTTGCTGCCATATTGGGGATCAGACATGGATTTGCAACCTTCCTACTCAAAATCCATCAGATAAATGCATAAAAATCGAAAGTGAAATCGGTTACGATGTCAGATCTGTAAAAAAATTGAGGACTACACTCCATTCGGAAAAAACTCCGTTCGGATCTGGAAAATCAGGGAAGAGAGAGAGAGGGTGAGAGATGGAGGTCTACACTCGACGAAGCTAAGATCTACACTCAAAGCCGAAGAATGATGATTCAAACCTGGAGAACGATGATTCGAAGCCGACGACAGGAGTACAACTGCCATATCTCTCTTTCGACCACTTGAAATTTCTCTCGGAGCTGCATGCCAAATCCATACCCTCTCCTCTCCACACTTTTGAGACATAAAATTTTGTTAGGATCGATTTGGTTAATGAAAGCAGCAATGGATACCAAAATCAGTGACAAAACAATTTTACTTGATTCAAATAAAATTTGAGTGATTTGTGATGGGATTTGACATATAGCCAGAGAATGTTGTTATAAGGTTCTTTGTGATGATAATTATGAAAACGCTCGCAGAATTCCTGGCAAGATTACAAGGCAATTCTTACAGTCTTAAGATTCATCAGTTAAAATTAAATGATCGAATGAGAGAGTTCACTTAATTTAGTGCAAGTTTTCCAAGGGTAACCACAAAACAGCCAGTGTCTTCATCCTCAACCTGATATAGAACTTGTACCTAGTATGAGGGAGTCCTCTATCAGAAAGCACATCAAGATCCTTTTTGTAAAGCTCTCTGATGTTCACATAACCAGGCCAAGAAAAACAAAGTCTAGAGATGAGTGGAAGGAGGCTCTTTTTTCAAACTGCGACCAATTAAAAACATGAACCAAAAAATTCCTCGGACAATGTATCATACTTAGAACTTGTTAATTATTGACACAGGAGAAACCCTTGATACAAATAATTTGACATCACATGTTTGTATCTTCAGCAAAAGCTAGATACATTAATGTGAACCTTCTATTTGTATGTAATATTGTAATCACAATTAGACATAACTTTGAAATGCCTTATTCCTTCCACATATATTTATGTAAACTTGATAAGTTGTTCAAAACCTCAGAAAATCTTAGCAACACTGAAATTCAAATAGAGCAAGCCAAAAACCTACCTAATTAAGAGAAACAATTAGAAAAAAGTACCAACTCAGTATTTTGAATCACAATGTTTACGAAATCCCTAAATTTATCACCTGATTCCAACTGATGGTGACGATTTGAACTCCTGAACTCCAGTGAACTTCTGGTAGCAACCTGATTCAGGAAAACAAAAACTTCTTTAGTTGATTAAAATCATCTAAAGGGACTCTAGAAGTAATTCGAACTCAAAAAATCCAAATACAAAAGAAGAGGAGAAACCTGACTCAAACTACAATTTGTAAAGGCTCGGATTTTTTTTTAAATTCTAATTCCTCGAAAAAAAAAATATAATAATAAAATAAAAATTCGGATATTTCAAGAAAAACTCATCCTTAATTTCCTAAATCGAAATTGAAATCCTTAAAACGAGTTCCGGCATTATTTAATTGGAAATTTAAATTACGTTATACTATGCTTTTATGTACCGAAAATTTGAGAATAATATTTGGAGTCTTATATTAAATTCGGATTTGGAAAATTAAGAAGTATTTTAAACGTGTCCGGATAAGGTCGAGAGGGCGGGTTTGAGATTTTATTTATCGGGTAATTGAAACCCTTCATTGGGACCACTGCTTTGTCCCCTTCTTCCTTCCACCCTGTTGTCGACCTGCCCAGGCTCCCTCCTCTGCCTCCTTTTAATTGGAATCCCAACAGCATACCCTTTTGTTTTC
This sequence comes from Persicaria maculosa, assembly GCA_963922045.1. Classification (NCBI taxonomy): domain Eukaryota; kingdom Viridiplantae; phylum Streptophyta; class Magnoliopsida; order Caryophyllales; family Polygonaceae; genus Persicaria; species Persicaria maculosa. The sequence goes on from OY998262.1 coordinate 57,194,005, forward strand.
TTGTTCAAGCAGCTCCACACATTCAACCCTCACAGCCTTTTCTTTTCCTCTGTTCTACTTTTTCTGGGCGAATCTTGCTCCAATGCCACCACCACAACAAATCCCTCACCTCTCCTCTACTGTCCGAGCCACCACCACCGCCCAGGCTCCTTCCGCCTATGGTGAACCCGAGCCGACAATCGCCGCCTCCTCCCAGCAGCTCCAACGCAGCCATCTTCTTCCTCTTTATCTGAAGCCGAGAGCTCCTCCTGCTCCCTCCCTATTTCTGACGTCCGAAGGCACACCGACGCCGCCCCAGGCAAGCCCAAGGAGAGTCGGACCCAGCAGCGGCGCGCCTCGACCTTCCGTTCCCTTCCCTCTGTTTTCGTTCCGGGCTTGGTAAGGATCCGCTTTCGCCTATTTTCGCCCTTAAACTGAGCATAGGTGGACCTTTAATTCCATTGTCCTCCTTCCTAGACCATCTCCGGCCAAGATCCAGCTCCGACAAGGCCATAGGAGCACCGCTCGAGTTTTCCGGCGAGATCTCGAGCCCTCGGTGAGCATTCGTTTCCTCTTTCTTTCCCGTGTTTTCGCTTTTTGTGTTATTGTTGGTCGGGGAAACTCTTTGAGGGTGGCCGGAGGGGGAGCGGACCATCGCCGGCGGCCGAGCTCCTCTCTCCTTCCCTTTCCGTTTTCCGTCGGCGTCGCTGGGAGTGGGAGCCGCTTTCTGGGTTTGGGGAAGACAGGAGAGGGATTGGGCCTTTCCTTTTCTTTTTCTTTGGGCTTCTACTCGGGTCGGGTATGGATCCGGGTCCTTCCCTCCTTTCTTATTTTGCTGGGCCTAATTTCTACCGGGTTCGGATCTCTCCAACCGGGTTTCCTTTTCACATAAAACGGATCCGGATCTCTTCTTTCTTCAGCTTTCTCTTGGGCCGGATCCAAGGCCTTCAATCCGGGTCATCAGTTGGGCCTTTTCTTGTTGGGCTATTTCTTGGGTTGGGTTATTGTGTTGTTGTTTTATTAATTGTGAGATTGGTATGTTACCACATATGAGAGTTATTTGATGGTTGTTATTGTGATTCCGACCATATTATTATTATTTTGTGGAAATATACATATTATCTGAAATTTATTATATATTATGAAATTATTCTAAATTAATGATAATTGAAATACGTATTTTATATGCGATTTTTGAGATGAATTAGGAGTTTTGATTTATAAATATGGTTTGTGAAATTAGAATTATCTTGGTGATTAGATGTCGGAATTTATTTATATAATGATTTAAAAATAAACGTGTCGGAATCGTTTTAATAATATGACTTTGGGAAATTGATTAAGGGTTTAAACGATTAATGTCGGAATTATTCCTATAGTATGATTTGAGAAATCATTTTGAATATGAGTTGACTTAATTTGAGATTTATGAGTTTGGAAAATATGGTTGTTATGATTTATCAATGGGTTTGATTGGAAGAACGATTTTGGTTGATGTTGATCGTATCAAAAAGGTTTTGGAAAACGGTTTTACTATCGATGGGTTTTGAGTATGTCGAGAACTTGGATTTCATATGCATGAATTTCGGTATTGTGGCTTATGAAAATGGCTTGATGATAGGTGTGTTTGCTCTTGGATTGCTTTGGACTTGCATTTGGGCTTTTGCTTGTATTATCTTGCTGTTCTGCATCTTCAGGTAAGTTCCCTAGGGGGCTTACTCAGGTTGGACATTCATGCCTGTTGTTGCATTTTATGTTAGGTGTTGCATATGCATAAAAAGCATGCCATGTAGTAACATGTTTAGGTTGCACTAATTGATTGAGCATCTGTTTACTTTATGCGTTTGAAACAGAACGGCCGTTATCTGTGATAGTCCTAGAGTCTTTGCTAGGGTCATAGGGTAGCCCAGCCTCATCGGGTACCCTGAGTCAATCGAGTCATGACTTCCTTATATTATCATATGCCTGCGGGCTTTATTGTGGAGCGGGTTAGGCATGCGTGCCGCCCTATTATGAATGAATGCATTCACGAGCTGGCCAGTCTCCACCTATCGGAAGGGGTGGAGGTAGGAAAGGGATATGCCGTTGGCATTGTCTTGGGCCCTTTACAGTATTTCTGCACATTTTATGAATTAGGAGCATGCTAGTGTGTTTGACTTTCGTATTGCATTAGAGCATCTTTATTAGGTATAGCACATACTATGTGGCCTCAGCGAGGACTGCCGGTCCCGCATGAGTGGCTCGATCTGACTCCTTTCCCCGTTCTTCTTTTAAAGGTATTTCCGCAGATCTTGTTTGCTCCAAGCTTATGTGACGGGAAACCCTTGGGCGAATCAAAGAACCTGACTAATATTCTAACTTGGCAAATGGTAACCACTTGTTTATGATTTGGTTTTGACCCGATTCTGTTGTGTCATTGTATCTTAACTTTGCTTCCGCTTTATTTCATTTGAATTGGATTTCACGACATAGTCTTAGGACATGTTAAGGGTACCCAACGGCCCTACGATACTTTAGGGTTTGAAATCCCTCTTTCTACTGACCTTTGAAATGAGTTTGAAACCTCGACCCGTACCTGGATTGCAAGATCCGAACAAGGGTTTTCATCCCTTGAAACGTAACCCGGAAATTATAATTCTGGGCCGTTACACAATTGAAGAAACGAACCTCTTCTCTCCAATTCGACTCCAATCTCTTGATTTGTAACATGCAGCATCAATTGAATTCATTGTACCAAAATCAACTAAAAAAGAAAGGCAAAATGGAGCCAAAAAGAGACGGAAACAGAAAATTAGTTACCTCTGAAAAGTCGGAAAGTTAAGGCTCTTCAAATTGATATCGAAAGTGACAAGAAAGATGTAGGCGAGAGGTGAACTAGAATTCCTAGGCAATGGAAGACTCAAATCTTTCAATTGAAGTTCCTTAGCAATGAAAAACTCAAATCGGCGAACGGAAAAACCTGCGAACTGTAATACTACTCCCGAATCAGTGAACTCGAAAGCCAAGACAATAGATTGAAGACTCTGAATCAACCTCGAAATGGAAACCCTCGCACAATGGATGATGAATCGGCGTCGAAGCGATGGCGAGACCGAAGAGGTGTTAGTGGAATCGGCGTCGAGGGTTAGGCGTAGAGAGGTGGTGTTGAAATCTTGAGTTTCCTTATTTTATTTTAATTAAAACCTTGACCATTCTCGACGCACAAAGGCGTCGAGATAGGTGTCATTAAATTTCGACACCCTAATCTGTCCAAAATTATCGACGCCAACTAATAGCGTCGAAACTGATCCGTTGAAATTCACACACTTTTCTAGTAGTGTTAGTAAACAACCCTTAGAGCAGGAACTACACCATTTTACAACTTGGGTGACGGACATAAATGGTCACCTGAAAGTCGAATTGAGTCACTTGAGAATCCAGGTGACGAATAGTCGTCACCTGAAGGGTCGTCACCTGACCGCCGTCCCCTGAGTTTATAGGTGACGACTCTATCAAAGTTGGTCGTTGAAAGTGATTCCCCACATAGAAGTCAAAGCCCGACAAAAGCCCGGCACGGTAAGTTCAGGTGACCAAGTTTTCGTCGCCTAAAAGATAGCAAACATTGTCAGAGGGCATTCAGGGAACCGAATATGTTCGTCGCTTGAACATTTAAGTGACCAAAATGTTTGTTGCTTGACCAATCAAGTGACGTAAGTGTTTATCACTTGAGATTGTGAAAGGACTAGTATGTTCGTCACCAAGTTATTCAGGTGACCAATATTATTCTCAATATTCGTCGCTTGAGTAAATTTTATAATAAAAATATATATATATGTTTACAATATTGTTGATACCCCTGTTTTTTACATACCAAACGCACAAAACTTGAACCAAAATTCCATTCATACTATACAAAAACTAGCTCACAAATACAACACTAGGCATGATCATGGCTTGATCTTTGTCTCCATTCCGATCTTTTTTGTGCTGTTGCTGCTCTTCCTTGGTCTAATATTCTTTAGCCTGGAATTCCACCCACTGCTAGCTTCCTAATCAAACATCAAACTTATTTCAGAAAAAGATCCCATTTCGATTAGTGTTTGACTGTTTGTGTTAGCTTCTTTCTGTTTTACATCTCCTAGGCAAACCTGGAATCTTCATTTGTAGAAAGTAACTGTTTTTTTTTAATACCAGAAGATATAGAGCATTTCCTTCCACAACAATAAACAAATAGATGCCATTAATAAGAACTAGCTAATTGTTGCAATGGAATAAGAAATAACCATTTGCCATCCAAATTAAAGAAAAAAAATTTACAAAAAGCTTGCAAAACAGTTCAACAGAAAGTGTTCAAGGGTCAAGTAACCTGATAGCTTCTTTGTGACTTGTCAAACTTGTTCATGAGCATCTCCAATGCCGCAATACAAACCTATATAGAGAGGGGAAGAGAGAGTTAAAGGACACACAAATTATAGATACATATAGAGCTAGATTTAAATGAAACAAAAGTCAGCCAAATCAGAATAAAGTTGATGTAGAGACAAATAGATTAAAATCTAATTTGAGACAAACTCAAAACCAAGTTTAAGTAGAGACACACAGATTTAAGTGTAGTAGATAAGAGAATCGGCATACTGATAAGTGTAGCAGTTGCTTGTGGAGTAGTATAGAGGAATGAAGTAGTTGTTGAGGTAGTCATTTCTTTTGAGACCGGGATAGTATATGCACTTGCTGCGGTAGCTAGTGGCTGAATCTTCGTCCCCGAGTATGTGTACCAATTGAGATATGATGTTCTTGTAGTTGTTCACCTGCCCACTGATTGTAATCCTACCACCCTGGCATCGATTTGCATAAAACCATCAGCATTTGTATTCACATTCACAATAGGAGAAAGAACAATAGACCATTTGCGAATTATCATCGACATTGAACTCCAAACAGGCATATATACATACAAGAAATACAAGGATAGAGGATTAAGATTAAGCTAGTTTTAATTTCACAACCAAGGTAAGTAGATAGCTTATAAATCACTGAGATCCCCTAATATGTTCTTCTGATTGTTCTTCTAAACTACAAACATGAAATATTTTCTATATATATATATATATATATATATATATATATATATATATATATATATATATATATATAAAGATTAACAAGTAATCATAAAAGAAGGTAACCAGTTCCTACTTTGAGTTGTAAGGGTACAAGAAAGCAAGTTCTGAACTAGTTATAGTGTCTCACATTCATCGTGCATCTGACATTTGAAATCTTGCACAATGCTTGAACTTTGAGTCTGAATATACTGTGGATTTACCCAAAACTTCAATTCCAAGGCTAGATAAATTAGATCCAAGTGCACCTACAAAGATGAAACATCAAGCATAAATTTAATTTGATATTAATTATATGCCCAATGTTGATTTTCACAAGGTGTTAGTTGCATCAGCTCTACATTAGAGACAAGAGTCATAAGAGACTATCAATTTGAGAAAATGAAATCCTAACTAGGTGTTAAGGTGGCATAGGACTAAGAAACCCTAGACAATTAGAAATCGAACAATTGATAGAAGATATCAAATGTTGGAAAGAAAAAGCAATCGATCAAACCTTTTGTTGAGGTAGGGTGTGGACGAGTTTTGATTAAAGCTTGACGAAAGGGAAAATCTGGTTTAGCAACCAGACGAAGAGCACTCTTCCGATGAACGAAAAAGGAGGCGCTGGCAGGGCGAGTAAAGGATTCCTATTCCAGTGCTTGCGTGTAGAGGCGGAAGCGCTTGAGGACTTGAAGCCGGCAACGGAGCACCACCTGCAAAGGCCGAACCCACCATGGCGCTGGAGGAGGCAGGTGCTTTGCACCGGGAAGCCTTCGCGATTAAAGGCGATTCCAGGAGGAAATTGGGGGATTTGGTTTGAGTTATGAGGAATTATGGTGGAAATCGGGAGGAATCGGTAGTTTTGACATTTGAGGAATTAGGGTTTGGAAATAGACAAACCAGGAGAAATAAGTGGGAAGAGTAATTGGGCGGCCGGCCGGACTCTAGAGGAGGCGGGTGCTCTCTTTGTGCATCGGCCGGACTGGGGCTGTTCGGAGGAGAGCGTCGAGAGGCGCCGACATAAGGTGGCCAAAGAGGGTGCCGACATCCAAGGGAGATTTGGGTTTCAGAGGAAGAAAGAGATGAAAAGAGAGGCGATTGTTCTAGGGTTGGTGGGAATTATACCGCCCAAATTTCACAAAGCGGGAATTATAACTCCCAAATTTCACAAACAGGCAGGGATTATTTATTACACATTAAAAAAAAATTATGTAATATATTTAAATATAAAATTTTATATATTTTGAAAAATAATTTATTTAATTACTATACATTTATTTGTATGAACTTTTTAAATTTTTATATCACTTATATATTCAAATATAAAAAAATTATTTTATTAAATCAATTATCTATAAAAATTAGAAACAATATATTTTATAAAATTAGAACCAGTATATCTTGATTTGAATCTCGACCTCAAATCTTCATTCTAATTCTTATTATCAATCTCAATCTTTAACTCAATCTCAAACATCAATTTGATCTTAATCTCAATATCAAATCTCGATCTTAATTTCAATCTGAGATCTCGATCTTAACTTGATTTTGATATCAATCTCAAATCTCGATCTCGATCTTCAATCGTAAATCTCAAATCTCAAATATCAAATGTCCATATTGGTCTCAATCTCAAATCTCGATATTGATCTCAATTTTAATCTCAATCTCAACTATCAAATCTCAATCTCAAATATCGATCTTGATCTTAATCTTGATTTAAATCTCGTTTCTCAAATATCAAATCTCAATCACAAACACAAATTGAAAATTCATATTTATATTTAACTTATATCACACAAAATCTATATATAACAACAAAAATCTAAATCTCAAATGTTTATCTCGATATCAAATCTCAATCTTTGTCTCAATCTCAAACCTCGATCTTGATCTAAAATCTCAAATCTCAAATCGCGATCTCAATCTGAAATCTCGATCTCAAACTTAATCTCAAATTCAAATATCAGCTCCCACTCTCAATTCCCAAATATAAAATCTCAACATCAAATGTTGATCTTGATCTTGATCTTAATCTTGATTTCAAATCTCAATGAAAAATCTTGATCTCAAGCTTAATCTCAAACTCAAATATCAACTCTCACTCTAAATTCCCAAATATAAAATCTCAACATCAAATGTTGATCTTGATCTTAATCTTGATTTCAAATCTCAGTGATAAATCTCAAACCTCAAATCGCGATCTCAATCTCAAATCTCGATCTCAAACATAATCTCAATCTCAAATATCAACTCTCACTCTCAATTCTAAAATATAAAATCTCAATATCAAATGTCAATCCTGATCTTAATCTTGATTTCAAATCTCAATGACAAATCACAAATCTCAAATCGCGATCTCCATCTCAAATCTCAATCTCAAACTTAATCTCAATCTCAAATATCAACTCCCACTCTTAATTATAAAATGTAAAACTCAATATCAAATGTCGACCATGATCTTAATCTTGATTTCAAATCTCAATGAACAATCACAAATCTCAAATCGCGATCTCCATCTCAAATCTCGATCTCAAACTTAATCTCAATCTCAAATATCAACTCTCCTCTTAATTCTCAAATATAAAATCTCAATATCAAATGTCGATCTTGATCTTAATCTTAATCTTGATTTCAAATCTCAATGACAAATCTCAAATCGCAATCTCCATCTCAAATCTCGATCTCAAACTTAATCTCAAATATCAACTCTCACTCTCAATTATAAAATATAAAATCTCAATATCAAATGTCAATCTTGATCTTAATCTTGATTTCAAATCTCAATGACAAATCACAAATCTCAAATCGCGATCTCAATCTCAAATCTCGATCTCAAACTTAATCTCAATCTCAAATATAAACTCTCCCTCTCAATTCTAAAATATAAAATCTCAATATCAAAAGTCGATCTTGATCTTAATCTTAATTTCAAATCTCAATGACAAATCTCAAATCGCAATCTCCATCTTAAATCTCGATCTCAAACTTAATCTCAATCTTAAATATCAGCTCTCACTCTAAATTATAAAAATAAAAAATTTCAATATCAAATGTCGATCTTGATCATAAATCTTTTTTTGTTAAGCTCTTGATTTCAAATCTCAATGACAAATTACAAATATCAAATCGTGATCTCAATCTCAAATTTCGATCTCAAAATTAATCTCAATCTCAAATATCAGCTCTTCCTCTCAATTCTCAAATATCAAATCTCAATATCAAATGTCGATCTTGATCTTAATCTTGATTTCAAATCTCAATGACAAATCTCAAATATCGATCTCAATCTCAGTCTTAAATCTCGATTACATACTCAATCTCGGTCTTAAATATTTTACCATGATTTATGTTATAATATTTTTTCATTATTTTTTTATATTTTAAGTGGTTACGTACAAAATCTATCATTTTACATTGTGTTATTTTTAAATATTTTTTTCTACAAAAATCATATATAGATACACAAGACTCGATCTTTTGATTTTATACAGATACATCACTTTGTTCTCAAAATTAGAGCGGGAAAACTTGGCACCTTTGTTTTAGGAGCTGAAGTGACGAACATATGCTATGTTCGTTGCTTGAATGTTTGCAAGTAATGACTCAGGCGACGTACTTAGCATATGTTCGTCGCCTAGGTGATATAGTAATAAATGTGGCAGACTTAACCCTCCTTCAGGCGACATACTCATTCAAACTTCGTCGCCCCAACATCCGGCAATTTAATGTGGGGGTACCGACTCCCACTCAGGTGACGACTCTATATACGTTCGTCGCCTAAATTTACTCAAGCGACGAACAAATGATAACTTCGTCACCTGAGCTTCGATCTCCTTTGACTTTCCTTGGATTCGACTCAGGTGATGAAGATGAATATGGTACGTCGCTTGAATGTTTCTCAAGCGACGAACCCACAAATGTACGTCGCCTAACTTGTAAAATGGCTAGTGAGGGCAATATAAACAAGTCATCTCAGTTCGAGCATAGGAAGCGGTGAAGTAATATACTACTCCGTAGTAGGGGTGTGCATAACCGGGTACCCGACACGACACGGTTAACCGTGTTGGGTACCCGAAACCGTTAAGGTTGAAAACGCCGATCCGAACACGATCCGAATAATACCGGGTATCCGACATGAAAACACGAAATGGTTCCGTGTCGGATACCGGGTAACCCGCCACGAACCGTTTGTTAATTAAAACCTATTGAAAACTGAGATCGATGTTGTTGCAAGCCAGTAGATAATGAGTTGAAAACAAGCATGAAGCAATAGTTTGATATATATAAGATCTCCAGTTAACAACCATATACCAAACCACATTGAAAATATTCAAATAACCTACAATTAACAATTGTATATGATAGATGTACACCAAATTGAAAACTTTTAAACTTGGTCAAACCCTAATCGGGACAAATCGGAGAGAAAGAGAGGGCAAATCGGGACACTTATTGCCCTGGGTCGACTTTACCAGATCTGGAGAGAAAGAGAGACGGTGGATCTAGAGGCTTATCACCTTCGCCGAGTCAAGTCGAATCGCCTTCGCTGGATCTGGAGAGAAAGAGAGAGGGCCTCCACCGAGTCGCCTTCGTCGGATCTGGAGAGAAAGAGAGAGGGCGGATCTAAGGACTTCACGATTATCACCTTCGCCGAGTCAAGTTGAGTCGCCTTCGCTGGATATGGAGAGAAAGAGAGAGGGCCTCCACCGAGTCGCCTTCGCCGGATCTGGAGAGAAAGAGAGAGGACAAATCTGGGGACTTCACGATTTCAGTGGATTTGGAGAGAAAAATAGAGACTGAATTTGGAGTATTGGAGAGAGAGAGAAAGAGTGAGTTTGTGTGGCTTCTAGTTCTAATTTATCAGCTAGGGTTTGGGCCTTTGGGGTTGGCAATACTTAAGAAAGAAAACAAGACAAAAAGGGATTTTTTTAATTAAAAAAAAAACCAGCCTTGCCCCAAAAAATTGGTGGGATGAGGAATTGAACCCACGCCTATTGCATTTAATTAAAAAGTCCCATATGTCTGAAACCAAATGAGCCAATTCGTTTAGATATTACATGGGAGCTATATAATACTAGTAGTATAATTTTAGTACCGAACCTTAAAAAAAATAAAAAAAATAAACGGTTCGTGTCGGGTATCCGACAAGGCGATTTTCCCGACCCGAACACGAACCGTTTACAGCCGTGTTTTCTCGGTTCGTGTCATTATCGTGTCGTGTTTTTTCGGTTTCGGGTTTTTTCGTATCGTGTTACCGTGTTTTCGTGTCATGTTTTCGGTTTCGGGTTTTTCTGCACATCCCTACTCCGTAGTATATTAAAACTTCTAAAAATATGGTAGGTTAGAATTTTTTAATAATCTTTTTTATTTTTTATGGGTTTGAATTTATGCTTTCTTAAAATTTGTTGGTTTGAATGTAAAGCTACTAACAAAAATACTTCTAATAATAAAGTTGATGGCTTATGTGATCCGGTCGATTTGTTGGAGAAAATGAAGAGGAGAGAGACAATCAGACAAATGTGAGTGGACAGCTTTTGCATGTTAAAATTCAGTTGCAGCTTACAAATAATCTAATTTTTTGTTTTTAATTTTAATGGTTAATATATTGCATGGAACTGAAAATATGTATAATGTACAAAAAGATGGACCAAGTGGTATAGTATCACTTGTCCAAAGCTACCAAAATCATGGAACACTCGTAGTTGTTCCAATTCATGGGTGAGTTTGAGCTAGAGGCTCGGGGTAACTCCCTTCAGCTCGGCCATCAAAAGATTTACACAAGCACAACCTTAGCACACCTAAACCTATGCGACAACCAACCAAACCAAGTCCATAGTAGTATACAAAATAGCATCCAAGGCAAATAATGCCAAATGGATGACGAGGCTATAGAAGGTTTTGATATAGCAAAAATTACAGTTGTAGTCCAGGCCTTCCAAGTCTTCCTCTTTCTTGTTTCTTGGCTTCAGTTTTATGCCTTGGCTCCATTAGCTTGATCCATCCCGCCTTGTAGATTTGATGAAGATGTGAAGTGTAGTGAGAACTCATGGGATAGGACCTTGTATGATGCGGATCAAGATGGCCTTCTATGGGTCAAACAATGATCTTGATCCAGGCGAGCTCTCAAGAACGATTCGAGGGCCATTGATGGCAAAGAAGGTCTTGCTCAAGAGAAAGAAGAAGGCACCACCATGGATTAAGGAAAAGATATTATTTAAATATTATTATTATTATTATTTTTAGTTATTCCCATATTTAGTAACTCCTATGTAGTTGGAGCTATTTATGGAATGCCTTATTTTTAGAAATACTTAGTTAGGTGAATAAATGTGGAAAAGGAAAGTTTATCTCTTCTAGATATTTTCCTTGACCACTAAGTAGGAATATTTATCTAGGATTTATTTATTAGTATTATTAGGATTTAGTATTTATTTATCTAAGCCAAAACTCTATCTTTTGCACAAGATAGAATTGGTATAGTTCCCTATTTAAACCTTTGTACTTTCATTGAATTAATTAGATTGAGATTATATTGAGGAACCCCTCTTTAGGATTAAAAGGGTTCTTGATCTCCAATCCAAAAGCTTCTTACTTTCATGCTTGGTTACAATCGGCAACATAAAAGCTCACACCCAATTCAATCGGTGAAATCACAAAACAAACACAACCCAGAATTTCTGTCGCTGGAACAGCAGATCCGTCGCTACTGCAGAACCCAGCATCCGTCGCTGCGGCGGCCGCTGCAATATATGCTGCGGGCGCAACATCCGTCATCCTTTTCCTCTAACCTCCTTCTTGGGCCATTTAAGTCCACTGTTGATAGTGTCCATTCCCCGGCCTCCAGATTCCTAGCCGAGCCTTCACCTGATTCCACACATTTGAAGAAAAATTACAAGCAAAGAAGATGCATGTGTTCATGAGAGTCAATAGCTTGGTTATATAAATGACAATTTAGATCCACTTCCCTTGTTCTGATCAGGTCATTTGTTCCAAGTCTCCTCTTAGCTGCTAACCATAGGATGAAAGCATGTTTGGGGCTAATTGTTTTATCCCATACTACTGTCGACCAGGGGGGTGGTGTTGCTCTTCTTTTGAAGTGATCATATGCTGCCTATATGCTAAATTTCCAACCAAGGCACCAGCTGTTGAGCTTTGCAGTAGCATCTTGAATGTTTCCTGTAGAAGTTAGCAAAGTATCTCTAATAGCAAGGATTTTTTTAACAGATGAGAATCATTTTTGTTTTGATGCAGCCCGTGGCCCCAAAACTTCCCCCTTCCCTCCTTTCCATATACAATCATTTTTCTTCTTTTCCATCATTTATATATGGATTATATATGGGTTCTAGTGGAAATTAAAAAGAGATGGAGAGGCTTCAAATATGGAAATTTTATTATTAGAAGGGTCAAAAGCCTCAAAATTGGGGGAGAAAAGGAGGACGAAGTCGTTTAAAACAGCAACTCTACTCTAGTTAGGGAAAAAAAAACAAAGTTACTTTTGAAATGACGACTTTTATAGTTTTTTTTTTTCAGATTATTGCTATTAAAGGGGTGAAAAACCATATACGATAGACTCATTATTTCAATTAATTACTCTACCTGTTTCTAGAGTCGCTGTTTTAAACGACGACTCTAGGGTAAGTTGTCTAGCTAAGTGAAACTTACCCGAAAATATACATGGCCTAGTGAAGCCTCTAACATAGACATATAAATCGTTGTTTGTATCAGCGAATCAATTGTGGTGAGTAAAAAACCGTTGTTGAAGAACACAGTAGAAGATATAATAGAGATACTCTAGAAGGGTGGATGAATAGAGTATGGAAACTTGCTGCAAACTTTCTGCAGTGGAAACTTCAAGGCCTTGGAATGAGCTTCAAGGTCATGAAATGGATCTCAAGATCTTGAAAAATCTGCTAAGTTGTACGAAAGTAAAGAGTTAAAATAAAATGCGAAAATTAAAAAACACTTGAACACACGAATTGTTAACGAAGTTCGGCTCTAAACCAGCTTACGTCTCCGCCTAGGGTTATCCAACGCATAGGATTCAAATAACTATTATTCCACTCTCTTTGAGTCCTAGATACAACCTAGAAGAACTTCCTCTCCTCTAACACTTTGTAGTCCAACCCGCTACGATCTAGTCAACTCACAACCTAGTGAAATAACAGCCCTTAAACCCCGAAGTGTAGATATGTTTGAATATAAGGATACTCTTAGTATAACGGGGATTGATTTATCCTATCGCACTCGTGTTTTTCTTCTCTCGACAAAAGATAAGGCGATTACAATAAGGAAGAGAAAGAAAACAAATAGATCAGTTGGACCAAGTTTGATGCAATAGAGATCGCTCTTACTAAAAGATGAATGCTCGAGATGTGTGTTTGGATCTTCGCAAGAGGTATCTATATATAGTGCTGATTTTGATATGTAGCCCTTTGATTTTCCTTAAGTTTAGCTTGAATCTGGCCGGATTAAATTCAAATCTGGATTTCTCTATCCATAGAAAATGGCAATCCTTTCCTTCCAGTGCAATCTGTAACAACCCTTCAAACCGACTAGCAGTGGCGGCCGCAGGATCCTCCGAAAGGTGGGGCGAAATTTTCTAGTGTGTACTGAGATATTGGCCTTGAATAAACTCCTTTATCTAAACTACGATTTTCAACTTAGAAGTGGATTATAAAATAAACTCCTTTACCTATGCTACGATTTTCAACTTAGCAGTGGATTATAGAAAAGTAGGCTTACATTTGCTTTGTTGCTATGATAGTTGCTTCTCGTCATTCATTGGAAATTCAGGCATTTTTCATATTTAGGAGTGTAAACTTATCGAAATTCAATCATGTTAAATTCAAGGCTTTTGCATATTAGCTATGATTGTAAACTCACCAACTTTATAATATCTTTTGGTTCCCAAAGACATGATAGAAATTGTGATTTGAATGTGTAGGTTACGAAAATACAAATATGGCATAAAGCTTCACAAATTCAATTCACAAACCCCTAATTCAATTCATAAATTTCATTCTCAAAATCACATACACAATAATTAAAACACAAAATTTATTCTCAAAATCAAAACTCTAATGAAAATTTCACAAAATTTATTCTCATAATCAAATCATAATTTCACCAATTTTATGGGGTTTAATTAGTTTATAGCTAGATAATTTGAATATAGTATGGACTCGAGAAGTGGGAACATAATTAAATAAGGGGTGGAAACATAGAGAGTAGGTGCAAGTTGAACAAAGAATATAAAAAAACTTTTTTGAGGGAGGCGGAATTTTTTTTATTTAAAAAGAGGCTAATTTCACCAATTTTATGGGGTTTAATTAGTTATAGCTATGTAATTTGTATATATTAGGAAAGTCGGGAAATGGAAATATAATTAAATAAGGGATAGAAACAAAGAAAGTGGGGTGTAAGTTGAACAAATAATAAAAAAAAGCTATTTTTAGGGAGGTGAAACTTGTTTTAAAAAATTGAGGCTAGTGGGACTTGAACCCACAACCTTTGGTCTAACATTAGTTTCCTTCCTTCCTACCAACCAACTAAGCAAAGTAGACATAATGATTCTATATTCATCCTAGTTTTACTTATTATAACACTTCTTTTTTTTTTTTTTTGACGCAAGATAAAGATTAGGTCGGGTCGGCCGCAGCAGAGGCCCTTCCTAGCGCATCCTTCCGGACGAGAACATGCAGTTCTGGATCATCTTCACAGCTGACGTCGGCAGGGGATGCATGGGCACTACGAGCAAGGTAGTCGGCCACCGCATTAGATTCCCTGAAAATATGACGAATAGCAACATAAGAAAAGGACGAAATATCTGACAAAATATCTGCTTGTAGCATCTCGATTGTCCAGGGGCATTTCCAATCCCCCAGAAGAGCCTTTATAACTAGTAAGTTGTCCCCTTCGATCAGAAGTTTTGAAATTTGTAGCGACTTAGCACGCAAAATACCCATTTTGAGGCCAAGGTTTTCGGCATAAACCACTGAGATGTTTGTACAAATGGACCGGCCAAGCGCGACAACCTCACCAACCGAGTCACGGATGACGTACCCGAATGATGCTGAACCACCCGGGATAACTGATCCATCAAAGTTAAGCTTATAGCAATTAGTAGGTGGTTTATCCCACTTCCCAGAGCGACGGAGAGACCTAGTCGGAATAACACCACCCCTGTGGTCCGAGTGGGTTGTGCTACCGGTAGCATTATGAGAGGGAATCGTACAAGTAAGATCGTCCTCCAGAGCCTTAGATTGTTTCCAACAATGGGTACTGGTATTGTGGAACAGAAGGATTTCGTTAATAGTTACCTTGTTCGTGTGGTTGAAAACGATTTGGTTCCTAAAGAACCACAATGCCCACCAAGCTGAGGCTAGATCAGCAAACTTAGTGCTGCCAATAGCACGTTTGATCTCTTTCAGAGGAAGCACTGAGTCCGTACCTAAGTTTGCAGCTATGTTCCTTGGAAGATGAATTCGTAAAGCTTGCAGAAGATCATAAGCCATGGGACAGGAAAGAAAAAGGTGGTGTACCGATTCATTAGTGTTACCACAGTAAGCACAGCCCGAAGGCACTGCCACATGCGACTTTTGCAGTCTTAATTTAGTCGGAAGACCATCACGAGAGATTTTCCATAGAAAGTGCCTAACTTTAGGGGGCACGTCGAGATTCCAAATCCAACCACAATCGAAATCTGACATCCCAAAATGTTCTGATAAAAAAGAGTTCGCAGAACCAGTTGAAAACCATCCATTTTTGCTAGGGCCCCAATACAGACGATCCCTTATCGGATTGTTAGGCAAAATTATCCCCATGATATGGTCAATCTCTTCCCTTGGTAAAATATTTGTTAAAGGGGCATTTAGTAAGGGCCTATTCCACTGACGTTCATTGTGGATGAAATGGGCAACCCTAATCCCCATGAGAGAGTCAGGAATCGGACTAATTGTTTTGGAAACCAACGGTTTTGGGAAGGCCCAGTTCTGGCTCCAAAAATCTATAGTTTCACCGTTTCCAACATTCCATTGAAGAGCAGTTAGGAACTGAGGTTTAATGACATAAGTCGCGACCACTGCCAAGAGGATTGACCCTTTTTACTATAACTGAACAGATCGTGCCCTTTAAGATATTTATGTGATACTACACGAACCCAGATGTTGTCTGGTTCAGATATGATTTTCCATAGCAGTTTCATCTGTAGCGCAATGTTCATAGATTCCGCTTTATGGATTCCCAGTCCACCTTTCATTGTGTCTGAACAAATTTTGTCCCAACTGATAAGAGGAGGCGCTTTGGAGGTTTTGTTCCAAAAGAAAAGTCTATATACTTTGTCTAGCTCATTAAGAATATGCGAAGGAAGTAAGAAAGCTTGCATAAGAAAAATCGGTTTGGCACTGAGATTGGCTTTGATGAGTACCCGTCGCCCTTCAGCAGAAAGGTTTGAAGCTTTCCATTTGGTTAATTGACTTTTAGTCTTAAGTACCACGTCCGCGAAAGTGTCCCTATTGGTTTTACCATTAACAACCGGGCAGCCTAAATATTTGTCAAAATTATTTGCCTGTGGAATACCAAGCACAACAATTGTAGCCGTAATTGCTATAGAAGACGTGTTAGGCGATGCTTGGAAGCTTAACTTGTGAAGATTGACCTTCTGTCCTGAGATGAGACAGTATCTGTCTAAAATGGAAAGAACAGTGGTACATGCAGACTGTGATGCTTTACAGAAGATAAGGATATCATCTGCAAAAGCAAGGAACGGAATTTTGATGCCAGGGCGGCCGAAGGTGATGCCCAAATCCTTGTTAACCAACCCTTGATGGTGCAAAGTGCGTGCTAACACCTCAGAAGCTAAAATGAAGAGAAAAGGGGACAGTGGGTCACCTTGTCTTAAACCTCTAGTCGGTTCAATTACTGTGGTCGGTTCGTCATTGACGAGGACCGAGTAGGAAACTGTTGAAACACATTCCTTTATTCGGCTGATAAAGAGGTCGTCAAACCCAAATTTTGATAGCACTTGGAACAGAAAAGGCCATTCGATCCGGTCGTATGCCTTCTCCATATCTAACTTGAGAGCAACCATGCCGATTTTGCCTTTCTTTAGCCCAAACGAGTGTAAAGCTTCGTGAGCAATGAGAATATTATCTTGGATCGATCTCCCTTTAGTAAAGGCTCCCTGTAAAGAATGTATCAGCTTGCCAAAGATTTTGGTTAGTCTTGCAGACATAACCTTAGCTATGATCTTATAAATTGTAGAACATAAACTGATAGGTCTGTAGTGGTTAACCGCAGTCGGATCATCAGATTTTGGTAGGAGAGTAATGAACGTATGGTTAATTTGACGCAGTAGCCTGCCACTGTTGAAGAAAGCCTTGACTGCTTTAATAACAGAAGGGCCGACCGTAGGCCAGAACTTTTGGTAAAAACCAGCAGGAAATCCATCTGGGCCAGGTGCCTTATCCGGGCTCATGGAAAAGACTGCTGCTTTTATTTCGTTGTTGGTGACAGGAGCTGAGAGCATTACATTATCTTCTTGTGACACTAAGGACGGGATGACCGCTAAGTCTGCTGACATATCAGGAGCATTGGCCGTGGAGGCCCTGAAGCGCGATTTGAAATCACGAACAAATTCTTGTTGGATTGTATGGTAGTCAGTCGTAGTCTCCCCATTTGAAAGTAGAATAGACTTGATCATTTTTCTGCCTCTTTTGGCAGTTGCAATCTTGTGGAAATAACTGGTATTTGAGTCATTTAGTTTCGCATGCTTTACTTTCGCCCGCTGGCACCAGTAGCGGCGATGAAAGTCTAGTATTCGTTCTCTCTTATTAAGTAACTGTTTAAGAATTTGGATGTCTTTGTTATTGTAATTGCTGATAAGCGACGTCTGTAAATGTAGCAGCTTCTGGTCCGTGACTTGAATTTTGTTGTGAATGTTGCGGACAGTAGTCTTGTGCCAGGTTTTAGAAAGTTTTTTAAGCACTTTTGCCTTTCGAACCAGTTTGAACATGAAGGAACCTTTGGGGTCCGCGCGCCAGGCTTGCGAAACCAAGTTTCTGTAATCAGCTCTAGATGCCCAAGCCATCTCGAATTTGAACGGTCTGTTCTTTGGTTGAATGTTATGCCGAAAGTCGGTAGAGATCGGTGCATGATCAGATCTTGTAAATGGATGAATCTGTGTACGAAGCGAGTCAAAAATTGTTAACATGTCCGTGTGGATTAGTAAACGATCAAGCTTTTCGAGACATATAACAACATCGTTAGACTTTCGTTGCCAGGTGAACTGACCACCGTAAGATGGTACTTCGAGAAGTGAGAGGTTATTCTTTAAGTCATTTAAACGCGTGAAACGTGCAAGCGAAGGATAGGCTCCTCCAAGTTTGTCTGTCGCAGTAGCAATTTCATTTAAATCCCCCATAATACAGAAGGGAATAACGAGTGTTTGTATGTAAAGAGAGATAGTATCCCAGAAAACTGTTTTCCTCCGATCGTCCGGTGGGGCATAGACCACCAGGAAGGCAAAACACCGTTTTGTGACATAGTCCGAGTAATTGAAATGAATGAAACGGTGTTGAACCGAGATTAATTCGATAGAACCTTGGGAGGATGGGATATCTTTCCAAAGCAAGCAAATACCCCCAGAGAAACCAATTGCAGGATCGAAAGCAATATTTGTGAATCCGCATTTACGCCTAGAGCTTTCGCTAGGGACCTTGTTAGTTTTTGTTTCTAGTAGTGCCAGAACATTGATATTATTATTTTGACAGAAAATGTCTACATTTGTCCAGAAGTTTCGACTTCGGATACCTCGGGAATTCCAAGTGCTTATATTCATAAAAACCTTTTTTGGCGATCTGTTTGTACTAAACTATACTTGTCCTTATCTGATTTAAATCCGGGCTTTGTAAGATAATATCCGAATAAGGTGAATAATGTGTAGGAATACAATTGTGAATTGCAATAGCCATTAAATAAGGAGATTCGATTGTGTTGGTTGGCAAGACTGAGTAAGAAAGGTATGGTCTTGTAAGACCCACATATATAGTGTAATAAACCAAAGGGGTATGAAAGTGTTAAACTTTCCTTAGCATGTGATAGCTTAATTGATTGTTTAGAAGAACAATTCTGCAGCTGATTTGCTTGGTAAGGCTTATATGGATTTGTACAATCGTAATACGAGCCTTTCAACGCTCGTGGGCCATTAAGATGAAAAGTAATTCTTTTGTCATTAGTATAAGATAAGTAGAACATCAGAGTGGTATACATATATAATTTATTAGCAAGAATTTGATTAAAATGCTTGCCCTTGTAAGGCTTTTCTACAATTTGGTAAGCAAGTATGTAGACTTGTGAGCCATTATAGTTAACAAAAGGTGAAAATGGTGAATAAGTAAGAGCATCCACGCACAACTGATCTATGACAGTAAACATCGCAGCGGTAACGGCAAGCCGAATATGACAGCAGAAGCCGAAACCACCAGTAGTAAACTTGCACAAAAATACAGAGCAGCAGCAGACCGATACCTTAACCAAAGGAGTGCTCCTCCAACCTCTTGTAAGGCAAAAATGTGTACTGGTAAGTCTCCCCAATAGAGAAGACACGGGCAATTGTTTTAGCCTAGACAAGGGATGGTGCAAGGCAGCAGTAGGGCTGCAATTGGGAGGTCTCCCATCAGTTATAGCCGGTAAGGCTTTAAGTATCGAGTGCACCATCACCCGGCGCTGGAAACCTTTAGCAGAAGACAACCCTACGCACCACATTCGATGGCAGAGGACAACAACCAGATTCCAAGCAAACATGCCGCAGAAAACGGAAACACAACAACATTCCGAACGAACGACGCAAATGACAGAAAAGCAACGAATTGATTGGCCTGTGACGCCATAACGATTTAGTGTACAGCCAGGTCTTGGCCTTATACAGTTTGTAAACAAAATGAAACAAGAACCGACTAGCACATGAAGAACTAGGAGCCAAATCTCAAAAGTTAAATAGGTAGTCAGCCCAAAAGAAATTAGTTGCAAGTGGTAGTAAATCCAACAATTAGTATGAGTAACCTGTGTTGTGGTCACAATACTGGTGAAATGGAGTCGTTGTCGCTTCCAAACCGCAAGGAAGCAGAAGAGGAAGAGCCACCCGGTCCACCGCCTAAACAGCCGGCCAATATGCGCAGCGACCGCCCCGCGCCCATTCTGAAGCCCCGACGACCCCAACAGCGGGTAATCGACCCAGAGAGAACAGTTACTTCTCCCGAGGAAGAATAGGAAGCAGAACGCTCCAGAAGCAAGAGAGCACTTGATGAAATTTGAGGGCTATTCGCCCAAATTCTTTCCGAAATCCATTGAGGATTGCAAGTGGAGGGAGCTACCTCCAAAGCTTTGGACTGGGCAAGGTCGGGGATCGGGTAGAGCGGCGCCGGGCTGGATGGCGAATTGAAGGAAGGAGGAAGAAGGCGGCGGTGGACGGGGTTGTGAAACCCTAGCGCGTGAGGCGCGTTCTTTAGAAGGGGTGAGGTTTTCATTTCTGATGTGATTAGGATCCAAATTGTTTTAAAGAAGAGTATTATAACACTTCTATATATATATATAAAAAATATTTTTTTTTTTCCAAACCCCGCGTACGTGGGTCGAAGGGTGGGACGGCCGCGTACGCCCGTCTCACCCTGGGGCCGCCCCTGCCGATTAGATATGACCAAAAATATATATAACAAAAAGGATTTATATAAAATAGTTTGGATAAATCCAAATCTTAAAATACGTTTGAAAGAAAATCTATGTAAATCTGGATAACTTACAAACTTAAATGCATAAAGAGGATTTTGAAAATCATATTTAATCAAACTAGATTAACTAAACTCAAAATATATCAGTTAAATATTTGTATGAAATGATAACTTTCATACTTTGTAATTCATCATACTTGCAAAGCATATACTACCTCCGTTAAAAAATATAAGTCCTTTTAGACATTTGCACACAAATTAAGAAAATCATAAACTTGTTCCATTTATCTCCTTAATTAATTATCCACAACCTTCATCAACCAATAAAATTTGAGCAAAAAGTCAAAAAGTATCAATTCTCATATACCAATACCTAGAAAACCTAAAAGGACTTATATTTTTGAACGGAGGGAGTATTATATAATTTCATCAAGGTGGAATTGTCAATCTCCCCATTGACGAAAGAAAAAAAAATCTAGTTGATAATGCCTACAAATTAGGAAAGACATGCACAATAGATATAAAATAAGCATACGCATAAACATAAACAAACCACAAATGTTTGGATCACAAAATAAAACCAGTTCAACACCTAATAGCAGTAGACCAAAACTCCATCACAAAAGACCCCAAAATGTCTCCCCTTTTTTTGTCTTTCGACAAGGGGAAGAATCCTCAACAGTTTCGAAAATACCAACCAAAACCAACAGTTAGAAAAGAGCCAAAGTTAAAGAGTTTTGAAAGATAGGAAATAAAATTGAGATCAAGGCCTTGAGATCACTCCTTGAACCACTCCCCATACTTGTTTTCACCACTACGTTGAGCCTTGACATCCTTCTCAGCTTTGGACGTCCAACACATGTGCGCTTGATTGAGCTTCTGATTCTTGACCATCTTGTCAATGCGTCGCTGCTCCTCCTCCTTTTTATACGACCAGCGAGAACTCATTGACGGTCAAAATGGTTGGCTTCTGAAAGATTGGACGAAGGATAGGACGGTTGCGCACTTGCCTCTCATAGTTGAGCAGTACTTTGGGCGACTTCTCCCTGCAATGCTAAGCAGCTTTTTCGGCGAGGGACAGGATATTGCCAGCGGTTATGAACGTGAGTGCATTAAGGTAGAAAATCTTTATTCACTTTGGAGTGAACCATTTCCAGCAATTCATAGGTCGCATCAAGGTACGTTATCCGAAACATCTGCTCTCAGTTCAATGAAATATCGACGAAGGGCATCCAATCCGAACTCAAAATTCTCCATGCATTGAGCATGTAATGCAGACGTGAAAGCCATGTGAGCCTTGACCTTGAGAGATTGAATCTCAAGGATGTCGTCAAGAGTGAGGTCTGCTCCCAGTTTCCAAGTCTTATCCAAGCCCTTGAAAATGCCAAGTCGGTTAAAGCACTCCTCGTTGATTATCCCTGAGGTCGTTTGTTAAGCTTCGATAGAGGTGTTGATTTTGAAGTACTGAAAGATGTGGGGCAACAGGTTTGCTTAAGGAATTGCACGGGTGGATTGATGGTGTGGACCATGTGGGTTAGGATAGTAGAAGACAGGTCAAGCTGGTAAGCACTTAATACCAAGAACATTAGCTCGATAACTTGGTCTATAAGGTGCTATCTGGCATGGGTACGGGGGACAATGTCTCTCCTTCCTTTGTGAGTCTTTAATCGGCGAGTGAAGTAAAGAAAACGTCGGAGAATCGTTTTTTCTTTTTTCATCACAACGGACTAAGATTGTGAAAATGATTTTGGCTTCTAGGGTCAAAGAGGTGTGAGTGAGTTGCTAGCTTGGCGGTAGAGGTTGAAGCGATGAAAATTAGGCTTCAGCTTATTGTACACACTCACGCCTGGGAGGATGTGAGGTGACGGAAACATCTTTGGGTAGGTTAAAGATTGCGGCTAACACATTAGAGGCGAGGGCGATTTTGGTGCCCCAGACTACTGTATCCAGAGTCTGGGTACCACGATCTGTTTTGTATTCAAGGTTGACATAGAAAAGCCGGGTTAATTAAGGTTTTGACAATCACAAATCAGAAAAATATGGAAGAAAACGAGATTGTTATGTAGGAAGTAAATTGTTCTTTACATGAGGAAGAGAGAGTTGAAAAACAGATATGTGTTCACACACAGAACTTCAGTTTGTTGCACCAACTGAATTTGACGCCAAAAGCTCTATTTGAGTTGTTGGTTTCGGTTGTGAAACAACCTCACCAAAATTACAGAAATACCATTCAGCCTCCTAGACCACATGAACCCATAGACCCCCCTCAAGCTGGACTAGCCATAGGAGCCACTAGACCAAGCTTGGCACGAAGAAATATATGCTGATGAGCTCCCAAGGCTTTGGTCAAAATATCAGCAAGCTGTAAAGAGGAGGCAACATGTTTGGTGGAAATGAACCCTTGAGCCACCATTTCTCTAATGAAATGAGAGTCAATTCTGACGTGTTTTGTCCTCTCATGGAAGACAAGATTGAGAGCAAGCTGTTGTGCACTCTTGTTGTCACAGAACAAGGTGATAGGGAGAGATACAGAAATGCCAAGATCAGCTAAAAGACCTTGAACCCAGACTAGTTCACTGGCAGCTATAGACATAGCCCGATATTCACTTTCTGTGGATGATTTAGACACAACTTTCTGTTTCTTGCCCTTCCAGGAAATTAGTGATGATCCTAAAAATACACAGTAGCCAGATAGAGACCTCCCTGTATCCACACAATTACCCCAATCTGCATCTGTATAGGCATGTACTGCTAGAAAGGAAGAAGCTGGGTAGGAAAGAGCCAGATTGAAGGACCCTTTGAGGTATCTAGGCAAATACACCATGGCATTCCAGTGAGGTTGCAAAGGATTGAGAAGGAATTGGCTCAATTGCTGGACAGCAAAGGCAATGGCAGGACGTGTAAGGGTGAGGTACAGCAGTCTACCCACCAATCTTCTGTAATCTTCAGGTTTTGAGATGGGATCCCCATCATGAAGAGATAGCTTTGTTCCATGCTGCATAGGGAAGTCAGTGGATTTACAATTTTCCATATTTGCATCCCTGAGAATGTCAAGGATGTATTTCCTTTGGTTAAGGAGAATGCCATGAGAAGATCTGGAGATTTCCATCCCTAAGAAGTATCTAGCAATTCCCAGGTCTTTGATGATGAATGCCTTGTGCAGAGCCTGTTTTGTGAAAGCAATTTCTTCTGCAGAGTTCCCTAGCAAGAGCATGTCATCCACATAGACCAAAGCAATGGTCATATAAGATCAAGCTGCTTTGACAAATAAAGAGTAATCATGAGTGGACTGAGTGAATCCCAACCTGATCATGAACTTTGTGAGCTCAGAGTTCCATTGCCTGCTAGCCTGTTTGAGGCCATATAGAGATCTAGTGAGCTGGCATACATGGCCAGGGGGAACTGAGTAGCCAGGAGGAGGATGCATGTAAACCTCTTCATCTAAATATCCATGTAAGAAGGCATTATTTACATCCAGCTGATGAAGGGACCAACCCTCACTAGCTGCAAGAGCAAGAATAATCCTGACTGTAGACAATTTTGCTACTGGAGAAAATGTCTGTTTGTAGTCCTTGTCTTTCACCTGATTGTATCCTTTAGCTACCAGCCTAGCTTTATACCTCTCAATGTTTCCATCAGGTTTGTACTTGATTTTGAACACCCACTTGCAACCTATAGCATTCTTACCATTTGGAAGAGGAAGAACTTACCAAGTGTGGTTGCTGGTGAGAGCATTAAGCTCTAATGTCATGGCATTTTCCCATTCTGAGATACCCTTGGCTTGGCTGTAAGAGTTAGGCTCAAAGGTACTGCACATGTTTATGAATGACTGGATGTATTGTGGAGACAGATGAGAGAGATGTGTGGTAGAAAATACTGCAAAGGATTCAGAATCAGAAGAGGTATCTAAGTGGCCTCTAGAAGGGATATTCTTGCAAATGAAATCCTGAAGCTTTGCAGGTCTATGAACATGACTTCTAAGGCCATGTGAAATGATGGGAACAGGTGAGCTATTGATGGATGGGGATGAATCCTCAACTGGACTGGCTAAGTTAGGATAATCTGAAACCTGACTTGGAAGTGGAACTGAATCCATGGATGTGGCATCATGATGTGGAGAAGTATGTGATGACTGAGCATGATTGGGAGAGCCTGTAGGATCAGTGTGATAAGGATTTGGTTGGGGGTTAAGAAGGACATGACAGTCATCATCAAAAGACACCAAGGGAGGAGCACCAGCAAACTTGTGAGAATCTGTAGCATTAGCAGGTGCTTTGAAAGGGAAGATGTGTTCTTCAAACTTCACATGACGACTGATAATGATGGTTTGCCTAGTAAGATCATACAGTTTGTAGGCTTTCTGAGCAACTGGATAACCAAGAAATATACATTTCCTAGCCACCATTCCCAGCTTATTCCTATGGTCATTAGGTTGGACTGCATAACATAGGCAGCCAATTGCTCTAAGCTGATCATATCTAGGAGGAGATCTATAAAGCATCTCAAATGGAGATTCCCAATGAAGAACAGCAGATGGCAATTTGTTTATGATACGAGTAGCACTCAAGACACTCTCCCCAAAACTTGATGGGCAATCCAGCATGAATTCTGATTGCTCTAGCGGTTTCAATTAGGTGCCTGTGTTTCCTTTCTACACGCCCATTTTGCTCATGAACTCCTGGAGTTGTTCCTTGATGGATGATACCCCTAGAACTGAAAAGATCTGCACATCATTTCTGAGTAAATTCAGTCCCATTATGTGATCTAATGAACTGAACTGATGTTTGAAAGTGAGTGTCAACCATGTTAAGGAACCCAGTGATGTTCCTTAACACTTACAGTTTATCTTGCATCAAATAGACCCATGTGGATCTAGTGTGATCATCAACTATAGTAAG
The DNA here is from genome assembly GCA_963922045.1 of Persicaria maculosa. Classification (NCBI taxonomy): domain Eukaryota; kingdom Viridiplantae; phylum Streptophyta; class Magnoliopsida; order Caryophyllales; family Polygonaceae; genus Persicaria; species Persicaria maculosa. The sequence goes on from OY998262.1 coordinate 57,219,691, forward strand.
AAAAATATCTAGCACCACATAAAGCAGGGATCCTATAAGGTCCCCAAACATCCATATGAACCAAGTTAAAGGGAAATTCTGCTAGAGAATCACTTCTATCAAAACTCAACTTGTGAGCCTTGGTCAATGAACATGTATCACAGTGAATATTTCTGAGATCACTACAATGGATCTCTGGCAAGTGATGTAAATTGGAAAAAGACATATGCCCAAGTCTGGCATGAATCAAATATGCTCTATCAAGCATATTACATCCAGAAACAACATGACTGAGAGAATGAGAGAAGTCCTTACAACAATTCTGGCAAGTAGAAGCCTTCAACATGTATAGACCTCTCTTCTCATATTCTGTAGCCAGCACCTTCTTAGTTATAGGGTCCTGTAGACAACATGATACATCATCAAATGTGACTCTCAACCTCTGATCAAAGGCAATTTTAGAAACAGAAAGCAAGTTGTGCCTAAATTGAGGCACCAACAAAACATTTTTCAAAACAAAGCTGTCACTTAGTGACACTGTACCACTCTTGTTGACAACAATACTACTTCCATCAGGTAATCCAAGATTCACACTTGTATGCAAATCATGAACCTCTATGAAAATATTTGTGTCAAAGGCAATGTGGTCTGTAGCACCAGAGTCCACAATCCATGTATCACTGTCACCTTTGTTAACACCAATAAGGAAAGAGACATTTAAGGTACCTGCAAAATGAGTCATAGCTTGATTAACTGAGTTGTCCACTGACTCCAAGGGAGCTTTCCCTTTCATCATCTTCATTATCTCATTGAACACTGCATTGACCATAACTTGGTCTGGCTTCCCAACACTCTGACTATGCTCAAAGTGTGAATCAAAAGGACTGTCTTGTTGGCTACTGTCAAACTGAGCAGCAAATCTCCCACCATATTTAGGCTTGTCTTCTTCTTTTGGACCTCTAAACCATTCTGGATATCCAATCAATTTAAAGCAGTAATCCTTAGTATGTCCACGCTCACCACAGTGATCACATTTCCTGTCAAGCTTAGCCCTCTTATAGTCCCTTCTTGCCTGATCTAATTGTTTTCCCTGATCACCAAATCTGTTCTGATCATTAAACCTTTGCTTTGCCAAAGCATTTGCTTCACTATCAAAAATATCATCCCTATTTGCCAGAAGTACATTACTTTCTCCTTGAACAAAAGAAGTCATACCTTTAGACCTCTCTATTTGAACTGCCATCTGATAGACCTTGTGTAAACTAGGAGCTGGATCCTTTGATAGCACATTGCCTCGTAGATGCTCAAACACATCATTCAATCCCAATAGGAACTGCATGACCTTTGCTTTCTCATCCCATTCAACAAACTTCTTCAACAGACTGCAAGAACACTGATTCAATCCACCACAACTGCAGGTTGGAATTGGATCCAACATCTGCAACTCATCCCAGATCTTCTTCGATTTCATAAAGTATGCCCCAACAGTCATGTTTTCCTGCTTCAGATTGCTTAAATCCCTCTTTAGTTGATACACCAAAGTATCATTTGATTCATAGTACCTGTCCTTAATCTCATCCCAAAGTTCTCTTGACGATTGCACATAAGTGAGACTTTCCCCAATGTCGCTATTAATTGAATTCACTAACCAGCATCTAACCATGTAGTCTGCCCTTAACCACTTCTCATAATCCTCACTATCCTCACTAGGACGCACACATCTACCAGTAATAAATCCCAATTTGGCCTTGTCACCCAGAGCCATTCGAACATTTCTACTCTAGCTCATGAAATTTGTACCATTGAACAAAGCAGACACGAGATTCATCCGAGGATGATATGAATTTGATAAGAAATAAGGATTTATGTGCATGGTGTTGATACCTTGCGTAATATCTCCAAATTGCACATTCTGATTTCCGAGATTCCATCCACGGCCGATTCCCGTGCTTCCAGGTGCAGGAGGGGTAACAGATACAAATCCTCTTCCAGTGCCATTCTCAAATCCTCTACCAGCTCCTGCTCCTTCACCAGAACCTTGTCCTTGTTGAGAAGTAGATCCTCGGCCCACCATTGTCGTCAGAAAAAAAACTCACAAAGTCTCAGTACTTTCTTGGATCAATTGAAGCGAAGATCCAGAACTCAAAAACGCAACCAGATCAGATCGATTCCATGTGCTCTGCTACCATTTTGACAATCACAAATCAGAAAAATATGGAAGAAAACGAGATTGTTATGTAGGAAGTAAATTGTTCTTTACATGAGGAAGAGAGAGTTGAAAAACAGATCTGTGTTCACACACAGAACTTCAGTTTGTTACACCAACTGAATTTGGCGCCAGAAGCTCTATTTGAGCTGTTGGTTTCGGTTGTGAAACAACCTCACCTAAATTATAGAAATACCCTTCAGCCTCCTAGACCACATGAACCCATATAAGGGTAGGCCACCACACTAGGGTTGAGAATCTGCCAAAGTGAGGTTGCTTTCAGCAGGGTGATACAGGGTAGGCCAAGGGTCTCCGAAAACTAAACATCCACGGGGTCGCACATGCATAACTTCCGAGTACTGAAGCTGTCTAGTCACTTACTAGCAGAGGTGTAATTTATAAATCAGTTAGGGGGAAGACCAGAGGTTACATGTGGCATGAGATTGACCGGAGCATGCGTCAAAGTATGAGAAGATGATCCCAAATCGTTGCTGAGAGAGTCAGATTCCTCGATTCTCTTCTTGAGAACCAAAATCTTGGCGTTCTTTCCCTTCTTTGAAGTAGCTAGAGAAGAGTGATGGGTGGATCTTTTTGAGGCCATGGTAAGTGCGAGAGATTGAGGATGAAGTTGAAAGGACAGAGGGAGCAATTGAGAGCGATTGGGAGGGAGATAGAAAAAACCGGCGTTGTGGGTTGTTAGAGAAATGGCTAAAGGGATTAAATAGGGCAAAAGGAAATATGCATTCCAAACGTAAAGATTTTGAAAAGACGGGGAGTTGGAACGTTTTGGTTAGAATCGGATTTCATCACAATTTAAAACTTAAAAGGATAAAACTTTTTAGGTTAAAAACAAGCTGAAGTAACTCGATAAACATGAAATCAGACCCCAACATCTAAGATTAAGCCATTTTATGAATAAAAATTTTCAAGGAGAAATATAAAACAAAGTTAACAGATTTAAAAATAGTTTAAGAGATTTTGAAAATTTGTTAGAAATAATTTTTTTAAATAAAAAATATATTTTTTATCGATTATCTAGAAATAAAATAACCAAAAAATCAGATCCATAATTAATTTAGTATGTGCTAACATTTAAGATTGTGAAATTATCTGAAGGTCTAGAGAGGCTTACAGAAAACATTGTGTACAAGGAGTAAAGACTGCAGTGCAGTAGCCATTACTCCCCCTATGACAATGCTTCCTTAATCCCTATTTAGGATCTCAAGCTCCAATCGAATAAAATTAAACCTATTTTCATGGCCTAGTGAATATATCCGCAAGTTGTAATTCGGTAGAAACAAAGAAATGATTTCTTACATCAATATGCTTAGTTCTTTAGTGTTGCACAAGATTTTTTGTTATAGAAATAGCACTAGTATTATCACATTTAATAGGTATAACTCTTATGTCAAAACCAAGATAACGAAGTTGTTGAGCTATCCATAAAACTTGTTAAGAACAAGCTCCAGCGGCTATGTATTCTGCTTCTACTGTAGATATGGCAACCGAATTCTTTTTTTTTTTTTTTGGAATGCCAACTAATTAGAGAAGACCCTAAGAATTGGCAACAACCTGTAGTGTTTTTTTTTTATCAACCTTATAGCCTGTAAAATCTGCATCTGAATAGCCAACAAGGTGAAAATTATTTTGCCTAGGATACCAAAGACCTAGATCCTTAGAACCATTTAAATATAGAAAAATCCATTTAACAGCAACCAAGTGTGACTCTTTAGGATTAGCTTGAAATCGAGCACACATGCATACATTAAACATAATATCTGGCCTACTTGCCGTGAGATAAAGTAGTGAACCAATCATACCTCGATACTCCTTTTGGTTCACACTCTTACCATTCTTGTCTTGATCAAGGGATAGGGTGGAGCTCATAGGCGTTTTAGCTACCTTGGACTGATCCATCTTGCATTTCTTGATCAAGGCTTTGGTATAATTACTTTGGTTGAGAAAAATTCCTTTCTTGGATTGGTTGACTTGTAGTCCGAGAATGAAATTTAACTCTCCCATTAAGCTCATCTCAAATTCCCTGCACATGATATATGAAAATCCTTGCAAAGAGATTTGAACTACTAATAAATCTTTGCCTCGGGTTTTTATAAAAAGAGGTTTTCTCAATCAAACCTGTTTGAAAATCATTTTCCAAAAGATATTTTGACAATCTTTCATTCAAAGCCGTTGCGGCTTATTTAAGACCATAAAGTGCTTTGTCAAGCTTGTAAACATGATTTGGAAACTCATCATTTTCGAAACCAGGAGGTTGAGCAACATAAACTTTTTCTTCCAAAAAACCATTTAAAAAGGCACACTTAACATCTTTTTGAAAGAGTTTGATGCTCATAAAAGAGGCAAAAGCAAGTAGAATTCGAATAGCTTCTAATCTAGCTACGGGAGCAAAAGTCTTCTCATAATCAATACCTTCCTCTTGGTTGTAGCCTTGAGCTGCTAACCTTGCTTTATTTCGAACAATCTTACCATGATCATCTAGTTTGTTTCGGAAGACCCATCTTATTCCAATGACCGATTGATGCTTGGGTCTTGGCTTGAGAATCCAAACCTTGTTCCTTTCGAACTCATTCAACTCATTTTGCATAGCAATGATCCAATTTGGTTCTTGAAGTGCTTCTACATAGTTCTTAGGATCTATAAGAGACACAAAATCATAAAAAGCACATAAATTCTTTAAGCTTGATCTAGTTTGTATACCAAATTTTGGATCTGAAATGATGTTCTCTATTGGACGTTATGAAGCATACTTGAACTTTCTTCTTCTAGGCTCTTGAGGTGCTGAAGTTTCTCCAAGACCTTGAGGCTCATTTGCATGACTTGATTCAGGCTCGTTATTGCTCAAGTCAAGGCCTTGAAATCGTTGTTCAAGGTCTTGAACTTGCTGTTCAAGGTCTTGAGACTGTTCAGACGTGTATTGAATTTATTACTGCATGTTCTGATTTTGAGTCGTGTTGCTTGTTGGTACGTACTTCTTCTTCTCCATCAGATGGTAGATCTCCATTTCGATTCAAATTTAGATATGCAAAGTTATCACTCAACGTACCTGAAGGTTCGATAATGTATAACAAAGTAGAATAAAGATACTCTAGAAGGGGGGTTGAATAGAGTGTGCCAACTTTTCGCTGTCAATCTCAAGACTTTTGAAACGCTTGCAAAACTCTTTGAGAGTGAACTCAATTCTTTCCTTTGGGAAACCTGAATCAAAATAGAGTTATACAATTCGAAACAAGTACGGAAATATGGTAAAGCAATAAGTAAAGAGCACAATGAATTGTTAACGAGGTTCGGCTCCTTAAAAGCTTAGTCCCCGCCTAGGGTTCTTCCACAACCCTAGGATTCAACCGGCTTTATTGATTCACAAGACTTAGGATCCTAATAGCTCACCGAGAAGCCTCTCTCCTATACAATTGCAATCTAGTCAACTCACATTCCCTTGGAGTCCTAGACCAATCTAGAAGAGCCCCACCTCTCTCAGCTATCTAGTACAATCATCTTACACTTTGTGAATCAATCGCCTAGTGCTCACTTCCTGAGTTATAAACTCTCGAGTATAACACTCTCTCAGAATATATCCTACAAGCTCACTGTGTAACTCTCAAATGCTTTGAAACAAAAGATACGACTCTTAACACCTAGAAGACAGTACACGAAGAAGACAGATTGACTTGAGGGCTTGTGTGCGATGTAGTTCAATGAGGTTTGTGTTCAACACTTGTGTTTGTCCTCTCTTCTTCATCTCCTCTTTATACTTGATCAAATTGGCGCCTACTTTGAAAGAAGGATCTTTGCCCAACGGCTAAATCAGATCATGGCTTAGATGCAATCTTCACAATTGATAGAGCATATTTAGTAGTGCATAATAGATTGCATTTAGCATAGTTTAGTTGTGAATATTGCATTTATGTGAATTTACATAATTACTTGTTGAGTTAGAAGAGGCGGAATCTACATAATTTTATGGTTTATTTCAGGTAAAGTAGATTGGAGGTGAAATGGATTCAAAAAGAGCAAAAATAAGTTAAGGAAGAAGCATAGGATCTGCTGAAGTAACGGAAGGAGAGTTCGGAAGAATCGCTGGCCGCCCCGCAGCATGGATGGCCGCCCCGCAGCTCGAAGAGAGAAACAGAAGACTTCGCTAATCGCAGGCCGCCACGCGGCCTGGCCTGGCCGCCCCGCGGCCCGTGTAGAAATTGAACATCGGTTCCGGATTTTACTTAGGGTTTTTATTAAGTGTTGGCCGATTTTCTAAAGACTATTTAAGGCTTTTCTAGTTTATTATTTCATTAACCTTATGCACTTTATTCCATTGTTGAGAGCGCCGTTGAGCATGAGCAACTAAACTCTCAAGGTTTCGCCTACAGTTTGGATCTTTGATTGTTGAATTGTGAATTTCTTAATCTAGTTCTTATTCCTATTCCAATGTTTTGATTTCTTTGTTCTTAATTGCTTGAATGTGTTTTATTCTCTCTGGCCTGATCAACTAGTTAGAGTAGATTCATTCAATTGCTAGGGTTTTGCAGATTCCTCGTAGTGAACCTTAACCCAAGTGGCAATCATATCCCTTTAGGACTCGTAGGACTAATTGGATGTGTAGGAAGTTGAATACATGTTGAATATCGACTCGTAGCTTGATATTATGTGTACCTTGATTAATTCATAATCTTAATGCTATCTCTAGGTTGAATCTTAACCGTGTTAGGGTTATTTAGAGATAAGGGTTGCTAGGACTCATAGGACTAGTAATTTACCTAAGATCTGGACAAGGACATTGATAGGAAAAGACAAGAACTAGAGGCTGAAACAAGGATCGAATTCATCAATCGAAGTGATAAATTGTAGGTGAACCTATTTCTCTCCACTGAATTCTACAATCTATTTACTTTGCTTGCTTGCTTCCGCTTTGATAAAAGGCAGATCTTTTCACACCAAAAAACCCCATCTTCTTACTATCGATTAGAATTGATACTTGAATTGAATAGCTTTCCCGCTGGATCGATCTCTTGCTTACACACTATACTAGTTGTGAGTTTGAGTATTCTTTGGCAAGAACAACGACAGGTTTTCCTCTTGTCAAATTTGGCAAGAAACCTTTATGGCATTAACCATTCCAAATGAAAAGCTCTTACCTTCTATCGTACAGGCACCTGAAGTTGAGCTCAAGCCTCTTCCTAAGCATCTGAAATATGCATTTGTGGGGGAGGGTGACACTTTGCCTGTCATCATCTCTAACAAGCTTACCAAAGAACAGGAAGATAGGTTGGTAGGAGTGCTCAAAGAGCATAAGACAGCTCTGGGATGGACCATAGCGGATATCAAGGGAATCAGCCCAGCTACTTGCATGCACAGGATCTTATTAGAAGAGGGAGTCAAACCTTCAAGGCAACCTCAACGGAGACTCAACCCTCCTATGATGGATGTAGTGAAGAAGGAGGTGCTCAAACTCTTTCAGGCAGGTATGATCTATCCCATCTCTGATAGTCAATGGGTTAGTCCAACGCAGGTAGTACCAAATAAGGGAGGCATTACAGTGGTTGAGAATCAAGAAGGTGAGTTGGTCCCTACCAGAGTCCAATCAGGCTGGAGAGTTTGCATCGATTATCGTAAGCTGAATGCGGTAACTCGAAAAGATCACTTTCCCTTACCATTCATTGATCAAATGCTTGAAAGACTTGCTAGTCGTCCATATTATTGCTTTTTAGATGGATATTCAGGGTACTTTCAGATAGCCATCGCACCAGAGGATCAAGAAAAGACAACATTCACTTGTCCGTTTGGCACTTTTGCATATCGCAGAATGCCTTTTGGCTTGTGCAACGCTCCTGGTAAATTCCAACGGTGTATGGTAAGTATCTTCTCTGAATATATAGAGCAATTTATTGAGGTTTTTATGGATGATTTTACAGTCCATGGTGATAGTTTTGATGCTTGCCTCAACCATTTGGCGCTTGTGCTTAGAAGATGTATTGACACTAATTTAGTGCTCAATTCAGAAAAGTGTCACTTTATGGTTGAGGAAGGCATTGTTTTGGGTCACATTGTCTCCCATAAAGAGATTGAGGTTGATAAAGCAAAGATTGACATCATTCAATCATTGCCTTATCCTACTAATGTGCGTGAAGTGCGTTCCTTTTTAGGCCATGCAGGATTCTACCGCAGGTTCATTAAGGACTTCTCAAAGATCACCTCACCCTTGTGCGAGCTGCTGAAGAAGGAGGTCACATTTGCTTTTGATGAGAAGTACAGGACGGTGTTTGATGAGTTAAAGACTTGTCTTACTAGTGCACCAATCATACAAGCACCAAATTGGTCTCAGCCGTTCGAATTGATGTGTGATGCTAGTGACTATGCTGTGGGAGCCGTGCTTGGACAAAAAGAAGGGAGAAGCTCTCATGTCATATACTATGCATCTATGACTCTGAATGGAGCCCAAAGGAATTACTCAACCACAGAAAAGGAACTTCTTGCTATAGTTTTTGCACTTGAGAAGTTTAGATCATATTTGCTTGGTATAAAAGTTATTGTTTATACTGACCATGCATCACTTCGTTACCTTTTGCCGAAGAAAGAGGCCAAACCAAGACTGATTAGAGGGATATTGCTTTTAAGCGAGTTTGACATCGAAATCAGGGACAAAAATGGTGCTGAGAACCTAGTTGCTGACCATCTAAGTCGTATTGTGCAGGGGAAAAATGGACAAGAAGGCATAGTGGGGAGTTTTCCTGGCGAAGAACTCTTTCAAGTCTTCGCAACCGCCAGCCGCCCCGCGGCCACCCTAGGCCGCCCCGCGGCCGAGTCTTCGGAGGAGGATTTCTCCGCAATCGCCGGCCGCCCCATCGCCACCCCTGGCCGCCCCGCGGCCCCTGCAGAATCCGAAATTGAACAATTTTTAAAGGTTAGTTCTCTTCCACGCCCTTGGTATGCTAACTTAGTTAACTTTTTAGTGTCGCAAGAGTTTCCACCCAACTTTTCAAAAGCTCAAAAGGACAAGATACGCCACGATGCTTGCTTCTACGTTTGGGATGACCCTTACCTATGGAAGCATTGCGCCGATCAAGTGATACGTCGGTGTATTCCCGACAATGAGGTACAATCTGTCCTTAATTTTTGTCATTCCCATGAATGTGGTGGACACTTTGGACCACAAAAGACAGCTAGAAAGGTACTTGATGCAGGATTCTTTTGGCCACATATATTTCGTGATTCATATGTTTTTTGCAAATCCTGTGATCGCTGTCAGAGAGTTGGAAATCTTTCTAAGAGGAATGAGATGCCACAAACTCGCATGATATTTTGTGAGATTTTTGATGTTTGGGGCATTGACTTCATGGGACCATTCCCTAACTCCTTTGGAAACCTATATATTTTGCTTGCGGTGGACTACAGTCTCCAAGTGGGTGGAGGCGAAGGCCACCAGAACTGATGATTCAAAAGTAGTTGCAGGTTTCCTCAATGAGCTCTTCTCTAGATTTGGAGTTCCAAGAGCACTAATCAGTGATAAAGGGACTCATTTCTGCAACAAGACTGTGAGTGCACTCTTAAAGAAATATCATGTGACTCAGAGGGTATCTACTGCATACCACCCCTAAACCAATGGGCAAGCTGAGGTGTCTAATCGCGAGATAAAGACTATCTTGGAGAAGACCGTTGCCCCAAACAGGAAGAATTGGAGTGTCAGACTTGATGATGCTCTATGGGCTTATCGAACGGCTTACAAGACTCCCATTGGGATGTCTCCGTTTAGATTGGTCTATGGAAAGGCTTGCCATCTTCCTGTCGAGCTTGAACATAAAGCATATTGGGCGGTGAAGTAGTGTAACATGCAGATTGATGAAGTTGGGGAGTTCAAGAAACTACAACTGCAGGAGTTGGAAGAGTTGAGACTGGATGCCTATGATAACTCCGTCACCTACAAGGAGAAGACAAAGGCATGACACGATAAACATATCTTGCGAAAGGACCTCAAAGTTGGGGAAAAGGTCCTTCTATTTCAATCGCGCCTACAACTCTTCCCAGGTAAGCTTCGTTCTAGATGGACAAGACCATATGTGATTACTAATGTCTTTTCTCATGGTGTAGTAGAGCTACTAAATGAGAGGAATGGAGACATCTTCAAGGTAAATGGTCATAGAGTTAAACCCTATTATGAGAGCTTTGTCAAACAGGACGGTGATGAGTTGGTTCTCACTGAACCAAATGCTGAGGATCATTAAGGGGTCATAATGTCGAGCCAACGACGGTAACCAAAGGCGCTGCTTGGGAGGCAACCCAAGGTAATAGTTTAGGTATTGTTTTCTTTTGACATTAAATTTTTTTTTTTTTAGTTTAGGTTGGCTTGGGCATACTAACACTGCAGGGAGAAAGAACAAAGGAAAAGGACGGAAAATCGTCGGCCGCCCCGTCACCTGCCCTGGCCGCCCCGCGGCCCAATCCGGATAAAAAATTTTAAAGGGGCCCGAGTGGGCCCCCATTTACCACACAAAATAAACCCTAACCACTCCTTTTGCTTTCCTCTTTCTCACATAGCCACCCCCTCGCCATTTACCTGTATCTTCTTCTTCCTCCTTCAACATCCCAAAAACTCCATTGAAGCCAACTTCCAAGCTCTCTTCACAAAAAATCATCCTTCTTTTCCATTATTCCTGTCTTCCTTCTACAAAAACTCCACCCCACCACCTCATTCTCCTAGATCTACACATAAATCGCCCATCCCAAGGTTTTTCAAGGAGGTTCTTTCGGATCCACGCCGGAGTGAGAGAATTTGGGACGCCGGAGAGCAGATCCGACGTCGGAGAGTCCAGATCCAGAAAATCGCCGGCCGCCCCGTCGCCTGTCGAGCTGCCCCGCGGCCACCTCTGTCGCCAGCCAGCCGCCTCGTCTCCTTCCTCGGCTGCCCCGCGGCCCCTGCAGAAGCGGTTCCTTCGTGAGTTTCTCTTGAATTTCGTTCTTTTGGGTCAGTTTCTTAGCTCAGATTCATAATGTCTCGACCCCATGGAATGAGTCGAAATCAGAAGGAGAGATGGAATGCTCTTAACACTAGAAATTTCTTCGTAACTAAATTCTTTCATGAACCTACGCTTAGATTGTTACAAATGGATGTATGAACGATGCAATTGTTAGAGCATGGGGGCTTAGGACAATTTTTAGGGAAGAATGCTCCTACTTATCCAAGCTTATGTAAAGAAGTTTTAGCAACTTTGAGTGTGGAACGTACAACTATTGATTTTCGGTTGCTTGGGAGAGATTTCACGCTATCAAATGAGAGATTGGAACAGATTTTTGGTAGTACTGCTGCGCCGACTGCTGGTTGGCTTGATGTATGCAAGGGAGAGGGCCCTGCCACTTTTTGGATGGCATCTACTAGGGTGCCTTTTGAGGCCAAGAAGGGCCAGTACAATTCAAGCATTCGCCATCCTGCATTACGACTGATTCACAAGGTTCTGGCGAACACCTTCTTTGCACAAGCTGAGGTCAACAAGATCTCGCTTAAGGATATGTCATTTCTGTGGTGTCTGACGCCAGAAAGTCCAGTAGTTCCAGGTTGGGTTGATCTGTTTCTGATAAACTGCAAGGACATCCTGGACAAGCGCAACAAGGCGACAATTAGCTTTGGGGGTCTTATCACCTTCATAGCTCGCGCATGAATCGAGGTGAGCGCTGTCCATGATGCTCAGTATGGCTCATTTCTGTATGATGAGGCCTAGCTGAGGAAAGCTGGCCACCTGGAGGGCAGAGCGCCGATGTGGATCTGGAGGGCAGGCCATCAGGGGAGGATTCAGTTGAGATTGCCCCGTCATCTCCCTTTTGGCCCTACAACAGCTGATTTTTATATGGGGGATGAGATGGATGAGGATTATGATGATGAGGAGGAGAAGGTTCCTGATGCTGCGCAGGAAGATGCTGATGATGTTCCCAGAGTTCAGACGGATATTGGAGGTAGTGGTGCTGGACCTTCTGGCACAGCTGGTGCTGGTCCGAACTACTACTCGCTGGAGCAGAAGATGGCCGATATGTATCTCCGTCAGGACACTATGTGGGAGCATCAGCAGATGATGTCGCGTCGTCAGGACGCCATGTGGGAGAACCAGCAGAGGATGTCACTTCACTCTCTTTTTAATTTTTTTTTTCAAATCTTTGACCATCCAATTTTCCCAATTAAGAAAAGTATGCATGCGTATAGTTCATCTCCTCCTATTTCAAAGTCAAATTAATTTATTTGGTAAACCCCCAAATCAAATATATATACTTATGCCAACAAAAACCTCAAATTAGTCCTAACAAATAAATTTGTTCAACCACTCCTAACAAATAAATTACACATATATATAACTTATATATACCCTCTTGATCTATTACTAAAACACTTACTATAATTTATAAAAATCTCTAATTGAGATTTATGGAAGGAGTTGAAATTCCGGAGTACTTCCTCTGCCCCATCTCCCTCCAGATCATGAAAGATCCGGTGACCACGGTCATCGGAATCACCTACAACCGCCCCAGCATCGAGCGGTGGCTCATCAAGGCCGGTGGATCTGACGATTTCGATAACGATGGGTTCGTAAGCTGCCCCGTTACCAATCAACCACTATCAATCGACACCATCCTCACCCCGAACCACACGCTCCGCCGCCTCATCCAGTGCTGGTGCACCCTCAACGCCGTCGACCGGATCCCCACGCCCAAATCCCCGGTCTCCAAATCTCACGTCAGCAAGCTCCTCCGTCAGCTCAGATATCCCTCCGGCCACCCCGATTTCATCGCCTCGCTTGCGAAACTCGAAACCCTAGCTTCCTCCGATGGATCCAACAAGAGCAACAGGAAGTGCTTGGTCGAATTCGGCGTCACCACCGCCATGTGTTAGAATACAATTGAGGATCAAGGTCTTAAACACACATAAACAACACACCTGCAGCTGTTGATCTTTGTCGACAGATGAGCACAGACAAGGGAAGAACACACACACAACACATTCAACAATAGCCTCACACCTTTGATTGAATTGAAAACTGATTACATACACCTTACACTTCATAACTGCTCCTTCCACTACCTTAAGCAGTACACCACTAACTCTTAACTGCATAACTGTAGCTACACTGAACATCAAAACTAAGACTCCCTAACTGTCGACTAACAGCTAGTCCTACATTACATAACTGACTTGCTAAGCTAACATGACTTAGAGGCTAACATAACTAGAGAATTTGATTACATTTTAACACCACCCCTTAATTCAAATTCTCTCACTCCAATCTTCTCTAGGAAGAACATATGCTTCACATAACTCAGTGACTTAGTGAACAAATCTGCATGTTGCTCATTTGTTCCACAAAACTTCAACTTCACCTTGTCTGCAGCTACTAGCCTTCTTATGAAATGATGCTGCACATCTATGTGCTTTGTCCTTGCATGAAATGCAGGATTCTTGGTCATTGCTATGGCTGACTTGTTGTCACACCACACCTCCACAGCTTCTGTATGATCACATCCCACATCTAGCATCAATTTCTTTAGCCACAAAGCTTGCCTCACAGCTGCTCCAGCTGCAACATACTCAGCCTCAGATGAAGACAAGGCCACAGTGTCCTGTTTCTTTGAACTCCAAGTCACTGCCCCTGATCCAAACCCAAACACTGAGCCTGATGTACTTCTCCTGTCATCTAGGCAACCAGCCCCGTCACTGTCAGTGTATCCCACCAACTTAAACTCTTTAACACTCTCATACCATATGCCAAATCCGAGAGTTCCTGCCACATATCTCAAAATCCTCTTAGCAGCACCTAGATGTTGCTTTGTAGGATTGTGCATATACCTTGAGACAACACTTACACTATAGGCTATATCAGGCCTTGAGTGTGTAAGATAATTCAAGCCTCCAACAAGGCTTCTATACATCTTCTGATCAGCTGGCTCAGTTCCATCAATTCTCTACAACTTTTCATTTGAATTCATAGGTGTTTGAGCAACTGCACAGTCCTCCATTTTAAACTTCTTCAACATGTCTCTTGCATACTTTTCTTGGCATAAGAATATGCCCTCCTTTCTCTGCTTCACCTCAAGCCCAAGAAAGTACTGTAACAAATGCAGATCAGTCATTTCAAACTTGCACATCATGGCTTGCTTGAACTCTTCCAACATATCTGGTGAGGAACTGAAATAGATTATGTCGTCTACATACAAACAGACCACAAGCCAGTCCTTGTTCTTCTTTTTCACATACAAGGTGGGCTCATTCTCACTCCTTTCAAAGCCATTCTTCAAGAAGAACTCATCAATTTTGCTATACCAAGCTCTAGGAGCCTGTTTTAAGCCATAGAGTGCCTTTTTCAGCTTGTACACCTTCCCCTCCTCACCAGATTTGACAAAACCTTGAGGTTGTAATACAAACACCTCTTCCTGTAACTCTCCATTGAGAAAAGCAGACTTCACATCAAGTTGAAAGATTGGCAAACCCCACTGTGCTGCTAGAGCTAGCACCACTCTAACTGTTTCAAGTCTGGCCACAGGTGAGAAAGTTTCTTCAAAATCCACTCCCTCTTGCTGTGCATACCCCTTTGCAACCAGTCTTGCCTTGAACTTTTGAACACTCCCATCTGTGTTATACAACACCCATTTCAAACCTATCAAATTCTTATCTGAAGGTAGACTGACCAACTCCCAAGTATCATTTTTCTGTATGCACTTCATCTCTTCTTTCATTGCCAATTGCCATTGCTTTTCTGCCTTAGCATCATCATAACTCTCTGGATCAGATGCTAGCAAAGCAAATTCACATCTCACACTCCTATCATAGACATCTGTCAATGATCTAAACTTTCTAGGAGGTGACTCATCTGAAGAATTCGAGGGAGATGAGTGATTACTGCTTGATGCACTTGACTGATGCACTGGAGTTGCTGGTGAGCCATTACCATGATCATCATCATCAATACTTTCAGTTTCAGAATCTGTGCTTGAACCATCCACAACCATAGGCTGACTTGCATTGTCCTTAGCTGTATCACCTTCCCATTTCCACTCACTTTCTTCATCAAAAACCACATTCCTACTTATGACAATCTTGCCACTTATAGGATTATACAGCTTATATGCTTTTGACTGCAAAGCATATCCTATAAAAACACATTTCTCAGCCTTATCATCAAGCTTCTGTGTTAGATTCACCAATGCATATGCAATGCATCCAAACACTTTTAAATGGCTCACTCTTGGCTTCTCTCCTCTCCACACCTCATGTGGAGTCATGCCCTGCACAACTTTATTTGGTGAGATGTTCAACAAGTACACAGCTGTTGCTACAGCTTCACACCAAAGTGTGTTAGGTACTTTCTTTGCCTTCATCATACTTCGTGCCATCTCTACCACTGTTCTATTCTTCCTCTCAGCCACTCCATTTTGTTCAGGAGTGTAGGGTGCAGTCATTTCTCTTCTAATTCCATGCTCATCACAGAATTTACAAAATTCAGTTGAAAGAAATTCTCCACCTCTGTTTGTTCTCAGTGCTTTCACTTTCTTTCCCAACTGTTTCTCAGCAAATGTCTTGAACTTCTTAAAGTTCTCAAAGGCCTCTGATTTAAGCCTTAAGAATGCCACCCAGCTTAGCCTGCTAAAATCATCTGTAATAAGAAGAAAGTATATACTTCCTCCCATTGACTCAACCTGCATTGGACCACATAGATCTGCATGAAGTAGCTCCAAGCAGTCACTTGCTCTCCAGGCTAAGCCACTAGGAAATGACCCTTTGAACTGCTTTCCATAGACACACCCTTCACAAAACTCTAGCTCATCAATTCTAGGCAACCCATGCACCATACTCTTGGTGCTCAACATCTTCTTACTCTGAACATTGAGATGACCATATCTCTGGTGCCATAGCTGTGCTTTATCACTTGCTTTAGCAGTCATTGCACTGCTCATCTTTGAGGCAAGATCAAGTGGGAACATCCTGTTCTTAGTCATTGATACACTGACTACTATCTGATCACTTTTCTTCTCTCTGATCACACACAAATCATCATCAAACAAAAGAGAATAACCTGTTTGCTGTAATTGCCCAACACTTAGCAAATTGTGAGCTAGACCTGGTACAAACTGCACATCAGTCAACACTTTCTCACTGCCTTGCACAGTCTTGATTGCAACAGTTCCTTTGCCTTCAACTTGCAATAGCTTGTCATCACCAACTCTCACTCTACTCTTCTTTGACTCATCAAGCTCTTTGAATAACTTCTTAGAGCTAGACATATGGTTAGGGCATCCACTGTCTAGATACCACATGTCCTTCATAGAGTCTGCAGTTGAGGTTAAGGCCATGAATAACCTGTCCTCATTTCCCACACTTTCAGAGTAATTTGCAGGCTTACCTTCATTCTCTTACTTATCCCAACACTGAACTTCCTTGTGACCATATCTTTTATAGTAGTAACATTTGATGTTACTTTTATAAGATCTTGAATCACTGCCTTGTCCTCGGCCAGATTCTCTACCTTGATCTCTCCCTTGATCACTGCCTTGGCCCCTTCCTTGGCCATTTGAACCTCCTCTTCCTTGACCTCTACCACCACGTCCTCTCCAACTCCCTCTACCTCTACCTCTGTAGACACCCATGTGACCTCCTCTACTAGAAGAGCTGTCACCTTTACTCTTGGAAGTTTCTTCCTTGACCTGAAGCAACTTCTCATCTTTAACTTCACTACCTCTACTGAGCCTATCCTCATGAGCTTGTAGTGAACTGGCTAACTCTTCAAACCTGTAGGTAGAGAGATCTTTGGACTCTTCTATTGCAGCCACAACATGATCATACTTCTTTGTGAGACTTCTGAGCACCTTACTCACAACCTTCTCAGTGCTCACCTCTTCACCATAAGTTCTCATATGGTTCACCAACCCTGACACACGAGATAAGAAAGCTTGAACTGTCTCTTTCTCCTGCATATTCAAGGTTTCAGTCTTTTCTGAGAGCATGTAGCTTCACAGTTATGACTTTCTTGTCA
Source organism: Persicaria maculosa (assembly GCA_963922045.1). Taxonomy (NCBI): domain Eukaryota; kingdom Viridiplantae; phylum Streptophyta; class Magnoliopsida; order Caryophyllales; family Polygonaceae; genus Persicaria; species Persicaria maculosa. The sequence goes on from OY998262.1 coordinate 57,236,890, forward strand.
CCCATATACTCTTGCTTGAGAACTTCCCATGCTTGGTGAGATGTTGTTGATGCTGCAATTCTTGGAAAGATTTCATCATCTAAGGCCGACTGAATCATAAACAAGGCCTTAGAATCTTTCTTTCTTTTCTCCCTCAACTGGTGGTCTGGCTCTGCAGGCTCTGCATCCTCAAGTCCTTGATCCACAAGACTCCAAATCTCTTGAGATTTGAAGAGAGTAGTCATTTTTAGACTCCAAAAATGATAGTTACTCCCTTTAAACATTGGCAATTGTGGATTGCCAATATTTCCACTTCCATTGTTCTGCATTTTGATCAAGATACAATGAAGTGTTCACTCTTGTGTTTCCCTTTGTGTAATTATGAACTCACACCACTCTTTTCCCTTGACAGAACCCGAGTGCAAACACTTTGTTTGCTCTGATACCAATTGTTAGAATACAATTGAGGATCAAGGTCTTAAACACACATAAACAACACACCTGCAGCTGTTGATCTTTGTCGACAGAGGAGCACAGACAAGGGAAGAACACACACAACACATTCAACAATAGCCACACCTTTGATTGAATTGAAAACTGATTACATACACCTTACACTTCATAACTGCTCCTTCCACTACCTTAAGCACTACACCACTAACTCTTAACTGCATAACTGTAGCTACACTGAACATCAAAACTAAGACTCCCTAACTGTCGACTAACAGCTAGTCCTACATTACATAACCGACTTGCTAAGCTAACATAACTTAGAGGCTAACATAACTAGAGAATTTGATTACATTTTAACACCATGGTTAGGCTCCTCATCAGACTATGTAAGGAGGGAAGAGCCCTAGTCGGTCTTCGAGAAACGCTCCGAATCCTCCACCATATCCTTACACCGCAATCCAACGAGCTGAAGGAGATGATCGTATCGGAGCCGGACATCGTAACCTCGATCACATGGGTGCTAACGACCCGAGCGACCGACGACGACGCAGCCCTGCGGGCCCACGCGGTGATGGTGATGCAAAAGTTCGTAGAGGTCTCAGGTTCGATCCTCAACGAGAGGCTCGACGCCGCCTTCTTCAAGGGCATGGTGGGGTTCATAGCCCTGATTCGGAGGCCGAGGAAACAAAAAATCTCTCGTCCAAAAGGCCACTAAGGCAGCCCTTCGGGTGCTGATCGCCGCTGCCCAGTGGGCTCGCAACCGAATGGTGATGATCTCGGCGGGTGCAGTCCACGCGCTGATCGAGCTTGAGCTGGGCGGCGCGTGTGAGAGTGCAAACAAGGACAAGAAGGCGACGGAGCCCGTCTTCCGCCTGCTGGCGCAGTTCTGCGGGTCGGCGGACGGGAGGGAGAGGTTCCTAAGCCACGCGGCGGGGATTGCGATGGTGGCGAAGAGGCTGCTGAGGGTGTCAGCGGAGGTGGACGAGGCGGCAGTGCAGATACTGGCGATGGTGGCGAGGAACTCGGCGGGGGTTTCAACGGAGATGCTGAAGGTAGGGGCGGTGACGAAGCTGTGTATGGTGATGCAGGCGGATTGCGAAAAGGGGTTGAAGGATAAGGCGAGGGAGGTGCTGAGGATGCACTCTGTGGAGTGGAATAACTCGCCATGTATACAAATGTACCTCCTCACAAGATACCCTACTCTCCATGTTTGAGTTAGCAGCCAAAATTAATTAAATCAAGATGGCTCATCCTCATCCTATAAAGTTTGTGAAAAATAATTAATGCAAAAGGAGTTGATAGGAGAAGAAAAAGTTTTTGAAGAGATCTCTTTGAATTGTAAATTTCATAAAGGGTAGTTGCTAATTGGTGTTCTTTTTCCATCCAAAGTTAAAATAGTTTAGGAGTAACTTAGGGACGAGGGTGATGACCTACAAGCTAAAGTTATGTGCGAGGTTGACGACGGTTAAGAGACTATCTTCGTGGTTAATATTATGAATCTAGTCCATATTTAATTTAAGATTTATTAATCAATAATTTAACCTTTTTTCCGTTGAATTACTTAATGTTAGCCCATTGTATCTATATCACATAAGATGCGTATAGCAGCCCTGAGAACAAACCCTCTAGAGAGTTGTCAAACATCTCAAATATCTATCCCTAATTTTCTACCTCTGCCCCAAATCGAACCAGTTTTTGGCCAAATCAACACCTCTAATGCTTCTTTTGTCGGATCTTTCTCAGTGTAATCGTCTTCCCCTGAGTTTTGAGGCCGGTCTCTCCTGATTTCGGTCTTTGAATCTCAATGGTGTTCGGTGGTGGGGTTTTGGATGTCCTTCCGCCTTCCTCCTTGTTATCCTCTTCCAGGTGCCGCTCATACTCCTCGCCGCCGCGGCTCGCCTCTGCTGGGGCTGGTGATGCTGAGTTTTTTGGGCCGTGGGTTGTGTCGGGGCCTGGATCCGGTGTAATCGGTAAGCCCCGTGCCATTGGGTACCAATTTCTGGTTACTCTTCTCCAATCGAGTCTCTTTGTGTCTCCTTCATCCTTGTTGTGTTCCCCTTGGTGGTGGTGCTCTCGATGCGGGAGGGTGGTCGTCCGGAGACCCGTCGTGTTGATGTTTGGTGGAGGCTTTCTGATTGAATTTGTTAAAATCTTTGTCTACGTCGCTTGCTTGTTAACCTCCGGGGCGTTGGAGGTGTTCGTTGTCAGTTTGGTCCGCCCATCCTGGTTTCGCCCCTCCTTCTGCCGCCGACATGGCTCCTTCCTCCGGTAGCCCTGCTTGGTGTGCAAGGATGTCTCCCCGCCTTGCACTCCACGTTCTGCTGCTGGCAGGATCTGACTTTTGCTTGTCGTGCAAGGTCATTTTTGTGCCTTGCACTCCAAGTCCGAAGGACTAAATAAAAATTAAAATAAATCGATCACTGCTGGCCTAATTTACTGGCTCCTTGGGTACTTTTTTATATAATTTTTGTTAAAAAATCTTTATATATATATATATATATATATATATATATATATATATATATATATATATGTTATATTTATATTACAAACCCATCCGAAAGGATTTGACAAAATTCCCGAAAGGGTTTGACAAAACTCTCACCCGAAAGGGTTTGGCAAAACTCTCACCCGAAAGGGCTTGTCTGAAACCCGCAAGGGCTTGACTATTTTCTTGTAGGTGAAATCTTGTTGGCGTTTTGTTCGAGCAGCTTGCGGCTCTACTTTCGATGTTTCTTGGAGGTCTTCTGCTTAGTTGGGGGCGTGGAGTCTGGAGTCGGGACTGGCTGGGGTCGAGGTGGTGCGTTCAGGGCGACTCCATTTCCCGGACAGAGTTTCCTTGGAGTTTCGTCTGCACTACCCACAGGAGATAGAGTCCTGCTGTACCGCTGGCCCGCGGTGCCACTGTTCGGTGGTGCTTGGCTTCGTTCTTCGTCGGCTTCCTCAACTTTCTTGGAGTTGGTCTTCTTGGATCGTTCTGTTGTAGAGTTTTTACTGCTTGTTTCATTCCGCTTATTTTCTGTATTTCTGTATGTTTAGGTTGTACGTTTGACGGTTCTCCGTCTGCCGACTTTGTCGGCCTCTCGTTGAGTCAGGCCTGTCTGACCTTCGAATTTTTACCTAATCAAAAAAAAAAAAAAAAAAAAAAATCACATAAGATGCGTGCTAGATGTATTAATCATTTTTCTCTCCTTCTCTAAACTCACAGAAATGTGCGCTTAGAATGCAACCACCCAAGCCTGCTAAAATTAGGGCGTTTATGAGCCGAGTAGCTCGAGGTTGGAATTATTCTGCAACAGCCATGTTGGAAATGATCCGACCAAGCCATTGCTAGAAAGGTCAATGTACTTTAGGCTGGGTTGGTTGAAGAGTAACTTCGGGAATGTTTGCGCTGGAACAATCAAGTTACAATGACCTAACCCAAGAGAAATCAACTTGATGCTGGATAGACGTAGCGAATCTTCAATTTTTACTTGCAGTGCATTGTCTGAGAGAGAAAGACCTTGTAGCCGCGAGTGGTTCATCAAGTAACTTAGAGACAATCTTCCTCGAAAAGAGTTGCCCGAGATAGATAATTCCTGCAAGGATGGAAGGTTGATAAACTGTGGCAAAGTTCCGGTGCAAAGATTACCCGAAAGATCAAGAACTTGTAGGGATGTAAAGTTCCACAAACACTGTGGAATGGGAACATTGACATGACTCCCATCAAGTGTCAGCCGTTGAAGTTTTCTTAATTTGCATAGGCCTGTATAATTAAATCAACAGACTATCCATTAGAATATAGAAACTTTAGCATACAAAATAACAAGTTGGGAATCGATCCATATGGTTTTAATTTGAATTGAAATGGATTAATGTTACCTTTAGGCTTAGTGAGATCATAAAAACTATTGTTACTCAAGTTCAACACTTGCAACTCCGTCATGTTAGCAAGTACTGTAATTAAGAAATTAAGGATAATGAGGATTATCTTATAGGCTGAAGTGATCCACATACAAGGACAAAAATGTGAGCAAATAGAAAAGTACGTCAAGGGACATCAATTACGTTTTACCTTGACCTTGTAATTTTTCACATATATAATTGCCACTTAAATCAAGCACCTGCAACTGCTTCAATTGTGTTATATCTGAAATAAAATAGACAAATAATGAAAAGGAGTTCAAGATCTTATTGGGAGAGTGATGCATGAGTATACCATATGTTATGTGCTCCAACAACTTTAATGAAAAACATAGTTAGTAGGGGCTTAGAAATTCTGTACCGCATTAGACCATCCTTTATTCTAGGTATAGGCATATTATATGGCCTCATCGCGGTCTGTAGGGCCCGCAGGCGTCTCCGGGTCTGACTTCATGGATAGTGTTAGGTACTTGCTCCTTGCTTGTTCCATGCTTCTATGACGACGGAGAATCCTCCTGGGCGAAAGCGAAGAACCGGTCTAATCCGCTAACTTGGCTAAATGGTAGTTAATTCCACCTATGATTTGGTTTTGACCCGGCTCTGCCGTGGCATGTTGTATCTAAATTTTGTTTTCCGCTCTATTTCTTGAAATGAATTTTACGACTTAGTCATTAGGACAGGTTAAGGGTACCCAACGGCCCTACAATGATTTTGGAGTTCGAAATCCTTGCTTTCATATTGATCCTTAAAAGAGGTTTGAAATCTCGACCCGTACCTGGATTGCAAGATCAGAACGAAGGTATCCGACCTTCGAAACGTAACTCGGGTATTTATATATGGGTCGTTACAGTTTACCGTCAAATATATCCTTTTAATTTGTTGAGGAATAAAAATTTAATTGTTCAATCGAGAGAATGTATTGTTGTGGTGAACCCTAACTCTTGAATTTTTTTTTATATCATATTATTTACAAAAAACTTGGTCTTTATAATTTTTCTTATTTTTTGAGTTGGGTGGCGGGAGAAAGGGGGTTTAATTGACCATTCACTCTCTATCTACTAAGCTAACTAAATTTATGATTTATTACCTTTTTTATACTATTTGAGTCATGAAACTAGTAAAAATTATAAAAATTACAATTCAATCTATTTTTTTTTTTTTTGTTTTTTCTTCCCATCCAAGGAGAGTGGTACAACTTTTTATCCTCACGAAACTAATAGAATGTGTGACGTTCTTGGCTCATATTGAATAATATAAGTAAGCACGTTTTATGCATTGTGAGGTTTTGGAAGATAGCACATAATTTTAATTGGCTACATATCATCCATTGAAGATAGAAATAAGAGATAAGGTGGGACAGGCGAACCATAGCATGCATTGAGATATACATGCATAGTTAATTTGTTGAATGTGCCCCTGTATAAAACATCATAAATCCATGATATTGGATTGCGTTGTTCCCTAATCTTTGTCTGCATTTGTACTAGTGATTCTGTGAATGATGGTGATATTAATCTTTGTCTGCATTTGTACTCGTGATTCTGTGAATGATGGTGATATTAACTGACATGCAGCTTCCTGCAACTCGAGTTATATAGCCAAAACTTAGTCGTAGAAAGAGTTCTGGCGATGCAGTGCGCCCTGCATCAGAGGAAAAGGTTCTCGTCCTCTTATGATTGTTCTTCAGTTTGGGTAGTTGTAAGGTTCTTATAATTGAAATGGATTCTCATGGTTAAATAATTCTCTGATTTTATTTTGGTCTTTTCTCAGTCCACATGAATGAAAGAACATCAATCAGACTCTTAGAGCATAAGTCATGTGCATTATCAAGCTAAATGTGTGCACCTCTTAGTAACTTTCATTACCAATGTGAAGTAGTGCTATATTTTTAATTAATGTAAAAAACGGAATAACGTATTCCATATTTTCTTGTGAAAAAGCTTTAGTAGAAAACTATATAAAAGTATCTTTATCTTTCTCTAATGAGTAGATCGAACTAGTAAGCTGAACTGCACCCTGATCTCTTTGTACAATGAGTGGGGTGCGAACGAGTTCTGTCTTTCAATTTGGCTTTTAGTTTTGACAATCATAAAAGAATATGACCCCTTAAAATAGTTCATTTTTCTTTCTTGTTACGGAGTTTGAATGAGGAAAACCTGATGCCCAACTCTTCTTAAGATCGGTAAGCATCAGAATTATCATACAACGTCAACCCAATCAAGATGGACAGCAATGTTAAGCGAGAGTCTGGAAACACTGCCTATGACTCCAAATCCGACGAACCTCAAAATCTTGATCCTGAAAAACTACCTACTCCTCTATCCATGACTTGACACGAAGAGCGGAAGATGCGACATCTAGAAAATCACTAGTAGATATCCTATATGTGAGGGGTCTCGATAAGACCAGCTTCTCTTATAGCGCTCTAGCTCCCCTTACCTCGTCGATAACCTTTACGACCGGTATCATATTCAGGCAACATATATCTCCAATCGGAATGCAACGTTGGCAGCTCTCACTCTTTCGCATTCCCTGTGTAAAGACTAAACTACCCCTGTCTTATACACATTACAAAAGGCCCAATCTCATATGGTTACTAATCCTGCTGAATTTCAGTGGGGGTTCCGAGGTTGTCAACTAATCCCCCACGGGTCTAAATCCTAGCCAGCATGTAAAGGACACGGATCAGTTAGCTAAGCGGCAAGCCACCAACTCGTAGCCTCACCCAAACCAATGAAGTCTTGAAAAGACACAAATTATACAAATTGTGTAAAAAGAAGTGGAATTTGAACTCTTGATCTCTTGCAAAGCTCACCTCCCTCTTACCACTAGAGTAAGAGGTCATTGATGATTCTCTTATTCATTAACAAATATCTTGATCACGCAGTGCAACATTATGTACATGATCACACAATGTGTTACATTTTTCCAAAAATATCCAACACGATCACAACATTATGTCATTGGTGATTCTCTTACGTGGGACATGTCACATGCATGTAACATTTCGAGCATCGATTATTCCAGTACGTAGTATTATATATATAACAATAAGAATTAACCAGTCCAAATCACCTACGACCTTATTATGTTAAGTATAAATTTATGCATATCAATATAATTTAGGGTATAAAACCTAAAAATAATGGGTTAGCTTGACTGGGGATTAACATGTTGGCTGGGGGAGGGTCAAGTCTGATGTGTCTCTAGCGGGGAAAAAAAAAAATTGCATATATTTGATATTTTTAAGGTACTGTAACATTTTTAAATTATATTAGAGATAAAAGTGCTAACTAACTCAAGTGGTAAAAGAAGGATGTAAGGGGGAAAGGAAAATCAAAAGGTTTGTGTTCAAATCTCAACTCCTTAACTTTTTATTTGTTTTACCATGTCATTAATTCTTCTTGATTTCTCTCTATATTTTTTTGTTTCTATCAACTATTTCATTTAAAAATATCATATTTATGTTAAAATTATACATTTAATATTTTCTTTCAGTATTGATTTTAAAAGTAATTATTCGTCATTTTTTTCTATATATTTTGTTTCTCTTCTATTTTTTTGGTCACTCTCAACTATTTAAATACAAAAAATCATTAAAAAATCACAATTTTAGTGTTTTTACAATTTTTTTTTAAATCTTTTTAATAAGTATACACGAAAAACAAATTACAAAATTTTTTAAACACCCCAGAATGAAATCCTGACTTCGCCACTCCGGATCGATAATGACCATCTTTTTCGACCAATTTCATATACTAGGCTTGAATTCGATGGATCATATATTTCCGACTTGGGATAATTCATCATTTCATATTGATCTCAACATGCAAAATCAATCCTAAGAAACCCCGTGAACACATATTCCAAGTAAGAGTAAATATGGGGGGTGTTATATGGTACGATAGTGAAAATTGATTCGTAATCGTATTATAAAAACAAAAGCATGTTATATGCATGTGGGTGTAGTACGATAGAGATAAGGTGTGGGACAAGTGATCGAAGCATAGCATAGTTTGTTGAATGTACACCAACTATTTAAGTAGCAATATGTGTAAGATGAGTTTCATCATATTCATATCTATCAATCAGCAAGCAAGCATATTCTTAATTCCGATCAACAAATCCAATCAAATCTCAAATCCAAAAAAGATGGAAGGCAAAGCTGTGATTTTGGGTGCTCTTATAGTGAGCCTTGTTTTGGCTCAATTTCAAGTGGAGGCAAAAACCTGCTGCCCGAGTACCGGTGCGAGAGACATATATAATCAATGTGTCGTAGGGGGCGATTACAATGAGTATATATGTTCCAAATTGTCAGGATGTATAATTCAATCTTCCAGCACTTGCGAACCGCCTTATACTCATGATATTCTCGAAAACTCTTGTAAACCTCCGCCCATCGATCACTAGCGCGCTATTTCTATTCATTATTAGTACTCCGTATATATTAATGCAATTAACTTGTACTGAATTGTGCGTTTTCACCCCATCAATTCAATTCAAGGTGATGTCTGCGGTATCGGGTGTTGCCCATGCTTAGGTAATATATATTAATTTCATATATTTTACCTAATTAATTTTTAACTATATATATTTGTTACAAGTGGTTTTGTTTTTCTGGTTATAATTGTAACTTTTTTGGTGTGGTGAATGTAGGTGAAGTTGCGAATAAAGCTATGGACAAGGGTTTTATTCGTGAACTTGGAATTGCATAAACAACGCATATGCAGGGAGACATCACGTGCGTTAATGAATGCATATATAATGTGCACATAAGCGTACGGTGGTCGTGAGTGTTATTTTTAATTTCAATAAATGTCATATATATGTGACAATTAAGTATGTGCATTATCTAGTCGATCGGCCTCTAGTGCTGGTATTTATGTATGCTAGCCTATAGTGCTAGTAATATTAGTGATTTTCTATCCAATAAAAGAGTACGTGTGTTTATTAATTACCTTTTCTCTCTCTTCTACGATTAATTATTTTCCTTTTCATTTACATCTCATGTTAAAATAACATTTAGAAAAGAACTTTTGACCCCCAAATTAATTAAGGAAAACAAACAATGGCAAAGCGGGCTTATCTAGCTCCGAAATGAAGAAACAACCCTGACTCTTTGAATTGAACAAAGGAAGAGACAAAGTAGAAGAACGATCAATATAGCAAAATAGATGTGCATTTTGACAAAGAAAACAAGACAAAATATTAATTACGTTTGGAGAGTGTCGACGGATCGATGATCGATCATCTCAGAGGCACCTGCCCACTAAGCAATAAACGTATATATATTATACTGGTATGATTAATAGTATTATTGAGTGAGTCTAAATAACTCACCTAGACCTCTAATACCAAAACCTCGTAAACTCAAACAATCCACCTCAAGTAATCCCCTAATCCAAGGCACATATATAATTAAGCATCAGTTAAGTGCATCTAAATACATAATGACACAACCACACAATCATCATGTTCACACCAAGTCGATCTCGATTTCCAACACACTCTCTCTCTATGCAATTAGTTAAGAGGGTAATAATTAAAAAATTTAACAATGTACCTCGAACTATAAATGGGCTAGTGACTACATTCATTTCGTTGTGTTGAACCCTAACTATAAATGGGCAAGCACGGATATTCTTCCTATCAAATATCAATAAATCAAATCCGGTCCAAAAGAAATGGATAATGTTATAATCTGTGGAAGAATAAGAGAGTAGAGAGGATGAAGAGAAAGAGAGAGAGAATATATATATCTCTATTGCATGTGTGTCTTCTCTAGAAGGGTTAGAATGCCTTATATAGGCAATGAATACATGAGGATAAGACCCTCATAAAGTCATTAACCCTTTGTTTTTTCACATGTGAGAGTTTAGATAGGTGAAGCGATGGAAGGTGAAACATCCATCATAAATGGTTTCATAACACACCCCCTTGGATGTACACTTCTAACATTACAAACTACATGTCTCGTTAAAAACCTCGCCTACTATGATTTTGATGTAGACATCCTTTTGATTGATGATCATCATATTCTCATAGGCTCTTTCCACTGCTGGGGAATCATATACAAAGAGCCTAGTAATCTCCAACACTTCTGGGTGTACTTGAGTCACTTGATATTCATTGAGTTGGAGTTACTTCTGAAACTTGCAAATGAGCTAGTATTTGTGACTTTGTCACTTTCTTGGCCTTTAATAAATGCTTTCAATGACATATTTGCTAAACGATATAATCATTTCATTTATTAAACTTCTGGTTCACTTGTATTTATCGTGGATATTAAAAGATAGAGAAGTTGCTTTCGTGCAATCTCTTTCTTAATTGTCTCATTTCCTCTCCCCCTAAATACCGAGCATTTGATCACCATTATAAAGCTCTAGGTATTTGATATCAATAGTGTAAAGGCTCGGGATTTTAAATTCTAAATTCACGGAAAAAGGAAAATCAAAATGAATTTTTAAAGCGGAATTCAAAAGAAAAACTCATTCTAAATTTAATAAATTGAACTTTAAAATTTTAAAGCGAATTCCGGCCTAATTTTAAACTTTTAAACAAAGATCCCATCTTATTTCACCAAATTTCATCCAATTCCAACTCATCTTAAGGTTATACAATTGTGATAAATCTTATCCCCTTTCTCTCAAGCCTTTGCTCCCCCATTTTAGGCAAATGGTCAAAGCTCCTTCTTCCCCTTTTGTTTTGTTCGGTAGTAGCAGTAGGAGCATAAGCCCCTTCCTCTTGTTTCATATTTGCCTATTGCACACTTCCCCTCTCCTTTTCAAGTTTGAGCTCCCAGCAATCCAAAACCCACAGCTCACACCAAGAACGCAACCCTCCCTCTGTTTTCGAAAATCCAATGAGCCGAGTGCACAGCTCCGCCTTCTTTGAGTCCTCCGAGTCTGAGCAGCAGCACCTCCGCTATTTCCTCTGAAGTCGGGAGCCCAGGAGCAGAAGTCGACTACCCTGTTCCAATCCGAAACCACCGGTGAGCTTCTCTCCCTCTCTTTTGTGTCGAGAACTCGAAAACCATTAAAAGCTTCACCTTTGTAACCCTTACCTCCTTCCTTGGAGCCACGAGCAGCAGCAGTAGCCGGAGGAGCCTGGAGGCCGAGCGTGAGCGCAACCTTCGATCCTCCTTCCCCTCTTTCGAATTAAAAAGGTAAAGACCCGATTTCTTGCTCCTTCCTCTCCCTTTCGCCTCCAAACGCACAAAAGGTCCCTCCTTTAACCCCCCACATCTCTTCCAGGCTTCATCGCTCGAAGAATCGCACTCGACGCAGCCGAACGCGCCTCGTCGGAGCTCCGAGTTTTCCGGCGGGAACGACGACCACTCGGTGAGCTATTCCTCCTCCTTGTTTGGTCTATTTTGATCCGTTCTGAGCGTTTAGTCGGGGATGGGGCCAGAGAGTTGGTCGGGCGAGGGTCACCGGAGCAACGCCCCTCCTCTTCTCCCTTCTTCTCCCGACGCTGCTGCTCTATCTTGAGCGCTTGGAGAGGATGGGTCACAAGACCCGTTTCTTTTCTTTCCTTCTTCTTTCACTTTCGGGTTGGGCTTGACCCGAATGTCTAATACGGGTTATATCACTTTTTATCTGGGTTTTGTTGGGAGAGTCTGGATCCGGTTCCACCATTCCGGGTTGGGCCTATTTTTCCGGGTTGAAACCCTTGGGCCTGGTTTCTTTTTTTTGGTGTTGGGAAATTGTTGTTGTGTTAAAATGACATGTTGTTTATACATTATATTATATGACTTCTATTACTATGTAAATATGATTTTATAAAATAAAATATAGTTTCTGAAAATATTATATATATATTACAAACTTGTTTTCTTTAAAAGCAATATTAATTGGGGATGTATTATTTTATAATGTTTATATAGTGGTATTTGTATTTGGGAAATATGATATTATTAGAGGTTGCTTTGAAAATGTGAAATTTGGAATTTTAAAGTGAATCGTCATTTATTACTGGGTTTTGGCCAATTATGATTTGAGGAAATATTTTAAAAATGAGTCGACTTAACTTGAGATTTAAGAGTTGGAAACTTTGGGAAAATGAGATAAGACGGAATGATCGAAAATGAGATATGTGAAGTTATATGTGATAGTTAGGGGCGCCTTGTGTGATTTAGATAGACTTATGCATTTTATATATTTCTTAGGTGATTGTTGCTTGTTGGACTCCGCTTGCGTTATCTTTTGCTGTTCGGCATTTCAGGTAAGTTCCCTAGGGGGCTTACTCAGGTTGGACATTCATGCCTGTTGTTGCATTTTATGTTAGGTGTTGCATATGCATAAAAGCATGCCATGTAGTATCCTGTTTAGGTTGCACTAATTGAATGAGCATCTGCTTACTTTATGCGTTTGAAACAGAACGGCCGTTATCTGTGATAGTCCTAGAGTCTCTGCTGGGGTCATAGGGTAGCCCAGCCTCATCGGGTACCCTGAGTCAATCGAGTCATGAACTTCCTTATATTATGAGATGCCTGCGGGCTTTATTGTGGAGCGGGTTAGGCATGCGTGCCCCCCGATTATGATGGAATGCATTCACGAGCTGGCCAGTCTCTGCCCTATCGGAAGGGGGTGGAGGTAGGAGAGGGATATGCCATTTGGCATTGTCTTGGGCCCTTTACAGTATTTTTGCACATTATTATAACTAGGAGCATGCTAGTGTGTTTGACTTTCGTACTGCATTAGAGCATCTTTATTAGGTATAGCACATACTATGTGGCCTCAGCGAGGACTGCCGGTCCCGCATGAGTGGCTCGATCTGACTCCTTTCCCCGTTCTTTTTTTAAGGTATTTTCTGCAGATCTTGTTTGCTCCTTGCTTCTGTGACAGGAAACCCTTTGGCGAATCGAAGAACCTAGCTAATATTATAACTTGGTAAAATGTTAATCACTTGCTTATGATTTGGTTTGACCTGGCTTTGTCGTGGCATTTGTATCCTAGTTTTGCTTCCGCTTTACTTTCGGTTGAATTGGATTTTGCGACATAGTCTTAGGACAGGTAAAGGGTACCCAATAGCCCTTCGAGGTTTTAGGGTTTGAAATCCCTCTTTCTACTAATCTTAAATGAGTTTGAAACCTCGACCCGTACCTGGATTGCAAGATCCGAACAAGGGGTTTTATCCCTTGAAACGTAACCCGGAAATCATAATTCTGGGCCGTTACAAAGATGGTATCAGAGCTGAGGTTGTGCAATTCGGGTACAAAAGGGTCGAGTGTATGTTTTGGAAAACCGCCCATGAATTTCGAAGGATTTGGAAGTGTTTTAAAGGGGCAAAATGAACTTAAGATGCCTATCCGAAATTGGACTAAGTAATGAACTCGACTTGTAATAAAAGAGGAACACCGACCAAAAAGGGGACGCGAGTGGGTAGTAAATGCGCTAGACCACCCCTATTGGGTGTAGTTGGGAACGGTAGGCAAAATACCAGCTTGTTCTTTACAGATGGGTTGGGAGAGTCCAAGGAGATCATTATGAGTGTTATTGACTGATTCTATGCTGAGTGCTTGATGTGCTAAAGTCTGATTGGTATGTCTAACAATTAAATATGTATTGACTGATCTGTGCAAACGGGATAGTGGGAGTACCCTTGTTTCTGTGTGGTCAAACTCAGCTTGTATGGAACAGCCCATTCCTCTATATTTGTTGACCCTTTGACGCTCCTATTGAGTCTTTCTCCCGGATGTCAGTGTCTTCCATGGGGAAACGGGTTGGTAAACACATTGTGTCGGAATCATGTATGGGGATGAAGATTGTCTGAGTGAGTATTGGGAGGTGGTTCTTGATGACATTTTGAGTCAAAAGTAAGGTGTCTTGGGGCTGTCTTTCTTGACTTTTATGATGACCAACCAGTGTCTCCTTACCATAAAGATTCGTACCGGAGTCCCACGGGAATGAGGGGTGAAGAGTCAATTGGGAAAGGTCAATGATTGCCCTTAGGAATCTATGTCGAGTTGTCTTAATTGCTCTGTCCATGATTGTGTGATTCTATATGTACTACTTCTTGACTTACGGATCGATCCTTAATGTGAACCTGTGCTTATGTGATTTGATGCTCATGATGACCATTGTATAGATTCGTGCTACAATTGTTATATCCATATCATCCCGACATGATCTATTTAGTATATTGCATTATCATACTAAGGCACGAATCTATATGTCATATGCTAGGAAGTTGTGTAATTTATGTTCTCCCTGTGAATAGGGTAATGATAGTGTGATCGTTAAATTTTGTTATCCTGACAAAGCAAGTTCCCTACTTGATACGTGTTACAACTTGATGTCAACATGCCCTATATGATACCTAATTCCCAATACATGTTATGATGATGATCTTTAATGTAAAATTCGCGGTTGTATGTCATTCTTTATCCATGTTGGTCACATTGCTTGGGTCTCATATTGCATCTCGCTTCTTGTCATGATTATGTGTCGTCTTCGCATCTTTAATTGGACTGTTGTAAGGATCGTACTACTGATTGATTAGAAGCATGAATGTCATGATATGAGACGATGTGATTATTGCTTCCTCCCGGATTAGGTCCATGGTAGTGTGATGAACTGCCTTTGTATGAATGTCATAAGATGATCTCCTCAGCATGAATGACTAAATTAGTAGTTTTTATTTTGATCCTTCTATTTGAAGCGATATCTGGGTAAATGCATGCCTTATCCGATTGGTGGTTGATTTGGACCACATGCCCCGTATGCTAGTCATATTGCTTCGTTGCGCAGGCTTGTATTATGCATCGCTAGATCCCTCCCATGCTTTTATATCGATGGACCATGTTAACGTGATTTCTTACACATCGTTGTGTTAGTTAACCAAGTGCATGTATGTATCAAATGTCATGTTATGCCATTAGCATCATATAGGATCCTTGGTTGTGACTTGTGCGAATTTATACCTTGCTTACATTATTGCTGATTCTCTCTTGAGCTAGGTCCCTCATAGTGTGATCCTTCCCTCTTTCTATCATCTTGAAATGTCTTACTCGTGCAAATTAGATTGATGTTGAATTCGATGATCGATTGCTTTCGGTGATGGTTTATCATAGCATGCTTACATGTTATCACTCGGTAGTGTTTCCCTATTACGTTATGAATTCCTCTTGTGCTCGCATAGATGTATGATTTGGCACCTCGCATGATCACACACCACGTTATATCATTTCGTATATGCATGACGCGTGAATGTTAGAATGAATTTAGTCGAGTTACCTTGATTGTGGTCATGATTCGATATGTGCTAGTAGTATCATGTAGGCCTTATGATTTCCAATATGACTCGCTAAATGATTACCTTTCGTACTTGTTCTATAATGGGATAGTTATTGTACCGTTTTCTGTGCCCTATGACTGCTCATTCCTAACATGATTATGATCTATCGCCCGTGATGTTTCCCTTGTTACTCTGTGGTGACCTCTCTTGCTTTCATGAACTCTAGGTTGAACTCATTAAATGGCTCTTGACTATACCCCTGCCTTGTCGTGTATCGCTAGTATTGTTCAGGACCTATGATTTCTAAATGTATCTCGTCGTAGGATCACCTGTCGTTCTTAACCTACTATATGATCATTGTTGTCAGATGTGATAGTTACTATGCTGCTTTTATGTGTTCTCGTATGATGCTTCGGCTGATTGTCATGATATACCTCGTTATGTTATGTTTGATCTCAATTGTTGATGAGTATACCATGTTCGTGCATTGTTCATATACATGATGTTTGTCATTCTCGTTAAGCTCTTCATGACCATTACTGGCTCCGCATATCTTACTTGAAATTGCTAGACATATCTGTTTCACTGGAATAAAAGGCTATTAGCTTATCTCACATGCATCCGTGTAGAATTCGATTATGTCTTTGGATTGAATATGCATGTCGTTCTCCTTGAGACAGGTACATGTTAGTGTGGATTAATGTGACTGATATGCTCCATGCTGAATTCATTTTGCTCGTCATCATTGTAACCTAATAGACTTTCATAAGGGCATCGTTGTATTCTCGGGTCGTAGTCTTGTCTCCAGTCTGGTCGTCTTAGCCTTGATCTGTGTTTGATTCCGAAAGGAACGTTGGGTTGTCCGCTCTTGTCACTCCCCTATCTTTGCTAACTTGGAGTCATGCACGATACATTGGGTGAGCGACTGCTTGAAAGAGAAAGGAAGTTGCATAGCGATAGAGTAGTGCGGCGGAAGCGTGGGCCCATAACCCACAAGCCTCATGATCGACGGTGTTGGTGGGACAGGTATGTTCGAGGATTGCGGCTATCGAGTACGATATGACTTGCAGGCGGAAGTGTCCTCCGTTTGAATTGCTAACCTTTCTGAATATGTTGATAACTATGTTGCACTGCTTTGATGATGACATTTATGTGTTCATGTGCTGACTTGGTAATAATTGTTGTCTGATTATCTATTGTTTACGATGATATGATCCGGTGCCTTACATTTCTAATGTACATGATGTCTTGATGCGTTGATGCTTGAGTTGCTAAGCATGATCTAAATTCGTTACCTATAAAATGTGAACTGCAAATGCTGAGAAACCTGGACTGTCTATTAGATAAGGTTATGATGAAACTTGGTAGCTTGACTTGATTATGTTCATATGTGATGTTCGCAATGATTATTGAGCATGATGATAGACTGAGACTTGTTGAACCTATGAAGTTAGGTTGATAATGCTAGTTGATATGATGTAGACCTTATGCTTGATGATTTTCATGATTCCTTCTTCCTTAAACCTGTGGGTGAGGGTTCTCTTGTGGAGTGGTTGATGAGTGATAAAAGAATTCTAGGCGGTTAGGATGATCGATGGTATTTCGAGGTAAGACGCGAGAGAGGGGTCCATGTGGTTAGCAGGGTATGATGCTTGTGATGTCTTGAGTAGTATATGAAGTGTGGGGAATGACTTTCGAGAGTATTGAGGATATAGTATGAGAGGGTTCTCGGGTGTGAAGTTAGGGATAGGAGTTGGGTTCTTAGAGGTGGATGGTGTGTGAGAGTGCTTGATGGAATGAGGGGTGAGATTGGATTATCGAAATGAATTGAGATTTCTTCAGGGGATTTTGTCGGAGTTAAGTTTATTGAGTCTAGGAGAGGATTAATCTGGCTTGAGAGTGTAGATGGGTGAGTGGGGATTGTGTTTTATTTTGATTGGTATGATGTGAGGAATTTTCTTGATTTTGTGATTTATTTGTATCTGCTGGCATGATGTTAGATACCGACCATGATGAACCTGATATGGAATTACATGTTGATATGCAATATTAAAATCTAGTTTGTAGTGACAAATGTTATCATGATATATTGCTGCTCTGCTATGTTGCTTTAGGAGCATGTTAGGATGTGTTGTGATATGATATACGAGATAATGATGTGTTATTATGTGAAAGTGCGATGTTATATTATGTGGTAGTAAACATGATGTTGTATTATATGTTTAGCAAGCATGCTCATGGATATGTTACATCACGAATATGACTTTCAAAATGAATATGATTTGTATATATGAGATAATGATACCAGATTTCTAAATGATCGTTATATGGCATTGTGTTGAGTTAAGATGATGTTTGCTGAATATGCTGACATTCGATGACTGATATACTGTTTGACCTCCCCTTTCACGGAATCTTAATAACATGACTAGTTGTGTTGATGTGTTGACAATGAGTTTCATTCGTTGACTTTGTGATGAGGATGTACCTGTTATGACCTTGGTGTGATATCGAGATGTGTGTTATGATTTTGGCATAGATGCATATTATGACCTTTAGTATGATGTGGAGACGTTGATGTGATCTTGTGGAAATGTGCTGGCATATGTTTGGGACTTGTCATATGATGTACTCGTTGAGGATAGATTGGTTATGTGGTTATGCATTGCATATGGCTCGTGAATCTTGCTTGAATTGAGACTGATAGATTGATTTGATTCTGGAAACTAGGAAGAGAATATGGGATTAGCCCTTAGAGGTGGATGATTCCATCTCCGAGCTTCTGAATTTGATTGATTGTTATGCGGGAAACTGATTGGGTTGTTGGAAGTTTTTGACAAAATCTTGATTTGGAATGATTTGACTAGTTTGGGTGTAAAGTTACTTGATTAGACTTTGAATTTGAAGATTTGGACGATTTCTAAAAAGACTAACTTGGATTTTGAGAGACCGAACGCGATCGAAAATTTTCACGATTTTGAGACCAATCTTTTTCAATTGTGGGATCCCCTTTAAAACTTTTCAAACCCGAGCAAGTCTATGATACTTCACGAAGTGGATACAAGCATTTTATGAGGGCGCTTGTAGGATGCTTGCTAAGACCGAGTGATGACATTGTAGAACTTTTAGAGTCGTGTTACTTTCGAAAAGTCGAAGCAAGGATGTGATAGGGGCGCTTATTGCATACTTGTCAAGGCCAGTTGGAGATGTCACGACCGTGACTAGGATGTTGTGAGAATCCCGAAAGACGCAACCGAGATGATTACAAGATCCTTATACATGGTCCTTGGACTCATCAATTTGAAACTTCATCCCCTACTTTGTTTTGATTTTAGTCTCGGGGACGAGACTTGTTTTTAGAGGTGGATGATGTAAAGGCTCGGGATTTTAAATTCAAAATTCACGGAAAAAGGAAAATCAAAATGAATTTTTAAAGCGGAATTCAAAAGAAAAACTCATTCTAAATTTAATAAATTGAACTTTAAAATTTTAAAGCGAATTCCGGCCTAATTTTGAACTTTTAAACAAAGATCCCATCTTATTTCACCAAATTTCATCCAATTCCAACTCATCTTAAGGTTATACAATTGTGATAAATCTTATCCCCTTTCTCTCAAGCCTTTGCTCCCCCATTTTAGGCAAATGGTCAAAGCTCCTTCTTCCCCTTTTGTTTTGTTCGGTAGTAGCAGTAGGAGCATAAGCCCCTTCCTCTTGTTTCATATTTGCCTACTGCACTCTTCCCCTCTCCTTTTCAAGTTTGAGCTCCCAGCAATCCAAAACCCACAGCTCACACCAAGAACGCAGCCCTCCATCTGTTTTCGAAAATCCAATGAGCCGAGTGCACAGCTCCGCCTTCTTCGAGTCCTCCGAGTCTGAGCAGCAGCACCTCCGTTATTTCCTCCGACGTCGGGAGCCCAGGAGCAGAAGCCGACTGCCCTGTTCCGATCCGAAACCACCGGTGAGCTTCTCTCCCTCTCTTTTGTGTCGAGAACTCGAAAACCATTAAAAGCTTCACCTTTGTAACCCTTACCTCCTTCCTTGGAGCCACGAGCAGTAGCAGTAGCCGGAGGAGCCTGGAGGCCGAGCGTGAGCGCAACCTTCGATCCTCCTTCCCCTCTTTCGAATTAAAAAGGTTAAGACCCGATTTCTTGCTCCTTCCTCTCCCTTTCGCCTCCAAATGCACAAAAGGTCCCTCCTTTAACCCCCCACATCTCTTCCAGGCTTCATCGCTCGAAGAATCGCACTCGACGCAGCCGAACGCGCCTCACCGGAGCTCCGAGTTTTCCGGCGGGAACGACGACCACTCGGTGAGCTATTCCTCCTCCTTGTTTGGTCTATTTTGATCCGTTCTGAGCGTTTAGTCGGGGATGGAGCCGGAGAGTTGGTCGGGCGAGGGTCGCCGGAGCAACGCCCCTCCTCTTCTCCCTTCTTCTCCCGCCGCTGTTGCTCTGTCTTGAGCGCTTGGAGAGGATGGGTCACAAGACCCGTTTCCTTTCTTTCCTTCTTCTTTCACTTTCGGGTTGGGCTTGACCCGAATGTCTAATACGGGTTATATCACTTTTCATCTGGGTTTTGTTGGGAGAGTCTGGATCCGGTTCCACCATTCCGAGTTGGGCCTATTTTTCCGGGTTGAAACCCTTGGGCCTGGTTTCTTTTTTTTGGTGTTGGGAAATTGTTGTTGTGTTAAAATGACATGTTGTTTATACATTATATTATATGACTTCTATTATTATGTAAATATGATTTTATAAAATAAAATATAGTTTCTGAAAATATTATATATATATTACAAACTTGTTTTCTTTAAAAGCAATATTAATTGGGGATGTATTATTTTATAATGTTTATATAGTGGTATTTGTATTTGGGAAATATGATATTATTATAGGTTGCTTTAAAAATGTGAAATTTGGAATTTTAAAGTGAATCGTCATTTATTACTGGGTTTTGGCCAATTATGATTTGAGGAAATATTTTAAAAATGAGTCGACTTAACTTGAGATTTAAGAGTTGGAAAAATTTGGGAAAATGAGATAAGACGGAATGATCGAAAATGAGATATGTGAAGTTATATGTGATAGTTAGGGGCGCCTTGTGTGATTTAGATAGACTTATGCATTTTATATATTTCTTAGGTGATTGTTGCTTGTTGGACTCCGCTTGCGTTATCTTTTGCTGTTCGGCATTTCAGGTAAGTTCCCTAGGGGGCTTACTCAGGTTGGACATTCATGCCTGTTGTTGCATTTTATGTTAGGTGTTGCATATGCATAAAAGCATGCCATGTAGTATCCTGTTTAGGTTGCACTCATTGAATGAGCATCTGCTTACTTTATGCGTTTGAAACAGAACGGCCGTTATCTGTGATAGTCCTAGAGTCTCTGCTAGGGTCATAGGGTAGCCCAGCCTCATCGGGTACCCTGAGTCAATCGAGTCATGAACTTCCTTATATTATGAGATGCATGCGGGCTTTATTGTGGAGCGGGTTAGGCATGCGTGCCCCCCGATTATGATGGAATGCATTCACGAGCTGGCCAGTCTCCGCCCTATCGGAAGGGGGTGGAGGTAGGAGAGGGATATGCCATTTGGCATTGTCTTGGGCCCTTTACAGTATTTCTGCACATTATTATAACTAGGAGCATGCTAGTGTGTTTGACTTTCGTACTGCATTAGAGCATCTTTATTAGGTATAGCACATACTATGTGGCCTCAGCGAGGACTGTCGGTCCCGCACGAGTGGCTCAATCTGACTCCTTTCCCCGTTCTTTTTTTAAGGTATTTTCTGCAGATCTTGTTTGCTCCTTGCTTCTGTGACGGGAAACCCTTTGGCGAATCGAAGAACCTAGCTAATATTATAACTTCGTAAAATGTTAATCACTTGCTTATGATTTGGTTTGACCTGGCTTTGTCGTGGCATTTGTATCCTAGTTTTGCTTCCGCTTTACTTTCGGTTGAATTGGATTTTGCGACATAGTCTTAGGACAGGTAAAGGGTACCCAATGGCCCTTCGAGGTTTTAGGGTTTGAAATCCCTCTTTCTACTAATCTTAAATGAGTTTGAAACCTCGACCCGTACCTGGATTGCAAGATCCGAACAAGGGGTTTTATCCCTTGGAACGTAACCCGAAAATCATAATTCTGGGCCGTTACAAATAGAGACTCAAACCCCATGTATCATCCAACTTCTTTGTGGTCTCATTGTAGTTCATTTGGAGGAGGTACATCTCGGAACATATGTTGCTTCTTCAAAACCTTTGAATGACATGCTCTCTTCTAGAGATAATTAGGGAGATATTATTGTGTCAAATTCAAAATGCAAACTAGCTTGCATGAGCCCATTTGACTAACGACTCTTCTGGATTATCGTGACAACATTCTCTACATGTTTGTTTCAAATGACCAAGTGTCGAGGCATCTATAATATTGGAATTACTCTTAGTATAACGGGGATTGACTTATACTATAGTGCTCGGATTTTTCTTGTCTCTCAAAAGATGAAACGATTACACAAGGAAGAGAAAGAAAAACTAATAGATCAGCAGGTGACGATGAAGTGTAGTAGAGAATGCTTTCCTTCCAATGAGGCCTGGAGAGATGTGTATCGTCAAGCCTTGTAAGCGCTCTATTTATAGGTTGAGAGTCTCCTTGCTTCTATTGATCTTATTCCACCAAATCTTCACTTGATTAAACAGTCTTTTAAATGTGAAATTGGCAGAGCATAAAGTCATCTGAATTTGGTTGAGATCAGTTTTAATAGATTACATAGGTCTCATATTGTATAGTGGGCCCAAAGGCCCAATACCTTGTAACCTATATATATCATTGTCTAATGAATGAAACCCTCAAGGGGGACTTTACATCAATTCTATCTCACTACATGGTATCACAACCTTTTCTTCCTCACGGAACCCTAAATTGATCCTCCCACCCCACCTCTTCGATCTCTTATCGCCGCCGGCCTCGTGTTTGGGAGTAAAGATTCGTGTTTGATTAAAGGTTATTGTGTGAGCTGATGAAATTATTTTCGATGAGGCTTCCGTATGATACTTTGTATATCAAACGCGTGTACCAATTGGTTAACAAAAATTACAAACAAGTGTGCGCGAAATGTGTTACGTATTCAATACATCATTTTTGTGTACAACAAGCTCATGAACTAAAGTATACAATAGTCGAGCATATAATAAAAAAAAATAGTTAAGGTGTTGAGAGCACAAATCCCATCACTTGGGTAGCAAGTTTCTCGAAGCCCGATGCTGGCTCAAGTTGCTTGTTCAATCTGCAAAAAAATAAGACATGGTTGAATTAGTGGGTTTAGTGTTTAAAAGGTGGCCCAAAATAAGCTACAAAAACTGGCCCAACACAATTTACAAAATGGAACGTGGCTGCCAGATTCATCCAAGAAGAAAGAGAATCAATCAATATCTATATTTCTATATTATAATACTAAAGGAGAATTCGCCTAAGACATGTGGCGAATTATCCTTTAAAGTAGGAGTACATATAGGATACACCGGTGCTAAAACCTTTTCGCAAGATATCTTCCAAACTGTTGGGGTCCTTGCTTTGGATGTTGTTCTGATGAGTCCAACAGAACTGGAAGAACTTTCGGCTTGAGTCACTTATGGTAAAGAGAGCCACGCCCCAAGAGATATGGATTCGCCCTTACAGCTATTTCATGAGGAAATCACCTGAAAGAGTTTTTTTTAATTTTTTTTTGTTAATTAGACTAATTGATAGGTAGTTACTCATTAATAATAAAAATAATTGCAAATGTTTTTTTTATTTTTGTTAATTAGACTAATTGATAGGTAGTTACTAATTAATGATAAAAATAATTGTTGATAAGGATTCGTCGTATGTAGTTACTCATTGTTGATAAGGATTTGCCGTATTTGCCGTAAGTAGTTAATTGTTGATAAGGATTTGCCGTGATGTTTTTTGTTAATTAGATTAATTGATAGGTACTAGGTAGTTACTAATTAATAATGAAAATAATTGTAAATTTTTTATTAATTTTTTTGTTAATTAGATTAATTACAAATTAAATTAATTAGATTAATAATAAAAACGAATTAGATTAATAATAAAAAGGAAAGATTTGTTAAAATTTGTCATAAAATAGGTAGTTACTAATTGATAAAGATTAATACTACGTAATAAAAATATTTGTTGATAAGGATTTGCCATATATGTTGTTACTAATTATTGATAAGGATTTGCCGTACGTAGTAACTAACTGTTGATACGGATTTGCCGTATGTAGTTACGTAATTGGTAGTGATCCTTATCCCTGACCTATGCTAGGTTTATTTTTTCTTCTCTATATATTAGTTACTGATTCATGGTATGTCGTATGAAAACAACGTATGGCCATAGAGAAGAATAATAGAAAGCTTCGAAATAAAGGCACGTTAAATATTATTTAGTTTATGCATTTCTGCGATTATTTAGTTTATGTATTTGTGTGATTATTTACTTTATGCGTTTGTGCGATTAGTTATGAGTTGAAATTGAATTGTGGCTTCCAGATATATTGCTCTTCTTTTCGGATTCTCAATATCACTAATTGCTTAATTCACATTTCGTCCATCTTTCGTTTCATCGCTTTCATTTGATCGTTGCTTTACTTTGTTGACATTAGGAGTTTATTAGTTACGTTTGTGCTAATCACATTTGTATGAATTATCTTTTTATTTTTTGTTTTTTCCGGCGATGAAAACATTGATGATAACACCCAAAATTTTCATTACCTGGATGAGTTACTACCACAACAACTAAACACCTCACGAATTTGATGGAATATTATTGTTCGTATTTTAAGAATGTCGACATCCCTAAGCTACATTGATCCTGGAAAAGTTCATTCAATTGACATGATTTTGATAGATGAAAAGGTAATCGTGTTTAAAGATTGATTAGTTTGTTTACAATTTAAATTTATTTGCACCCATAAACATATAAATTTACAACTTATGTGCAGGGTTCGAAGATACAAGCGTCCGTTACAAAGAACTATTTAACCATAGTCGAGCACATGAAAGAAGGTCTTACACATTTCATCAAGGATTTTGAAGTCTACTAACATACTGTTAAAGTGTGACGGATAATTTTTGTCTAATCCTCAAATATGTCTAACCCTCGGATAATTTTTAGTATAGATTTTTTAACCAATCATGAATTACTTAATTTGTGATTTTACAATTTTTTATTTGTTAACCATTTTGTTTTTAACTAAATGATTTTTTTTTGTGAAAATCTTAACTAAATGATTTGTTATATCAAATCTAGGAAAAAAAAAGAAAACAAAATTGGGCCTACTAAATAAAAATCTTATTATTTATTATAACTAACCAGGTTTAAATTTGATGATTTTTAATTTTTAAAACTATTTTGAATTTGCATATTTGATACTGATTTTACTCAACAATTAAATTATTAATTCACTCAACTATCACCAATTATTTCAATAATAACTTACAACAAAATCCACCAAAACTAAGATAAATATCACTTCAATATTTTATTTAAATAAGATAATCATCACTTAGATATTTTTAACCATGTATGTTTTAAAGAATTATTGTCTAATTTTTAATTTCAAAATTCAAATATAGAAATTTTTTATTTAAGGATCCATGCTTATATAATTTATATTATAAGTTACTACTCCAGTCTCAAAACTTAACTCATTTACTATTTTGATTGCTTTTTAAAAATGATCAAAATTATATAAAATATTAATTTTTTTTATTGATATTTTTTTATTATTTCATGCTTATACCGTTAACTATGAAAATAAAAAAAAATAAAAAATGATATTTTATAGGGATTTTAGCTTCTTAAAAAGTTTGCCAAAAAGCAAATCAATCAATATTATAATATCTAATATAATACTAAAACACTTGCAATTTGGGACACGTGGCGGCCATACATTTAAAGTTGAAAATTTAGGATAAATCCCAAATTACTTCTCAAATTTTTTAAAATTCTTCTCACGTTTAAGGATTTTTTGAAAACAAATCTGAATTAATGCAACATCTAAACCACACAATTATCCATAGCTAATCAAAAGTTTCTCACGTTTAAGGTTTTTTTTTCAAAAAACTGAATGAATGCAGCATCTAAACCACACAATTATCCATATCTAATCAAAACTTTGCCGATCAATTCACTCCAAGCTTCTCCTTATCCTGCGATTTCTGAAGTTCTTTCTTCATCTTTTCATCATTATCCCGCAACCCCTGAATCTGTTTCTTAATATTTCCTTCTTATCCTGAAACTTCTTAATCTCTTTTTCCATCTCCTTCTGCAAATTCAGAATTTGTTACAGCTGTAGGTGAATACTCATCTAAATGGGGAATCAAATCTTCCTCTCCTTCTGCACGCGAACATTCTGAATTCAGTCATAAGAAATTTAAACTTGAGAAGATGAATCACCAAAATAAAGCAAAACAACAAAGCAAAATCGGATCTGCAAAGATAAATCTCCTATATGCAACCATAAATAATAAATAAAAATAAGAGTTCAAATAATTTTGTTTAACCAAAATATTACACATTTATCCTCTAAACTTTCTCTTATTTAATATATGCCGAGATTTTGATTAACCAAAATAATACACATTTATTTAGAATCCACTTTATATATATTCATAATCGATTATCCTCTAAAATTTTGTTAAAACCATTTGAATTATGAAACACTTATATCTTTCTTAACTAAAAGATTGTATATCTAGCTAACTAAAACCGTTTTAATTAAAATTTACAGATCTGCGTATATTTTTATATCAATTACAAACCATTCGCTGTAACTTTTTTTTAATTCCATCCCTTATTGCTTCAATTACCCAATTAACCAATCTTTATCTCTTTTTTTTAACCAAAAGATTATACTTTTATCCTAAATTCAGATCTGCAGAGATTTTTTAAATTTTTTTTAAACCGTTTTAATTAAAATTATTAAACTTTACAGATCTCTTGAGATTTTTAAACCAATTCTGTTACTTTTTTTTTAATAATGAAAATGAAGAAATCTGCAGAGATTTTAATTAAACCAAGTCTGTTACTGTTTTTTTAAGCAATTGGGGATTCGTTATTAAGTCAATTACACACTTACCCAATCTTTATCTCAATTCTGTTACTTTTTGTTAAAATAATTATAACAATTTATTCAATCAGATCTGCTGAGATTTGTTTAAACCGTTTACCTCTCATTCACCTTAACCTAACTAGCAACACTACTCTATATAATTAAAATCGAATGTCAAATATAACTCGCTTCTCCTCCTTCCTCTTCCACCGTATCCTATCTATTTCTCCCTCTGTCAACCATCCATCTTTTATGTTTTATTTTTCGAATACTAATAATGTTTAAACCTTAAACATTGCAGGATTTTGATCATCTATTCTTCTTTCCTGTTTTAAATAGGCAACAATGAAGAATGTCACATACGTCGACGAGCTTAATCCAACAAACATCAAAGGCAATATCCGAGTTCGAGTTGTGTGCATGTTCGACAACATCAATTCTCACAAACAACAAGAGCTGATTTCAAAGGACCTAATCTGTGTCGATGAAAAGGTGTTGGTCCTTCATAATTTCTTCATTTTATAACCTCCTAGCGTACGTATTCAATTTACTCTATTTGTTCTCAGGGTAATAAGGTTCACGCGTCCATTAAGAAATCTCTCATCAAAAAATCTGATCATGATGTATAAGAGGCTAACACAACGGCTGCAGCTGACTCCGAGAGAACAAAGGCAAGCCGGGGGAGGAAAATGGGAGAGGCCTGAGACGGGGTTTGTTAAAGTCAATTGCGACGCTGCCATTTCGGAAGATAGGGGTTCTTGGATTGGCTTCATATGTAGGAATGAGGATGGGGAACTGCGTGTTGCTGGGGAACTGCATGCCACAATCTGATCATTTGCATACATTTAGTTTTATTTTTTTCAGTAAGTAGCTGATATATGAGTGAAATAAGGTCCCTTTTAATAAAAATACCATAGAAAAATCAGAGTGAGACAAAATAATCTAAATGTCAATAAAAATAAACTGAAATACACATGCTTTAAACAAAGTTACCAAGCACACCTGATGATGGAAACTTTTGCCACATGAATTGGTTTAACTGCTGGCTAGATAAAAGATAGCATCCCAGATAAAAAAGAAGTTAATAACAACTAAGCATTAGCTATGGTTGGATACAGGTGGTTTGCAGGTTCTTGGTATAGTTCAGTTTGCACTTAGGATCTGAAAAACCATAATGTAATTGCCCCATTTTAAGAGCACATTTATAAGGAGCCTATGCGGGATTTGAACCCGTGTCTTTGTGGTTAATCACAACGCTCTTCCAATTTTGAGTTAATAGGCTTAAACTCATGTTCATCATTCTTAGCTAAACGTAACTAGCGAATCACTTAGCAGAAGTGAAACCAGCATCACCAAGTTTATGAAACCCTCTAGAAAAATTCCACCAGATTGGTCCTTTACAAAAAAAATTGTGAATTAAACCTAACGATCTGGCGTTTAAGCTATACATAAAGAAAAAAACATTCAGACATCAGCAGCATTATCAATTTGAAGAGGGCAATGTCTGACCTAAACGAAGCAGTCCTAACAAATAGATCAGCCCTGGGTTTTCCCAAATCCCAAATCACTCAGATCAGATCAAAGTGAGGACTAATTTGAGGGAAAAGAAGGGGCAAACCAGACTATTCTCCAAGTTTCTGAAGCTATTGATTCCCCGTCTTCAAGTCCTTCTCAGACCTTCTTTCGGCCTCTTCTAACACTCCTTTCCTAAATGTCCAAAACACCTGAATTATCACCCAACTTTTATATCGCACCCATCAGCACAGATTGCATAAGTGAAGTTGAAATCCGAAAATACAAATCACCTGCCTTGGTTAAATTTTTTTGTCCCAATTCGTCCAAATCAACCCAATATTAAGGGAAATGTAACGGATAAGACAGAGGGCAAACCTGGTGGGTCTTTAGGTCGCAACGATCTTTCGTCCTCTTTGATTTTTCACTTCGAAATTGGAGAATGCCTTTTTTCAAATCGAAATTGACAAAGGTTAATTGCAATAATAATGTCAAATCTTTGGATTTTATGAAATATTTAGGGGAGCATACCATTGAAATTGCTTTTAGGTTTCCTCCCAGAGTGTAATGCCGGTGTTCGATTTTCGTCTCTCTTTAATTTTTCATATCGAAATTGAGGAAGGATCTTTTTCAAATCGAAATTGACAAAGGTTAATTGCAAGAATAACATCGAATCTCTAGATTTTATGAAAGCTTTGGAGGACAGACCATAGAAATTGATTTTAGGGTTTCGAAAGGAAGAGGATGACTGAATTGGGGCTGGGGAGAAAGGAGTCGTCTTTCTTTCATTTTTCAGATCGGCATATCGGAAGGATCGTTTCTCCTCTTTTTTTTCTTTTTCTTTTTTTAATTTTCAAAACCTTGAAAAATCGATCCAATTACAAAGTGGTCCATAGTTCATACTCATCCAATTTAATCCATTTACATTTACATTTTACAAGGTCCATTTGTACATGCAGTTCATCAATTGATGTATTTGACATTTTACGTGCTCTCCATCCAAAAGTTATTTGAACTCTTATTCACCTAAACTTTGTAGTCGAACTATCAAATTATTTAGTCTTACTTTCCAATCCATTAACATAACAAAAAATAATACTAGAGCCAAAATTAACATTGATATTTTTATATCCTGTCCCGAGCATTTCAAATCTCAAACCCGCCCCTGCTAGGAAGGTGAGACATTGACATTTTACCACATATATTATATATTGATATAATATAAGCATTATATTTTTTTTATCCAAATTTATATTATTTTGCTATATCGTTTTCATATTATTATAATAGTATAATATATCTAATATATAATGTAAATAACTTATGGTAATATCTTCTATAAAATATAATATATTTTACAAATCCCGTGCGTTACGCACGGGCACTACGCTAGTTATAATACTAAAGGAGAAATCGCCTAACCCATGTGGCGGCTTCTCCTTTAAAGTAGGATTTGTTAGTTTTTTTTTTAGATTTTTTAATTAGTAGGATTTGTTAGCTTTTTTTTATTTAAGATTAATAATAAAAAAGAATTAGACATAAAAATTAAATTACTAATTAACCTAATTGATATGCCATATCTAAAATAACTAACTAGCCAAAACATAATCTTATTGTTTGCATGATGATATATGCAAATCCAGAATCTAGAAACTTACGCAGATCTTATCACTTTGTTTTTTTTAATCACCAATCTTATCACTTTGTAATTTAATCTCTTACTGGATCTATTGCAATCTTATCACTAAAATAATTTTTAAAAAATCAGATTAGTCAATTTTTATTTTTATTTACAATTATTTATTAATTCAAAGTAGATATCTAAAATCAATGATCTCTGATTTGGTTAAAATTTTGAATTTTGAAATCAGTTTTTGTTTTTCCAATTCTTTAGATCAACTAATCTGATTTGGTTACAATTTTGAATTTTGAAATTTAAAAAAAAAAGTATTCACATCGCCAAAATCGTAGTACTATTTTTATAAATACTACCCTGACTCTTCCTGATTCAATTGTTCACATTTTTATATTCATTTGCTTTTGTGCTGTTGTGTTGCTTTTATATCTTAATCTAACATAATAATATTTGCAGATGCAGGTTATTGATTCTACCCTAATTTACTTGATTTTAATCCCACCCCAACTTCCCTCTCTTATTGTTCTTCTCAGTTTATCCGATTAATTACGATTCCATTGATTCTACTTGGAATTATGTCCAGTTGTGCTTAACTACTCGGAAAATTGATGTGAAATCGATCGACTTTGTGTTGCTACGTGGAATCCTTAGTCAAGATATACGTGAAATCATTCAACGTAACACTAAATACTTCCAATTCGATTTGATTTGAATTTATCTAATTAATCTTTTGGTTTCATCTTATAAATATAGGGGCAAGCTAATGCGGATTACATTTATTTTATTTATGGTTTTAGTTAGCTACATTCGTTCAAACATACTCCGTATATTCTCATGGTTATATAATTAAATTTATGGAAGATTTTGCTAATTAATCTTTTGCACCACTTTTTAATCAATAAATTTTAGATTTTCAATTATAATTTAGTCATGGTTATATAATTAAATTTATGAAAGATTTTACTAAACAATTCACTTAAGATATGATTTGTTTGTTAGTTTAGATATTCACTGGATAAGATCAAATAAAATCATATTTATCTAAAAAAATCAAATTTGATTACATCCTAACTTGCCATTTGTTCAAGAAAATATTTGATTCTATTTTTTTTGTTATATTTTTTATTCCACAAATTACTATAGAATATTTCGGTTTTAGTTTTAATTTCTATTTTTTTTAGATAAATAACTCGAAATTGATTCATTCAGTTAATTTTGAACCATATGTATGTTAATTAAAAGATAAAACCAAATCTCATAGGTTCTATTGTTTAGGTAATGTATCTTTAATTATTTTTATTTATTTATTCTTCTTATCAGTTTGCTAGAGAAAATATATTTGTGACTCTTTTTTATACGGATGTTTTCCACCACATGCTATATACAAGAATTCAAATCCCTATTCATTTTTGTATGCAAGATTATTATCTCCATATGTATGTTGGATGGTTACAAGTAATGCTCACAAGTTTTGGTATCGATGAAGAAATGATAAATGAAATTATATAAACACATATTTTTAAACAAAGATTCGTGCAATACACGGGGTACTAAGCTAGTTATAATACTAAAGGAGAAGTCGCCTAAGACATGTGGCGGATTCTCCTTTAAAGTAGGATTTTTTATTTTTAATTATAGGATTTGTTAAGATTGTTAAGATTTTTTATTAGTTGTTAAAAATGGTTAGTTAGAAAATCTCATAATTAGTAGGATATAACCAAATCTTAATAAATTAGAAAATCTAATTAAGTCAAGATTCTACCTTATCTAATTAAGTAAACAAATCTATTTAATTACTTAATATTACTTAACTAATTAAAATATTAGAAAAATCAATTACCGTACTTCCAATCTCATCTCATATATATATTGATCCAAGAAAGTTAAGCTTTTCTACGTGCCTTACTATGGCGGATAATGGCACTTCAAGGAGAAAACAACCTTAGAAGTAAAGGATAAGCTCTCATATGAGCTTATCGAGTGGCTCAACCAGCAAAAGCCCTGGAAGAGGAACTTCGACTTGGATCACCTCTTTGTATTGGGCAAGGTCGCCTGGGACTTCAAATGTGTGGACAATGTCGGCTGGGGGACTCAATTTCTTGACTAGACGAGTTGCAGAACCCTATGAAACTACTCATCGAGCGTCAGCCATGACAGATCAACGACATCGGTGTGCCACACCCCTCTTTCTTCCACCGTGCTCAGACAACGAGAACGTCGCTTGGCAGAAGAAGCTAATGCAGGTACAAACCAATCGATCTCTCCCTAATTGAAACCCTAATCTACCAATCCGAGCAATAAAATGGCCAAATTACGCTAAATGATACCTGATTTCACACAGAAATCAAGGAAGAATATGGTGAGCTTCGTCGGCGCTCCGCACCCCAAGGACCGAGAAAGCATCTTATCGATCCTGATCGAGCAATGCGCGAACGTCCGCTAGCGAAGTACAAGTTCTTCGACTGTCGCGAGCATCGTTGCACTCGGACGGAGGCGGTTGTGGAGAGCCTAACGGAATCCAAATTTTGCCTGCAACCGCCATGGGACATCCCCATGAGGAAGTCAGTGTTCGACTCGCTCGTCGTCGAATACATCCTCGTGCTCTTCGATCCCTTCACGGCGTAATACCAGTACCCATGACACCTCCCTGCCGATCAATCGGAGTACTCCACGAGGTCAACGTCATTGACCGGCTCGCAGCCGTGCCGACAGATCGAAGGGCAGAGATGAAGAGGTTGATATAGGATTTGTTAATTTATTTTTTTTGGTGAAATATAGGATTTGTTAATTATATTAGATTAATATATGATTTGTTTGTTATTAATTGATAAGATTTTGTTATTTATTAATTGATAAGAATTAAAACAAATCCACAAAACTTTTTTATACATTTTTTTAATATTATATGTATTAATTTAAAAAAAAACGGCACAAAAGTGCGGGTACTAAACTAGTAAATAGATAAATAAATAGCTAGAAGGAAGGAAAAAAGGCTATCTTTATCTAAAAAGAAAATCAGTAGCTCCATATCAAAAAAGAAAGATATGCAGTTAGAAAAAAGATATGGAAAAGTAGGGTTTTCTACCGATTGCTCCCCTATAAAAAGGGTTGCAGGCTGATGCAAGAAAAAAAAGGCACAGAGGCCAGAAAACACACAACACAAAAAAAATGCTGCAGAAAACACACAGAAGCACGAAGCAACAAGCAACAAAGAAGAAGAGGAGGCAAACAGTTAGCCTTCTCTCCATGTTTGGTTCTTGGTGATTCCCGAAGCCCCGCCCTTGCAAACCCTGCGGGCTTTCGATTGTGGCCTGGGCTTCGGAGTCATCAGGTCACCCTCGAATCAAATCAAGTTGAAGGACCAGCGCAATCGACTCTCGAAACCCCGCCCTGGCAAACCTTGCGAGCTTTCGCTTGTGGCCTGGGTTTCGGAATCATCAAATAGCCCTAAAAAGGGGCGAAACGCTGCTGGATTTTTCCCTAAACTAAGCGGCTAATTCAAACCCACAAATCACAAGCAATTTCAAACAAGGCAAAGGAAGAAAAAAATCACTTCAGGCAGATTGCAAACAACCAAGTGCAAACAAATTCATGGCTTCCAGACGGGAAGAGTAATGAACTTGAAAGCAAAGAAAGGGAACAAATTTTCTGAACGAAATAAATCAGTTCAGAAAATCCAAGTTCTATTAAAAAAAAGGGAAAGAAAAAAGAATCTCAGTTCCTGTACAAAGGAAAAGCAAATCAGGCGGGGAATTCTTTTTCTCGTCTGTCGGCTTAAGGAAAGCACATCATGTCTTAAGCAGTCCCTATCAAACAAATCATAAAGTCACTCTGCCTAAATAATTCACTCAGAAATCCAACAGAAAACAAGCAACAGATTTCTGTATAAATCACACCAGAGCAACTTCATCATGTCGGAATCAGTTTCTACCCTGAATAAACCAAAGGAACTGTTGTTCTGTTACCCTATGCAGACAGGCCCCCAAATTAAAAATCCTCGGCTGTTGAAGTTGATGGTCTAAATTATCAAAACCAAATCAAAAACAACTTGCAAGGAAAAGGAAGAGATGACGATCAAACAGGACATTCTTCCTCTCAACCCAAAATTCACAAGCAAAGAAAAAGGGAACAGATTTGCTGGACATATTCAATCCATTCAAAGAAACTAAAATCAAGCACATATTGGGTAAAAGATTCACCAATTACAAGCAAATCAGGCCCTTGTGACAAGTCTAAACTTGCACCTAAAGGAGTCTAAGCTGAAATTGGAATCAAAACCAGTGTCGAAGCCAAATCCATCTCATCAATTTGGAATCAACTTCCATCCTAAACAAACCAAATAAATTGGTGAAACTTCTATCAAATTGAGTACTGTCAGAAGCATACACACAAAAAGAAGGCTGAGACAGACATGGGTGCTCATACAAAAAAGGAAGATAATGAAATCCTGGAGGTCTTGGTACCAAACTAGAGATCACAAATTATGCCCTAAATTAGCTTCTGCTGAGCACAAATAAACAAGAAAGAAATTAACTTACCGAGGGCACTGTCGCACCTAAATTGTTACACGTCTGCCAAACGCCCAAGCACTAACGTCCCGCCACCTCTTCTCAAACTCCTCAAGCTCTGGTCCTCTTATTCCACTGATCGACCGACCCTAAACCAAAAAGCCCCAAATAGCACAAATTAAAGCCCTAAAATCACAAATTGGAGAAAATCAATCGAGCGTTTAAATTTAACACTCGATTGAAAGAGATTTGGTGTAGGGAGACGAAATCTAGGCCAATAATCACCTAAGTATCGGATTGGATACCAAATTTGGGGTGAAATTCGGAATAAAAAAAACCTAAAAACGTACCGTATGGAAGGGATTCGAGTTGCAACTGGTGAATCGGGCTCGCCCTCGCCTCCAACCCGTCTGCACTCCGCTTTCCTCTATTGCGAGCGCCCAAAGCCAGAGTTCTCTGTAGGTTGTCGAAATGCCATCACCGTAGATGGACTCGCGAGCTCGTTCGGTGGTTCTCTTAATTTTGTCGAATGGGATGGAGTTCAGCAAAAATAAAACGAGTTTGGTTTCTGTCATAAAAAATTTGAAGCAAGTCTTACCTACACATAAATTTGGCGGTGTGTAGACTCCATTAAAATGAATTGGGCTCGATTTGGGTTCGGAAGGGAGCAATTTGAAATGGACTTTCTGTATGAATTTGATTACAGCTCGGACCCATTAAATCAAGCCCTTAAATTGGACTCAAAATTGGCTTTACCTATATAGAGCTCATCTTTGTGTAAAGCCAAGGAAAAAAATGATAAAATGAATGTACATGTGTGCGGCACAGCGGAAAAAAAATAGGGTTAATTGCAAAGATAGCCCCATAAAATATAAGAATTATAATTGGCAAAAATTGGAAATTGAGTTTAACAAAATCCTAAAGTTAAACTCGTAAAATTTCATTTCCAGTTTATTCTAGTGGGTTGATCTCAAAATTGATTGAAAATCTCAAATCAAGTTTCCTCAAATTCAAATGGTTCTTAAAAAGAACTACGTGAAGACTTGATGAAGGTTCGATAATATAAAATAATGTAATATAGAAATACTCTAGAAGGGGGGTTGAATAGAGTATGCCCGTTTTTCGCAGAAAGTCTCAAGACTTTTGGAGCTCGTATAAAACCCTTTGAGATTAACCTGAATCACAAAGTTAGACAATCGAACCAAGTGCGGAAATAAGGTAAAGCAATAAGTAAAGGACACGAGTAATTATTTACGAGGTTCGGCACGAACTTGGCCTACGTCCCCGCCTAGGGTTCTTCCACAACCCTAGGATTCAAAAGGCTTTATTGATTCGCTTAGCTTAGGATCCTAATAGCTCACCGAGAAGCCCCTCTCCTATACAATTGCAATCTAGTCAACTCACGTTCCCTTGGAGTCCTAGACCAATCTAGAAGAGCCCCACCTCTCTCAGCTATCTAGTACAATCCTCTTACTCTCACAAATCAATAGCCTAGTGCAACTTTCCGAGTTATAAACTCTCGAGTAACACTATAAATGAATATATCCTATAAGCTCACAGTGACTCTCAAAGGCTTTGAAATAAACAACAAACTCTTGAGCGCTTAGCAGAGAGACACTTTGGAAGACAGATCTTGCTTGAATGAATGAAGGCTCGTGTAGCACTTGTATTTTCTATCTTCTTCTTCCTTTCCTTTATAGAAGTAATGTGGAGCGTGAGGTTCTTCAACACAAGATCTTCAACAACGGCTAGTAAAGATCATGGCGCGCCCGGATCTTCTATTTTAGGAACCTTCGAAGACATGATCTTCTTTGAATTGGATCTCCTCAATATGCATCACAAGGAAAGAAATAATCTCGAAATACTTCCTGAAAGATTAGTCATACATATATATATATATAATATAAAGGAAGTATATAATAAGATTAAATAATATACGGATTTATAAAACAGGTTTTGTATTTCATCAACTGTTAATGCTCCAAGGCCTTTGACACAAACATCCTGTCAAGGCCTTTGAAACATTTATTCCGATTTTCATCAAGGGAGGGAGTTATCAATCTCCCCCTTGATGAAAGACAAAACCTGTGCATCCCTGCAACTTAGTCAAGCATAAATAATATAAGAGAGATCAGACTAAGTACATGCATGGGTTAGACAAATGTTGGATCAAATTTTTAAAGCATGCAAAAACCATCCAACCGAAAACCACAAATAAAAAACCAAGGTCTTCCAAGACCTTTAAGCAGAGGTTTTCAAAGTCTAAACAACACCACAGATCATCTCCCCCTTTTTGTCTTTCAACAAAGGGAGGAGGTAAGACAGTCACCAAAAAAAGTCACCAAATGTTTTGAAAACGATTCCAAAAACCAGCAATGTACCAAGTTTCAAGGGAGGGATAGGGTAGGTTAGGGTTTAAGCTTCGTCATCCGGAGCATCATCAGTGAGCCTCATCCACAGTCCTTGCAGCATCTTGGAAATCCCGCTCATCTCCGTCATAAACTCCTTTTGCAGCTCCTTGATATCCAGGCGAACTTCCTCCAAGCCCAACTCTACGTTGTCCATGTGTTCATCGAAAGCTGGAGCAGTGGGAAAGGCTTTTGAAGGAGTGGCAAGACGCAAGGTCCCTTGGGGAGACCGAGTGATGCCAATCTTTTCAAGGCCCTTAGAGTCGAACTTACCCATATGACGCAGCTGTTCTTCATTTTGACATCAATTCCAGAAGCTTTGAAGAGAGGGGTCAAAAGGGTAGCAAAGGGGAGGGGAGAGCCTTTTCTAGCTTTTCTGGCATTAGCCATGGTTCCAAGGATAGTGTTGGCCAGATCAAGATCAAGGCCATTTAAGATGCGGTAGAGCCGGACCATGGCATTGTCAGTAAGGAGTGAGCCAGAGTTAAGACGGGGTAAGAGGCATCGAACAATGATGTTGAAAATTATTTTTTCCTCAAGGGTTAGGGATGAGTGGGTGAGTTGCATTGAGGTGCTGTTGGATGCTTCGGGTAGGAGGTACTTGGCTCGGGCAAGGATGATGCAATTCTCTTTTGAGGGGTGTATTTCAGATGGTGGAACTGGGGTAGGTAAGCCAAGGAAATCTGCAAAATCATTGGAGTTGAGAGAGATTCTAACCCCTTTGACAACAGACTCCAAAGACCAACCATTGGTGTCGTTTTTGGCTTTTAGGTTAATGTAAAACAGACGGGTAAGCTGGGGGTAGTAGACAGTTTCAAGGTTAAGAAGGGTCCAGGCTGGGGATTTTTTGAGAATATCAATGCATGGTAACTTCAAAGCTTTGAAGAACTCAAAATCCAAAAAATCAGAACAGCTAATCTTACGAGTTCGAAACTCATCTACCCACTTACCAGCAGTCTCAGCATCTTGAAACCAAGAGGAGGGCAAGGATTGATTTACCTGGATATAGGCCGGGGGGTCGGCATTCTTCCTGCGAGCAATCGTCGGACCAGCTCTCTTGACAGGCGCTTCAAGAGTCCTGAGGGTGCCCTTCCTGGTGCACTTTGGAGAGGGAGGCTTAGCAACAGCTGGGGCTTTCCGCTTCTTTGGAGACGGGGGAGGAGGAGAAGGAGAGGGAGATTCTTCCTCCTCTTCCTCAGACCCCGAGTCCTCACCGGACTCCGCTTCGTCTCCTTCAGCTTCCTCGTCATCTCCAGATCCCTCTTGCTCTTCTTCTTCTTCCTCAGGTTCCTCCTCGGATGGAACCTCCTCGGCTTCGGCTTCCTTCCGAATCCTCTCAGCTTCTTCCTCGGCCAGTTTCTTTGCAAGCTTGGCCTCCTCATCGGCCTTTTTCTTTCTCAAGGCTTCCTCCTCGGCTTCCTTGGCAGCCTCCCTTTCCAGAAGAGCGTCGAGATCCTCTTCCTCCTCATCCTCGTCCGGGTCCTCAACTAAGACCTTCCTCTTTCCTTTCTGTTTGGCACTGAGAGGCTTCTTAGCAGAGCGCTTTTGAGAGCTCTTGGGAACAATGGCCGTGCTCTCAGTGATGGTGCTCTGGACGACAGTTGGGACAATGGCTTGAGGAGCGGGTTCAGGTGTGGGAGAGGTAGCAGTGGCCTGGCGTCCCTTGGGGGTGGCGCCAAGTCTTTTGGGTGTGACAGCTTTCTTGGTTTTGGGTGCCATGGAGGAAATCGGCTAGGGTTTTCTTAGAACAGATTGAGAGGTTGAAGAAGGAGAAAGTGAAGGGGTTTGGATTAGTTCTGAGTTTTTGATGTAATCGAGTACAGGATTGGGTTTAAGTAGAGGGAGTGATGGGACGGGTTTAGAGTTCCAAGGAAAGAAATCATCACATTGCCAATTTGAAAGGTTTCCAATTCAAAATTCAAATGTTCCATTGAAATCGAACTGAATAACCAAAATATCTAGTTCCAAAAATAAAATATCTTTAACGAAAAAAAATAATTTTGAAATCCGATAACAAAAAAAAAATATAATTGATTAAATATCTAAAAAGATATTAACCAATAATATATGATCCGATATATGTAATCCACCATTTAGTTCACACACCTTGACATATTTCTCAAGGGTCTTGACACTAAGTAGAATTTATCTTTCGTAAAGGGAAAGCTCCCCCTACGAAAATGCATCCTTGTTAAGCATCCCAATCTCTCGTCTTATGAAGGTGAACCTGTCCTTTGCCAAAGGCTTAGTAAAAATGTCAGCCCATTGATAATCAGTTGAAATAAACGAAATGGACACATCACCTTTTTCAACATGATCTCTAATGAAATGATGCCTTACATCAATATGTTTGGTCCTTGAATGCTGAACAGGATTCTTAGTGATGGATATGGCACTTGTATTGTCACACTTAATTGGAATACCTTTGAGGTTGATGCCAAGATCTCGCATTTGTTGAGCTATCCAAAGGATTTGGGAGCAACAGGCTCCAGCTGCAATGTATTCGGCTTCTGCAGTGGATAGAGCAACTGAGTTTTGCTTCTTTGAGTGCCAACTGATCAAAGATGCTCCTAAGAATTGGCAACATCCTGATGTGCTCTTCCTATCCACCTTATAGCCTGCAAAATCTGCATCAGAATATCCAATTAATGTGAAATCCTTTTGCTTTGGGTACCTTAGTCCAAGCTCCTTAGTGCCATTGAGATATCGAAAGATCCTCTTCACAGCCACGAGGTGAGATTCTTTAGGATCAGCTTGAAACCTAGCACACATGCAAACACTAAACATGATGTCAGGTCTACTAGCCGTGAGATATAATAAAGATCCAATCATTCCTCGATACTCCTTTTGATTGACACTTTTCCCAGTCTTGTCTTGATCTAAAGACAATGTTGAGCTCATGGGAGTCTTGGCTGCTTTGGATTGATCCATTTTGAACTTCTTCAAGAGATCCTTAGTGTACTTGCTTTGGTTGACAAAGATCCCTTTCTTGGATTGATGAACTTGTAATCCCAAAAAGAAGTTGAGTTCACCCATCAAGCTCATCTCGAATTCACTGCACATGATGTCAGAAAATTCCTTGCACAAAGATGTGTTAGTAGCACCAAATAATATATCATCAACATAAATTTGAATAACCAAAATGTCCTTTCCTTTGGTTTTGATAAAAAGAGTTTTGTCGATCAACCCCCTTTTAAAATCATTTTCTAAAAGATATTTTGACAAGCGCTCATACCAAGCTCTTGGGGCTTGTTTCAAACCATAAAGCGCTTTGTCAAGTTTATAAACATGATTAGGAAATTCCAAACTTTCAAAACCTGGGGGTTGAGCCACATATACTTCTTCCTCTAAGAAACCATTAAGAAAAGCACACTTGACATCCATTTGATATAACTTTATGCTCATAAAAGATGCAAATGCTAATAAAATGCGAATGGCTTCAAGCCTGGCTACGGGAGCAAAGGTCTCCTCGTAATC
Source organism: Persicaria maculosa (assembly GCA_963922045.1). Lineage (NCBI taxonomy): Eukaryota > Viridiplantae > Streptophyta > Magnoliopsida > Caryophyllales > Polygonaceae > Persicaria > Persicaria maculosa. Next base: position 57,277,095 of record OY998262.1, read on the forward strand.
AATACCTTCCTCTTGATTGTAGCCTTGAGCAACAAGCCTTGCCTTGTTCCTCACGATCTTACCATTCTCATCTAGCTTGTTTCGAAATACCCATCGTGTGCCAATGACTGATTGATGGTTTGGCCTAGGCTTCAAGGTCCAGACTTTGTTCCTTTCAAATTCGTTAAGCTCACTTTGCATAGCAATGATCCAGTCTGGCTCCTGAAGTGCCTCATCTACCTTCTTTGGCTCAATAAGAGAAACAAACGCGTGAAAAGCACAAAGATCTTTAAGTTTAGAACGAGTTTGAACACTAGAAGTAGGGTTAGAAATGATATCCTTTAATGAGTGTGATGAGGAGTTTTTGAATTTCATTTTGCTAGTCTTGGCTCCTTGATTCGTCACACTGGTAGGATTGATGATATGCGATATATTCTATAGCGCATTTAGTAGTTTTTGTCATCATTTACATGTCATTGTGAGAGATATTTGTATGAACCTGGTGATTCGGAACCTGTTGAAGAAGTTGAAGAAATCATAGGATCATGCAAGTTATAGAAGAGTTGAAGTGAAGAAATTCAGAAGCAGCTGGAATCAGGCGAGCTTGGTGCGGCCGCGCTGCTACTGACGTGCCCGCGCTGCTAGGAGGGAGTACCTGCGTCGTTGCATCAGAGAGAAGTAGCAAGACAATTCACTGACGCACCCGCGCTGCTACTGGCGCGCCCGCGTCAGTCCCTTGAGACGGATTCTTATCCGATTTTCCCCTATCTTATTAGTTTTTAATATTATATTTTTACGGGATGTTAAACCCTTTTAATTAGGTTATATTATTGCGGAGAAGGAGCCGGTTGTTAGAGGTTATTTTCGAGAGACATATTTTCTTTTCCTTCATCTCACAAACCCTATGGAGAACTAACTCTCCTTTGTTGCACTTGGTTCTTTGAAGCTTTCGATTGATTTGGTTGTGAGTATTCTACTCTTGTTCGTCCTTTGTTAATTATTTCGATCTCCTGAGCTTATTGCTTGATTGCTTATTATTGTTTAATCTGGATTGATCACCTAGGTTTATCGATACTAGTCATATTGCTAGGGTTTCCAATTCCAGGTTTGGGGTTATAGATTCATTGTAGCAAACACAATCATCATACGCAGGTTGCTTGTGGTAGATTGTGAAGGAGATTCGACTACAGGCTATTTTAACGGGTTGTTAGAATCGCTTGTATCTCATTATAATTCATGTTTGAATGCTATCGCTTTATTATTCGGTGAAGGTTTCCCCTTGTAATTTGGTGATAAGTGCTTTTAGGACTGGTAGGACTAAAAGCTATTACACGATCTGAATTGAGAACAATTACTGGACATTAGAACTTGAGACTCATAGAATGCGATGATGAACCATCTCAATTGTTGTGCGGATAATTACCTGGTGTGATACTTTTCCATCATATATTTGCAACTTGTTTTGTCACTATTGCTTACACACAAAACTTCCCCTTGAATTGGTTACTTTTGAGTAATAATACTTGCTCTTACAATTGATTCTGTTTCCCTGTGGGTTCGACCCTAACTTACCTACTATACTTGTTATAGTTTGCATCTTAGGAATTTACTTTGATTTGGCATAACGACTTTAGGCCTTTCAAATTTGGCGCCGTTGCCGGGGAAACGGATTATCTTTGTTCTTGTTTGTCTTATTACCTGTTTGGGTGCGAACCTCTTGCATGGTTCGCATTCGTGCTACTGATCCCCATCTTGTTGATTTTGATTGGGAAATTGACAGGACATACCACCGCCGCCTTAGAGAACAACACCAACATCCCCAACAACCTGATCCAATGGCTGGAAATGTAAATCAGACGCTGCGACAGCTGACAGCAGCAAACATCACACAGCAGGCACCTGCTGTGACAATCCCTGCTCTGGGGGATCACAACCATTTTGAGCTAAAGTCTGGGCTGATTCATCAACTGCCCAAATTCCATGGATTGGCTGGAGAAGACCCCATCAAGCACATGGGGAAGTTTCATAATGTGTGCATGAGCATGAAACCAGCTAATATAGATGAAGCACAGATAAAGATGAGAGCTTTTGGGTTCACCCTAGTCGATGCTGCGGATGACTGGTACTACAGTCTTCCTACAGGGAGCATCGATACTTGGCCTAAGCTCCACAAGGCCTTCCTGGAGAAATTCTTCCCTGCTAAGAAGGAGAACACCTTGAAGAAGGCGATCAGCAATATAGAGCAGGAAGATGATGAAACCCTCTACGATTACAATGAAAGGTTCAAGAAGCTTTGCGCTAATTGCCCCTTCCATGGCTACAGCACTAAGGACCTAGTCCTATACATCTATGGGGGGTTGCTGGAATCTGATAGAAGAATGATTGATGCCGCCTGGGGAGGAAATATTCTGAATGCCACGCCAGAGGGAGCCATGGAGAAGATTCAGGAAATGGCTGAGGTGACTAGAAATTTCGGGAAATCCACCAGAAAGAAAGGAGTCAATTCGGTAGACTCTAACCAATCCAAAGATATTGCTGAATTAAAGGATATGGTTAGGAGGCTCACTCTGCAAGGGACTCCTCAACAACTCAAGGCTTGTGGAATCTGCAATGATAACTTCCACCCAACTGATGCGTGTCCTACACTCTAGGAAGACACCGCTGAAGTAAGTGCTATAGGTGGAAATGGACCTCAGAGACCCAGACATGACCCCTACTCAAATACCTACAACCCAGGGTGGCGGGATCACCCAAATTTCAGATGGAGGGATCCACCAAACCAATCACAACAGCAACAGCCACCTCCTTACAATCAGAGGCAGCAGGGTCACGCTCCCTCTACTGAGTCCATGCTCAATACCCTGACACAGCACTTTACTGCGCATGTTCTGACAACTGAATCGAGCATAAAAGATATACAGAAACAAATGGGGCAAATGGCCGAAGCAATCACGAGAATAGAGGCAAAGACGTCAGGGGGTCTACCATCTCAAACGGTGGTCAATCCAAGGGAAAACGTCAGTGCTATAACTCTTCGGAATGGAAAAGAGCTGAAAAGTCAAGAAGATGAGGAGGACAGCACGCAGGTCTCCGACGTGGCCACGCCCAACACTGGCGCGCCCGCGCTGGACACTGGCGCGCCCGCGCTGGATACTGGCGCGCCCACGTCGAGTCCGATCTCGCCTGAATCCGAGCCCTATGTCGATACATATGTCCGACCGGATTTTCCCCCTCTCGGGTCGGAGAAACCAAAACCTCCGTTCCCTGAGGCACTCAGAGAGAGGAGGATAATCGATGATTCAGAGCTTTTCGAAACATTTAGCAAGTGTCAGGTGAACATTCCTCTGCTGAAAATGATAAAAAATGTGCCCAAGTACGCCAAGTTCTTGAAGGAGCTTTGCACAGTGAAGAGAAATCAGAAGCTGAAAGGTAAAAAGAAAGTGAAAGTAAGTGAGCAAGTCTCCGCTATGTTTCAGAGGAGAATGCCGAAAAAGTGCACTGATCCGGGTATGGTTACTATCCCTTGTGTCATTGGAGATGTAAAATTTGATAGAGCTATGCTTGATTTGGGCGCTTCCATAAATGTGCTTCCCTACTCACTTTACAAATCGCTAGATTTAGGACCTTTGCATGAAACTAGAGTAATTGTGCAACTAGCTGACAGGTCTAATAAATACCCTAAAGGAGTAGTAGAAGACGTTTTGGTCATGGTCGATAAACTGATTTTTCCTACAGATTTCTTTGTCCTGGATATGGAACATGATAAGCATGATGCGCCTATTCTGTTAGGTAGACCTTTTATTAAAACAGCTAGGACAAAAATTGATTGTGTTTCTGAGACACTAACGATGGAATTTGATGGAGAAGAGGTTGAATTCGATTTATACAAGGCTATGAAACATCCTGTTGATGACCATTCTCTGTGCTCTATTGATGTGATTGAACCATTAGCTCAAGATCTATTTGATATTTCTAGGGAAGATGAGTTGCAGTCAATTATTGAGAATGCTATTGACAAGTCCTATACAGATTTTTCAATTACATCTAACATGCAGGAATTAGTAGCCCAGATGGATGTAGAAGGTAAGTTCTCTACTCTTTTGGGCATTGGCCCCAATCTACTGACTCCAAGCGAAGTGCTTGTTCCATCTATTGTGCAGGCACCTGAAATTGAACTCAAACAACTCCCTAGTCATCTCAAGTATGCTTTCCTAGGAGTTGATGACACTTTACCAGTTATTGTGTCAAGTAAGCTTTCAGCAGAGCAGGAAGAAAGGTTAGTGGAGGTTCTGAAGAAGTACAAAACTGCGCTGGGGTGGACCATCGCTGACATCAAGGGGATTAGCCCATCTACATGCATGCACAGGATTCTGCTGGAGGATGGAGCTAAGCCATCACGCCAACCACAGAGAAGGCTCAATCCTCCCATGATGGATGTGGTGAAGAAGGAAGTGCTGAAATTGCTATCAGCAGACATGATTTTCCCAATTTCTGACAGTCAATGGGTAAGTCCTACACAAGTTGTCCCTAAGAAATGAGGGATTACAGTCGTGGAGAATCAACAAGGTGAGTTGGTCCCTACCAGAACACAAACAGGTTGGAGGGTATGCATAGACTATCGCAAGCTGAATACAGTGACCAGGAAGGATCACTTCCCCCTCCCCTTTATTGATCAGATGCTAGAACGCCTTGCTGGGCGCCCCTATTATTGCTTTTTGGATGGATATTCTGGATATTTTCAGGTGGCCATAGCGCCAGAGGACCAGAAGAAGACTACATTTACATGTCCTTTCGGTACTTTTGCATATCGCAGAATGCCATTTGGACTATGTAACGCACCCGGGACATTTCAACGATGTATGGTTAGTATCTTCTCTGAATACATTGAAAATTTCATTGAAGTATTCATGGATGATTTCACAGTACATGGGGATAGCTTTGATACTTGTTTGAGCCATTTGGCACTAGTGTTAAAAAGATGTGTTGAAACTAATCTGGTTTTGAACTCTGAAAAGTGTCATTTTATGGTAGAACAGGGAATTGTTTTAGGCCACATAGTCTCTGCAAAGGGTATTGAGGTCGATAAGGCGAAGATTGATGTAATTCAGTCTTTGCCTTATCCTACTAATGTGCGCGAAGTTCGTTCTTTCCTAGGCCATGCAGGTTTTTATCGCAGGTTTATCAAGGATTTTTCGAAGGTATCCTCACCCTTGTGCGAGCTTCTGAAGAAATATGTGACCTTTGTACTCACACAAGAGTGCAAAGAGGCGTTCAACTCGCTGAAAGGACGCCTCACTAGTGCACCAATCATTCAGGCACCAGATTGGTCTCGCCCATTTGAGATCATGTGTGATGCGAGCGACTATGCAGTGGGAGCAGTGCTAGGCCAAAAAGAGGGAAGAGCCTCTCATGTGATCCATTATGCTTCCATGACTCTGAATGGAGCGCAACGTAACTACTCCACCACTGAGAAAGAAATGCTAGCCGTGGTGTTTGCACTAGAGAAGTTTCGACAATATCTGCTTGGAGTCAAAGTGATTATCTACACAGACCACGCAGCCCTCCGCTACTTGATGACAAAGAAGGAGACAAAGCCAAGATTAATTCGATGGGTCCTGTTGCTCAGCGAATTTGATGTGGAGATTAAGGACAAGAAAGGAGCGGAAAATTCGGTGGCTGACCACTTAAGCAGATTGGTGAATGAGGAGGACAAGCCGGAGTCACAGAAACCCATCTTAGGCACGTTTCCGGATGACACATTGTGCAAAATCGAGCACAAAAGCACGCCGGAGTCTGACGCGCCCGCGCCGGAGTCTGACGCGGCCGCGCTGAGTACTGGCGCGCCCGCATCGTTCCCTGACGCACCCACGCCATTAATTCTCAGCCCATCTCAGTCCGTTCTAGGACTTCATTCTGTAAACCCTTGGTACCGGGACATTGTAAACTACTTAGTTTGTGGGGAATTTCCCCCGGATCATACCAAGGCTCAAACGGAGAAGATTCGAAGAGAAGCAAACCACTATGTTTGGGATGACCCATACCTTTGGAAACATTGTGCTGATCAGGTAATTCGTCGTTGTCTTCCAGATAATGAGGTACGATCTGTTCTTGAATTTTGTCATTCTCAAGCATGTGGGGGACACTTTGGTGCCAATAAAACTGCTAGAAAAGTGCTTGAATCTGGATTTTATTGGCCACATGTTTTTAAAGATGCTTATTCTTTCTGCAAGGCATGTGATAGGTGTCAAAGAATGGGGAATATCTCTCAAAGGAATGAAATGCAACAATCACCGATGATTTTTTGCGAAATCTTTGATGTATGGGGCATTGACTTTATGGGAACTTTTCCTAGTTCTTGTGGGAACTTGTATATTTTACTTGCGGTGGACTACGTTTCCAAGTGGGTGGAAGCGAAGGCCACCAGAACTGATGACTCTAAAGTTGTGGTAGGGTTCTTAAAAAGCAATATTTTTGCCAGGCATGGAATTCCTAGAGCGCTGATTAGTGACAGGGGTACCCATTTCTGCAACAAAACAGTGACTGCCGTGCTGAAGAAATATCATGTCACACATAGAGTTTCCACCGCATACCATCCACAGACGAATGGCCAAGCAGAGGTGTCCAATAGAGAGATCAAAGCCATTTTCGAGAAGACTGTAAATCCTAACATGAAGGATTGGAGTTTGAGACTTGATGATGCACTGTGGGCTTATCGCACTGCTTACAAAACTCCAATTGGGATGTCTCCTTTCAGACTTGTCTATGGTAAGGCATGTCATCTTCCTGTTGAGCTGGAGCACAAGGCTTGGTGGGCAGTGAAACAATGCAATATGCAGAGTGACGGGGTTGGAGAACACAGGAAGCTACAGTTAGGCAAGCTCGAGGAGTTACGTTTGGACGCCTATGATAATGCGGCAATCTATAAGGCAAAGACCAAGGCATGGCATGACAAGCACATCCATAGGAAGGACTTTAAAGCCGGTGACAAAGTCCTACTTTTTCAGTCTCGCCTGAAACTCTTCGCTGGGAAGCTCAGGTCAAAGTGGGGGGGACCATACATTGTTGCTGAAGTCTTCCCACATGGCGCTGTAGAGTTATATGACCCAAATAGCCACAAGAAGTTCAAGGTAAATGGTCAAAGGCTTAAGACATACTATGAAGGGTTCCCGAAGGAGGCTATGATGAGTTAGTTTTGGAGGAGCCAAATGCAGAGTTAGAATAATAAAAAAAAAAGGCTTAGTCGAGCCAGCGACTTGAAACAAAGGCGCTGCTTGGGAGGCAACCCAAGGTATTGCATTCTTTCCCTTAACTAGTTTTATTCTAACTTGTAGGTAATAAAGAGGGAGCTTCTGGTGACGAATTGCATCCGCATTTCGGACCCACTGCATCCGCAGTGTTAAATTTCTGTCTCCAAAAAAAAAAAAAAAAAACCACGGGCTGGAAAACCCACTTCGGGCCAGCCCGCCAGCTTCAAGCCCCATCATCCCTCCTCTCAAATACAACCAAAACCCTACAGCCCCCACACTTTCTTACCTCACGCCACACATCCCTCACAATCACTCTCACCACACTCCACCCTCACAAACAAACCCCCACCCCTATTTCAAGTGGTGAGCTCCACCAAGCGGTCCCCAAACACCATCCCCCTTACCCCATTGTCCTTTCCTTTCGTCCTCAGCACCGGGGAGAGGCTCAGCGTCGACAACCGCTTCCGGCGATTTTCGAGTCTGCAGAAATCTCCGACGCGGCCGCGCCACCTTTCAATGCGCCCGCGCCTGTCAGAGTTACGAAACAAGAGGCTGATACCACCGACGCGGCCGCGCCATTCTCCAACGCGCCCGCGTCGGCCTCCTGAGCCGAGCCTTATCTGTTCTTTGTGAGTTCTTTCCGCTGTCCTTATTTCGATTCGGATCTAGTCTTATTATTTGTCGAATATGAGTTCATCGGAGGAAGAGGTGAGTCGATCTGATGATGAGTTAGATTTGTCTGAAGAGGAGTGGGCTATTTATAATAAGGTAAACTGTGTCAGTTCTACAAAATATCTGCATAGAGAGACCCTTCAGAGACTTCAGATGCTGGATTGTATGCAGAAGTGTCTAGCTCACGCTGGTATTGGTGACTTTTTGGAGTTGAGAGCTGTAGGATACCCAGAACTGTGCAAGCAGTTCCTTGCGACATATCAGCTGTACCTTGGGGATAACAGAATTAGAGGGGTTTCTTTCAGGTTCAATGGCACTACCTACAGGATTTCTGCAGCAAGGTTGCGAGCTGCTTTGGGGATCACTAAAGTCCCAACTGATGGATGGGCGACAGCCACGACCGACACAGACCTCGTTGCATTCTTTAGAACGGTATCTGGAGAGGAATTCTTAACCAGTAACGAGTACAACAGCAGGATTACTCATCCTGTCTTCCGTATGTTGTGCAAGATCGTCGCTGGGACATATTATGGGCTGACCACAGATACCAAGCTCTCCATGACACACCTGAGGTTTGCTTACAGCGCTATGCCTACTGCAACTTATACGCCTGACTGGGTTAGGCTCTTCTTCGATGGGCTCGACAAGGTCAGAAGGGATCGCAGTGTCGCTGGACCAGAAATGGTCCAAGGCGGACTTATTACTCGGGTAGCCATTGCTGCAGGCGTTGAGCCAGGTGGTTTGCAAGAGCTGGAGGAGCAGGTCATAGCAAGGACCTACACAGAGGAGTATCTGCGGAGGTGTTTGATGCTTGACACTGCGCCGGATGGGGGAACCATTTGGTGTACAGGCAAGAAGAAAGAGCATCAGTTCAGGCTCCCTAAGCCCCTTCCTTGGTCTGAGACTTGGACTGATTGGTATATTGAGACTGATTATTTTCGGACATTAGTTCTGGGTAGACGGCATCGCCTAGAAGTGGGTAGCAGTAGTGGCACAACTGGAGCTGCCACGATTGAGGATGCGCCTGTGGCTCCGCAGGCTTTTGTTCAGACAGATACTCAGGGTGTTGCACAGAACCCACAGCAGGAGGTACCTGCTTATCATACCCCTTCTCACGGTTGGGATTCTCACCCGACATATCAGGGCCAGCAGGATTCACATCAGTGGGCCCCTTGGCCCCCACAAGCTTTTCAGGATGCTCATCAACAGTCTCACCAGTGGGGCTACTTGTTTGACCAGATTGTCCTTCTGCGCCAAGACGTAGGGAGTTTGACGACGGTGGTTCAAAACCAAGATAGAGTGCAGAACCAGATTCTCCACCAGCAGGCCGACATCCTAGAAGGCTTTGGCGAGTTCAGAGGTATAAGGGAAGAGCTTCGCCGCATGCGGGAGGATTACTCTCGCCACTATCCACCCCCTCAGTGAGTCCTTCTGTTTCCCTTCTCCCTACTTATTTCTGTCTTCTTTCACATTGAGGACAATGCTTCATTCAAGTATGGGGGAGGGAAAGGATTTACATATCTTGTACATATTTCATTTCCGCATTATTTTTGTACAGATTCTGCACTTGTTATTCAAAAAAAAAAAAAAAAAAAAAAAAGCAATCAAAATCCTAGGATGAGTTGAAAACCCGAAAGGGCGACTCAGGCAAAAAGCAGGTAGTCTGGCGTGCCTTAGGCTTTGGCAATATGAGACTTGAGGGAAGTGAGAATGTTTATGTGAGCACCATCTTTGAAAAAAAAATGAGTGGCTTGGTGAAAACCCCAAAAGGGCGCCTTGGCAAGATGAGCGTTTACTTTGAGTGTTTAGGATTGATCTCTTGGCGAAGGCGACATAAGAAGTGGAGTGATAAGGGGGTGTTCGGGTAAGCCACTGGGAGCTATAAGGTGTAGATGGTTGAGACACAATTGTAAGTCTCATTTCCTATTTTGATTATCTTTTGTGCTGATTGTTGAGATGGTGGAAACTACTAGTACTTAATGTTCATTTTCCTTCTACTGTCTGTGAACCTTTGAGATTTATGGTGAGAGTAGGCTTAGCTTCTATGCTTACTCGGGACGAGTAAAGGTTTAAGTATGGGGGAATTTGATATGCGATATATTCTATAGCGCATTTAGTAGTTTTTGTCATCATTTACATGTCATTGTGAGAGATATTTGTATGAACCTGGTGATTCGGAACCTGTTGAAGAAGTTGAAGAAATCATAGTATCATGCAAGTTATAGAAGAGTTGAAGTGAAGAAATTCAGAAGCAGCTGGAATCAGGCGAGCTTGGCGCGGCCGCGCTGCTACTGACGTGCCCGCGCTGCTAGGAGGGAGTACCTGCGTCGTTGCATCAGAGAGAAGTAGCAAGACAATTCATTGACTTGCCCGCGCTGCTACTGGCGCGCCCGCGTCAGTCCCTTGAGACGGATTCTTATCCGATTTTCCCCTATCTTATTAGTTTTTAATATTATATTTTTACGGGATGTTAAACCCTTTTAATTAGGTTATATTATTGCGGAGAAGGAGCCGGTTGTTAGAGGTTATTTTCGAGAGACGTATTTTCTTTTCCTTCATCTCACAAACCCTATGGAGAACTAACTCTCCTTTGTTGCACTTGGTTCTTTGAAGCCTTCGATTGATTTGGTTGTGAGTATTCTACTCTTGTTCGTCCTTTGTTAATTGTTTCGATCTCCTGAGCTTATTGCTTGATTGCTTATTATTGGTTAATCTGGATTGATCACCTAGGTTTATCGATACTAGTCATATTGCTAGGGTTTCCAATTCCAGATTTGGGGTTGTAGATTCATTGTAGCAAACACAATCATCATACGCAGGTTGCTTGTGGTAGATTGTGAAGGAGATTCGACTACTAGCTATTTTAACGGGTTGTTAGAATCGCTTGTATCTCATTATAATTCATGTTTGAATGCTATCGCTTTATTATTCGGTGAAGGTTTCCCCTTGTAATTTGGTGATAAGTGCTTTTAGGACTGGTAGGACTAAAAGCTATTACACGATCTGAATTGAGAACAATTACTGGACATTAGAACTTGAGACTCATAGAATGCGATGATGAACCATCTCAATTGTTGTGCGGATAATTACCTGGTGTGATACTTTTCCATCATATATTTGCAACTTGTTTTGTCACTATTGCTTACACACAAAACTTCCCCTTGAATTGGTTACTTTTGGGTAATAATACTTGCTCTTACAATTGATTCTGTTTCCCTGTGGGTTCGACCCTAACTTACCTACTATACTTGTTATAGTTTGCATCTTAGGAATTTACTTTGATTTGGCATAACGACTTTAGGCCTGTCAATTGACTTGTAGTCCATCTGACTCCGTGGTTCTGTTAGGTTCAGTTATAGCAGTTTCTGACGTCTCAACACTATTGGATTGGACACCAAGGGCTTTGGATGAATCTTCAACACCTTGGGCCAATTCTTCAGTGTTAAGAATCGGTTCCTGCATGTTCCTTTTCTCTGTGTTCTTGGTAGCAGCATCATCACCTTCCTCGTTCCCTTCATGGATGTTAAGATCTATATCTGCAACACTTTCACTTAAAGCACCGTCATTGCATTCATCAAAAATAACATGTATACTTTCTTCAACTACCTGGGTCCTTTTATTGAAGATTCTATAAGCTTTGCTACTCGTGGAATAGCCAAGAAATATACCTTCATCACTACGCGCATCAAATTTCCCAAGGTTATCTTTTCCATTGTTATGACGGTCTCCTATATCAGAACTTGGGAATCTGCCGAACAGTTCGGGCCAAATCCGACGGGATTCCTATATATAGCTATTGGCGGTAGTGATTTATCATTCAATGAATGACTGAGCCGGCTGAAAAGTTCAAAACAAGTACAACCAAAGGGTTTAAAATAAGATATAAGTGGTTTGCGGCCTTTGAAAAGTTCATAAGGAGTTTTCTTTAAGATGGAACGAATAAGACAACGATTCAAAATATAGTTAGCTGTGTTAACAGCTTCAGCCCAATAGGTTTTAGGTAATGCATTTTCTAAAAGCATAGTCCTGGCCATATCCTCTAAGGTGCGGTTCTTGCGTTCCACTACCCCGTTTTGTTAAGGTGTCCTAGGAGCAGAAAAGTTATGGGAGATGCCATATTTAGCACAAAACAAATCAAACTGAAGTTGATCAAACTCCCTACCATGATCACTCCGAATTGACACTATGGGCTCGTTTCTTAAAGTTTGTAACTCCTTACAAAGTTTTTAAAACTCAAATAAGGCCTCTGATTTTTCTTTTAAAAATGCAACCCAAGTTTATCTAGAAAAATCATCAACAACAACTAGCATGTACTTTTTACCATTGGGAGATTTGACTTGCATAGGACCACATAAATCCATATGTAAAAGTTCAAGGGATCTAGAAGAACTTACAACCTTTTTGGGTTTGAAAGAGCTACGTGTTTGTTTACCTCGTGTGCATGCGTTGCACATATCAATACCTTTGAAGTCCATTTCAGGTAGCCCTCTTACAAGCCCTTTATACACAAGCTTCTGTAGTGTATGTGGACTCACATGACCGAGTCTCCTGTGTCAGAGTTTTGGATCGTCCGTCAAAACCTTTAGACAGGTTAAGCTTCCTTGTGCCACTTGATCAGCGTTTACGGCGTATATGTTGTTGTACCGATATGCAGTTAATATAACTTCACCTGTATCTTCTCTGCCCACTATACATCTTTTCTTGTTAAATCTGACATTGTTACCACTATCACATAATTGAGAGACACTAAGCAAATTATACTTTAAACCATTAACAAGATAGACATTTTTAATACTATGGCTGGAATCACTTCCAACACTACCAATACCAACGATGTCACATTTTCCTTTGTCACCAAGAGTGATTGTTCCCGTGGATTGCTCCTTTAGATCATGAAAGAGAGAAATCTTCCCACTCATATGCCTCGAGCATCCACTATCAATAATCCATTTGTGTTCTTTCACCTTGGTGATCTCCTGCAAGACAAACATCAACCTTTGTGGCTAGACCAATAAGCAAATTTGGATCCATTGTTGGGGTAAACCATATTTGGTAAAATAGTGCCTTTTGGAACCCAAACTTGTGTTATCCGTTCTTTTCTCAAATGAACAGGAAATGTATTGCGAATAATATATGGATCCTTTCTTCTATAGGGGCAGGTCTCTTTTACATGTCCCTTTCTAGCACAATGGTGACATATAGGAGAGGTTCTGCTTCCTTTTGCCTTTACAAAAGTGGTAATGTGTTGCTTCTTTAAAAACTTTGGATTGTAACCAATACCACTTTTGTTTAGAGAGGTTTGTTGCTCACCCAACATCCTATCGAGAGTACCTTTGGATTTGGTAAAACTTATGAGGGCTGTCTGTTGGTCTTGAATCTTATTATTCAGGGAAATCTTCTCGTTCTCTAAGTCATGATGCTCATTTCTTAGAGAGGAGAGATCTTGCTTGAGTTTAGATTTCTTTGATTCAAGCGTCTTGACTTTAATGTCAAGACCTGAATAAGAAGCTTCAAGACTTTTGACCCTCATAGACAGATCCTCAATAGTTCTTTCCTGGTCCACAGTTCTCTTAATAAGGATGTTAGTTTGGGCAATAAGCTTCTCTTCATTGGCAATCATATTGGAAAGGAATTCCGATAATACCTCTTTTGGACTTTCCATAAGTTCTCTTACAGTAGCTTCAAGCTTTTCATCGTGGGATCCATCTTCTGGGGCCATAAGACAAATATTGGCCTTCTCATCATCGGAGTCAGAGTCGGAGTCACTCCAAGTTGCCACCATGGCTTTCTTCTTCCATTTGTCACCTTTCTTGGGATGGCTCTTTGTCTTTTGAGGGCAGTCCTTCACAAGATGATCTGTTTCGCCACATTCAAAACAAGACAACGGTTTAGTCTTCTTTTCATACTTGTTGTATTGAGGCTTACCTCGAAATTTTGAAGACTCTGAGCCATCCTTGTTGTTGAATTGCTTCTTCATTTTGAGAATTCGAGCAAGGCCTCTTGTGATAAGAGCAAAAGGATCATCCTCATCGTCGTCCTCATCTTCGGAATCAGATCCATCCTTGGGCTCATCCTTTTTAGACTTGAGTGCCAAGTTCTTAGTGCTAGCTGGAAGTTCTCCATCGTCTTCATTAAGGATCATCTCATGCGTGATCAGCTTCCCAAGAAGGTCATCAAGGGGTAGAGTGGTGAGGTCCTGGGCTTCCTCTATAGCTGTTACTTTCGGACCCCATTTCTCTTTTGGGAGGCACCTCAGTATCTTCCTCACTTTCTCAACATTGGTAAAGCTCTTGCCAAGAGAGTCAAGGTTGTTGGTGATTTCTGTGAATCGTGTGAACATGGCCTTGATTGACTCATCAGACTTCATCTTGAAGAGCTCATACTTTCTAAGGAAGATGCTGATCTTGGTGTATTTCACTTGGCTCATTCCTTCATAGGTGACGACCAATTTGTCCCAAATCTCTTTAGCTGTCCTACAAGATGAAATACGGTTAAACTCATCAGCGCTAAGACCACAATAGAGTAAGTTAATAGCCCTGTAGTTTTTGGAGATGGTTTCAAGATCTGCTTGGTTGTATTCAGACTCCTTCTTTGCAACTTTGGTATCATTTGGTCCATCTTTCTCTGGAATCTTCGGACCATTCTCTATAATGTTCCAAAGCTCTAGATCTTGGTCTATGATGAACATCTTCATCAAAGATCTCCAGTGGACAAAGTTGTTTCCTACAAAGAGTGGCGGTCTGCTTGTGGACCTTCCCTGTGCAAATCCTCTGCTTGCTTCACCAGACATGATCGAAAACTCACAAGATTGTTAGATCAAAAACAGTGAGTAAAGCTCTGATACCAATTGAAGGTTCGATAATAAAAAATAATGTAATATAGAAATACTCTAGAAGGGGGGTTGAATAGAGTATGCCCGTTTTTCGCAGAAAGTCTCAAGACTTTTGGAGCTCGTATAAAACCCTTTGAGATTAACCTGAATCACAAAGTTAGACAATCAAACCAAGTGCGGAAATAAGGTAAAGCAATAAGTAAAGGACACGAGTAATTGTTTACGAGGTTCGGCACGAACTTGGCCTACGTCCCCGCCTAGGGTTCTTCCACAACCCTAGGATTCAAAAGGCTTTATTGATTCGCTTAGCTTAGGATCTTAATAGCTCACCGAGAAGCCTCTCTCCTATACAATTGCAATCTAGTCAACTCACGTTCCCTTGGAGTCCTAGACCAATCTAGAAGAGCCCCACCTCTCTCAGCTATCTAGTACAATCCTCTTACTCTCACAAATCAATAGCCTAGTGCAACTTCCCGAGTTATAAACTCTTGAGTAACACTATAAATGAATATATCCTATAAGCTCACAGTGACTCTCAAAGGCTTTGAAATAAACAACAAACTCTTGAGCGCTTAGCAGAGAGACACTTTGGAAGACAGATCTTGCTTGAATGAATGAAGGCTCGTGTAGCACTTGTATGTTCTATCTTCTTCTTCCTTTCCTTTATAGAAGTAATGTGGAGCGTGAGGTTCTTCAACACCAGATCTTCAACAACGGCTAGTAAAGATCATGGCGCGCCCGGATCTTCTATTTTAGGAACCTTCGAAGACATGATCTTCTTTGAATTGGATCTCCTCAATATGCACCACAAGGAAAGAAATAATCTCGAAATACTTCCTGAAAGATTAGTCATACATATATATATAATATAAAGGAAGTATATGATAAGATTAAATAATATACGGATTTATAAAACAGGTTTTGTATTTCATCAACTGTTAATGCTCCAATGCCTTTGACACAAACATCCTGTCAAGGCCTTTGAAACATTTATTCCGATTTTCATCAAGGGAGGGAGTTATCACTTGATACTCTTTTATGAGTTACGTAGAAAATCCAATGTTAAAATTCAAATATACATTGGATCCAGTCGCCCATCTCAAATTAAATTAATTTGGTTCTTAAAAGAACTACGGATGATTTGATCCCTTTCCAAACGGGTACGTAGGACACCCGACATAAAGCTCAAGCTCGTGGGGTTCAATCACCAAAACCCAAGAATTAAATCAGTTCTAACACTCTGAACTACGTAAGGCTTGATTCTCTTCCCAGAGATACGTAGGCAACCCGTTAAAATTCGGGTGCAGCACAAATCGCCAAAACCACTCAAGTCTTGGTGTCAATACAACTTCGAATCAAGAGGATAACCAAAAGGGGTCGAACTCAAATTCTAAAAAAATAAATAAATAAAATGTGTTGTACGATTATTCGCGCATTTTTGTTCAACACCTCGTACCGCCGCCGCTGCCCTCCCTTCTTTCCGCCGCAAAGCTGCGTGCGCGACATAAGCGGCGGCCGCAGCATAAGCGGCAGCCGCATCAATCGGCAACGCCCGCAGCATCCGTCGGCTGGTGGCCCTCGTTGGTCCCCGATGCCTGACTTCAACCCTCTTTGGATGCAATCCGGCTTTCCTGCCCCTCGACATGCCGGTCCTCAGGCCTATCTGACATCGTCTGCTCAAGGCTATGTTCCGCCTGATGATGGGCATCACGCCTTCTCCTCTATGCAGCCGACATCGCCCGACTCTTCTTGGTACATGGACACTGGTGCCACCTCCCACATGACGAACTCCTCAGGTAACCTCTCTTCTATTTCTTTTAAAGGTCATGCACACTCTATTATTGTCGGCAATGGTGGTCGCCTCGCTACTTCGGGAATTGGTCATGCCAAATTACAGACCCTAACCCACCCACTACACCTTAACAATGTCCTCATTGCCACAAAGATTGTCAAAAACCTTATCTCTGTCCGTCGGTTCACTACTAACAATAACGTTTCTCTTGCGTTTGATCCATTTGGTTTCTCTATGAACGATCTTACTACGGGGGTTACTCGCTTGAGATGTAACAGCACCGGGGAGCTCTACCCTGTCACACCACCTTCTACATCCAGTCAGTCGTGCCCGGTCGCCCTCTCGGCATCGTAGTCCAGCCTATGGCATGCACGCCTGGGCCATCCCAGTGTTGTCGTTCTAGATGTCCTCCGTTCTCAAAGTCGTGTCACCTGTAATAAAGACATACGCTCTAGTTTATGCTCTTCCTGTCAGTTAGGCAAACATGCAAGACTGCCGTTCCAACCACTAGTACAAACTAACTAATTAACAACGATTTTTTTAGGGGATGTTAACTGAAGCACTGGCAACACTATTGAAAGCGGTTTTTGGAAAGCGATGTTGGAAAATACAAGGATAGCACTTTTTTTAAACAAGCGCTGTCTAACTTCAATTTTGTAAAAAAATAAAATAAAATAAAATAATAATGAATCGGCCACAAGGATAACACTTTTTTGAAACAAGCGCGGTCTAACTTCAATTTTGTAAAAAAAAAATGCTTATTGTTGGATACAATCAATTACCTATCAACCACCTCTACGACTCTACCTTCCACCAGTACCCTCCAATTACTCATAAAATCAATATAACAAAAAATAAAAACATTGACAATTGGGAAAATCACACCAAACATAAAACATCAAAAGCTATATATATATATATATATATATATATATATCAATAGGGAAAAATTACAGAGTACGTTAACTTATACAAAAAAATAAAACCGAAGAAATCAATCAATTGAACAAAATCAACCTACTTGAAATTGAAAAGCCAAAACACATGATCAAACACAAACCCTAGAAATTTAAAAATCCTAAAATCGAACCTAATCACATCTTGAACTGCATAGATGGAGAATTGACGATTTGAATGGATCTTGTAGATCTGATACGTGTTGAACGGATTTGGCGATGGAAGGTGCCACTGTTGGCGTCAGCGCGGATGGAAGGAGGAGGAGCCGAGGAGGACCAACCAAAGCATCGGACCTACAGAACAACATGAATTTCGCAAAATTAGTCAAATATATGAAATCGAATTAAAAATACATCATAGAGAGGAAAAAAATGTCTGATTGCATACCTCTTGATATGCGATATATTCTATAGCGCATTTAGTAGTTTTTGTCATCATTTACATGTCATTGTGAGAGATATTTGTATGAACTTGGTGATTCGGAACCTGTTGAAGAAGTTGAAGAAATCATAGGATCATGCAAGTTATAGAAGAGTTGAAGTGAAGAAGTTCGGAAGCAGCTGGAAGCTGGTGAGCTTGGCGCGGCCGCGCTGCTACTGACGCGCCCGCGCTGCTAGAGGAAGTGCCTGCGTCGTTTCATCAGATAGAAGTAGCAAGCCGATCCACTGGCGCGCCCGCGCTGCTACTGACGTGCCCGCGTCAGTCCCTGGAGACGGATTCTTATCCAATTGTTCCCCTATCTTATTAGTTTTTAATATTATATTTTTACGGGATTCTAAACCCTTTAGTTTATATTATTGCCGAGAAGGCAGCAGTAGGCATTAGGTTATTTTCCAGAAACGTTTTTCCCTTTTCTTCATCTCACAAACCCTATGGAGAACTAACTCTCCTTTGTTGCACTTGGTTCTTTGAAGCCTTCAATTGATTTGGTTGTGAGTATTCTACTCTAGTTCGTCCTTTGTTAATTGTTTCGATCTCTTGAGCTTATTGCTTGATTGCTTACTATTGGTTAATCTGGATTGATCACCTAGGTTTATCGATACTAGTCATATTGCTAGGGTTTTCAATTCCAGGTTTGGGGTTGTAGATCCATTGTAGCAAACACAATCATCATAAGCAGGTTGCTTGTGGTAGATTGTGAAGGAGATTCGATTACATGCTATTTTAACGGGTTGTTAGAATCGCTTGTATCTCATTATAATTCATGTTTGAATGCTATCGCTTTATTATTCGGTGAAGGTTTTCCCTTGTAATTTGGTGATAAGTGCTTTTAGGACTGGTAGGACTAAAAGCTATTACACGATCTGAATTGAGAACAATTACTGGACATTAGAACTTGAGACTCATAGAATGCGATGATGAACCATCTCAATTGTTGTGCGGATAATTACCTGGTGTGATACTTTTCCATCATATATTCGCAACCTCTTATTGCAACTTGTTCGGTCACTATCGCTTACACACAAAACTCCCCCTTGAATTGGTTACTTTTGAGTAATAATACTTGCTCTTACAATTGATTCTGTTTCCCTGTGGGTTCGACCCTAACTTACCTACTATACTTGTTATAGTTTGCATCTTAGGAATTTACTTTGATTTGGCATAACGACTTTAGGCCTGTCAAATTTGGCGCCGTTGCCGGGGAAACGGATTATCTTTGTTCTTGTTTGTCTTATTACCTGTTTGGGTGCGAACCTCTTGCATGGTTCGCACTCGTGCTACTGATCCCAATCTTGTTGATTTTGATTGGGAAATTGACAGGACATACCACCGCCGCCTTAGAGAACAACACCAACATTCCCAACAACCTGATCCAATGGCTGGAAATGCAAATCAGACGCTGCGACAGCTGACAGCAGCAAACATCACACAGCAGGCACCTGCTGTGACAATCCCTGCTCTGGGGGATGACAACCATTTTGAGCTAAAGTCTGGGCTGATTCATCAACTGCCCAAATTCCATGGATTGGCTGGAGAAGACCCCATCAAGCACATGGGGAAGTTTCATAATGTGTGCATGAGCATGAAACCAGCCAATATAGATGAAGCACAGATAAAGATGAGAGCTTTTGGGTTCACGCTGGTCGATGCTGCGGATGACTGGTACTACAGTCTTCCTACAGGGAGCATCGATACTTGGCCTAAGCTCCACAAGGCCTTCCTGGAGAAATTCTTCCCTGCTAAGAAGGAGAACACCTTGAAGAAGGCAATCAACAATATAGAGCAGGAAGATGATGAAACCCTCTATGATTACAATGAAAGGTTCAAGAAGCTTTGCGCTAATTGCCCCTTCCATGGCTACAGCACGAAGGACCTAGTCCTATACATCTATGGGGGATTGCTGGAATCTGATAGAAGGATGATTGATGCCGCCTGCGGAGGAAATATTCTGAATGCCACGCCAGAGGGAGGCATGGAGAAGATTCAGGAAATGGCTGAGGGGACTAGAAATTTTGGGAAGTCCACCAGAAAGAAAGGAGTCAACTCGGTAGAATCTAACCAAGCCAAAGATATTGCTGAATTGAAGGATATGGTTAGGAGGCTCACTCTGCAAGGGACTCCTCAACAACTCAAGGCTTGTGGGATCTGCAATGATAACTTCCACCCAACTGATGCATGTCCTACACTCCAGGAAGACACCGCTGAAGTAAGTGCTATAGGTGGAAATGGACCTCAGAGACCCAGACATGACCCCTACTCAAACTCCTACAACCCAGGGTGGCGGGATCACCCAAATTTCAGATGGAGGGATCCACCAAACCAATCACAACAGCAACAGCCACCTCCCTACAATCAGAGGCAGCAGGGTAACGCTCCCTCTACTGAGTCCATGCTCAATACCTTGACACGGCACTTTACTGCGCATGTTCAGACAACTGAATCGAGCATAAAAGATATACAGAAACAAATGGGGCAAATGGCTGAAGCAATCACGAGAATGGAGGCAAAGACGTCAGGGGGTCTACCATCTCAAACGGTGGTCAATCCAAAGGAAAACGTCGGTGCTATAACTCTTCGGAATGGAAAAGAGCTAAAAAGTCAGGAAGATGAGGAGGAAAGCACGCAGGTCTCCGACGTGGCCACGCCCAACACTGGCGCGCCCGCGCTGGATACTGGCGCGCCCACGTCGAGTCCGATCTCGCCTGAATCCGAGCCCTATGTCGATACATATGTCCGACCGGATTTTCCCCCTCTCGGGTCGGAGAAACCAAAACCTCCGTTCCCTGAGGCACTCAAAGAGAGGAGGATAATCGATGATTCAGAGCTTTTTGAGACATTTAGCAAGTGTAAGGTGAACATTCCTCTGCTGAAAATGATAAAAAATGTGCCCAAGTACGCCAAGTTCTTGAAGGAGCTTTGCACGGTGAAGAGAAATCAGAAGCTGAAAGGTAAAAAGAAAGTGAAAGTAAGTGAGCAAGTCTCCGCTATGTTTCAGAGGAGAATGCAGAAAAAGTGCACTGATCCAGGTATGGTTACTATCCCTTGTGTCATTGGAGATGTAAAATTTGATAGAGCTATGCTTGATTTGGGCGCTTCCATAAATGTGCTTCCCTACTCACTTTACAAATCGCTAGATTTAGGACCTTTGCATGAAACTGGAGTAATTGTGCAACTAGCTGACAGGTCTAATAAATACCCTAAAGGAGTAGTAGAAGACGTTTTGTTCATGGTCGATAAACTGATTTTTCCTGCAGATTTCTTTGTCCTGGATATGGAACATGATAAGCATGATGCGCCTATTTTATTAGGTAGACCTTTCATTAAAACAGCTAGGACAAAAATTGATTGTGTCTCTGAGACACTAACAATGGAATTTGATGGAGAAAAGGTTGAATTCGATTTATACAAGGCTATGAAACATCCTGTTGATGACCATTCTCTGTGCTCTATTGATGTGATTGAACCATTAGCTCAAGATCTATTTGATATTTCTAGGGAAGATGAGTTGCAGTCAATTATTGAGAATGCTATTGACAAGTCCTATACAGATTTTTCAATTACATCTAACATGCAGGAATTAGTAGCCCAGATGGATGTAGAAGGTAAGTTCTCTACTCTTTTGGGCATTGGCCCTAATCTACTGACTCCAAGCGAAGTGCTTGTTCCATCTGTTGTGCAGGCACCTGAAATTGAACTCAAACAACTCCCTAGTCATCTCAAGTATGCTTTCCTAGGAGTTGATGACACTTTACCAGTTATTGTGTCAAGTAAGCTTTCAGCAGAGCAGGAGGAAAAGTTAGTGGAGGTTCTGAAGAAGTACAAAACTGCGCTGGGGTGGACCATCGCTGACATCAAGGGAATTAGTCCATCTACATGCATGCACAGGATTCTGCTGGAGGATGGAGCTAAGCCATCACGCCAACCACAGAGAAGGCTCAATCCTCCCATGATGGATGTGGTGAAGAAGGAAGTGCTGAAATTGCTATCAGCAGACATGATTTTCCCAATTTCTGACAGTCAATGGGTAAGTCCTACACAAGTTGTCCCTAAGAAAGGAGGGATTACAGTCGTGGAGAATCAACAAGGTGAGTTGGTCCCTACCAGAACTCAAACAGGTTGGAGGGTATGCATGGACTATCGCAAGCTGAATACAGTAACCAGGAAGGATCACTTCCCCCTCCCCTTTATTGATCAGATGCTAGAACGCCTTGTTGGGCGCCCCTATTATTGCTTTTTGGATGGATATTCTGGATATTTTCAGGTGGCCATAGCGCCAGAGGACCAGGAGAAGACTACATTTACATGTCCTTTCGGTACTTTTGCATATCGCAGAATGCCATTTGGACTATGTAACGTACCCGGGACATTTCAACGATGTATGGTTAGTATCTTCTCTGAATACATTGAAAATTTCATTGAAGTATTAATGGATGATTTCACAGTACATGGGGATAGCTTTGATACTTGTTTGAGCCATTTGGCACTAGTGTTAAAAAGATGTGTTGAAACTAATCTGGTTTTGAACTCTGAAAAGTTTCATTTTATGGTAGAACAGGGAATTATTTTAGGTCACATAGTCTCTGCAAAGGGTATTGAGGTCGATAAGGCGAAGATTAATGTAATTCAATCTCTGCCTTATCCTACTAATGTGCGCGAAGTTCGTTCTTTCCTAGGCCATGCAGGTTTTTATCGCAGGTTTATCAAGGATTTTTCGAAGGTATCCTCACCCTTGTGCGAGCTTCTGAAGAAAGATGTGACCTTTGTACTCACACAAGAGTGCAAAGAGGCGTTCGACTCGCTGAAAGGACGCCTCACTAGTGCACCAATCATTCAAGCACCAGACTGGTCTCGCCCATTTGAGATCATGTGTGATGCGAGCGACTATGCAGTGGGAGCAGTGCTAGGCCAAAAAGAGGGAAGAGCCTCTCATGTGATCCATTATGCTTCCATGACTCTGAATGGAGCGCAGCGCAACTACTCCACCACTGAGAAAGAAATGCTAGCCGTGGTGTTTGCACTAGAGAAGTTTCGACAGTATCTGCTTGGAGTCAAAGTGATTATCTACACAGACCACGCAGCCCTCCGCTACTTGATGACTAAGAAGGAGACAAAGCCAAGATTAATTCGATGGGTCCTGTTGCTCAGCGAATTTGATGTGGAGATTAAGGACAAGAAAGGAGCGGAAAATTTGGTGGCTGACCACTTAAGCAGATTGGTGAATGAGGAGGACAAGCCGGAGTCACAGAAACCCATCTTAGGCACGTTTCCGGATGACACATTATGCAGAATCGAGCACAAAAGCACGCCGGAGTCTGGCGCGCCCGCGTCGACAGCTGACGCGCCCGCGTCGTTCCCTGACGCGCCCACGCTATCACTTCTCAGCCCATCTCAGTCCGTTCTAGGACTTCATTCCGTAAACCCTTGGTACCGGGACATTGTAAACTACTTAGTTTGTGGGGAATTTCCTCCGGATCATACCAAGGCTCAAACGGAGAGGATTCGAAGAGAAGCAAACCACTATGTTTGGGATGACCCATACCTTTGGAAACATTGTGCTGATCAGGTAATTCGTCGTTGTCTTCCAGATAATGAGGTACGATCTGTTCTTGAATTTTGTCATTCTCAAGCATGTGGGGGACACTTTGGTGCCAATAAAACTGCTAGAAAAGTGCTTGAATCTGGATTTTATTGGCCACATGTTTTTAAAGATGCTTATTCTTTCTGCAAGGCATATGATAGGTGTCAAAGAATGGGGAATATCTCTCAAAGGAATGAAATGCAACAATCACCGATGATTTTTTGCGAAATCTTTGATGTTTGGGGCATTGACTTTATGGGACCTTTTCCTAGTTCTTGTGGGAACTTGTATATTTTACTTGCGGTGGACTACGTTTCCATGTGGGTGGAAGCGAAGGCCACCAGAACTGATGACTCTAAAGTTGTGGCAGGGTTCTTGAAAAGCAATATTTTTGCCAGGCATGGAATTCCTAGAGCGCTGATTAGTGACAGGGGTACCCATTTCTGCAACAAAACTGTGACTGCCATGCTGAAGAAATATCATGTCACACATAGAGTTTCCACCGCATACCATCCACAGACGAATGGCCAAGCAGAGGTGTCCAATAGAGAGATCAAAGCCATTCTTGAGAAGACTGTCAATCCTAACAGGAAGGATTGGAGTTTGAGACTTGATGATGCATTGTGGGCTTATCGCACTGCTTACAAAACTCCAATTGGGATGTCTCCTTTCAGACTTGTCTATGGTAAGGCATGTCATCTTCCTGTTGAGCTGGAGCACAAGGCTTGGTGGGCAGTGAAACAATGCAATATGCAGAGTGACGTGGTTGGAGAACATAGGAAGCTACAGATATGCGAGCTCGAGGAGTTACGTTTGGACGCCTATGATAATGCGGCAATCTACAAGGCGAAGACCAAGGCATGGCATGGCAAGCACATCCATAGGAAGGACTTTAAAGCCGGTGACAAAGTCCTACTTTTTCAGTCTCGCCTGAAACTCTTCGCTAGGAAGCTCAGGTCAAAGTGGGGGGGACCATACATTGTTGCTGAAGTCTTCCCACATGGCGCTGTAGAGTTATATGACCCAAATAGCCACAAGAAGTTCAAGGTAAATGGTCAAAGGCTTAAGACATACTATGAAGGGTTCCCGAAGGAGGCTATGGATGAGTTAGTTTTGGAGGAGCCAAATGCAGAGTTAGAATAATCAAAAAAGGCTTAGTCGAGCCAGCGACTTGAAACAAAGGCGCTGCTTGGGAGGCAACCCAAGGTATTGCATTCTTTCCCTTAACTAGTTTTATTCTACCTTGTAGGTAATAAAGAGGGAGCTTCTGGTGACGAATTGCATCCGCATTTCGGACCCACTGCATCCGCAGTGTTAAATTTCTGTCTTCAAAAAAAAAAAAAAAAAAAAAAAAAAAAAAAAAAAAAAAAAAACACACACAACAGACCACGGGCTGGAAAACCCACTTCGGGCCAGCCCGCCAGCTTCAAGCCCCATCATCCCTCCTCTCAAATACAACCAAAACCCTACAGCCCCCACACTTTCACCTCACGCCAACCACCCCTGTCACTATCCCTCACAATCACTCTCACCACACTCCACCCTCACAAACAAACCCCCACCCCTATTTCAAGTGGTGAGCTCCACCAAGCGGCCCTCAAACACCATTCCCCCCTACCCCATTGTCCTTTCCTTTCGTCCTCGGCACCGGGGAGAGGCTCAGCGTCGACAACCGCTTCCGGCGATTTTCGAGTCTGCAGAAATCGCCGACGCGGCCGCGCCATCTCTCCAACGCGCCCGCGCCTGTCAGAGTTACGAACCAAGAGGCTGACACCACCGACGCGGCCGCGCCACTTCCCAACGCGCCCACGCTCTCAAACGCGCCCGCTCTTTCCAACGCGGCCGCTCTCTCCAACGCGCCCACTCTCCCCAACGCGCCCGCGCCGTGTTCCTGACGCGCCCGCGTCGGCCTCCTGAGCCGAGCCTCATCTGTTCTTTGTGAGTTCTTTCCGCTGTCCTTATTTCGATTCGGATCTAGTCTTATTATCTGTCGAATATGAGTTCATCTGAGGAAGAGGTGAGTCGATCTGATGAAGAGTTAGATTTGTCTGAAGAGGAGTGGGCTATTTATAATAAGGTAAACTGTGTCAGTTCTATAAAATATCTGCATAGAGAGACCCTTCAGAGACTTCAGATGCTAGATTGTATGCAGAAGTGTTTAGCTCACGCTGGTATTGGTGATTTTTTGGAGTTGAGAGCTGTAGGATACCCAGAACTGTGCAAGCAGTTTCTTGCGACATATCAGCTGTACCTTGGGGAGAACAGAATTAGAGGGGTTTCTTTCAGGTTCAATGGCACTACCTACAGGATTTCTGCAGCAAGGTTGCGAGCTGCTTTGGGGATCACTAGAGTCCCAACTGATGGATGGGCGACAGCCACTACCGACACAGACCTCGTTGCATTCTTTAGAGCGGTATCTGGAGAGGAATTCTTAACCAATAACGAGTACAACAGCAGGATTACTCACCCTGTCTTCCGTATGTTGTGCAAGATCGTCGCTGGGACATATTATGGGCTGACCACAGATACCAAGCTCTCCATGACACACCTGAGGTTTGCTTACAGCGTTGTGCCTACTGCAAACTACACTCCTGACTGGCTTAGGCTCTTCTTCGATGGGCTCGACAGGGTCAGAAGGGATCGCAGTGCCGCTGGACCAGAAATGGTCCAAGGCGGACTTATTACTCGGGTAGCCATTGCTGCAGACGTTGAGCCAGGTGGTTTGCAAGAGCTGGAGGAGCAGGTCATAGCAAGGACCTACACAGAGGAGTATCTGCGGAGGTGTTTGATGCTTGACACTGCGCCGGATGGGGGAACCATTTGGTGTACAGGCAAGAAGAAAGAGCATCAGTTCAGGCTCCCTAAGCCCCTTCCTTGGTCTGAGACTTGGACTGATTGGTATATTGAGGCTGATTATTTTCTGACATCAGTTCTGGGTAGACGGCGTCGCCTAGAAGTGGGTAGCAGTAGTGGCACAGCTGGAGCTGCTATAGTTGAGGAAGCGCCTGTGGCTCCGCAGGCTTTTGTTCAGACAGATACTCAGGGTTTCGCACAGAGCCCACAACAGGAGGTGCCTGCTTATCATACCCCTTCTCACGGTTGGGATTCTTACCCGACATATCAGGGCCAGCAGGATTCACATCAGTGGGCCCCTTGGCCCCCACAAGCTTTTCAGGATGCTCATCAGCAGCCTCACCAGTGGGGCTACCTGGTTGACCAGATTGGCCTTCTGCGCCAAGAAGTAGGAAGTTTGACGACGGTGGTTCAAAACCAAGATAGAGTGCAGGACCGGATTCTCCACCAGCAGGCCGACATCCTAGACACCCTTGGCGAGTTCAGAGGTATGAGGGAAGAGCTTCGCCGCATGCGAGAGGATTACTCTCGCCACTATCCACCCCCTCAGTGAGTCATTCTGTTTCCTTTCTCCCTACTTATTTCTGTCTTCTTTCACATTGAGGACAATGCTTCATTCAAGTATGGGGGAGGGACAGGATTTACATATCTTGTACATATTTCAGTTACGCATTCTTTCTGTACAGATTCTGCACTTGTTATTCAAAAAAAAAAAAAAAAAAAAAAGCAATCAAAATCCTGGGATGAGTTGAAAACCCGAAAGGGCGACTCAGGCAAAAAGCAGGTAGTCTGGCGAGCCTTAGGCTTTGGCAATATGAGACTTGAGGGAAGTGAGAATGTTTATGTGAGTACCATCTTTGGAAAAAAAATGAGTGGCTTGGTGAAAACCCGAAAGGGCGCCTTGGCAAGATGAGCGTTTACTTTGAGTGTTTAGGATTGATCTCTTGGCGAAGGCGACATAAGAAGTGGAGTGATAAGGAGGTTTTCGGGTAGGCCACTGGGAGCTGTAAGGTGTAGATGGTTGAGATACAATTGTAAGTCTCATTTCCTATTTTGATTGTCTTTTGTGCTGATTGTTGAGATGGTGGAAACTACTAGTACTTAGTGTTCATTTTCCTTGTACTGTCTGTGAACCTTTGAGATTTATGGCAAGAGTACGCTTAGCTTCTATGCTTACTCGGGACGAGTAAAGGTTCAAGTATGGGGGAATTTGATATGCGATATATTCTATAGCGCATTTAGTAGTTTTTGTCATCATTTACATGTCATTGTGAGAGATATTTGTATGAACTTGGTGATTCAGAACCTATTGAAGAAGTTGAAGAAATCATAGGATCATGCAAGTTATAGAAGAGTTGAAGTGAAGAAGTTCGGAAGCAGCTGGAAGCTGGTGAGCTTGGCGCGACCGCGCTGCTACTGACGCGCCTGCGCTGCTAGAGGAAGTGCCTGCGTCGTTGCATCAGATAGAAGTAGCAAGACGATCCACTGGCGCGCCCGCGCTGCTACTGACGTGCCCGCGTCAGTCCCTGGAGACGGATTCTTATCCGATTGTTCCCCTATCTTATTAGTTTTTAATATTATATTTTTACAGGATTCTAAACCCTTTAGTTTATATTATTGCCGAGAAGGCAGCAGTAGGCATTAGGTTATTTTCCAGAAACGTTTTTCCCTTTTCTTCATCTCACAAACCCTATGGAGAACTAACTCTCCTTTGTTGCACTTGGTTCTTTGAAGCCTTCAATTGATTTGGTTGTGAGTATTCTACTCTAGTTCGTCCTTTGTTAATTGTTTCGATCTCTTGAGCTTATTGCTTGATTGCTTACTATTGGTTAATCTGGATTGATCACCTAGGTTTATCGATACTAGTCATATTGCTAGGGTTTTCAATTCCAGGTTTGGGGTTGTAGATCCATTGTAGCAAACACAATCATCATAAGCAGGTTGCTTGTGGTAGATTGTGATGGAGATTCGATTACAGGCTATTTTAACGGGTTGTTAGAATCGCTTGTATCTCATTATAATTCATGTTTGAATGCTATCGCTTTATTATTCGGTGAAGGTTTTCCCTTGTAATTTGGTGATAAGTGCTTTTAGGACTGGTAGGACTAAAAGCTATTACACGATCTGAATTGAGAACAATTACTGGACATTAGAACTTGAGACTCATAGAATGCGATGATGAACCATCTCAATTGTTGTGCGGATAATTACCTGGTGTGATACTTTTCCATCATATATTCGCAACCTCTTATTGCAACTTGTTCGGTCACTATCGCTTACACACAAAACTCCCCCTTGAATTGGTTACTTTTGGGTAATAATACTTGCTCTTACAATTGATTCTGTTTCCCTATGGGTTCGACCCTAACTTACCTACTACCTCTTCATTTGCAATTGACTGGAGAGAGAGAGAGAGAGAGAGAGAGAGAGAGAGAGAGAGAGAGAGAGAGAGGAGAGTTCAAACGTTCTTGCACTTTCTAAGGTACAAGAAATCACGCACTATCACTTTATCCAATTACTCTTCACTGTTTTCTCATTTGACAAACATGAACAGCAAAGCAAACTCATTAGTCTATGTTGAGAATAGTTTAAAATTGAAATCACCTCTACTGATTTGCATTTTCCAAAACCAGTTCATCAAATTGATCAAGCAACGAGTATGTTCACAACTACACCTATTATTGACTCGCAGCCAATATCATATAGAGAAGAATTAATTGTGAGAGAGACCTGATAGACTAGAGGTCTGGAGAGTGCGGTGATCGCAAGAGCATGTGCAGCCTCTTCGGCCAGATGTCGCTTCCTAAGAGCCATCAAAGCATGCCTCATTGCTTCCACTGCTAGATCACTTTATTCAATTGATTCTTTTAATTTTTAGACACTATCTTCCCAGTATTCATATTAGAAGACTTCTTTTTCACTTCTACCATTGCCATCTAGATTCCAAACTAGATCATCCTTCAGATCATTAGTCCAAGAAAATTTTCAACAAACCAAAATATCCAATAAACCTCAAACTGCTCATAGATCATCACTAATGGAGGTGCTTGCCAAACAAAATCAGCAAAACAAGAAATATATATTTCAACCACAACAAGCTAATCCAGTGATTAATCCAATAATCTCCTCAAAACCAATCAAAAGCTAATCATATGGCTAAAAAAAAGGCAAGTTGTGACTTGTGAGCAATAACTAATTAACCTTGTGTTCTTGGAGAGCAGAGCCCCAAGCCCGGAGACAAAGAACATAAAAATAAGTGATAACGGCGCCGCTAGAGGGACCAGAATGGAAGCTCCGTCACGGTCTGGATGTGATTAAAGCGGTGGAATCGTAGTAGGGAGCGAGAGGTCATGGTTGGAGCGAAGAAGGAGAACGATAGAGCTGGAGATGAAGATGGAAGAGAAGGAGAACGAGCGAGGTGAGGGCGTGCCTCCGGCGAACTCAGATCCGAGAAGAGTGAAAGAGATGGGGGAAGAGGCGCCTTCGGTGAACTCAGATTTGAGAAGGGTGATGGCGATGGTGGAAGAGACGCCAAGGCAAACACAGTTACGCAGATCTGGCGTCTAGGGTTCTCCATTTTTATCCTTTTTTTAAAGACTAGAATTAAATATTAACAGCGGTTATCAAGTAAAACCGCTATCCTTCCCAATTGGGACAACGCTTTTTTACTAAAAGCATTGTTAAAAAAATGTTCACATCGCTTTTTTTTTAAAGCGCTATGCGAAATTTTAGTTAACAGCGGTTTTAAGAAACTGCTTTAACATTTGTGCTGTTAATCTACAGATTTGTACTAGTGAACGGTCTTTGAACTCCACACTTGCTCCTTTTGATATCATTCATAGTGACATTTGGACCTCTCCTGTGCCTAGCAAGGAGGGTCACAAGTACTACCTCTTGTTTTTTGATGATTATACTCATTTCTTATGGGTCTTCCTATTGCATTTCAAGTCCCAAGTTTTTGCTATCTATGTCAAGTTCCATGCCTACATCAAAACACAGTTTCAAACATCCATCAAATGCTTCCAATGTGACAATGGCCGTGAATTTGACAATAAAGACTTTCACTCTTTGTTAGCCACAAATGGGATCTTCTATCAGTTGTCTTGCCCCTATACTTCCCATCAAAATGGCAAGGCCGAACGAATCATTAGAACCATAACCAACATGATGCGCTCTCTCCTCTTTCACGCATCTATTCCCCTTACTGTTGTTGCAGGAGGATGGTCAAGTATGAAATAAATATAAAGTATAGATCAGACTGACTTCCCTGTCTCAGCAAATGAATACAAGACTTCCTCCCGTTGTAGTAAGAGAATAGTCAGGATCGAATCCACGAGGAAGCACGTCAGCAGTTTTTAGGTAGCTGTAGATTCTCACATGCAAAGCAGCAGAACAGACAGAAACACAGAAAAGAAACAGAAATAAAAGCAGACAAACAAAAGCAAAGCAGAAAGTAAATCGAAGACACAGAAGCTACTCGAAGTCGAGTAGCTGTCCTCTAGATCGACTAAGGTAAGTCGACAGCAGAAAACAGAAACGAAAGCAAAACAACTCGACAGACAACACGCAACTCGATCTCGACAACCTCTACTCGAGATCGACAAGAAAAGCAGAAATAGAAACTGAAAATCGACAAAAGACAGAAGCTTCACTCGACCTAGACTGGACCTACTCGATCTCGACTAAGCCCCTACTCGAGATCGATGAAACTCTACTCTATGTCGACAAGAAAGACAGAAAATATAAATTTGCAGAATCTCGAACAAAACTCAGATTTTTGATGAAAATAAACTCAATATGCTAAAAGACTTCCAAAGCCAGGGTTTCAACACCACAACGATAACCATGCAAAGTAACACATAAAGGCACAAAAGATCATGCTTTCCATCAAATAACTTTCGTTATTAACAAATAGGCAAATAGAGGCTTTTGCATAAACCCTAATTGTTACTAACCCTTTTTCACATAATTAATCCAAGTTGCATTAAGATCACTTTCGCTTCAATAACACAAACAAGGATCACCTTCAACTCTCGCAAAAGAATCATGCTCATAGGGATAGAAGATGAATTGCACAAAAAGATCTGACCTTTATCGCATCGCCTCACATGGCCACCGTCGGGCTCACCCCAGCCCCAGAAGTGGGTTGACTACTCACGCCTCATCGCAATAACAGACATTGATGTATAAAAAGAAACTTGCATTAAAACTAAATTCAAAAGCCTTTACAATCCTGGCAATCAACTTTCGCAAAAAGCCAAAACCTTAAAAACCTTAGAACTCCTAAACTCTATGTAACTAACTAATTGTCTCTCTGAATTGGAATGAATAAAACTGAGCCCCCTAGGGCCTTATTTATAGCCTTCATTCCCTAGCTAATCTAGGAAAGAAGATATCTAATTATATCTAAAGCTTGAAAGCATAAATAAATTGTTTTATGGAAATAAATCTAAAAGGAAAAGATAAAACTAAATAGGTAAGTCTTCATGATGTTGATAGATCTTGTCTCCAATGGATAGAACTTGATAGATTGGGATAGAATCGACTTCCTTCGGGCCCAAGAAATCCCAATTCTAGTCGGACAGGTCTTCGTCGAGAAGCTGATGGAAACTGGTCTACTCGACCTCGATGAAGGCTCCTCGACCTCGAGTAGGGTGGTTCGTCGACTGGACTTCCCGGCTAGCTGTGCTCGATGTGGCTCGGACTTGGTTCACAGTGCTCGTCGACCTCGACAAGACGTAGTCGACCTCGAGTAGACTTGGGTCATCGACTAGGTCTCCTCGGGTGGCTCTACTCGATGGGCTCCGGATCTGGACTCAGGGTCTCGTCGATCTCGACAAGGCGTAGTCGAGATCGAGTTGGGTTCTTCCTTTCCGCTTCCGCGAGTTGCCTCTTCCGCTGGCAGCGAGTTTTTTTTCCGCGGCAGCGAGCGGTCCGCTGCAGCGAGTCGAGTCGCTGGCAGCGAGTGCCGCCTGGTCGTCCTCGGTTCCGTCCTCGGCTTGTCGACCAGCTCTTCTTCTCGTCAACCCCGGGCGTGGCGCTGAGGTGTCGTCGATCTCGACCAGTGGTCCTCGAGATCGAGTAGGGTCCGGAGCTCGGGTTGGTCTGGCTCTCGATCAGGCTCTGTCGACAAGGCGGTGCTCGGACATGCTCGTCTATGTCGACTAGGGTCAACTCGAGATCGAGTTACCCTGACTTTCAGCTTGGTTTCGCTGCTTTGACCTTGGACTTCTGTAGCGGTTTTCCGAGCTTTTCCGACCTTCTGTAGAATTGCTGTAAAATGCCCCGATTTCTGCGAATTAAACAGAAACTGGTGTAGATTCCATAATTTTGGCAAATAAACATAAACTACATAGATTCTGTACTATCTAAACCCAAATGAATGCAATGTATACAGAAATCGATATAAAAGTTACTGTAAAACATGACAGATTCAGCTCACAACAAACACCCCATACTTAAGCTTGCTTGTCCTCACGCAATACTTTTAATTGTCATTCAGGGGAAGAAATCAAAACTCTCAACATCTTAGATTCATTCTTTATATGTCCCTGCAGTCAATTACCATCCTCGAAAAGGTACTAGTGTCACAGATCCATGCATGTGCAAATATATAAGAGCAACATCTACTCACAAAAGGAGGGTTATGCACAAATAATTTTTTATGTGACAAAGCAACAATAATCAAGAGGACTTTAATTTAAGCTCATGAAGGAGTAGATTGGTAAAAGGCTAAAGGTGGGCAATTTTTGGCAATGTGGTGCTAATGATCCGGGGAAATGGAGTATTTCCAAACTGAATTTCCACATTCTTTCTCTTTGAGATTCATCACCTTTCGTAATGCTTTTATCCATAATATTGCTTTTACCTCTCTAACCTCAGCACTGCCTTCTCGCGAGTCGCAATCATGGGTGTCATGAATGGCCCCGGATACTTAGTGCGTCGGACTCCTCACTTGGTGTCCCATCTCGCCAAACTATTATCTCAGCGAGCAGGGTCGATCTTTGATCGGATTTTCTTTCACTCATTAAATTTTCCATATATTTCAAACAATTTCCTTCCAAACTCCAAATATGATAAAAACAACACAAACACCATATAACATCTCCATAATGTAACATCATTCTCAACATAATCCCCGGATAGGAAATAAGGTAAAGAATGGCAATATTTAGATCATGTGGAGCAATAATTGAAATAAGGCATATTATGGCTTTTGTGATGCATAAGCATAGGTAAGGCTAGGATATAACAGTATGAGCATTATATGGAAATATAAAGTCCTCCATCATCTTATCATGCAATATGTCAAAAGCAATTTCAAATTTTACCTCCTTTCATGGTTTTCATCAAATAATGCACTTCATTGTGACTACCCTTTACTAGGCAATTTCATGCTATATCTCTAATGAATCCAATTTTGCATCGTCGAGTTCAATTTAAGCTTCCATGACATTAATCAAAATTTTCAATGGGGGTCATTTTTTTCAAACTTTTTGGAAAACATGCATATGAGCACATAAATCAATAATGAATTCCAAAATAGCCATGTAGCAATTCAAAGAACTAAATTTTAAACATGCACACATAATGTCAAATATGATCAAATAAATCAAATATGCATGAAGTAAGCCCTTCCCCCACCCCATACTTAAACATTACAGTGTCCTCACTGTATAAAAACAAGGGTAAAGAAAGAAACTCACTAGACAGATGTGCAGATCTCATATTTTTGAATGGAGCACCTCCTGACCGAGTTTGAATATAGCTTGGTTCTATCCATGGACCTGAAAAGTATAGAAGACATATACCCATAATAGCAAACTAATGTTCAAAACCAAAACACAAGCAAAACAAAGTCTCAAAAGTCCTAAAAAGTCTATGTACAAGCTCTAGATTTTATAGTCGCTAGGCCGACTTTCCATTTAGCTCAAGGTGGCATTTGCAGGGCCCATGTAGCTTGGGCCTCAAATAGGACTCCATTCTTGTCCATCAGCTGTAATCCTCCAGAATGGATCTTGTTCACCACGAAAGGTCCCATCCGCTTCTTGTTGAATTTGTTTGGAAACCAATGATCCTTTGATTTAGAGGCATAGAGCTTGTCTCCAACTTCATATTCCTTGGGCTCATCATTGGAAATCCTGCACAATCGCACATACCAAGGCAGACCTCTCCCATGTATAGATAAATCTTTAATGGAAATAGGAGAAGAAAGATCCATACCTTGACTTACCTTCGCAGAGACGGAATCGGGGACCACTGTATTTAGTCGATCTCGACTAGGGCTAGTCGATTTCGACAAGTCTGCTGGTTCTGGTGGTGTCCTGCTCGCAGATGCAGAAGTCGATGAAGAAGGTGGCTTGTCGATCTCGACAACCTTGGTCGACCTCGAGTAGGGCTCTGGCTCTGGTGGTGGTGACTTCAGCGTCGAGGAAGCAGGTGCCCGAGGATCTTGGTCGATCTCGACTAGAGTAGTCGATCTCGACGAGGGCTCTCCTCCTGGTTGCTGTGGCGTCGAGGATGAAAGGTTTGGGTGGTGGTCAATCTCGACAAGGCTGGTCGAGATCGACGAGGCTCCTGGCTCCAGTGTTGGCAACGTCGAGGAGGGCGAAGTCGATCTAGGGCAAATCTTGTTGATCTCGACGAGCCTGTCCCTTCAGTGTTGCCGCTCGACGGTGCTGGTCCTGGTGGAGGCTCCGTGGTCTGGTCGAGATCGACTAGGGTTCTACTCGAAGTCGAGGAGCCCTGGTCGATCTTGACCCCATACTTAGCTCCTGTCAAGGCATCCGAAAAATAATTATTCCACAACGACGTACCTTGTTCTGTGTCGATTGGATTTTCTGTGTTCTCCTTGAGGATTGCCATGATCTCCTCCACCTGGGCCTCCATGTCCCTCTTTTCTATCTCCTCAGGGGTCATATTTCTGACCTTGGGTTCCCCGCAGGTGATATAGCCAGCTGAGATGGATTTGACCTCTTCCATTGGACCTGTATGCCTTTCAGTTTTATTAAAGGAATACTCAATTACCTCATCGCTGATGTTGAAGGTGAGCACTCCTTTCCGTACGCTTATGTTGGCATCCACCGTCGCCAAGAATGGTCTTCCTAGAATAATTGGACAAGCAGGATCTTCTTGCATATCAACAATTAAGAAATCAGCAGGGACGAAGAATTTACCTACTTGTACTGGGACATTTTCCACCATGCCTGTCGGAATGACCACCGTGTTGTTGGCCATGTAAAGTCTAGCATCCACAGGCTCCAGGGCACCTATCTTAATCTTGGACCAAATCGTTAAAGGCATAATACTAACACTGGCTCCAAGATCACATAAAGCATTAATTTTGTATGGACCAAATCCAATAGTTATAGCAAACTTACCTGGATCCGGCCTCTTCTCCAGTATGTCCAGATGGCTGCACTCCTCTGTGATTTCTGCCATTGATCGCTTTTTGCTCAGAATCTCTTTCAGGAACTTGACATAGGATGGCATTTCATTGAGAGCTTCTGTGAAGGGAATGGTGACGTTGAGCTTCTGAAGCATCTTAATGAAGCGCTGGAATTTCTTTTCCGCCGGGTCCTTTAGAGACTTTGTGGGGAAAGGCAGCTTCTTTTTCTGAGTCGGAGCCAGACTAGATGTCGGAGGTGCTGCAGGCTTCTCGACCTCGGCTTGGTGCTCCTCGAGATCGACTACCCTCTTGTCGACCTCGACCAGATTTTGTGCAGTCGAGTTGCTGTGTGGTACAGACGAGGGTTCTGGAAATTTCTCCTCGAGATCGACGAGGCCTTCGTCGAGATCAACTAGGCTCTGGTCGACCAGCTGTTCCTCGTTGTCCTGCTGCTTTCCGACCTCTGGCTCTTGCAGTTGATGGCCGCTTCTGAGTTATATAGCAGCGATGTGTCCAGCCTTTCCCTTAGGATTTGGTTCTGAAGATCCAGGGAGCGCACCTGACTGTCTGGGAATTCCTGCTGCCAGCTGACCAATCTGTGTATCAACTGATTTCCGCCAGATATCAATTTCCCCAAGCCTAGAGTTGACACCTTGCATCTGAGTATAGACGGAGTTGAAAGATTGCCTAGTTTCTGAGTGGTTCCTCCGTATTTCCTCCAGGACTATCTGTTTATCATCCTTTTTCTGCTCCCTT
The DNA here is from genome assembly GCA_963922045.1 of Persicaria maculosa. Taxonomy (NCBI): domain Eukaryota; kingdom Viridiplantae; phylum Streptophyta; class Magnoliopsida; order Caryophyllales; family Polygonaceae; genus Persicaria; species Persicaria maculosa. The sequence goes on from OY998262.1 coordinate 57,313,590, forward strand.
TCCGGATGTCCTGGAGCTCTGTAGGGTGGGGGGTTTCTAGGGACACCTTGGTTCCATTGTGGTTGCTGAAACCTTTGGTCCCCCATGTAGCGATTGGGACCCCCTGCGTAAGCCGCTTCCTCATGATGCTCTGCCATCCTGACTTGCTCTGTGTGTGGGCACTCAGGAGTGGTGTGCCGCTGCGATCCGCATTCAATGCAAGGCTGGTTGACAGAGAGATACTTTATTTGCTTGAGGAGCTTCTTATTCTGGTCTCTGTAGTATTGCTCCCTAACGTCTGGATCGATCTCCTTAGGGGGATCATATAAGGGCATAGATGGTGCTGGCCTGGCGTATGGGTTCTCTTCATAGGTTGCAGTAGACCCATACTTGTTGTCGTAGGTAGTGAGCTTCTCTAGCACACCCCATGCGTCACGTGGCGGCATTGTCAGATACTCATAGCGAGTATAATGGTTGATTCTGTCCTTAGTGCCTTGATCAAGAGAGTTGAAGAAGATCTCCTGAATGACGTAGGGTGGCTGTCCATGAGTAGGGCAAGATCGCAGAAGTTCCTTGTAGCGCTCCCATGCCTTTGCCAGAGGTTCCCCTTGCTTCTGTCTGAAGGCGGTGATTTTCTGGCGGAGATGTGCTGTTTTGGCGGGTGGGAAGAATTTGTTCAGGAACTCTTGCTCTACTTGGGCCCAGGTTGTGAGTGATCTTGGTTGCAGCCCTTCCAGCCATTTCAATGCAGGCCCAGCGAGAGACCAGCGAAAAGATTTCATCTTGACATATTCCAAAGTTGTACCTTCAGCAAGAGTACGGCACATGTCAGCAAAGTTTGTAATATGTTCAAGAGGACACTCATTAAATCTACCATAAAAGGCGTTATTTTTAAGCTCTATAAGAAATTGAGTGCGAATTTCAAAAGAGTTATCAGGGATAAGAATCGCCGATTCAGGCACGACTAGAGTTGGGTGCATATAGTCCTCTGCCGTGGTTGGATATTGGGCAAACTCAGCCTGTGCTTGTTCCCTTGCTTCTTTCTCAGCGGCGATAGCAGCATCCTTAGCGGCTAATTCCCTGGTAAGCCTAGCGATCAGCTGTTCCTGTGTCTCCGCAGCTGTCATGGCTCTTTGTAGTTTAGCTCTGATGTGAAAGAGGCGTTCCAGTTCGTCTAAGGCGTCAAACTCAGGTGTTTGACCAGAACGACGCATACACCTGCAAAGTAACTCAAAGAAACAGTGAGAACTGACTACCTAAGGCGCGATTGATAGCTTCCCCGGCAACGGCGCCAATTTGTTGTTGCAGGAGGATGGTCAAGTATGAAATAAATATAAATTATAGATCAGACTGACTTCCCTGTCTCAGCAAATGAATACAAGACTTCCTCCCGTTGTAGTAAGAGAATAGTCAGGATCGAATCCACGAGGAAGCACGTCAGCAGTTTTTAGGTAGCTGTAGATTCTCACATGCAAAGCAGCAGAACAGACAGAAACACAGAAAAGAAACAGAAATAAAAGCAGACAAACAAAAGCAAAGCAGAAAGTAAATCGAAGACACAGAAGCTACTCGAAGTCGAGTAGCTGTCCTCTAGATCGACTAAGGTAAGTCGACAGCAGAAAACAGAAACGAAAGCAAAACAACTCGACAGACAACACGCAACTCGATCTCGACAACCTCTACTCGAGATCGACAAGAAAAGCAGAAATAGAAACTGAAAATCGACAAAAGACAGAAGCTTCACTCGACCTAGACTGGACCTACTCGATCTCGACTAAGCCCCTACTCGAGATCGATGAAACTCTACTCTATGTCGACAAGAAAGACAGAAAATATAAATTTGCAGAATCTCGAACAAAACTCAGATTTTTGATGAAAATAAACTCAATATGCTAAAAGACTTCCAAAGCCAGGGTTTCAACACCACAACGATAACCATGCAAAGTAACACATAAAGGCACAAAAGATCATGCTTTCCATCAAATAACTTTCGTTATTAACAAATAGGCAAATAGAGGCTTTTGCATAAACCCTAATTGTTACTAACCCTTTTTCACATAATTAATCCAAGTTGCATTAAGATCACTTTCGCTTCAATAACACAAACAAGGATCACCTTCAACTCTCGCAAAAGAATCATGCTCATAGGGATAGAAGATGAATTGCACAAAAAGATCTGACCTTTATCGCATCGCCTCACATGGCCACCGTCGGGCTCACCCCAGCCCCAGAAGTGGGTTGACTACTCACGCCTCATCGCAATAACAGACATTGATGTATAAAAAGAAACTTGCATTAAAACTAAATTCAAAAGCCTTTACAATCCTGGCAATCAACTTTCGCAAAAAGCCAAAACCTTAAAAACCTTAGAACTCCTAAACTCTATGTAACTAACTAATTGTCTCTCTGAATTGGAATGAATAAAACTGAGCCCCCTAGGGCCTTATTTATAGCCTTCATTCCCTAGCTAATCTAGGAAAGAAGATATCTAATTATATCTAAAGCTTGAAAGCATAAATAAATTGTTTTATGGAAATAAATCTAAAAGGAAAAGATAAAACTAAATAGGTAAGTCTTCATGATGTTGATAGATCTTGTCTCCAATGGATAGAACTTGATAGATTGGGATAGAATCGACTTCCTTCGGGCCCAAGAAATCCCAATTCTAGTCGGACAGGTCTTCGTCGAGAAGCTGATGGAAACTGGTCTACTCGACCTCGATGAAGGCTCCTCGACCTCGAGTAGGGTGGTTCGTCGACTGGACTTCCCGGCTAGCTGTGCTCGATGTGGCTCGGACTTGGTTCACAGTGCTCGTCGACCTCGACAAGACGTAGTCGACCTCGAGTAGACTTGGGTCATCGACTAGGTCTCCTCAGGTGGCTCTACTCGATGGGCTCCGGATCTGGACTCAGGGTCTCGTCGATCTCGACAAGGCGTAGTCGAGATCGAGTTGGGTTCTTCCTTTCCGCTTCCGCGAGTTGCCTCTTCCGCTGGCAGCGAGTTTTTTTTCCGCGGCAGCGAGCGGTCCGCTGCAGCGAGTCGAGTCGCTGGCAGCGAGTGCCGCCTGGTCGTCCTCGGTTCCGTCCTCGGCTTGTCGACCAGCTCTTCTTCTCGTCAACCCCGGGCGTAGCGCTGAGGTGTCGTCGATCTCGACCAGTGGTCCTCGAGATCGAGTAGGGTCCGGAGCTCGGGTTGGTCTGGCTCTCGATCAGGCTCTGTCGACAAGGCGGTGCTCGGACATGCTCGTCTATGTCGACTAGGGTCAACTCGAGATCGAGTTACCCTGACTTTCAGCTTGGTTCCGCTGCTTTGACCTTGGACTTCTGTAGCGGTTTTCCAAGCTTTTCCGACCTTCTGTAGAATTGCTGTAAAATGCCCCGATTTCTGCGAATTAAACAGAAACTGGTGTAGATTCCATAATTTTGGCAAATAAACATAAACTACATAGATTCTGTACTATCTAAACCCAAATGAATGCAATGTATACAGAAATCGATATAAAAGTTACTCTAAAACATGACAGATTCAGCTCACAACTTACCTATTGGTCTAACGCCTTATCAACCACATGTTATCTCCTCTACATTCGTACCTTCGGGTGCTTGTGCTTCTCAAACCAGTCCTCCACCACCCCACACAAGCTTCCTAGGCTATTCGTCTGATCATCGCGGTTACCTTGGCCTCGATGTTCGGAGCCATAAGCTTATTGTGTCACGTCATGTCACTTTTGATGAGTCTCGTTTCCATTCTCTTCTCCTCCTCTCCCATCTTCGACACCTCCTATGTCTCAGCCTGAGTCAGAGTCTTCATTTCCTCACTTTCTCCTTCCCTAGAGCTCTATCGGTGCTCCTGCCTCTCCCCCTACACCGCTGACAGAGGATTTTTAGTCGCCTTAAATCCTATCAAATAAATCCGACTAGCCTAACTAATGTAGTTTGGCAAGTACGGGTCGATCCCACAGAGAGTCAATGATTCGTATGCAAATCAGAGTGTGCTAAATAAGAACTAAAGAAACAAAGAGGGGGGATTGTGATGATTCAGACTAACTAAGAAAAAAGCAAAACAATAAAATAAAACAGATTGAATGAATAAATAAGAGAGAATAGCTCAGGTCAATCAATCTCAGCACTCAGGTTTTATTCATTGATCATTGAAATCAAACAGATAACTTCCTCTTGAATACTTTGTTGCGGAAAGACTAGGTCTTTTGAATCCAATTCCTTATCAAATCTAGTTAACAGGACAACCAGACCCTGAAAACCCGAATTATCAAACAATCTTGAAACTATCAAGATTCAATTCAATAATCGATTAAGCTTAAAGGAAATCAACAAAGACAATCGACACGCACAACCAGTTATTGCATCGATTGCAAATCAATTCTCTATACAAATCCCTAAATCAACCAGTTTCAGAGATTTATATTTTGCTACACAATAATATAGATAATTCAACCAGAAATTACCTATATCTAGCTATAGATTATCATGAAAAGGCATCAGTTGATCAGACTAACGGAAATTCACGAAAACCTTAAACAATCAGCGCAAAGAATTGATAATATTCAAAGAAGAGTATTAGGAATAGAAATCTCACAATGAAATAGAAAACCTGAAGCTTCGATTAATTTCCCCGAGCTAAAGAGTTTAGTTGTTCATAATCGAAGAAAAATCACAATGGGTCTCTAATGGCTATGTACAAAACCTCCGTTCGTGGTTTTTCAATTGAAACTAAAAACAAGACCTCCCCATGTCCTTTTCAGAACTGACGTTCCCTCTTCCTAATTAATTCAAAAACAAACTAACATAATTAACTTTCAGAAAGTAAACAAAGTAACGCCCACATCCTTGAAAATGCAACATAACTCGGGTGCACCAAAGTACTCGGCCGAGTTCTTTTGATGCCCAAACCGAGTTCTCTTCAGCAGCCATCTTGACGTCCAGATTTCACCGTCTTCAAAGCCGAATTTGGAAAAGTCGTAAACACGAAAGTTGTAGGTCTTCGAATCCTCTTTCCAACAAGTATAAGTATGCCCCGATCCGATAAATACAGCCTTCAAACGACTCGTTTCAGTACAGCGTCGCCAGCTTGGACAGCTCCAATCCTTTACATGTTTAGCTCCTCTCCCCGACTCTCGTGCTCTTCTATTCTCGTCCAATCTTCCAACATTGGCTCGAGCTTAGCTTCACCTCTTTACAATCACCTGAAATCATGCATAAACCTCGTAGATTCCGACTCTAATTGAAGCATAATCAAAACATGAAAACTACTCTAACTAATGCACTTTACCCTATCTAAACTCATCTAAATGCTTATATTAACACTACCTAAATGTGCATGATCAACCCCACCACCACCTCCTCCTCCTACCACCAAACCGCACACCGGTAGCATCTCCGGTGTATTCAGACCTCGTCAGATAGTCTCTATGAACGCCACCCATCACCCCCCATACCCCTTCCTGCATACTCCGGACCTCCTCCTCCGTCACACTAGATGTCGCGGCCGTAGCATCATGTTGCGCCCGCGGCATATCAAACCGCCGCGGCCCTCTTCCCGCGGCCGCCGCCGTTTGTCGCGCCCATCGCAACCCCTCCTCCCTCCCCCCCCCCACATCCCAACTCCCACCTGCCTCAAACTCAACCTCACTTTCCCTCATCCGAACCTCTCACAAAACAGCCCTCCTCGACCCGAGTTGGCAGGCGGCTATGCTCGACGAATACAGGGCCCTTACAAGGAATGGTACATGGGTTCTAGTTCCTCACCCTCCTGAGGCGAACGTCATTCGCTGCATGTGGCTATTCCGCCACAAGTTCCGCTCTCATGGGTCGTTGGAACGCTACAAAGCCCGTCTTGTGGTTAACGGTCGATCTCAATAGGCAGGTATTGATTGTGATGAGACATTCAGCCCAGTGGTCAAGCCTGCCACTATCCGTGTGGTGTTGAGTTTAGCATTATCGCGACATTGGGCTATCCATCAGCTGGATGTCAAGAACGCCTTTCTGCATGGCCATCTGAATGAGACAGTTTACATGTTTCAACCGCCGGGGTTCGCTGATCCTGATCGTCCCAAGCACGTCTGTCTCCTAAAGCGCTCTCTGTATGGTCTGAAACAGGCTCCGCGGGCTTGGTTCCAGCGCTTTGCTTCTCATCTGCTACACTTGGGCTTCGTTGGCAGACGCTCAGATACGTCTCTGTTTATCTATCATAGAGGCACAGACATGGCCTTTCTGTTACTATATGTCGACGACATCATCCTCACCGCCTCTTCTGATGCTCTTCGGACGTCTATCATTTCACAGTTGAGTGCCGAGTTCGCCATGTCAGATCTGGTTCCGTTGTCTTACTTCTTGGGAGTCCCTGTGCAGCGTCATGCATATGGGTTGTTTCTCTCTCTGAGTAAGTATGCTGCCGAGATTATTGCTCGGGCCAAGATGAGTAACTGCAAGCCAGTTGCCACCCCTGTGGATACTTCCAACAAACTCAGTGCTCACTCTGGTCCTCTGTTTGATGATCCAACGTTGTACCGGAGCCTCGCTGGTGCATTGCAGTATCTTACGTTCACTAGGCCAGACATCAGTTACGCCGTTCAGCAGATCTGCATGTCCATGCATGCGCCCAGGGAACCGCACTTTCAGGCCTTGAAGCGGATCATCTGGTACATTAGCGGTACCCTCGAGCTGGGCACCACAATCACCCATTCCTCTCGGCTTGACCTCGTCGCTTACACTGATACGGATTGGGGTGGTTGTTCGGACACACGTCTCTCTACGTCTGGCTACTGTGTCTTCCTCAACGACACCCTTGTGTCGTGGTCCTCGAAGTGATAATCTGTGGTGTCTCGCTCTAGCGCCGAGGCAGAGTATAGAGGTGTCGCCAACGTTCTCTCCGAGTGCTCTTGGTTGCGCAATCTCCTTCTTGAGCTCCGCTGCCCTCTTTAGAAGGCCAACCTGGTCTACACCGACAACGTCTCCGCCGTCTATCTGGCCAGCAACCCAGTCCAACATCAGCGAACGAAGCACATTGAGCTCGATCTACACTTCGTTCGAGACAAGGTTGCTCTTGGACATGTTCGTGTTCTTCATGTCCCGTCCTCCTATCAGGACGCTGATATCTTCACCAAAGGTTTACCTCGACAGTTGTTCCTCGATTTTCGGTCCAATCTCACAGTACGGGACCCTCCACTTTCGACTGCGGAGGTTTGATAGATTACACATGTCTCATATTGTATAGTGGGCTCAAATAACCAATACATTATAACCTCTATATATATATATATATATATATATATATATATATATATATATATATATATATATATATATATATATATATATCATTGTCTAATGAATGAAACCCTTAAGGAGGACTTTACATCAATTCTATCTCTCTACAAGTTTATGCAACAAATCAGATTTGCCTCCAAGATTTTCGGTGCTCACGAGCTGCTTGTGTCGCGGAAAACTTGTTTGAATTTTAAACTCTTTCTCCCAGATTATAAACCTGCACTTGTTAGTTCTAGAACAGCAAGATAAACATTTTAATTCCATAAAATGTTTAGCAAATCTAGATCAAATCTCAACTAAACTCAATAGATAATCTAAAAAACATTAACCGAATAAATTAGATTTAAACAAAGCTTTAAATCTAATATCAGATATGCAATAGGATTAATATAATAATTTGTATGAAATACTACCTTTCATCTTTGTCTTTCATCATCCCTGCAGAACATAGGTTTATTTAAATTGTATGATTTCATCAAGGGAGTTATCATACGATATCCCCAGTCTTGCTATTCTGAACTTGACATTTTTTTGAACAAAAAACAACTCTATTACCTTTATCACATAATTAAAAATTAAATTCAAAATGGTGTCAACCACCTAGGGCTATCTACAAAATTAATGTGAACGGCTCAATAAAACCCATTGGTATATGCCAATCGCCAGGTGGGAGGGATTATTAGGGATAGTGATGGACGGGTCAAAGATATTTTTCAACAGGAGACTTGCAATGGATCGGTTCTTCAAACAAAAGCATTTGCCTTCTATGCAGGTATGCAACTAGCCTTAACAAAAGGTTTACAAAGAGTCGTCAATGAAGGGGATTGCTTGGATGTGGTCTTGGCAATAAAGGATAGCAGCAAGATCAAATGGGAGATTACACGTCACTTAGAAATGATTGAGCGATTGAAATCAAGTTTTGATCACATCAAATTTAGACATTGTTTTAGAGAAGCAAATAAGGCGGTCGACTACATAGCTGATTGCTGTAATATTTTGAATCATACTATTAATAGGAATCTTTGTAACATTATCCATCAGAATGATTAGAGTAGTGCTTTACTCTTATAGTATCATCCAACATCCTGTAAAATATATGACTAATTAACCAAAGGATATAGGCTGTGTATGGCTGCCCAATTCAACCGGTTGAAATTAGAAACTTATAGCTGCTTAAAAAATTCAACCTGTTTAATTGGTGTATGGCCACCAAGTTTAGTCAAAAACCGGTTAAAAGCAAAGGTTTAAAAAAAAGCCGAAGATACAAGCTTATTTTGGAGTGTTTTTTCAATAATTATTATTTTATCCCTTCTCTTTTATCTTATTTGGTTTGAAAGTACCACAATACCCCTCATAAAAAACAAATAAACTCCACTTTTTACAAATAAACTGTTTTTCACCCCAAACGGAGTTTATATTTTTTCATAAATTTTTAACAACTTTTACCAACAGTTTATAAATTTTACCCTGTTTATAATTTTAGTCAGTTTATTAACCCCGTCCCATACGAACCCATAATGTTCCACTAGTTGTTTTCAAAATTATGAATCAACCAACCAAAGGGTATAGACCTCACGTGTCATCCAACATGTTGAGGAAAATTGTCCATTGAATGGATGCCACGTGGACGCAAATTCCCAGTCAAACCCAACGTTAAATTTAAATTTAACACATTTATTCAACCCTCGCTGTCACTTCACTCTCTTTTTAATTTTTTTTTTTCAAATCTTTGACCATCCAATTTTCCCAATTAAGAAAAGTATGCATGCGTATAGTTCATCTCCTCCTATTTCAAAGTCAAATTAATTTATTTGGTAAACCCCCAAATCAAATATATATATACTTATGCCAACAAAAACCTCAAATTAGTCCTAACAAATAAATTTGTTCAACCACTCCTAACAAATAAATTACACATATATATAACTTATATATACCCTCTTGATCTATTACTAAAACACTTACTATAATTTATAAAAATCTCTAATTGAGATTTATGGAAGGAGTTGAAATTCCGGAGTACTTCCTCTGCCCCATCTCCCTCCAGATCATGAAAGATCCGGTGACCACGGTCACCGGAATCACCTACGACCGCCCCAGCATCGAGCGGTGGCTCATCAAGGCCGGTGGATCTGACGATTTCGATAACGATGGGTTTGTAAGCTGCCCCGTTACCAATCAACCACTATCAATCGACACCGTCCTCACCCCGAACCACACGCTCCGCCGCCTCATCCAGTGCTGGTGCACCCTCAACGCCGTCGACCGGATCCCCACGCCCAAATCCCCGGTCTCCAAATCTCACGTCAGCAAGCTCCTCCGGCAGCTCAGATATCCCTCCGGCCACCCCGATTTCATCGCCTCGCTTGCGAAACTCGAAACCCTAGCTTACTCCGATGGATCCAACAAGAGCAACAGGAAGTGCTTGGTCGAATTCGGCGTCACCACCGCCATGGTTAGGCTCCTCATCAGACTATGTAAGGAGGGAAGAGCCCTAGTCGGGCTTCGAGAAACGCTCCGAATCCTCCACCATATCCTTACACCGCAATCCAACGAGCTGAAGGAGATTATCGTATCGGAGCCGGACATCGTAACCTCGATCACATGGGTGCTAACGACCCGAGCGACCGACGACGACGCAGCCCTGCGGGCCCACGCGGTGATGGTGATGCAAAAGTTCGTAGAGGTCTCAGGTTCGATCCTCAACGAGAGGCTCGACGCCGCCTTCTTCAAGGGCATGGTGGGGTTCATAGCCCGATTCGGAGGCCGAGGAAACGAAAAATCTCTCCTCCAAAAGGCCACCAAGGCAGCCCTTCGGGTGCTGATCGCCGCCGCCCAGTGGGCTCGCAACCGAATGGTGATGATCTCGGCGGGTGCAGTCCACGCGCTGATCGAGCTTGAGCTGGGCGGCGCGTGTGAGAGCGCAAACAAGGACAAGAAGGCGACGGAGCTCGTCTTCCGCCTGCTGGCGCAGTTCTGCGGGTCGGCGGACGGGAGGGAGAGGTTCCTAAGCCACGCGGCGGGGATTGCGATGGTGGCGAAGAGGATGCTGAGGGTGTCAGCGGAGGTGGACGAGGCGGCGGTGCAGATACTGGCGATGGTGGCGAGGAACTCGGCGGGGGTATCGACGGAGATGCTGAAGGTAGGGGCGGTGACGAAGCTGTGTATGGTGATGCAGGCGGATTGCGAAAAGGGGTTGAAGGATAAGGCGAGGGAGGTGCTGAGGATGCACTCTGTGGAGTGGAATAACTCGCCATGTATACAAATGTATCTCCTCACAAGATACCCTACTCTCCATGTTTGAGTTAGCAGCCAAAATTAATTAATCAAGATGGCTCATCCTCATCCTATAAAGTTTGTGAAAAATAATTAATCCAAAAGGAGTTGATAGGAGAAGAAAAAGTTTTTGAAGAGATCTCTTTGAATTGTAAATTTGATAAAGGGTAGTTGCTAATTGGTGTTCTTTTTCCATCCAAAGTTAAAATAGTTTAGGAGTAACTTAGGGATGAGATGAGGGTGATGACCTACAAGTTATGTGCGAGGTTGACGACGAAGTGAACGGATAAGAGACTATTTTTCTTATTAATATCATGAATCTAGTCCATATTTAATTTAAGATTTATTAATCAATAATTCAACTATTCCTCTTCTTCCTTTATTTTCTGTACAAAATTTATTTATCTTTTTCCCGTTGAATTACTTAATGTTAGCACATTGTATCTATATCACATAGTATGCGTGCTAGATGTATTAATCATTTTCCTCTCCTTCTCTGTACTCACAAAAATGCGCTTAGAATATGCAAAAAAAAAAAAAAAAAAAAAACCCCAATGGGCCTGAAACAACGCGCTTACCACGCGCCCCTAATCTCCTCCGCCAAAACGCTTTCCCCAACCCTAATTCTAGTTCTGAAATCGCCTTGTCTGGCCGTCCCTCTCCTTCTGCCGGCAAGCTAGGATTCCTATCGAGTTGTGCTCAGTATCTCGCCAGATTCGCAGTTTGAACTATTTCGTGGTCTCTGCTTTTATTCAGCAAGGCCAATCGATCCGTAGCCCACACTCTGGGTTTCATTGTCAAAAAGTTAGAGTCTTGGTTGCCTGCTGGTTGGCGTTTGAGCCAGTTTCGAAGAATTTCAAAAGGCGGAGGAGGAAACTTTGGGGCTGGTGTCTTTGGGGTATGCCGGTCTCAGCGAGCCTTGGGGGTCCCAGTTGCGGCGTGGTGTTCGTTAGTAGGAGTAAGGCGTGTTGGAAGGGGATTAAGAACTCCCACAACCCCAGGTATCAACAATCTTCTAGTCCTGAGCTTCTTTGCTTTCAAAAGTTTGGTCTTCCACTCAGTTACTGGTGTGTTAAGCCTTCTCCTTGGCGTATTATTCTAGAAATTTCAAAAACTATTAATCTTCGGTTTAATCTATGTAAAACAGTGACTTATGGTCACACCTACCCCCCTGCAAAGGGCCCGAAAACTGAGTATACTCAACTCATTTTCAAATACAGTAGTATAAACTTGTTTATTTTGGTCTGTTCCTCCTGTCCGAGTTGCTTTGGATGGTTGGTGGAATTTTATCGACTTACTTACTATCTTGTTGCTTCCCTGGTGTCCATGGATCCGTTGGGGATAAACATTGGAAAATCATTCCTTGTGGATGTTGGGTTTGCACTATCACACCCCATCCCTCGCAAAGGCTCCGGAAAAATTGAGGACAAACCCACCGTATCTCGGTGTTTCAACAAAATCGTGAAGGAGCGTTGTGCTTCTTCACCCTCTACCCCCCGAAAGGGCCCTCTGAAATGGACGGTTAAACAGGTGTCGGAAGGTTCTAAAAATCCAACTGGCATTGGTCTGCTCCTCCTGGTTTGGACATCAGTTTCTTTGCTGTTTGGAAGACTGCTTTCCGCTTCTAATTAGTATTATCTCATCTCGCCCTGTAACAGGTTTGCTTCAGTACAACATGTTTTGGCTCATCATCTATATTATATAATCTTGCTATTGAAAAGCGGGTCTGTCATGACCTCCGACAGGTTGTTTCTCAAAAACTTCAATCTGATTCTTCACACTTGCGTTATAAGATGTCTTCTGAAATACACGATTCTATATGATATGGTGCATATGTTGTGTTGGACACAAAACCACACCTTCCATTGGTGTTTGATCAAACCCGTGTTTGAGGTATACTCCTCTTCACGCCCCCTTACCTCCCGAAAGGGTTCCAAACGATTTGTGGGTATAGAGACTTCTTATGGTCTTACCTACATTAATATTGTGGAAACTACTTCCACGACTGACTCATACGAGTTTTTGAGCAATGTTGGGACTGAAGACGCCCGACTGTTACTACGGTTTGTGAATCTGGGGCTTCTAGTTTTCAGCTTCATGAAAATCATTCTTTGCTATATCGAGGTGGTTGGAAATAGACTGGATTATGAGGATAAGCAATTGATTGACACCCCCGTTTTACTGTTAGGTAAAATAGCTATAAGGGAACATATTAGTTTGGTTAACTTCCATCTTACCTGTGGTGGGTTGATCATGCTAATTGGTAGAAATATAGCTATGTGGAGTCGTTTGAAAACATTTCAGTCTATCCTAGATGATTGAATTGGTTGGCCCTTTGGTCTTGTTATGCCTGTATTGTTGAAAAAGATGAAGCACTTGGTACGTTTTAAGGTTGTTAGCATGACTTACTGGTTTTACTTCTTACGTACCCCTCTTATAAAAAGCAACTTCACAAGCTATACCTTTGTTTTGATCAACCATCCTATTAATTGGGATTTCTAGAAAACATGTTTGCACACCCTAATACTTCTACGTGGGTTTGTGTTGAATATTACTAGTAAATCTTGTTTAAAGTATAACCAAATATTATCCCCTAGTAACACATATCTTCATGATTGGCACTGCTATGATAAATGTAAGGGATTGTCTGTGTCATTCCTTTATTGTGCGAATTACTACTTACTCATATTGTTTATAACGTACATGCTCTTTGAATTGCCCCTTCCTCTTATTGTTGCTCCCCGTGAGTCTCCTTGGTTTACCCTCGGGTGGGTGCAGCTTGGAGAAGGTTATCTTTTTAACCCCGTGTTCAGTATTGGCAAGACGAATTTGGAAGAAACTTGCTGGACAGCCCCCCTCCTAGAGGGATTATACATGAGAAATCAACTATTGGTACACTATTTGGTGATCAATGATTGTCTATGTAATATAATCGGTACTGTTACCTTGCTTCAGTTATGTTTAGTTCTAACCAGTAGTGTTTGGATTATATGTAAGTTGGGGTGTCACTGCTATCGGCTAGGTGTCTGTTTGTTCCCATGTACTTATAATCCTTTATATATAATCAGTCTTATGTATTATGGATGTGTTGAGTACCATATGTTTCTTAACTGGTGTGTGATGGTTACTTGGGCGATATATGTTAGTCACTATTGCTGGGCAAGGAAAGGTTATGAGTTAGTTTTCCAATTAAAAATCCAGTCTGCTGGCTGCTTGGGTTATTTGAGTGATTGGCAAACTGACGTGGTAATCTTCAAACAAAAGGGGTCCTGCTCTAACCCGGTTGATTGCAGGCTGATGTGGGAGTCCAGTATTGGTTTCATCATGGACAATTTAATTCCAAGAGGTAGATATTTGGGATGGGCTTTAAATTTGTCCAAGTCTAAGTATACACAAAGTTTTTGGCCCAGATGGGTAGAGCCTATTGCTTGGTATTGGGCTTCTGTGTGGGTCGACAGCATGAAACAAGTTCGGAAACCGGGTTGTTGCTATTTCCAAACACTTAGGCTAACCAAAAATAATAAATCACCGCATTCGCTACAATGTCTCGATTTAAGGACTCGGTACATCGGTCCTTTAATCTTTAGAGGTTTTCTATGAAGATATGTTTTTGGAACTGTCGTGGGATTGGAAAAAGAACTTTTTGGACGGAAATTGATTCTTTATGCAAAAACGACCACATTCAAATCATGTCATTAGCGGAAACAAAATCGGAAAATATTCCTGACGATAAATTATGGAGAAATATTGGATTCGACGAAGGAGTATGGTCGCCGGCTATTGGAAGATCTGGGGGTATTGGAGTCATCTGGAAATCCCATCAATTGCTAAATTACTCTATTTCCATAGCTATCCATGCTCCTCGCATCATCGGACTCCGAATTAAGAGCACTCAGGACGGTTTTCCGATCCTAATTATGTTTGTTTATGCTTCTCCGTCTCCAACGGATAAAGATATATTTTGGGAAACGCTAACAACAATTGTAAATGATTCCACTATTCCGTGCATTGTGATGGGGGACCTAAACGAAATATTGTGCAGCTCTGATAAAATTGGTGGGGCCCCTACCCGGGTATCCAGGTTCTCACGACTAATGTCTTTTAAAAACAACTGCTCTCTCCTGGACTTGCCTACATTCGGAAACCCGTTCACTTGGAGGAAGAACCCGGATGACAATTTCAATATTCACGAAAAAATTGACCGTGTGCTTGTTCATCAACAGATCCAAGCATCATTCCCCAATATGTTAACCTATCATGGTGCCTTCTCTACCTCGGATCACTGCCCAATTTCCATACCTTTGGAGGATAACCATATCTTCAAGGCACCACCGTTCAAGTTCGAAAACGTCTGGCTGATGCGGAAAGACTTCCGTAACATAGTCAAGCAAGCCTGGAGGGCTACATGCCCTGGATCGGCTATGTTTCAATTAATGTTTAAACAAAAAATACTAAAAGCCAAGGCAAAAGAATGGAATAAGACTAGCTTTGGCAACATCTTTCACCAACTAAAAAACGTTGACTCCGAGTTGCTTCGTATTCAGTCCACGAGATCTGGCTTTATCTCTCCAGCAGATCGAATGAAAGAAAAGCAACTACTTGAAAAGAGGGATAAACTCCTTTTATTTCAGAAATCTTTCTGGAGCCAAAGGGCTAAAACTAAGCATTTAAAACTCTCTGATTCAAACACGGCCTATTTCCATCGAGTAGCTTCAGGACGACGACATAGAAAACAGATACGCAACATCATTTCCTCCACTGGTACGGTTGTCATTGGAGAAGAAAATGTTAAGACTGAGATAAAAAGGGATTTTGAAAAGAGGTTTAAGAAAGGGCCAACTGATGATGGTCTTCTTAATAATCTCCTGGAACTCATTCAACCGGCCATTTCACAGGATGAAAACTGCTTTCTTACAGCAATCCCGACAAATTCTGAAATTAAAACATCGGTTTTTAGTTTAGGACGAAACAAGTCCCCGGGACCTGACGGATTCACGGCTGAATTCTATACAAAATATTGGGATATAATCGGAAAATCGGTAATCTGTGCGGTAAAAGGGTTTTTCCATTCCGGTAGAATGCTCCGACAAATTAATCATACTTTCATCTCCCTGCTTCCAAAGAATGATGCTCCCACAACGACAAGTCACTACAGGCCCATCAGCCTGTGTTCAAATATATACAAAATAATATCCAAAATTCTGACAGAACGAATGAAAAAAGTCATTGGTAAACTCATACATCCATTGCAGGGTGCTTTTGTTTCAGACAGGGCTATTCAGGACAATATCCTCATAGCGCACGAAATTTTCCACTCCTACAAGAATCGTAGGGGTCGGGAAGGATGGTTGGCTATAAAGTTAGATATGGAAAAGGCCTACGATAGGGTGGATTGGTGCTTCCTAAAAAGTGTATTACTCAGATTCGGATTTCATGAAAGGTTTGTCGCGTGGATTATGGAATGTATTACGACGGTCTCCTTCTCGGTGTTAGTTAACAATGGGCCTACGGACCTGTTCTATCCGACACGTGGGATTCGCCAGGGCGATCCGCTATCCCCCTTTCTATTCATTTTAGGAGCTGAGGTACTAGCTCGGAAGCTATCAGCAGAAGCTTGTTTGGATAGGTCCCCGCTTGGCTTCCCGATTGGCCGTAACGGTCCACGGGTTCCATTCCTTTCTTTTGGTGACGATATTATCATCTTCACTAGAGGAAGCGTGGAAGCAGGGAACAAAGTAAGAATGATCATTGATTCATACTGTAAAGTGTCTGGCCAAAAAGTCAATTACCACAAATCATGCTTCCAAGCAACTCGGGGGATCCCTAATCACAGGATCCTCAAGTTACGTAATTGTCTCAACATTACGGAGGAAAACTCAATAGAAAAATATCTTGGATGTCCGATTATAAATGGCAGAGTCACTACTAGTACATTTGAAGACCTCATTGGTAAATCTAAACAACAACTCACAAAATGGAGGGCTAATACCCTTTCCCAGCAAGGTCGTGCTACACTAATAAATTCTAACCTCTCGGCTAAGCCTCTTCATGTAATGCAGAATTTCATGCTTCCTGTCTCGATGCATAAAGAACTTGACCAGATAAACCGCTCCTTCTTCTGGAATAAGGACCTCCAATACCGCCCGTTAATTAGCTGGGACAGGATATGTAAACCAAAACAGTTTGGGGGGCTAGGTATTCGTAAAACAGGAAATATGAATGCTGCTCTACAGATGAAGCTTTTGTGGAAGATCCTAGCTGAACCTAGCAATGTGTGGGTTACCCTGATTAGACATAAATATCTACGTAACACAAGTATTTTCGAGTACAGAAAAACAGGTTCGTGCTCGTGGTAATGGTCCGAGCTTTCGGAACTGATAGACAAATTTAAAACAGGCCTGATTTGGTCAGTTGGTAATGGACACTCAATAAAATTCTGGACCGATAATTGGATCTCTTCCTCACCCCTCCTGGCTAGGGAGAACTGTCCTATAGATTACGATCAGGAGGAAATGGTTAGTGACTATATTCTGGGGGGTCAGTGGTGGGCTGAAAAACTTGCTCGGGCCCTCCCAAACAATCTCGTACAAGAGATACTAGACATTCCACTCCCCGCTTCAGAACTACAAGATCGCTTGTACTGGTGGCCGGATAGGGAAGGATGGTTTTATACGGCCAGTGCATATAAACTTATTACATCTCAAGAATCGGAACACCCGGACAATAATCACTGGATTTGGAAGATCGACTCACCGCCGAAAGTCAAGAACTTCCTTTGGAAATTAGCTCAGAATGGTCTCCCGACAGCTTCTAGGCTGTCCTGCAGGGGTTCGGCGGTTCCTTCCACATGTTCTCTATATAACTTGGCTGTTGAAGATGATGTTCATTTGTTCTTAGAGTGTCCCTTCATCACTTCAATTCACCAGCTGACGAGCCAAGATCAAACATTGGTTGCTGGCTTGATTGCTCATTCCCGGGACATTAGGCCCATTCTATCTGCCTTAGGGAAAAGGCTACAATCCACCGCTTTAACAAGGCTATCTTTCTCCTGGTGGTCAACATGGTATATTAGGAACCAATTTCTGTTCCGGCATACGCCTATTCCACAGAAAGATAAAGTGATACAAATGATAAAAACTCATATAGACAACTGGAATAGAACGTCTGTGCGCGAAATGGAATTTGACGAAGAACTTCGGCCGCTTCGGAAGCACTCGGTAAAACAATGTGCGAAGCAACGTTCGGTTCATTGGCGAAAGCCGCCAAGGGGCACGCGCACAAACTAAATTTTGATGGTTCGGCACTTTCTAATGGCGATAGTTCAGCAGGCGCAATTATTAGGGATTGGGAGGGACGGCCTGTATCCTTTATACATCGTCCGCTTCGAAAACAGAGTCCACTTAAAGCGGAGGCTTTAGCTCTACAACTGGGGGCTCAAAAAGTTCGGCAATTGAATATTCAGAAGATCCAAATTGAAGGTGACTGTAAGATTATTATCGATTATTTAAAGGGGTTATCTACATGTCCTTGGGAAATCGAACTAATCCTTTCGGATACACAAGCGCTGCTATCGACGGTGAGAGAAGTAACTTTCTTTCACATTCCTCGCATGGGCAATAGAGTGGCTGATAAGGTGGCACACCTTAGCTACTCTGCCCGAGGTGTCGATATTCAAAATAATTCTGGTCTTCTCGACCTCATCCGTAAGGATGCTGCCGGGTAGGGATACCCCACCCGAACTTTTTCCGCATCAAAAAAAAAAATGCGCTTAGAATGCAACCACCATAGCTTGCTAAAATTAGGGCTTTTATGAGCCGAGTGTAGCTCGAGCTCGTTTATTTTCTAAACAAGCCGAGTATGAGCATATATTTAAGCTCGATTTAAGCTCGAATTTTGCGAAATTTCTAAATTTTCATTTAAATTACTATGTTTTGAGTGAGTAGAGCTACTTAAAAGCTCGACATGAGCTTGTTTATTTTATAAACGAATCGAGTATTAGCAAAATTTTAAGATCAAGTCCAAATTTAGGCTCGGCTTGAGCTCAACCAATTTCTAAATGAGTTTAATATGACCAAATAACACTCGGTTCGTTCGAATCGAATAACAACCCAGCTGGTTGAATATGAACAATTCACATTTTGAGATTCAATCTCATACCAAACTTTAACAATTCTTGAGATAAAGAGATTTTTGGGTGATTTAATTAAGGAGTTGCAACGCCACTTTTTTCCCAAGCCATTTGGAGACGTAAGTGATCGATCGATAAACATAACATAGGGTGTTTAAAACTGAAAAGGTCTTTCATTACCCCCCGTCATTGCCAGGCTTGGTGCCTTTGCTAGTTGCTACCTCCATCTGGTATAAACGTCACGGCAGTGCGTGACATTCTTACTGTAATTGTTTTATACAATCTAAACATATACTCCGTATCTCATTGGTTAATTGACCGTTGAATTAATAATGTCAAAACTGAAGGCAAAATTCAAGGTAAATATAATTACAAGTTATATATATAGTCATTGCTTTGACTATACTAATACTCCCTCACTTTCTAACTACTATTTTGTATCTAAAGTTTCGACCCGCCAAAATTCGAGCTTCCTTTGAGCGATTTTCTCCATCTTAGATTTTTCGTTTGTTTAGATTTGTTCTTTGATCCTTCGTTTTCGATTCCTTTCATTTGGATTCAACTCTTTAGCAATTTCCCAAAATTTCATTGATTGTACTTGGATCTTCTGCACTTGTTTAACCAGTTTGGTTTTAGACTAGGAAGGTCGTCAACAAAGTCTTTATATTTGGTGAGGCGATTGGTAGAAAATTTTCGAGAATGGAAACAGAATTTGCACATGGTTTTATTGACTAACTTGAGAAACCTTATGATAGAGTGCCAACATATCTCTTATAGGAATGCATGTCTACACATCAAAAGGGACACTAAGGTCCCGTTGGGTATCGATATCTTGATATCTAGATATCAAGATATCGATATCGGTATCAAGATTCCAAATATACCAAAATCTAATATCTAAATAACAAATAATATCGATATCGATTAATACAAAACACTAGATATCGATATCAGATACCATATTAATTATTAAGTGATATCGTTATTTATCTACACTAAATATTAGATATCATATATCAAGGCTGATATTCGATATCTAATATCTAGATATCAATACTAAACTACCTGGTTTAGGTTGTGTTACACCAAGGGCTAGCCTTGAGTCCATTTCTCTTCACATTTATATATGGTCATTGTATCAATCTTGATTTAATTGAGTATATTTTATGTATAAATTTATAATTTTGATAGTTCATATTATTTTTATTTTATCCTTCATATTATTTTCATTCATTTTACCTTAATTAATTAATCCTTTCTTTGTTCCTTTTTTTATATATATACAAGGCAAGCTTTTAGGCGGTGTCCGGCCCTACTGATCCACCGTCCAATAGCGTCATTTTGGACGAGAGCAAGAAACTCTAAATGAGAAGCAATCGACCCATAAGACTGTCCCCTTCCACTTCAATCTTCGAAATCCCCATCTCTAACGCAACAAATAGTCCTAGACGAAGAGCCAAAGCTTCCGCCATCAAAGTAGAACTAGAAGCAGATCCACACAATGAGGCGTTGCAAGTGTGGACACGGGCCCGACCTTGGGGGAGGGCAAGGTGGGCGATTGCCCTGGGCCTCCAATTTTACGGGGCCTCATTTTTTACTAATTTTAGTATATATAATATAATAATAAAACATTTTAAAAATTAACACAAGTGTCTGTTGGCGTGGTGGTTGTTGAATTGCTACAGGGCATGCATGATTTCTTATAGTCACGGGTTCGAATCCTAGATTTAGCACAACTCTCAACATTCTAACCTTTTTTTCTATTGGTGGTTAGGCCGCGCCACCTATTTCTCTTCATCTATGCAACTAATTCCGAGGCCCGAATAAATTTCATCAAGTCATAGAGTATTAAATTATTCATCCAAATTTAAATACAACTAATCTTTTAGTTTTATTTTATAATTATGTCATTCATTAACAATTTTAGTTTTATTAACATGGACATTCAAGAAAAAAAGATTCACATGGTCATAGCTATATCTATATTAATTGAATTGAATGAAATAACATGTTTCAAGGAGTTTTAGAATATTATAATATATATATATATATATATATATATAAACACTAGGGTTTTGTGTTTAAAAACAAATGACACAAATTTAAACGTGTAGTATATAAATTATTTTTAATATTGTAATAACTATAAATTATATAGAGCAAAAGATCGATAAATATAGCTTGTGTATGTAATTTGTACTATGGATTAAAACATTTTGTATAAAATTTTTAATATAAATTCTTATTTTGTACAAATTTAAACGTGTAGTATATATATAGGTGATTTTCTTAAAAACTCTTATTTTAAAGAGTTTTCTATAATTTTCCTTAAATATCGACAAAAAATAATCTAAATTTTTTTAACATACTCATCCTTAAGATATAAAAAAAAATATAAAATTACATATAAAATTTATAAAATTATGACCCGGGCCTCCAAAATTGATTGGACGACCCTGTGTGGACACTACCATGGTGGTCTCGAATAAAGTTAACAAAACCCGCCACTGCTTCTCCTGTGGATAGTTTTCACCCATCAAAATTGATCTTGAAATAACCCTCCACGGGTTTCTTTCAAACGAAGATTCTTTTTCTTCCTTAGTTGGGGTACACTTACATGTTTCGTTTTTTCCATTTCTTCCCATTTCAATGAAGTGTCTTTGCATTGATTGGTTCCAATTTTGTAGTTGGAGTCTTATATATCCTTCATGTAGTTTTGATCGTCAAATACTACCATACTTTATTCCTTATTAGTTATTACCGATAAACTCCACCAAATCAAAAATAATGAGATTGTTTGAGATTTAGTGAGACCGAAAAATATTTTCATTACAACTTGTTTTATATATTTTTGTTGGTCATTTCCACCCTTCCTTTGTTCCCAATTAGTCACTAGTCAACCCCCTTTGCTTGACATGGTTTATTAATTTTTAAGAATAAAATACTCCTATGTAAAGTGCTCCGATCGGCCATGGAAAATTCTAGAACTAGCATGATTTGAACACTGCATATTCCAATTACTTACCATGTGATTTTCAAATCCCATTTAACCCAGACTTTTCAAATACTATAGAACACATGCCCGTTGACTTTGTTCCCATCGGCCATCACAAATGAGAGTCAAATGACAAACCAAGGTTGGGTGGCTGACATGCATCCTTCGCCGACCACCGCTGCCGCCACCACCACCACCTCCACTAATTTTGTCAGCATCCGACGATTACGTTGCTGCTGCGGCTTCATCAATCCAGCCCCCTATTTGTTACTGCTAACTTAGTTTTTCAAAATGGTAGAAGTTGGCAATCAACATTTTCAAAATATTATGTGCATATACTATTTTTTCAAAATATTATGTTTATCCATTTCAATTTTCAGAAACAATTTTCAATTTTCAAATTTCAAATTTTAACTTATTTAGTTAATTTCGTGCATATATTAAAAAGGTTGTTGACTTTTTTTTGCTTATAGTTTAGTTCGATCAATCTCAACCGCTCTAGATTTCGATCAGTCTCAACCGCTCTAGATTTGGATCGGGTGTAATGTATATCATTTAATGGGTGTGGATCATCTCACTCACAAGTGTGCGAATTCATATTTCTAAGAGAATTTAAACATCGAACCTATAAGTGCATGACCTAGTGTTTACAATCAAATATGATAGGGAAGATATCCGGCCACTGATGTATAATGTGCTTTGGACAGTTCCCATTTAATTAGATGTCATGAGATTTGGGAAATTTTGATAAACAAATTGATATTTCAATTTTATCTCACTGTATGAGAACATAAGATCACCTCAGAAAGTTTTCCAATTTTGTGAATTTTAAGGGTTTTGAAGAATTTTAAACATTTTTCCAATAGATCGTGGAAATCAGTAAAAACAAAAAAATAGAGTTTTCTGTAAATTTATCGCATGCTCCAAAATCAAATGCTTCTCTTAGCTAGTTCTTTGAAATTAAGAGTTATTGGACTTCGAGCAAAAATAATTTGTATAATACATCTTTATTTTTCATTTTGGAGAAATTAAGGAAAAAAGAAGCTCTTGGTCGGGAAAGATCTAAAAACATGAGTTTTTTTGTTTATAAAACAAGAACTTGAAGTAAAACTCAAGTAATACTATTTAAAGCTTATAACACCTACTGATAAAACCCAGAGCTATTTATTATGTATGAATCGTCAGAAAACCAAAGGGAGTGTTGCCAATCACTGTACACAGAACCTTACACCCATAGTTGCTTCTTCTGTTAATTGACAGTCAGTAAGAACAAGAGGAAAGGGAACTCAATTGAACAACCAATAACTCCACATTTGATTGATTGCAAAACCACCTACATAACACCCTTACAATTGAAATAACTAACTCCATAACTGCACCCCACTAGCTACTTCCACAACTTGAGCTAATCAGAACTTACAAAGAAAACTGACACTTGCTTCTAACTGCTACTCGACATCGACTACAGATCACACACCTACTCGAAATCGTCTAAACCTATTACACAAGTCCTAACTAACTTCCAATTAACATGAGCCTTGCTTCCGAGGTTTGAATCAATCAAGCTACAGTTCAACACCAACCCTTGATTCAAAGCCTCTCATTATTATCTTCTCCATAAAGAACTGATGCTTTTCTACACTCAAAGCCTTGGTAAACAGATCTGCACTCTGATCATTTATGCCACAAAACTTCAACTCAATCTCTTCTCTGGAAACCAACTCGCGAATAAAATGATGTTGAACATCAATATGCTTTGTACGAGAATGAAATGCAGGGTTCTTGGTCATAGCAATTGCAGACTTATTGTCACACCAAACATCACTTGCCCTCCTTTGAGTGCATCCCAAATCTCTCATCAACTTCTTCAACCAAAGAGCCTGCTTTGCTGCAGCTCCAGCAGATACATACTCAGCTTTTAATGAAGATAAGGCGATTGTTTCTTGCTTCTTAGAACTCCAGGTTATTGCCCCTGAGCCCAAGCTGAACACAGATCCTGATGTGCTTTTCTTGTCATCATAACAGCATGCCCAGTCACTATCTGTGTAACCATGAAGTCTGAAATCTTCAACCTTGCTATACCATATTCCATGACTCACAGACCCTTCTATATCTTCAAAATTTTCTTTGTTGCACCAAATTGCTGCTTTGAAGGACTATGCATAAACATGTTTATCACACTTACATTGTATGCAATATCAGGCCTAGTTTGTGCAACATAGTTCAATGCACCTACCATGCTCCAGTAGATCCTTTCATTAGCAAGCCATGTGCCATCATTTATGTGCAGCTTCTCATGTGTGCTCATAGGGGTGTAGGCAACATCACAACCTTCTAAATGAAACTTCTTCAATAGATCCTTTGTATACTTCTCTTGACAAACAAAGATCCCATCCTTTTCTTGATGCACCTCTAACACCAAGAAATACTTTAGGACATTGAGATCTGTCATCTCAAATTCCTCCATCATTGACTTCTTGAATCCTTCCAACATCCTCTGTGATGAACTTAAATAAATAATGTCATCCACATACAAAGCACACGACAATGAATTCCTTCTTCCCTCTTCCCTTCACATAAAGAGTAGGCTCATTCACACTTCTATCAAAGCCTTCACTCACAAAGAAGGAATCCATTCGGCTATACCATGTTCTCAGTTTATAGACTTTGTGCTCTTCTCCTTTCTTCACAAAGCTCTGAGGTTGATCAGCATACACCTCTTCTTCTAGCTCACCATTCAAGAAGGCAGATTTAACATCAAGCTGGTACACCCTTAGGCTCCACTGTGCAGCAAGAGCCAACACCACTCTCAATGTTTCAAGTCTCACAACTGGTGAGAAAGTTTCCTTAAAATCAATACCTTCTTGCTGAGCATACCCCTTTGCAACTAACCTTGCCTTGTGCTTCTGTATGCTATAATCTGTATTGAACTTAGTTCTGAACACCCACTTCAAGCCTATGACATTTTTATCTTGAGGAATTTCCACCAAACTCCATGTGTCATTCCTCTGAATGGCACATGGAGTTGAAGGTGATGCCACTAAGGCAAACTCACAGTCTGCATACACATCATCTAAGGATCTAAACTTTCTTGGAGGAGAGTCACTAGATGCACTTGAGGGTGATGAGCTATGACTGCTTGAAGAGCTGTGTTGAGACACTGGTGTTGCTGGAGAATGCACATGCTGATCATCATCATCATTACCATTCATATCACCTCCATTTTCTTCACCAAAATTGTCAACTGAGATCCCTTGGTCAAGGATTGGTTCACTTCCTTTGTTCTCTCAATCCCAAGCTGCTTCTTCATTGAAAACTACATTCTTTCTTACAATTGTCCTTTTATTCAAAGGATTGTACAACTTGTAAGCCTTTGATTGAGTTGCATACCCAATGAAAATACATTTCTCAGCCTTATCATCTAACTTAGACCTCAAATTTACCAGTGCATATGCCACACACCCAAAGACTCTCAAATGGCTCACGGATGGCTTCTTTTCTCTCCAAACTTCCAAAGGAGTTTTGTTCATTACTACCTTTGTAGGAGATATGTTCTATACATACACTGCAGTGGCAACTGCCTCACACCAAAATTGATTAGGCACACTCCTAGCCTTCAACATACTCCTAGCCATCTCCACCACTGTTCTATTCTTCCTTTCTGCCACTCCATTTTGCTCAGGAGTGTAAGGTGCAGTCAATTCTCTTCTTATGCCATTCTCCTCACAAAAATTCATGAAGTCAAATGACATGAATTCACCTCCTCTGTAAGTTCTCAAAGCTTTGATCCTTTTTCCTGACTGATTTTCTGTAAGAGCCTTGAATTTCTTGAAACATTCAAATGCCTCTTACTTGAATCTCATAAAATACACCCAACTCATACGGTTGTAATCATCATATTTACTTCCTCCTAGAGATTCTGTCTGCATTGGCTCACAAAGATCTGCATGTAACAACTCTAGGCAATCACTTGCCCTCCATGCTTCTCCATTTGCAAATGAGCCTCTCATTTGCTTTCCATACACACAACCTTCACAAAACTCTAGCTCTCATATCCTTGGTATGCCTTGAACCAAATCACTAGAGTTCAAATGCTTCAAGCTCTGAACATTCAGATGGTCATACCTTAAGTGCCACAACATGGTTTCAGTATCACCCTTGACTGTCATTGCTCTATTGACACCCTTTTCTAAATCCAAAGGAAGCATCCTATTCTTGGTCATGCCTACATTCACAAAAACTTCACTTGTTCTTTTCTCTCTGATCACACATGCATCCTCATCAAACAAAAGAGAGTATCCAGTTTCCCAAAGCTGCCCCACACTTAACAAGTTGTGAGCAAGCCCTGGCACATACTGAACATCTTGCAAGAGCTTTTCTCCTCCTTCCACACTTCGATCACAATGGTGCCTCTCTCTTCAACTTGAAGCACTTTATTATCTCCAAGCTTGACATTTCCCTTCTTGGATTCATCAAGGTTTTTGAACATGCTTCTTGAACTTGACATGTGGTTTGAACACCCACTATCTAAGTACCACATACAGCTTGCTGAATCTGTGGTAGATGAAAAGGCCATGAATAGCCTATCATCATGCTCAGATTTCTCTGTATAAATCACTCCTTTTTGTTCATTTTCTTGCTTTTCCCAACAGAAATCTTCCTTGTGCCCATACTTCTTGCAATAGTAACACTTAATGTTACTTTTGTGGGATCTGGAGTCATTACCTTGACCTCTGCTAGACTCCTTCCACTGATCTCTTCCTTAATCACCACCATTACCTCTTCCTGAGCCACTGGATTGACCTCTGCCAAATCCTCTTCCACCTCGGCCTCTATAATTCCCTCTGTAGTTTCCTCTACCTCTATAGCCACCTCTAAAACCACATCTACTTGATGAGCCTTGAGACTTTCTTTTCTGATTCTCATCCTTCACTTGGAAGACTTTTTCTTTCTTTATCTCACTTGTCCTGCTCAATCTCTCCTAATGAGCTTGCAAGGGGCTTGTCAACTCCTGAAATCTGTACACTGATAGATCCTTGGACTCTTCAATGGCTGCAACTACATGATCATGTTTCTTTGTAAGGCTTCTCAACACCTTACTCACAACTGCTTCATTGCTCACATTCTCCCCATATGTTCTCATATGGTTAACTATACCAGATACACGAGATAGGAACACCTGCACTGTCTCCTTCTCTTGCATCACAAGAGTTTCAAACTCTTTTCTTAGTGTCTGCAACTTAACTGTGACAACCCTCTTGTCGCCTACATACTCATGCTTCAACACTTCTCAGGCTTCATGAGCAGTTGTGAAGGCTGATATCCTTGGAAAAATCTCATCATCTAAAGCACTTTGTATCATGAACAAATCCTTAGAATCTTTCTTCCTCTTGTCTCTCAATTGCTGATCTGGATCAGCAGGATTCGTGTCTTCAAATCATTGATCCACAAGATTCCATTCCTCTTGTGACTTGAACAACGTGGCCATCTTTAAACTCCAAAAGTGGTAGTTTACTCCCTTAAATATTGGCAATTGAGGATTGCCAACATTGCTATTTCCATTGTTCTGCATTTTGAGGCACAATGAACTCTCAAGGTGTTTCCGTGTGTTTTGCTCTCACGTCTCTCAACCCAGAATGCAAACCCATCAAGAGCAAAGCTCCTTGCTCTGATACCAATTGTCAAAAAACCAAAGGGAGTCTTGCCAATCACTGAACACAGAACCTCACACCCGCAATTGCTTCTTCTGTTAATCGACAGTTAGTAAGAACAAGAGGAAAAGGAACTCAATTGAACAACCAATAACTCCACATTTTGATTGAGTGCAAAACCACCTACATAACACCCTTACAATTGAAATAACTGACTCCATAACTGCACCCCACTACTTCCACAACTTGAGCTAATCAGATCTTACAAAGAAAATTGACACTTGCCTCTAACTACTTACTCGACTTCGACTACAGATCACACACCTACTCGAAATCGACTAAACCTATTACAGAGGACCTAACTAACTTGCAACTAACATGAGCCTTGCTTCAAAGGTTTGAATCACTCAAGCTACACTTCAACATGAATGTATGATTCATCTCTACCCATTTTTTAGAGTTTATTAGTCAACCTCATTTTAAAAGAAATTTATTTTTATTAACTAATTAAAATATTTATATATAGATTATGACTTCTTGTCATTTTGCTTAAATTACATTTATATATTATTTCAATAATTTTTTATGAGAAAAAAAAAATCCGAAACTCAAATATGAAATACCATGTAGATTATTAGTCTAAATCGATTTTATTATTATAAACTGTATTCATAAGATACATAACACATGCCACCCCCGTTGACTCGTTCTCACAGCAAATATACGAGTCAAATATTGATAAACCAGGCCGGGTTGGGTGGCTGACATCCTTCACCGACCACCACCACCACCACGGCCACCACAACCCACTAATTTTGTCAGCACCCGACAATTTCATTGCTGCGGGGGCTTCATCAATCCCGCCCCCTATTTATTAATTATTACTACCACGTACCAATTTGATTTTGTAATACTATAGCGTATAAGTTAATAAGGTATGTGCGTACCATTTTTATATATAAAAAAAACTGTACGTAATATTAATGTTTATCTACATGACCATATCAATTAAGAAAAAAACACGTACTTTACAAATTTGATTTTTAAAACTTGTGTATTTAATTTATAGCATATATTTAAATTAGACCAAAAAAAAAGAGCATATATTTAAAAGATTATTTTTTATTAACAACTTGCAAACCCGATTATTATTTTTTCGCCTTAATCAAATTCGATTAGGTTTAACGACGCTACAATTATGCTGCCCACCTCAATACACAAAGAGCTAGATCCAATTAATCAAATGTTCTTCTAGAATAAAGATCTTCAACACCGGCCACTTATAAGCTGGGATAGGATTTGCAGAGCGAAAAAATGTGGTGGCTTAGGGATTAAAAAATCAAAAGAAATGAACGAGGCCCTACAAATGAAAATGTTATGGAAAATCTTGGCTGATCCAGATAATGTTTGGGTTAAGCTCATCAATTATAAGTACCTACGATTTTCTAACATCCTTGAATACAAGAAATGCGGTGACTCATCCTGGCAATGGGCTAAACTGATTACTCTTATTGATAAATTCAAGTCAGAGCTTATTTGGTCAGTTGGAAATGGAAAATCTATCAAATTTTGGACATATAATTGGATTATAACCTCTGCTCTTCAGTCGAGGGAAGATTGCCTCCAAATTGGTAACACAGAAGAAACAGTTAGTGATTACATTTTGGGTGGTAGGTGGTGGTTGGAGAAACTAAACTCTTCTTTTTCATCCAACTTAGTTGCAGAAATATTGGACATCCCTCTACCCATATCCTCTTTTGAGGATCGGCTATATTGGTGGCCGGATAGAGCAGGTTGGTTTACCACATCCAGCGCTTCCAAGCTACTCACATCACAATCATCCCTCAACTTGGACAAAAATGCCTGGATTTGGAATATTGACATCCCACCTAAGATAAAAAATTTCCTATGGAAAATTGGTCAGGAGGGTCTCCCTACGGCTGCTAGACTTGCCTCCCGTGGAGTTTCAGTTCCTTGTTATTGCAGTCTCTGCAACGGTGCGACTGAAGATGATGTTCACCTCTTGTTTGAATGTCCTTATGTGCGCTCTCTTTACCGATTTACCCCACGTATAGACTCTACCATATCTACCATGATACATCAGTCTCGAAGTATAAAACTTATCCTTTCCTTATTAGGGAATAATCTTAATTCAGCGGCTAAGACGGACCTTGCTTTTACTTGGTGGTCAATTTGGTACACTCGAAACCAACATGTTTTTAGCCAGGATCCCATCCCTCTGTGGGATACTTCTAACCGAATAATTAAAACTCACATGCAGACCTAGAACAAAACATCTCATTTTGAGGATGAGTTAGAAGAGGACCCCCTGTACTCATACAAAAATCCACCCTCCCACGTAAGAAAAATAAACATGGTAACATTAAATGGCGTAAACCCCCTAAGGGAACTTTTAAGCTAAATTTCGAAGGTTCTGCACTATTAAACAATGATAGATCGGCCGGAGCCGTAATTCGGGATTGGGATGGCTGGCCAATACACCATTTGTTACCAAAAACTGGGTAAACAGACCCCCATAATAGGAGAAGGTGCTTGCTCCAAAACTGGGAATCCAATGAGCTATTCAACTAGGCATTGATAAAATCCACATTGAAGGTGACTCCGGCATAATAATAAATCATTTAAACAAAAACACTAAATGCCCTTGGGAAATTGAGCTCATTATATCAGATGTTAAACTTTCGATATCGACTTTGAAATAAATTTTTCCTTCTTTCATGTTCCCCGTTTGGGCAATAGAGTGGCTAATAAGGGTGCACACATTTGCCACTCTGCCCAGGGTGTCGATATTTACAACGATTCAGGTCTTTGAGACCTCATCCGTAAGGATGCTTTCGAGTAGAGCTCCCTCGCTCGAATTCTTTCCTAATAAAAAAAAACTACAACTAACAACTATCTCATCATTATAAGGGCAATTTCGTAAAGTGAATGATAAAAATATACCTAAAATGACAAGTTTTTATTAACAAGATTTACTTTCTAAAACGATAAGTTTTAATTAACGGAGGGAGTATAAGATAGAGAAGCTCACTTGAGTGTCATATGCCTTGGACAATTCCCACTTAGGGCTCGTTTGATATAAATCTTAAATGAAAAGAAAATAAATATAGTCTATTTATAATTTAAGATATATCGTTAATTAAAAATTTTAATCACTATGCTCTCCTCCTAACTTTTCATATAAAATTGGTTTTGTTCTTCCTTATTTTAATCACTTATTTAAACAAAAGGTATAGTATATTCGCTACTTAGCCTAATTTTTTACATTAATAAAAATGCGATTAGATGCATCGACTCTTCTTTTAACCCCCAAAAAAAAGTTTGATATATTAAAAAAACCCGAGTTATTTATAATGTGCATGAATGATGATTCATCGATCTGTGTCCCCCTTAATTTTTAGCAAGAGTTAATTGGCTAAACCCAGTTGCGTAAGTGGCATCACACCAAAAAACTCCACTAAACATAGTAGAAAGTAGAAATCAGTAGTCAGTACTATTAATTTAGGCATGTGGTTAAATGCATGCATACATTTCTAAATTAAACCCATCCCTCAAAAAAAGCACACTTTTTATTTAACCCTCCATTCCAAATTCAGAATAAGACAACGTCCACTTTGACACGTGAAAGGATGAATATACTCCGTAGTATGGGTTTGGTCAAAAGTGGGCCACTCCCATCCCCACGGACCCCACAAACTGGTGCAACTACTATCTGACGGTCCGGCCCATTTGGAATTTTCTGTTACAAATTATATCACGTGGGAGACTCATCAGATATTCAGATGTACTATACTCCCTCCGTCCAACAATACATGAGTTTTTAGAGGTAAAATTTTATCCAACAATAGATGATTTTTTATGTTTTCTAGGTAGGAAGTTATAATGATTTGTATTGGTTTGTGTGCTGTTGACTTTTTAAAATAATTTGATTGATTAAAATGTGTAGTGTGTGTTAAAAAATAATAAAATTTATATAAAAGTTAGTGTAATGATGATGTTTTTTTTTAAAGTAAAGTGTTTTATTAAAACTTGTGCAAAGTGCTAAAAGGCAATGTATTTTAGGACGGAGGGAGTATTAACTTAGATTGACAAATCCACTTATTATACGAACTTAGATTGAAAAATCGACTTATGCTTGGTAAAAGTAGTTGATGGGTAATTAAAATTGATATATTATTTAGGTTAAATATATGTTAATAAGTTAATTTGGTATTTGGAAAATCAAACGGTTGGGAGATGAATATTTGTGAATATAAAATCAAAAGAACAGAAAAGTGTTAAATTCCGGTGGATCATATGATGTGGAGGGTTATTCTATGGCAAAGCATATGGGAAACAAGAAACCCACTCATCTTTAAGAACGGTAAAATGGAGAATGCTAATACAATTGTGCAAAAAGTGATAAACTGCATATCTGATTGGAAAGATAGTCAAACTAAACTCATATCAGAAGTAAAGAAGCGGAAGGGCAGACATATTAAATGGACTAAACCTCGATGTAGATGTCTCTATCACGAGTATTGGAGAACGCAAAATTGGAGGTATTGTTAGGGATTGGAAGAGACAGGTAATTGAAATATTCCAAAAAACGGTTGCAAAGGGATCAGTACTTCCAACTGAATCCCTTGCGGTTTGTACCGGATTAGAGCTAGCTTAGAGCAGAGACTGACAGAATATTATAGTTGAAGGTGATGACTTGACGGTGATCAAGGCACTTGAAGACAACTCCAAAGTACCATGGGAGATTTTCAGAATAGTCGGAAATTTCGCGTGGTACCCCTGTGGTATTGCTTATTTCACGCGGTGTACAAAAGATTTACTAAATTTGCATGGTACCCCTGAGGTTTTTAAAATTTTCGCCCCGTGCCCCTCCGTTAGATTGTAACCCCAAACCGTCAACTTTGGTAAAAAAAAGATAATTAAAAGAAAAGCAAGAAACCACTTACCTGTCGCGAGAAGGAAGGGAGAAGCGATTCCACGCTTGAGAACGATAGGTTGATTGTTGCTCGAAGTTTTGGACGCCGGTGGAGGCGGAGGGAGATGCCAAATCTGTGAGGAGGGAAGAGGCTAGCGAATGCAAGCTCTCGACCGGTAATGTTTGTTCTTCGAATTGAGGTTAGGGTTTATAGATTGAAAATATTCGAATTGGGGTTTTAGGTTTTGATTATTGTCTGATATTGCTAGTGTTGAATCTGTTCTCTATTAATTCACTTGAGATTTGATTAGATGCTTTGAGTTTTTAATTAGGTTTGTTCTTCCATTTGAGTTTTGGGTTTGGATGATACAAAGTACAGACACTAATTAGAGTTTGAATATCCTGACGTCGGCAATTTCAAGCTCTTGATGATTCCACTTCCTAATAACTTTTAAAATTTGTGATGTTGTATTAGAGATGGGTTTTAAACTTTGCAGGTTGAATGTTAGATATGTTTATGCATATAAGCAGTTTAGTGCATTCTATTTATTTCGTTTGTGTGCTTTTTATCCTTTTCTGGCATGGCAATTCGATCATCCATTACATTAGTGATTACTTAGATCTAGAGATGCTACATTGGTCTCCTTGACAAAAGACGTCAATCATCCGCCTTGTTGCATTTTGATAGAGGCCTTGTGGTTTTCAGCATGTGTGCAACTGTAAATTAGTGTAGGATACCTTTTTTGGTGTTTCTATACAGTTAGGAGAAGTGCATTAGTTATGATTATGAATCCACTATGAGAAAAATAAAATAGCATGTATGCTTGCTTTTTGAGTTTGTAATGTAAATGAATGGCTGCTTCTTGAGTTTTCAATGAAATTCCCAACAACTAGGACTCAAAATTTGAATTCTCCACTTAATGCCCTTGCCTTTTGACAATTTCAAATGAATACAACATTTATAGAGACCTTTACAATTTTTTAGACCCAAAAACTTTGTAAATCTCAAGACTTGTCCAGCTAATGTTATCAAGGTAACACTAACAATATATGTTTTAATTACTTATGTTACAAAACTCCAAGGGAACAATACATTGAACTATCTTATTAAGCCTATTAGCTCAAACGGTAGAGCAGTGTGCTCACACACAACAATGCGAGTTCGAATCCCGTATAGGCTAATCTCTACTTAATACATTGAAAGTTCAAATTCTAGTTCTTTATCTTTCTCTTCTTTTTTTTTTCTTTTTTTTGCTGTGGTGGCTTTTTTCCTGTCATGACTTTGGATGGAATTCTGAATTTATTCAGGGAAAGATACAAAATGTAGAAGAAAATACAGAAGCTCCATGTTTTTTTGGCAAATTTAGAGGTTAATTGATGTATAAATATTCGCTATCGGAGCCTATACGGGATTTGAACCCATATCTTTGTGCGTGAGCACAACGCTCTTCCATTTGAGCTAATAGGCTTATAATAAAGGACGTTTTGTTGTAATAAAAAAAACCATAACAAGGATAAAACCCACACTACAAAGGGGCACTCCATCTAGAGACGAGCTTGCATTGTTTTTTTTTTTTTGCTGAGTCAAGAGCATACAATTTTTCTTGCTGTCATACCAAAGCAAGACTACTATCTACGAACACTACAATATCTATGGTTTATAATGCGGATTTGGGGGGAAAATGCCCTCTGTAGCTCCAAAATGCAGAACACTGAAGTAGAGAACAAAGATTCTCAAATATCAGCATTACTGATTGTAATGTGCACTTTGAAAATAATTTTTTCCATACCCCTAGATCCAACTAACTAATCAGGTGGATGGTAAAAGCCTCCCAAATAATAGCATTATCAGTAAAAGTACATCTATGATGAACAGCCTACACCAACTATAGACAAGCATAAGCCTAACAACATGCCATTTTCCATTCTAATTCAACTCAGTCACTTCAAAGTACCTTGCTTTTGACCTTTCTAAATTATGACTAAAGTTGATCCATCAATTTTCTTGAAAAGTAATTTTCATTATGTAGAAAGGAGCCCAAGGCAAATTTTGAGTGCTAATCTTATTTTACAGCTCATAAATTGCAACAGATTGACCTATGTGAATGAAAAAGCTAAGACTAATCTTATTTTGAGTGTTGATTTACTGATTTTTAAGTGAAACTTAAAAATCCTTGCTGAATTTTAAGTAAAAACTGGCCACTCCCCACCATTGCTGCTTTTTAAGTAATTTTGAGTGATTATTACATTGTATCCATTGTTGATTTCGTTGGTTTCATATCCTATTTTAGGTATTAGGTGAACAATGATGGTAGACATTCCTTTTTGTCATCAATTAAAGCTATATTTCAATTGCAAACACATTCCTTTTTGTCATCAATTAAAGCTATATGTTATCAGATTCAATTCTGTTGAGTATTCCTTTTAACTATGAATTTACAACTTCAACCATTCGAACTAACCCTAATTCGAACTAACTCCAAATTGAATCCCCAAATCGACTAATCCCAAATCCCCAATCAAAGTTTCAATTGCAAGCCCCATATCAAAGCTTCAATTACAAACATAAACCTTAATTCGAACTAACCCCAAATTGCAAGGCCCAAATCGAAACCCCTATTTGCAAACCATTCATTGACTTACCTGGCTGGCTGGCCGCTCCACCACCACCACCTCTGCCGAGTCTAGCAGCGCCTCCTCCTTCCCCTTCTCCGACAGGTCGAGCGCCGAAGCTCTTCGCCGGCGGTTCTCCTCCGGTAGCCTTGGGTTATCTTCGCCGGCGGTTCCTCAGTCCCCTTCTCCTTTCTTCGTCAGATGCGAAGAAGCTTCGCTTTGGAATACGACCGAGAGGAAAGAAACAAGTGGATTAACGGAGTCTGTTAGTTTTAACTCACGAGGGGCACGATGCGAAATTTGTATAAACCTCAGGGGTACCACGCGAATTTAGTGAAACTTTTGTACACCGCGTGAAATAAGCAATACCACGGGGGTACCAGGCGAAATTTCCGTTGAAAATATTAGAAGATTAAAGTTAGCTCTCTTAGCAACAAAATTTCGTCATTGTTTCAGAGAGGCAAGCTCGACAACAGATTATATAGCTAAAAATGTATCTCACGTTGATTATAATTGAAATCCAAGTCTTCTATATACACTGGTGGACTACTCCTCGTAATGTCAATTGGTTTTAGAATGAAAGATATGTGGTGCACTTGGACGTGTGACCCACTTAAATTTAACAAAAAAAAACTTGAATGAGTATAGCTGTTGATCGGAAAACTATGATTCTAAAAACTAAAATCTTGTGTTTATTTCATTTAAAACTACTCCGTATAAAATATCAAAATTCAAAAACACGAAAAAACTAGCTACTCCCTCCATCTCGTTTAAACTTTTGTCCACACTTTTTAAAGACATTAAAACTTTATAAAAATTTTTGAATCAATTTTTTTTTAAATAATTTCATAACAAGTATGATTTTTTTTTACCTCTAGACATGTCGAAACATAAAGTGACATATATATTATGAAACAGAGTAAACAATATCTTCCAGTAATATGGAGGAATATATTATATATACAGATCGGTAACAGAGAATTGAGTTATCGGACTAATTGCAACGAATCATTCTGAATTATTAATATTTTTACCTGAATTCCAATTTTGGGTCGACATGGTATTTAATTGTTTTGTTACCTTCCGCCCTCGAGGATCGTGTTTGTCAACCTTTTGCACACCATGCATCAAAAGATTGTATTTTGAGGTCGACATGGGAAATTGGGAAGGCTGTGTGTTATTAGTTAGTTGGTGTCAAGTTTCTTTGATCTCGTCCAAGAGGTGAAATCGCTCCCCTCCATGTTCTTCATCCCAATTCAAAGAGGATTGTAAAAGGTGGTAAATCATTGTGTTTCAATCAGCAATAGACATTAAGATCAGTGCTCACTACGTAAAAAGAGTCTCCTAATTTGAAAGGTTGATCCCATTCTTCCTCTGGTGAGACTCAATCCTTGCTTTCTTATCCAAATATCACCATGTGAACAATTAATTTAAGTTAATGCATGCGGACAAGTACGTGTCTTTGATCTATTTTCACAGTTTAGCTCATTGCTATTAATTAAGGTTGCTATTCGAAAGGTATTGTGAAACTAGTGGTTTTTTTTACAGTAGACAAACGGTAAAATGTCATGCCAAAGCAAGGTTCATTCTTGATCATTCCTCCAGATGATGTTATATAAATCCTCATGCAAGGGGGAGAGTCAACATGTTACATACACCCCTAAATCTAGCAATATAATAAGCTCATGCATTTGATTCTCTGAAGCAATTTCGGAATCCGATCTTGTCAAAATTTCCTTTCATTAGATTGATCGTCTCAATTGTTCTATATATAGATCTTCCAATCGACCTTGGTGCTATTATTAATTGCTTCCACTATTTTCAAACTATCACCTTCAATAATCATGATTGTTAATTCGCACCATGTATAAGATCTTGTTTAATGACAATTATCATGATCAAAATAACATGTGCTGGTTAAAAAATTATGAAATTACTCCTGCTATGACAGTTGTAACGGTCAATATTTTTCGGTTCCAGTATTGGGGATGAATAACATAAATATATTTATAATTTACAAGTTTTTTGAATTATTTCTTAAATTGGTAAATAAAGAGCGGTCATTTTTTTTTTTTAATTATTCCGTTATTTCTAGTTATGATATATAATACCCCGTTCAAATAAAATGTCATGCCAACTAAAAAAACTACTAACGATATTATTTATAACTTATTTCTTACCGACTTTAATTTGTTTTCACAAGCTATTGACTTTAACCTTAA
Organism: Persicaria maculosa; assembly: GCA_963922045.1. Classification (NCBI taxonomy): domain Eukaryota; kingdom Viridiplantae; phylum Streptophyta; class Magnoliopsida; order Caryophyllales; family Polygonaceae; genus Persicaria; species Persicaria maculosa. The sequence goes on from OY998262.1 coordinate 57,350,676, forward strand.
TTCAAGCAATAGAATTCGAAGCTAGTATTTATTATTTAGAAAAATTCAACCCGGCCGTGGTTTTAGACCACATCGGAGCTGAAAAAATTGAAAATTTTTAGAAAATTGAGCAGTTTAAAATATCGATCGAGTGCGAAATTACGTACACTTAAAAAATTTAGATATAAGAGGTTGTAAATGTATCATACATCATCAGCGTCTTGACAATAGAGAAAACTAAAAGAGATAAAAAAAAAAAAAAATTCTGTAATGGCCTTATATGACAAATAAGAAATGGAAAAAACGATCAACTTTTGGACTGATATATGGTTGAACGATGATGACACACTAGAAAATACATATCTAATGCCATATAGAATCAACAAAAGCGACAAAGTAGAAAAATACATAAACGAAAATGAAGATGGAACACTAACGATCTCAAACACATGCTACCAACACCGATCATCGAGAAAATCGAAACTACATTCATCACAGAAAACCAAATAGAGGACATACTATACTGGAGAAAAGATAATTCTGGCTGATTTAGCACAGCTAGTGCACTCCGACACATCACAGAAAACAAAAGAATCACACCACCCCAAATGGCATGGATCTGGGCAATAGATATAGCCGACATTTAGATAATTGTATACTTGATACATCGGTTTATGTAGCTGACAACTCTTTGTGAACTTGCCAGTGTTTGTAACTTATCATATAAAATGGCTGACATGTGGTAAAAATAAGACGACAACGTGTTTTGTGTAGCTGACATTTAGTTTAATGAATACTTGACAAATTATTTGGCGTAGCTGACAAATTTGTTTTGCGAATTGGCTAGTAATATATGTGTAAATATTTAATATGTTGACAAACTAATAATAAAAATTGTTGATTATAAAGTAATTATATAAGAGTTGTGTAGTAAAAATAAAGCAAATATAAAATAATATGCTCGAGTAAATGTTTTCTTATCTGCTATATGTCATTCTCTTGTCAGCTATCTGTTATCCGTTTGCCAACTCTCTATCGAGTTTTGTCAGCATATGATGCAAATTTGTCATCCTTTGTCAGCTCAATTCTCTCTTGTTTCTGCTCTCTTTTCAGCCACTGCGTACTCTGTGTGGTCCTTCTTTTGAATTCTCTGATGTATATTTTTCTTTTTGTAGCTAGTCTTCCACTTCTTTTTCTTATTAGAGGTGGTAAACATCTGATTTGCTTAATTTCTATAGGGATATTTATTTCATCCTTTTGCAACACTGGGTATATTCTCTCATGATATTCTAGCTTCCAAGATTCGATAGTGTAGAAGCTTCCAATGAAGTGTGTTACAACAACTTTGTTGTGTGTTATAACAGCAAAAGCATGTACGCATGACATCTTTTGCAAGTCAAACACTCTACAAGGGCATGTCATTGCTGACAAATCAACCACTCTTGTTGTCCCTTCTCCCACAACTTCCAATTGAAAACCATTCATATTTTATGAACCTGGTACCCTCCAGCTGATTTTTGTAATTCTCCAAGAAGTTTAACATTTTTTGTGGGCGACCCGTGTGTTTTTTTCTGCAAGCGCCCTTCTCTCTTGGAACCATGTTGTCAACTTCTCTCTAAGATAGTTTAGTAGGGAAACTATAGGTAATGATTTCCTATGAGGGACCATAGAATTCAAGCTCTTAGCAATATTGTTCGATGTCATCATATTGTATCTGTGCCCTCTTTCATGTGCTCTAGACCATATTTCGAACCCTACGTCTATCAAGTAAGTTGGCAAATCTTTATTGATTTCTATTATCTGATAAAAGTAGTGATTGAAATCACTGATTGTGTAACTTTCTGCTGCTTGTTGGAATAACTCACACAACTGCTTTTTCTTGAAAGTGACTTTGATGTTTTGCTTAAGGTGCAAGATGCATATGCATTGTATAGCATTTGGGTAAACCTCAGAAATTGTTTTTGCTATGCTTGTGTGCCTGTCTGACACAAACATCAGGGCATTTGATTGTGGTATCATCTTTCTCAACTGTTGGAAAAACCACTTCTATGATATGTTGTTTTCTGAGTCAACAATCCCAAATGCAAGCAGAGATATACTCATGTCAGCGTCCTGTGCAATTGCAGCTAGCAATGTGCCTCCATACTTTTCAGTAAGGTATGTTCCATCAACCACAACAACCTATAAAAAAGCAAACAATGATGCTAACAATGCAAAAATTGATGTTGAATTCATGTAGAATGGTACTAGTGATATTAATGTCATCCATATGATGTCAGCATGATTTAAATACATTAAACAACCAATAAAAATACAAACAATGATGCTGACAATGCATAAAATGATGCTGAATTCATGTAGAAATGGTACTTACGTGATATTATGCCATCCAATATGATTTCAGCATGAGTTAAGTACATTAAAAAATGCAAACACTGGATGATGATATCTTTTTTTAACGTATTTAAACCATGCTAACATATATATAAAATATGTTGACGTTATATATTAATGATATGAAACACATTAAACCAACATTCTTCAAAACTTGGAATTCTCGTTGGCATTGCCCGAATGATACGAATAGATATTTAAATCTGTCAGCCTCATCGGTAGCAAACAAAGAAATTGTTCATAGGTTTTTCTTTGCAATCATGTGGCAGTAATAGTATGACGGTAAAGCGGCAAAATTCGACTCTAGTATCCCTTTTTCCCTCACTTGTACCAATTGTGCTGCTTTCCATGCTTTCCAGTAAGTGATTGGAATTTTGTGATCTTTCTACAACTTTTCCCTAATATGTGTTGGATTGTATGATCTTTCAACATAATAAAGTAGTCAGTCTATATTCACATTTGTACAAATAATCTTGAAAAATATGATTTTTTGGATTACATACGTTGATTTTATGAAGTTAGCACCAACATTGTAAGAAGCTTTTCTACAATGTGTACATCTAATCTCCCAGCTACACATGTGTGTTTCTTTGTATAATATGACTTCATGGGATTCCGAATAGAGCTTTTTTTTAATGCAATCTCCAACCACGGTTGACATCTCTATGCATTTGGCTCTAAAATATAGCGGAGTAGGTTTCTTGACCTCAAACCCAAATATTTCAGTCACTGACATGAGATATTGAGCATCCTTCAGTGCTGGTTTGTTTGCAAATATCTTCCCTACATACATTGTCCTGTCAGCTGTTGAGTTACAACTCCTAAAACTCTCAATTTCAGCATTGTAAGAAATATCAACACTGTATTCTTCTATTGTATTTCCTTTCCTCTTCATTGAATTATAGCTTTCCCTCCAAATCTTCTAGTCTTCCTCACTGGTATATGAATCATCATCCTGTCCTTCATCTGACATTTTATTGTCTGCCATTATGGTTTGAGCTACATTACTTTCTTTATCAAAGTCACCAGATTCATGAAAAGGAATAAGTGGCTCATCATCCACAACAATATCAGCATTATCTCCATAGTAATATCCATAATCCTCCAATGACATATATTCATTGTCAGTATTCTTGTCTTGAACGACACATAAGTCTTTGAAATCATCATCAGATTCAAAAGTCTTACTGCTTTCTTGGTCTTCTGTTTTAGGTATGCCGATGTCATCTTTTTTGTTGTATGATAGACAATATTCCGTCATTCTTCCTCTTAATGACACAATTCGACAACAAAATTCACTCATTGGAACTTACTTAATGTCAAGAATTACTGTAAATCTACATGACAATACAAGGTGTTTTTAAAACATTGCATGGATGCAAGTGGCTGAACTCTAAATCATAAACGATATGATCAATGTTGAATCTGCTCAACACTCTCATAGCCAACGAACCCAATGTAACTGAATGGTCTACTACGAAAGGCTTTGTTGTTGTGTCCTCAACGAAAAATAAGTTGTTGTCAACATCCATCCATTCTCCCCCACAAACAACTGTTAGAATGTGTGTTGACATTACCGCTTGATCTGGCAAGAGTACAATGTCATAAGTATGCTGACAACCGACTAACATATATATGTTGATATATTTATATGTGTGTGTGTTATTAGTCCTGACTTCACACATGCTGATATATATGCATTATTATATTTGTATTCAAATATGATGACAAGCTCTAATATATGTGATGGTATAAATGTATGATTATCATCATTATTGGAAGAGATATTATGTGCTGACAAAAGAAGTATCCGTAAATAAATATGCTGAATAATTTATTTTAATGTTTATAAAGTATATTATACATTCGTGATTTACTTAGCAACGAAATATGTATATGTATGCTGATTTTGAAGTGATTTATATATGAAGAATTTGTTTTCTTGTGCTATTAAATACTTGGATGGCAAATTTTGCTTGATGAATGATGAATTTGCTTCACACGAAACGTAGGGTGGGGGCGATCTCTGAGGAGAAGCGGGGGGCAGGGGTGGTAGGGTGCCCAGTCGATATTTAATAAATAAATGTAGTTTGGTGGATATTTACTCAATTAGGTTTTATTATATGAATATTTACTTTTTTTCGACCTTAGCTATATACTACATCCGTTTAGAAATAGATGTCGTTTGACTTTTTGACACGTTTTTTAATAAGGTAAAAACTGCATGAAATATTAATTTTTGAAACAATTTTTTTAATAATATGACACTTATTATTAATAAGTACTCCGTATTTATATTATATTAAAAAATTACTAAAAAATTGATATTTTATATAGATTTTAGCTCCTTAAAAAACGTGTCAAAAAATAAAAAAGTCGAACGAATTTATTTCTAAACGGAGGTAGTATATTTTTGAGAGAATAGCATTGAATATACCAAAAAGTTGGCCCATTTGCAAAAATGACTCCCCCCCCCCCTTTCAAATTTTGCAAAACTAGCAATTGGGCTCAAAAAATTGCAAAAGTAACAAGTGATCACAACTGGTTGTGCCCTAGCAAGGAAGTTCAGGCGAGTGAGAGGGATTGAATACGATTGGAAGAGAAGCATCTAAACTCCCTATCGACTGCGAGGATGCCTATGCCCATCCATACCCTCCGTCGGTTGACTCTCATCCATACCCTCCGCCGCCGGCCACTGCCTACACCCATCACGAGGCGCACACTGCCGGATCTGGCGGCGCCGGAGGGGAGCAGCACCACAGTTTCCACCGCCCTCATATGCCTGGTTTCATCTGATAGGGTTTTTACCAAGGCTAAAACGAACTTCATGCTCATGATTCGCGAAGGGAAGGTCATTCTCGAACGGTCCAATCCCAACGACCCCACTCAGGTAACCGTCTTCTGAATTTTTATTATTTTTTTTTAAAGTTTCATCCTTTCTTTTGGTGTTGTTGTCTAGGGTTTGTAGATTGAAATTGAAGCCTCGGAATTGATCCTAATTTTTCACTAGGCCTTAGGGTTTTTGTGTTTCTGATTGAAATTGAATCCTCAAATTGATCTTGCTATTGATTTCTTGAGATGATTTTTTTACTGTCATACATTTTTTCTATCACACATTTTTCTTTACAGGCATGGATTTTATCTTTACTGGCACAAATTTTGTAATTGCTGACACTTGTTTTTAGCAACCTGTAAGTTTTAATGTACACACTTGTATCTCAGGTTTAAAAATAGACGAGTCATGGTTAGAACTAAACGAGGGAAGCTCATGCCGGCGCCATCGAGCAAGATTGGAAGGGCCAGCCATTTCTCCAAGACCGGGAGGGCCAACCATTTCTCCAAAATCGGGAGGGCCAACCATTTCTCGAAGATGGGACTCCTTCGCCATATGAACGACGCCCTTGCTGCTGCTGCAGATTGTAAGAGGCTTCTCCCTCCTCGTGGCTGCCACCAAAAGTTGCTCCCTTTTTAAGATTGTAGGACTCGTACATTTAATTGCTTTTGTCGTTGTAGAACTTGTACATTTTGTCGCTTTTGATGGTTGTAGGACTCGTACCTTTGGTTGATTTTGTTATATACATTTACTTCATGGGTTTATTGTTATTGTAAAACTTGGTTTTATCTGTCCGATTCCTATGTGTTGGCAAGGTATACACCTTTACTGGCAAGTAAATACACGTTATTGGCACAAATAATGTCGAAACTAGCACATAATAAATTATCATAAACTTCAAAAGACAGAATCATTTCTCCAAGACGGGGCTCCTTTGCCATATGGACTACGTACTTGTCGCTGCATATTGAAAGAGGCTCCTGGATAGCCCCCTTGGGAGGAATGTGCTTGTTTGTTGTTTGTTCGGAATTTTCGCCTGGTGCCCTTGAGGTAAGGTCAAATTCGTCGGGTGTACAAAAGTTTGGGATAATTCACCAAATGCCCCTGAGGTTTGTAAAGTTTTCGCGTCGTGCCCCTCCGTCCCTTCTGTTAACATTTTCCCGGATGGGAGCGTTATTCATCTTCTGTTAACATTTTCGTTTTAAAAAAAATAAAATTGAATGAATTTAATGGAACGCAGATCGCGGCTCACGCGAGAGAGAGAGAAGACGAAGGGCAAAAAAACTAGAGAGGGGTCTGATACGACGCCGACTAGATTGATGCTGGTGGTCCGGTGGAGCTCAGTTGGTGCCGAAGGTGGAGGTGAGTAAATCTCTCTCATGACAGATCCGATTCTTCTTAGAGGAGATTAGAAGCAAATTCACACAGTAGAACGAACAAGAGACGACTGGACCAAGAAGAGCCTTGACGTTGACGAAGGAAGGAGTGGACGCCGAATGAGGTATGATCTCTCTCTGATGTAGCTTTCCATTCAATTTCTAGGGTTTTATTTCTGCGTTTGTACCCTCTTTTAATTCCGCTCAATTTCTAGGGTTTTTTAGTTTACATGATTTAAATATGCGTTTGATTTGAGATTTGGAGTTGTTTATGTTCTTATTATTATGCTCGAAATGTGATTTTGAGGCTGTGATGCAAAGCAAAAGGTGGATTTTGCTAGATTATCTTCTGGATGATTTTGAAGATACAACAGCTAAAGGTAGAATGTAAGCCCTTTAAAAAAATTCATTAAGCCGATGATTATTACAAACCTTGCTTCTGTTTTGATGGATTGGATCTTCTTGTTTTATACTGCAGTTTCTCCTTGAAAATTATTTGTCAGAAACCTTTAGTTTTGATGGCATGTATGCTTACAGAAAAGATAGGCACAAAACATTTTTTTCTCTGTTGGTTTCTTTATCATATGGATTCAGAAGCTTGAAGTGTCAAGATATAGAACAATTATTTGGTTTGCATTTTGTGGATAATTTGATTTGATTCAACTCTAATATCTAAATTAGATAGGAGCCGAATGTGAGATAAAAACATAGTAGTAGCTTAAACATATATCCTTTGAAGATTAATTGAAACCTATGACAATAAGTGTGTTGTTTTTAGCCTATTAGCTCAAACGGAAGAGCATTGTGCTCGTGCACAAGGACGTGGGTTCAAATCCCACATAGGCTTATTGAATTCTTTAACCATTTAAGTAATAAATAATTTGACATTCTTTCCCATATAATTATTAAAGAAATGATGGTGATTGTCATACATCTCAGATACAATATATTACCCCATTGTACATCATTGAAAAAATGCCTTGCTTGTGAATTCTGTAATTTAACTTTCCAGAAATTTTTACAGTCATTCAAAAGTTCTACTGGAGTTGGAATGGTTATTCCTACCAAGCTAAGGTATTTCGCATGGAGGTAACAACTAATTTTCGTCTAACAACTAATTTACTTCATGTGCATTGTCCATAAGAACAAACTTTATGAATAACTACAAATATAGCAAATATAGATCTCTAAACTCATTACGTTTATAAAATTGACTGAAAGAATGACTGAACCTTGACGGCAATGTAAAAATAGGGTTCGGCGACAATAAGAACAAACAAAATAGCTGAGACAGTCAAACAACATTATCAACAGAGCAGACGGACATTATCAGCTGATATGAAAACATGGGGAAAATATGTGTTGGAGAAATAATTCTCATGATCTAGGAGATATCCCTATGTTTATAAATTTGCTGTCATAAAATATGTAATTCAGCATATAATCAAATATGCCTCAAAAGGCCATAAAAGCCATAGAATCAGCATAGCTATCATAAAATGAAAATTCAGCATATAAACTGCTGTTAGTGACTCCTCAATTGGCTTTACATCCACAAACTACAAAAGAACCATAGATAGCCTATGTGGGATTTGAACCCACATCTTTTCGCATGAGCACAACGCTCTACCATTTGAGCTATTAGGCTTAAAATCGCTTCTAAACAAAATATGTGATGCTAATGTACTCGAGCGAGCATGTGAATTCACCCCCTGGTTCTATTAGAGTTATTTTTAATCAACCTTGCAGAAAATATAGCCACCTGAAATGAGAGGGACTAGAGATTTTTTAACATGTTACTTAGCAGGATTAATTGCATAATGATTGATATTTTTAAAAGGATAAACTGTGTACACACGGATTTATTAGTGAGCAGTCATGTATAACCTCACGTGGATTTATTAATGAGCAGTCATGTATAACGCACTTAATTTAACCATATGCAAAATATTTTCAGAAGAATACACATGCATGAAATTCCAAAACCATCAATCCATCATCCCAATCTATGGTCAATAACTCACCCAATCTGATCCAAACAAGCAACGAAGACGATATTGCAATCACATACTCAGTAACAAGAAACCGAACGAAACATCATGAACGAGAAACGACGTTAGGGATTCTATACAAGAAAAAGCTACCAATTACCTACAACAGCAGAGCAGCCACCACGCCATCGACGTCTGCACAATCAAATTAAAACTGTTTAGTTCTCCTTTCCCTTCCTACAAAAAAAAAGGATATATTCTAAGGAGTGAAAAAATCAAAATTAGAATAAGTAAGAGCCACAATTTTAGCCCAAATTTTGTGCAACTCATTTTATACTTGTGTAAAACCTAAGCGCGTATTGTGTGATATAATATGCCAGTCCAAATGGAACCTCCATGTCCAAATCAAAACAAAAAAACTCAATTAGAGGTAATGAAAACCATTAATTGCAGGTCAAAACTTGTGGAGCCCTCAATTTTATTCTTTGGAATCCATAATAGAAGAAAGAACATAGTTACCAAATACAACATGCCAAATTGGCAATACCAAATGGAACAAATTTAAAAACCTCATCCATCTCCTTTAGGGCTTGTTTGGTATGGATTACCGGGAATCAGAAATCGGTAATCGGAATCGATGATTCCAATTTTAGTGTTTGGTAGGCTGAAAATCGGTAATCGGAATGATTACCAGTAATGGGTCATTCCCAATTTGAGGGCTAATTTCATCCCTCCCAAATAGGTGGGTAATCATCCATTCCCACAACCACAACCCTCTTTCATCTCTGGGCACCAGCACCACCACCGTCCATCTTCTTCGTCATCGGCACCAGCACCACCACCTTCCATCTTCTTCGTCTCGGCACCGACACCACCACCGTCCACCGTCTTCCTCTCTCTGGCTCCCTCCATCGCCGTCGTCGTTTTCTCTCTCCCCCATTCCAGATCTGAGATCCCCTTTGTTCGCCGTCCTCCCGACATCACCACAGTCCACCACCATCCATCTTCTTCGTCTCGGCACTAGGACCGGCACCACCACTGTCCACCGATTTCCTCTCTCTGGCTCCCTCCAACGCCGTCGTCGTTTTTCTCTCTCCCATTCCAGATCTGAGATCCCCTTTGCATTCGCCGTCCTCCCGACATCACCACAGTCCACCACCTTCCATCTTCTTCATCTCGGCACCGGCAGCGGCACCACCACCGTCCACCGTCTTCCTCTCTCTTCTCCCTCCCACACCGTCGTCGTTTTCTCTCACCCCCATTCCAGATCTGAGATCCCCTTTGCGTTCGCCGTCCTCCCGAAATCACCACATCACCGTCGTCGTCCAGGCCTCCTCACCTTCCTTCCTCGTCAATTTCTGAAATTAAATTGTTGTTCACCTTAATTTGAGATGAACTTTTGCAATTTTGAATTTGGGTAAATGGATTTGTGCATTCTTTTAGGTTTTGATGTTGGGGAATTTCTCATTCCGACTTTGTACCAAACAACATGCCTAAGAAATGTCTGATTCCCATTTTTTATTCCGATTTCGATTTCTATTCCCATTCCGATTACCATAGTGATACCAAACGGGGCCTTATATGATCTTGTAACTTTGTAAAGTATAAAGCTGCAGTTTTTATCTTATTTCCATAAAGACAAACCCAAGATCAGTTTCACTTCAATGCAAAAAATAAAAATGAAGGCACTTTCGGGAAAACAGAATAAAGGGAGAGATTGACTATTGTTGACAATAAAGAAAAATATATGCATCAAAATTTATCTATAGTATAAACCCTTAGCATATTTGAACTAAACTGCTAGTAGAAACCCATGTTTGAACTCTTGCCTTAACTCTTCAAGGCAATTGTTTATTCCAGAAGCTTAGGTGAAAATGCTTATGTATGTCCAGCCATGTCGAACTCCATTAAAATTTAAAAATTCATAAAACAAAGCCAGCTTTTGTAAGTTAAGCTAACAGTGATCGAATACCCTTTGGCCAGAAAATAAGCACCAAGATGTTGAATTGGAGTCAAATTATTTTTGTGTGATACACTAATACTTGAACAGTTGAACTTCGAATAGCCTAAATCAAATATCATAAACCAATTTCAATCCTAAATCAAATAAAATAAACCAATATCTAACTTGTTCAAGTATTTGTGTGATACACTAATACTTGAACAAGTTAGAAAGAATGGTCATTAATGTGTTTCAAGATACTGCTTCCAAAGCATGGCATGTTAGGTTCAAGATTGATCTTTATTTTAGCAAGCCAAGAATAAATAAGTGAATGTAGGATACTGTGGGAATAATGTCAAATACCTCATTAGACAGTAGTTCACAAATCAATTCAGATGGGAATAATGTCAATCCCTATTCGCAATCTCTAATCGACAATATTTAAATCCCAAAATCAAAATTCATAAATTACACCCACAAATAGAAATCAAAACCCCAAATCAACAATTTCTATTTATAAATCCCTAAGTTAGGCTTCATATATACATAGAAAATCAAAGAAATGTGAATACACTACAACAAAATGGCTTATTAGCGACCACAGTTTTGGCGACAAATTTATTTTCCTTGCTAAATGTTGTCTTTCGCGATGACTTTAACGAATCCTCTTAAAATGGTATGTGAACTTTTGCGAGGAACCTATATTCCTCGATGAAGGCAACATTCAATGACAAATGTTTCATTTCCTCACTAATTGTTACCGTACTGTGGTCACCTAAAGTGTAAGAGCAATAACGACAAATGTTGATCTTTTATTTACTAATGTTTTCATCGCAAAAAACTCAATCAACGAGGAATTTAAAATTTCCTCGTTATATATTAGAGGAGAATTATATAGAACTCGACAATTTTTTACAGCGACAAAGAAAGGACTTCATCGCTAAAAGTGTATGTTTAACGAGGAAAATTTTTGTCACTAAAGATATTAGTTAGCGAGGAAATATCACTTTTGTCATTATTATTTGGTGTGAGTAATAGTCTAAATTGTAAGAGCAATAACGAAAAATTTTGATCTTTTGTTGAGTAATTTTTTCATCGCAACAAATTTAATCAGCGAGGAATTTTGAAATTTGTCGTTTTATGTTCAGCGAGAATTATATAGAACCTGTCATTTTTATACAACGACAAATAATGGACGTTATCGTTAAAAGTATATGTTTAACGTGGAAAGATTCCATCACTAAAGATATTAGTTAGCGAGGTAATATCAATTTCGCCATTATTAGTTGGTGTGAACGATAGTCTTAAGTGTAAGAGCAATAATGACAAATTTTGAGCTTTTATTGAGTAATGTGTTTCCATCGCAACAAATTTAATCAACGAGAAAATTCCAACCTTGTCGTTATATGTTCAGTGAGAATTACACAAAACCTGCCAATTTTTTACAACGAGAAATAATGAGCTTTGTCGCTAAAAATATATTTTTAACAAGGAAAGATTACATCATTAAACTGATTAGTTAGCGAGGAAATATCAATTTCATCATTATTAGTTGGTGTGAATGATAGCCAAAAGCGTAAGAGTAATAACGACGAATTTTTAGCTTTTATTAAGCAATATTTTCATCACAATGAATTCAATAGATGAGAAAATTCCAAATTTGTCGTTATATGTTTATTGGGAATTATACAAAACCCACCAATCTTTTTGTAAGTATGTTGGCCATTATTTTGGATTATTTGAATTTTAAGGATCAAAGTTTATGCATAATCTGAATTTTCAGCACTATAAATTGATTGTTATGAGGACTGTAATATGATTCCTAAGCACCATCGTTTCAGCACTTATTGTGATTTTTATGCATCTTAGTTCAGTAGTATAATTTGATTTTTGAGCACTTTTAAGTTTCAGCAAAGTAATCTGAATTGTAAGCATCAAAGTTTTAGCACAGTAATCTGACATTTTCAGCACTATAATTTCATTTTTATGAGCACCTATGTATAAATCTGATTTTTAAGCACCTATGTTTTAGCATTGTAGTTTAAATTTTTAACATCAATCCAATATGATATTTGCAGCACTATAATTTTATTTTGTAAGCACTGAAATCTGATTGTTAAGCATATAATTTTCAGCATTGAAATCTAAATTTTTAGCATTCAAGTTTTTCCAAAAATATTGACTCTCTCTCTACATATCAAATAGATGCTTGTACTGTGAATTCTTTTAATTTGGTTACAGTATGCTCTTATTCTTCTGTGAATTTGGATACACTGTGCTCTTATTTTACTGTCAATTCTTTTAATAAGAATCATAGTACATTTATTAAAATATAAAGAAAAGTAGAAAGTGACAGTAATTTATTCAGAAAGAAAAAAAAACATCACTCTTTTCAGTCCAAATTTTAATGAAGGAAAAGGTTGACAACCTCTTTAGAAAGTTGTAGGAATTTAAAGAACTCGATTTGGTGCTCTGTGAACGAAGTTATGCATTTTTATATCAAAATCGATCAATTTTAACCCCCTTTCTTGTGACAGCAGCAGCAAAAATAAACCGTCACTGTTTTTAGGCTAAATTTTCATGAGGAAAAAGGTTGATTGCCTCTTTAGAAAGCTGTAGGAATTTACAGAAATCGATTTGGTGCTATGTGGACGAAGTTATGCATTTTTCTATCAAAACCGATCAATTTTAACCCATTTCTTGTGACAACAGCAGCAAAAATAAATTGTCACTGTTTTTAGGTAAAATTTTCATGAGGGAAAAGGTTGATTACCTCTTTAGAAAGCTGTAGGAATTTACAGAAATCGATTTGGTGCTATGTGGACAAAGTTATGCATTTTTCTATCAAAACCGATCAATTTTAACCGCGATCAATTTTAACCGCTTTCTTGTGACAGCAGCAGCAAAAATAAATCGTCACTGTTTTTAGGCCAAATTTTCGTGAGGGAAAAGGTTGATTACCTCTTTATAAAGCTGTAGGAATTTATAGAAATCGATTTGGTGCTATTGGACGAAGTTATGCATTTTTCTATCAAAACCGATCAATTTTAACCCCCTTCTTGTGACAGCAGCAACAAAAATAAATCGTCACTATTTTTAGGCCAAATTTTCATGAGGGAAAAGGTTGATTACCTCTTTAGAAAGCTGTAGGAATTTACAGAAATCGATTTGGTCCTATGTGGACGAAGTTATGCATTTTTCTATCAAAACCGATCAATTTTAACCCCTTTCTTGTGACAGCAGCAGCAAAAATAAATCGTCACTGTTTTTAGGCCAAATTTTCATGAGGGAAAAGGTTGATTACCTCTTTAGAAAGCTGTAGGAATTTACAGAAATCTATTTGGTGCTATGTGGACGAAGTTATGCATTTTTCTATCAAAACCGATCAATTTTAACCCCTTTCTTGTGACAGCAGCAGCAAAAATAAATCGTCACTGTTTTTAGGCCAAATTTTCATGAGGGAAAAGGTTGATTACCTCTTTAGAAAGCTGTAGGAATTTACAGAAATCGATTTGGTGCTATGTGGACGAAGTTATGCATTTTTCTATCAAAACCGATCAATTTTAACCGTTTTCTTGTGACAGCATTAGCAAAAATAAATCGTCACTGTTTTTAGGCCAAATTTTCGTGAGGGAAAAGGTTGATTACCTCTTTAGAAAGCTGTAGGAATTTACAGAAATTGATTTGGTGCTATGTGGACTGTAAAGACCGGAATTTAATTAATATTTACAAAATATCCGTAGGATAATCCGAATATTATCCTCCCTTATGATTATGAAAACCCGGAAAATTTAAAAATTTTATGCCTAGCTTTACATGGATTTAATGACGGAAAAAATATGCCCAAGCCACTTTTCTCGTATCTTATAAACGTAACGGATTTTAACGCTTCGCGAGCTCGGGTTTTACATTATGTTAAAGAGGTCATCCACCCAAATTGCCCAACATTGATCCACCAAACCCTTGACTTGTGGCTTGCTTGTGAATGTAGACATTCAACCACTCCCATCTCTTCATCCCATCACCCCCCATGCTTTGACTCATGAAGCCAACCACCCCTCTCCTCTATAAGCCTGACCCCAAGACTCATGAGGAGCTCATCCAAAGAAGCCCCACCGTCACTTGAGAGGAGAGAGAGAGAGAGAAGGAGAGCCTTGCTCCATTTTAGGTCCATTTTGGACAGCCTTCACAAGAAATAGCATAACTCCCTCCATACTCATCCAAATTGAGCAAACTCGGTGGCCATGGATCCGTCTTGAACCCAGCTTTCCATACATATCTCAAACACAAAAATCCAAGGTCTTTTGCCCAGCCAAAATCGTCCATCTTTGAAGCTGCAGAAAACTGTTTTTGAAGGGTCTTGAGAGTTTGACTTGATTTCTTGGTAAGAACCCTTCCTTTCTTCCAAAATTGAGTTCCAACATGTTTTATAACTCCTTTTCTTCAACTTTGAGTAAGAATCTAAATCATGTTTTGGGATTTTTGGTGACAAAATGGCAAGGTGTTTGAAAGGTGTTCCGAAGGACTCCCGAGGGTGTTCTTGAGTCGTTTGTGTGGGATTCTTCGAAGGTAATCCCTCATCCGCCTTCCCTCTCTCTAGGAATAGATCTTGTGTGCTTGGAAAGGGCTTAGGAAGTGGAGCCTCTATGTGTTTTTGGTTGCGTTTTGTAGCAAACATCAAGAGACAAAATGGATATATGTGCCTCTGTAATTTGGACTTTAATTCCAATCCAACGGTCTGATTCGGCTGAAATCTTAATATGATGTTCATGGGAATGTTATCTATCTGTCTTTCAAAAATTACGGCAATCCAACGGTTGAATCAAGAGTTATTATAATTTTAGTAACCAGTGTTTATAATGACTCGGTTAGAAAACTTGGTTAAGGGAATGCTAAGAATATGGTTAAATATGTGATGGCATAACCGAAACTTAGAGCATATAAAATACAGAAATGAAGTATACCCATAACTTGACTTATGATCCGATAAGAAGAAAATCGATTATGTGATAATACGATATAGATTACAACTGGTTAAGTCCGGATCACTTAACCAAATTGTGTAATCTATAGAATCGTGAACCTCATGTGGATGTATGTTGATTATTAGGTTGGGTACCATGCATTAGAATACCACCTAATGAAAGCTTAATGAAATTAATAGGCTCTTGTTGATTGGATCCTTGGTTGTGCACTTTATTGCTTGCTTATTCTCCGGACTCCAGGTAAGTCCCCTGGACTTACTCATGATGGATTTATGTGATACTCTTTGTCTTATCGAGAGTCTTCATGCATCACGCGACCTAGTAACATGTTAGGAATATAAACTGGTAATATGACGTAGGATGAACTTAGTAAATCCAACGATTCATATGTATGCTATGTGTCTATGGTAGGACGGCCGTCAAAATCTGAATAAATGACTTATACTCGATGGAACACGAATGAAATGATGAAAGGCTTATGATGAGAAAGAATGAGTATGTTTGAGAAGGATGAGTATGTTTGAGAAGGATGAGTACGTTTGAGAAGATATTATGGTGATTATGATGATGATTATGATGATGATACGGGCCCTTGTGTGTTTATTTCGCATTTATATATATCTATACACTTGCTTATGTGTTGCATTTTAACATTCATGTAGTTTAAGTATGCCTCTTTATATGGCACGGAGTGTGCATATTTCCGATGATTGACCCCGATTTATTTCTTGTTTTTTAGATTCAGGTACCCCTTACCCGATATGACTTACTGATGTGGATGGTTGTCGGGACAGACCTTTTGGACGATTAGAGTGAGGGAGGCGCTTGACATTCGCACTCTTTTGCTCATACGTTTTATCGTTTTGACCCGGCGTGGCCGTGGCATTTTGTTGTATTTATGATTTCCGCTTTTATCTCTGTTCGAAACGTTTTCGCGATAGTCTAGGACAGGTGAAGCCTCCAACGGGCTTACGATCTTTTCGGGGTTCGCAATCCCCATCTTTTGACAACTAAATCTTCCGCTTAAATGAACCTAATAATAACTCGTACTCGGTCGTAAGATCCAAAGCTCACGGAAGAAGATCAAACTTCTTCTATAACGTTCCCCGATAATCTAGTATTCCGAACCTTATTTACCTTCTAAGTAGGTTTATGGAGGTTAATTCGGGTACTTAAATTTCGGGTCGTTACAAAGTTGGTATCAGAGCCAAGGTTGTTCGACCTGAGTACGCACGAGTTAAAAAAATTAATTTTCAAAACCCGCCCACCGTTTTGGAAATTTTCAAGGATTTCGAAGTGTTTAAAGGGCAAAGATGAAAACCCTTTGGAAAATGAAAATGGTTAGGATCTTTATAGACGAGAGATAGGATCGACGGGTAGAGACAAGGCGATAGGCATCATTAGAGATGTAGAAGGGTCCGGGTAGACTGCCTAGCTTTTCCTTACAGACGGGCCTGGAAGACTCCAAGGGAGCAACCAAGGTGGTTGGAGCGGGATAGGATTTAGAGGCGGGCTCGCCAAGCTATCCCTCGAAGGATAGCTATCTAGTTAGCTTCCGTGCGATATAAAACTGTGCCTGCGGGCCACCCCCTTGAAGGGATGTAATTATGTGAGATGAATGTGCCTGAGGGCCGTCTTCCTTGAAGAAGACGTTTTATTTAATTGTATATTGAGTGTAGTTAAATGTCCAGTTGTCAGCATGGTCGACACCCAGATTATTAGAGGACGCGGGAGACCACGTGACCGAGGTCGTGGCCGCATTCCCGAGACAGAGACAGAGACTGAGACCGATGTTGAGGTCGAGATCCCCGGGTAGCACGAGGGAGAGGCTGATAGGCAGCAGCAGGGATCAGCGATAGAGAGGGCATTACTTGCGTTGCTAGAGCGAGAGAGATCAGCTGGCGTCACCGACTGGGTGAAGAGACTATCACAGAGTAGCCCGCCTATCTTTCAGGCTGGACCCGGAGAGGATATCGAGCAGTTCTTCAGAGGACTCGAGGGAGTTTTCAGCTTGATTGGAGTACCCGATGCGGAGAGACAGAGGCTTGCGGCTGGGCAGCTTAAAGGAGATGCTTATGACAGATGGCTTGTCTACTGTGATGATCGTACTGCATGGACCTACGAGGAGTTCAGGAAGTTGATGCTGAGAGAGTACTGTCCATCTAGGACACAAGCAGCACGAGAGGTTGCATTCTTCAGTACCCGCTATGACCCACGGCTATCTATCTCCGAGATCGTCTGCCAGTTCAAGAAGGAGCTCGTCTATTGTGGAAAGGTCTGTAACACCGACGAGATGCGCATCCGCATGCTTTCTATGAGGCTTCCGCCAGACGTTCTTCTGATCTCTACTAGCATGGAGGGAATGACATATGACAGATTTCTAGAGATGATCCTCCGCTATGACCATCAGCTACGTCTGACAGCTGCCACGTCTTCAGCTTTCCGCACTTCATCTGGCGGAAAGAGGCCATGACCCGCGGAGCACAGATTTGATAGGGGCCCAGGGAAGGGGTTAGCGAGAGGAGGATCGACTAGCGGGACCACTTGGGCCATTCCAGCTGTACCTGTATCATCCTACCGCGAGGCTAGAGTGAGAGCTATTATCTGCCACAGCTGCCGCGAGGAGGGCCACTACCAGACAGACTGCCCTAGGAAGTTCATTTCCTGCTACACGTGTGGAGGGGTAGGACATCGTGCTATCATGTGCCCGCAGGGCGAGAGATCTTCAGTCACTCCTGCAGCTTCAGCTTTACGCCTTCCAGAGGCACCGAGACCCGCTCAGATTTCTTATGCACAGGGTCAGGGGAGGGGGACTCCCTTGGGAGCTGGCCGAGGAGATAGTAGCTACGGAGGTGGTCGAGGAGACAGCAGCTTTAGAGGAGGACGAGGCCGATGTGGAGGTCGAGGTAGAGGTAGAGGAGGAGGTCGAGGCGGCCGAGGATCTTACCAGCATCAGCAGACACAGTCGTCGGCAGGGTCGGCAGGACCCGGCCAGGGCAGAGGTTCTGCACAGCTGGCAGCGATAGCTGTAGACACTGATTTCTTACCACCCCCGCCGCCCCGCGCGTTCCCGATGCGGAACGGTGATTCGACAGCTCCGACTTCCATAGGTACGATATCGTTCTGTGACTCTACTCTTCGCATTCTATTCGATACCGGGGCAACCCACTGCTTTATAGCAGATTCATGCGTAGCTAGATTTAAACTTGTATGTTCGGTATGTCCCGCATTAGTAGTGCGTATGGCGGATGGGGCTAGGGTTAGGACGGGGCGTGAGATCCTAGGATGCCCCATTCGGATAGGAGAGCGAGAGTGACCCACTGACTTGATAGTCATGCCACTGCGGACAGACGAGATGATCCTGGGGATGGATTTTATGAACTTCTATGGGGCAATCCTCAACCTGAGGACCCGTACAGTTTCCATCCTCGCGGAGGATGGGACTGAGCACGAGGTGTGGGGGGACGACCCCAAACGGAACGGAGCCCAGATCAGCGCCGTTCGAGCGGCGAGACTTCTAGACCAGGGATGCACGAGCTACTGGTGTTATGCTTTAGAGGTGGATCGCGAGCGACCCAGCCTGACAGATGTCCCCGTTGTTAGTGAGTTTGCTGACGTTTTCCCAGACGAGCTACCAGGACTTCCGCCACAGCGAGATGTTGATTTCGCTATACAGTTGGAGCCGGGCACCAGGCCGATTTCGAGGGTCCCGTACAGGATGGCGCCGACGGAGATGGCCGAGCTGAAGACACAGTTGGAGGAGCTAGCTGGGAAGGGCTACATTAGGCCGAGTGCTTCACCGTGGGGAGCACCGGTGTTGTTCGTGAAGAAGAAGGATGGGTCGTTGAGGCTATGCATAGATTACAGAGAGTTGAACCGGGCTACGGTGAAGAATCGTTACCCGTTGCCGAGAATAGACGATTTGATGGATCAGCTGCAGGGAGCTGTCGTCTTCTCGAAGATAGATTTGCGTTCGGGTTATCACCAGCTGAGGGTGAAGGCAGAGGACATCCCGAAGACGGCCTTCAGGACTAGATACGGACACTACGAGTTTGTGGTTATGCCGTTCGGGCTAACCAACGCGCCAGCCGCCTTCATGGAGTTGATGAACAGGGTGTTCATCGATTTTCTTGACAGATTCGTGGTGGTATTTATCGACGACATCTTGATCTACTCGAGGAGCAGAGAGGAGCATGCTGAGCACCTGAGGATTGTGCTGAGGATTCTGCAGAAGCATAAACTGTTCGGGAAGTTTAGCAAGTGTGAGTTCTGGCTCTCCGAGGTGATGTTTCTTGGTCATGTTATATCCGCAGCAGGGATATCAGTAGATGCATCGAAGGTTGATGCTATCGTTGCTTGGGAGATCCCCAAGAACGTTAGAGACATCAGGTCTTTTCTAGGTTTGGCTAGCTATTACCGACGGTTCGTCGAGGGCTTCTCCAGCATAGCTAGGCCGATGACGCAACTGACGAAGAAGGGAGTACCCTTCGAGTGGAGCCCGGCGTGCCAGGCCAGTTTTGATCTGCTGAAGCAGAAGTTGACATCCGCGCCAGTGTTAGCACTACCAGAGGGGACGGAGGACTTCGTGGTCTACACGGATGCTTCGAGTTCAGGTTTAGGTTGTGTGCTACAGCAGAGGGATCGGGTCATCGCTTACGCTTCACGCCAGCTGAAGCCAGGGGAGGAGTCATACCCCACGCACGATCTTGAGCTAGCCGCAGTGGTACATGCGCTCAAGATCTGGAGGCACTATCTGTATGGCACGTCAGTGAGGATCATGACCGATCACAAAAATCTGAAGTACATTTTCACGCAGAAGGAGCTGAACATGCGTCAGAGGAGGTGGTTGGAGTTGATCAAGGACTACGAGTTGGAGATTGAGTATCACCCGGGGAAGGCCAATGTGGTGGCCGACGCCTTGAGTCGGAAGACTCGTCAGGAGATTGTTTTGTCCAGATTGACGGCTCGACCTGAGTTACAGCGGGATCTGATCAGTTGTGGGATAGAGGTCTGGTCACAGCGAGAGAGTGGACAGCTGAGTTTCCTAGAGGTTCAGTCAGAGTTGATGGATGAGATCCGACGAGCGCAGACAGAGTGTCCGCGGATTGCCGATATCCGACAGCGCATGGCCCAGGGCCAATGTAGGTCTTTTACCGTCCGAGATGATGGGATGCTGATGTTGCAGGGACGAGTTGCTGTGTGATGTGCACAACCTGAAGCAGAAGATCATGATAGAGGCACATTCCACTCCTTATTCGGTCCATCCGGGATCGAATAAGATGTATCAGGACTTGAGGAGGACGTTCTGGTGGCGCAGGATGAAGACTGATGTCGCTTTGTTTGTAGCGCGATGTCAGGTCTGCCAGCAGGTGCGGATAGAGCACCAGAAGCCCGGAGGGATGACACGATCACTTCCTGACCCTGTGTGGAAGTGGACGGATATCACGATGGACTTCGTGACAGGATTGAGGAGAGATGTACGAGGCTTTGATGCGATTTGGGTGGTGGTCGACAGGTTGACCAAGACCGCCCATTTCATTCCGATTCAGGAGACATGGCCTGTGTCTGATTTAGTCCGAGCTTTTATACAGCATATAGTGAGGTTGCATGGGGTTCCCGAGAGGATAGTATCTGATAGAGATGGCCGCTTCACTTCGAGATTCTGGAGGCATGTGCACGAGGCTCTGGGGAGCAAGTTGCATTTCAGCACGGCCTATCACCCGCAGACGGACGGGCAGAGCGAGAGGACGATTCAGACGCTAGAGGATATGCTGAGGGCTTGTGTTTTAGAGTGGGGAAACCTTTGGGTTCGACATCTTCCCCTAGTAGAGTTCTCGTACAACAACAGCTATCATTCATCGATCAGGATGGCTCCTTTTGAGGCGTTGTATGGGAGGCGATGCAAGTCGCCTATCTGCTGGGATGAGCCTGCAGACCGAGTGGGGACACTACCACAGTACGTGCAGGAGGCGACAGATCAGGTCAGACGGATCCGAGAGCATCTGAGGGTTGCGCACGACCGACAGAAGAAGTATGCTGATAGGCGCAGGACTGAGTTGGCCTTTGAGGTTGGAGATCATGTCTGGTTGCGAGTGTCACCGACGAGAGGGATCCGACGATTCGGGATGAAGGGCAAACTGAGCCCTAGATATGTGGGCCCCTTTGAGATCCTCGAGCGAGTGGGAGAGGTTGCTTATAGAGTTGCTTTACCGCCCCGTTTGGCCGGTATACACGATGTCTTCCACGTGTCACAGCTGAGGAAGTACGAGCCAGATCCGAGTCACAGATTGGACTACTCCGGATTAGAGATAGCACCTGACCATACCTTCGTGGAGCATCCGATTGCTGTTCTTGACCGACGGGTCAAGAAGCTGAGGCGCAGAGAGGTACCGTTGGTACTTATACAGTGGGCTAGGAGAAGCCCCGAGGAGGCCACTTGGGAGACAGAGGAGAGTATACGGGCGAGCTATGGAGATGTATTAGATGAGTTGCTAGCGTCGTATGTACAGCCACGTGCAGATATAGCTTTGACTGCGTGAGTGGCCGGTGAGTACCTGGGAGGGGGACCCTTAGCCGTACTATGTGTGATTGGGTGTTTACCTCTGTGATTGAGTGCGCATTTTCTGTGATTGATATGCGTGGTGGGGCCCATGAGCGGTCCTACATGATGTGATTATCATTGATGTGTGATACTTTATGATATATGACTGATATGATATCGTTATGATTATGTGGTTGTTGTGAGTATGGTCGATAAATGATGGTATGTCGGAATATTGAACCTAGGAAAAGGAATAAGGCTTAGCCTTAGAGGTGGATGTTAATCCACCCTCTGTTTTGATTGAGTCGTAGTGAGATCGTGTGTTTGATCCTTAGAGGTGGATAACCACCTCCCGAGAAGGAGATGAGTCGAGACTAGAAGTGTCTAGGTCTAATGTCGAGTCGGGACGCCAAACACCTTGATTTTGAGATTTAGTTCGGAAATGAGCAATTTAAGGTTCCAATGTCCGGGTAAACCTATTATACTTCGCGAAGTGGATACGAGCTTTCCACGGGGGCACTCGTGGAATTTTCGCTAAGACCGAGCGGTAGTGTGATTATCCTCTCGAGTTGTGATACTTTCAAGGTTGAGGCGAGATGTGATGGGGGCGCCCAAGCCACTTTTCTCGTATCTTATAAACGTAACGGATTTTAACGCTTCGCGAGCTCGGGTTTTACATTATGTTAAAGAGGTCATCCACCCAAATTGCCCAACATTGATCCACCAAACCCTTGACTTGTGGCTTGCTTGTGAATGTAGACATTCAACCACTCCCATCTCTTCATCCCATCACCCCCCATGCTTTGACTCATGAAGCCAACCACCCCTCTCCTCTATAAGCCTGACCCCAAGACTCATGAGGAGCTCATCCAAAGAAGCCCCACCGTCACTTGAGAGGAGAGAGAGAGAGAGAAGGAGAGCCTTGCTCCATTTTAGGTCCATTTTGGACAGCCTTCACAAGAAATAGCATAACTCCCTCCATACTCATCCAAATTGAGCAAACTCGGTGGCCATGGATCCGTCTTGAACCCAGCTTTCCATACATATCTCAAACACAAAAATCCAAGGTCTTTTGCCCAGCCAAAATCGTCCATCTTTGAAGCTGCAGAAAACTGTTTTTGAAGGGTCTTGAGAGTTTGACTTGATTTCTTGGTAAGAACCCTTCCTTTCTTCCAAAATTGAGTTCCAACATGTTTTATAACTCCTTTTCTTCAACTTTGAGTAAGAATCTAAATCATGTTTTGGGATTTTTGGTGACAAAATGGCAAGGTGTTTGAAAGGTGTTCCGAAGGACTCCCGAGGGTGTTCTTGAGTCGTTTGTGTGGGATTCTTCGAAGGTAATCCCTCATCCGCCTTCCCTCTCTCTAGGAATAGATCTTGTGTGCTTGGAAAGGGCTTAGGAAGTGGAGCCTCTATGTGTTTTTGGTTGCGTTTTGTAGCAAACATCAAGAGACAAAATGGATATATGTGCCTCTGTAATTTGGACTTTAATTCCAATCCAACGGTCTGATTCGGCTGAAATCTTAATATGATGTTCATGGGAATGTTATCTATCTGTCTTTCAAAAATTACGGCAATCCAACGGTTGAATCAAGAGTTATTATAATTTTAGTAACCAGTGTTTATAATGACTCGGTTAGAAAACTTGGTTAAGGGAATGCTAAGAATATGGTTAAATATGTGATGGCATAACCGAAACTTAGAGCATATAAAATACAGAAATGAAGTATACCCATAACTTGACTTATGATCCGATAAGAAGAAAATCGATTATGTGATAATACGATATAGATTACAACTGGTTAAGTCCGGATCACTTAACCAAATTGTGTAATCTATAGAATCGTGAACCTCATGTGGATGTATGTTGATTATTAGGTTGGGTACCATGCATTAGAATACCACCTAATGAAAGCTTAATGAAATTAATAGGCTCTTGTTGATTGGATCCTTGGTTGTGCACTTTATTGCTTGCTTATTCTCCGGACTCCAGGTAAGTCCCCTGGACTTACTCATGATGGATTTATGTGATACTCTTTGTCTTATCGAGAGTCTTCATGCATCACGCGACCTAGTAACATGTTAGGAATATAAACTGGTAATATGACGTAGGATGAACTTAGTAAATCCAACGATTCATATGTATGCTATGTGTCTATGGTAGGACGGCCGTCAAAATCTGAATAAATGACTTATACTCGATGGAACACGAATGAAATGATGAAAGGCTTATGATGAGAAAGAATGAGTATGTTTGAGAAGGATGAGTATGTTTGAGAAGGATGAGTACGTTTGAGAAGATATTATGGTGATTATGATGATGATTATGATGATGATACGGGCCCTTGTGTGTTTATTTCGCATTTATATATATCTATACACTTGCTTATGTGTTGCATTTTAACATTCATGTAGTTTAAGTATGCCTCTTTATATGGCACGGAGTGTGCATATTTCCGATGATTGACCCCGATTTATTTCTTGTTTTTTAGATTCAGGTACCCCTTACCCGATATGACTTACTGATGTGGATGGTTGTCGGGACAGACCTTTTGGACGATTAGAGTGAGGGAGGCGCTTGACATTCGCACTCTTTTGCTCATACGTTTTATCGTTTTGACCCGGCGTGGCCGTGGCATTTTGTTGTATTTATGATTTCCGCTTTTATCTCTGTTCGAAACGTTTTCGCGATAGTCTAGGACAGGTGAAGCCTCCAACGGGCTTACGATCTTTTCGGGGTTCGCAATCCCCATCTTTTGACAACTAAATCTTCCGCTTAAATGAACCTAATAATAACTCGTACTCGGTCGTAAGATCCAAAGCTCACGGAAGAAGATCAAACTTCTTCTATAACGTTCTCCGATAATCTAGTATTCCGAACCTTATTTACCTTCTAAGTAGGTTTATGGAGGTTAATTCGGGTACTTAAATTTCGGGTCGTTACATGGACGAAGTTATGCATTTTTCTATCAAAACCGATCAATTTTAACCCCCTTCTTGTGACAGCAGCAACAAAAATAAATCGTCACTGTTTTTAGGCCAAATTTTCATGAGGGAAAAGGTTGATTACCTCTTTAGAAAGCTGTAGGAATTTACAGAAATCGATTTGGTGCTATGTGGACGAAGTTATGCATTTTTCTATCAAAACCGATCAATTTTAACCCCTTTCTTGTGACAACAGCAGCAAAAATAAATCCTCACTGTTTTTAGGCCAAATTTTCATGAGGGAAAAGGTTGATTACCTCTTTAGAAAGCTGTAGGAATTTACAGAAATCGATTTGGTGCTATGTGGACGAAGTTATGCATTTTTCTATCAAAACCGATCAATTTTAACCCCCTTTCGTGTGACAGCAGCAGAAACAAAAATCATCACTCTTCTTAGGCCAGATTTTCATGAAGTAAAAGGTTGATTACCTCATTAGAAAGCTTTATGAATTCACAAAAATCGATTTTGTGCTCTGTGGACGAAGTTATGCAATTTTTTTTTTATCAAAACTGATCAATTTTAACCCCCTTTCAAGTGACAGCAGCAGCCAAAAAAATAATCACTCTTTTTAGGCCACTTTTTCATAAAGGAAAATGTTGATGACGTCTTTAGAAAGCTGTAGGAATTTACATTAATCGATTTGATACTCTGTGTACAAAGTTATGCATTTTTCTATCAAAATCGATCAATTTTAACTCCCTTTCTTGTGACAGCAGCAGTAGAAAAAAAAATATGTATGCAGCATAATTTTAAATGAAATATTTTATAATACTCTAACAACTATGTATTTTGTTTAATGTATTTTAGGTTAGTTATACAATGAATATCTTTTTCACCAAAAATATAGTAAATATTAATTTAATCTTTTACATCATATGAGATAAAATTTCATCTAATAACATTTGACTACCACCAAGAAATAAATATGTGATATTTTATTATGATTTATATACTTTTAGTCTGTGTGTAATGATTGATAGGTACTTTGAGAAAAATATTATTCAAATAACTATATCGATATATTGTATTGATATAATATATCTATGTTTAACAAAATTGGGTAAAATCTTGTAAAATATATTCATATCTAATGAAATTGGATAAAGTTATTGATAAAGTTATTTAATTAATAAGACCATGTAATATATTGATAAAGTTTTTATATTCTAAAAATATGTTCATATATAGGGAAAAATAGGTAAAATAATTTAAATAATATTTTTAACTTAAAAAAATATGTATGCAACATAATTTTAAAAATGAAATATTTTATAATACTCTAACAACTGTATATTTTGTTTAATGTATTTTAGGTTAGTTATACAATGAATATCTTTTTCACCAAAAATAATTAGTAAATATTAATTGAATCTTTTACATCATATGAGATAAACCTAAAAGCTTATCCTAATATTGTTGTAGTGAAATTAAACCTGTATTTAATTTGTTGATTCAATCCTATTTGCTAGAAAGGATATATAAATGAGTATAATGTTACATGTTATTGTGATAAATTAAACTTATATGAGTGTTTGATTTTTTAGTATATTATATATATTGACACTTCTAAAATTATATTCTGTATTATTTAACATCACTTTATTTACATATGATGACTTTATAAAATCAGCATTTATATTTCCGTTTTAAATAAAAAAATATAAACATCATTCTTATCTTATGATGTTAAAATATTTTTTCAAATTCGGTTAAAAAAAGTATTTCTTGACCAAAAAAAAAGTGTTGAATTTAATAAAAAATATATATATATATACCCGCTAATTCCTAACACTTTGAAAACCCTATTCCTTAGCCACCATTTTTAGATCTGAGTTCCTCTCTCTTGCCCCGTCTCGCTCTCGCCTCCTTCTCCAGTATCTCTTCCTCTTCTCGGTCGCTTCCCCGTCGGAACCTAACTAACCTCTTCTCCCCTGTCGGAAATCGCTAGCTACTATGGTGACCCCAGAGATGCTGCCCATCCCATCTCGCTCTCTCTCGTCGCACCTCCCGCCTAATCGCCGTCGTCGCGCCTCTGCTCGTAGGCCTCATTCGACACCTTGTTGGGGGCCTGCTCCTTGCACCTGACCACGCAGCCACCTCACCGTCTCCATTCACCGCACCTGATGCCGCTTCTCCCTCTTCTTGGAGGTAGGTCTTTGCTTTGCTGCTCCCGATTGGCTTTCAGTTCATAATGAACATCAATGATTTCTTACCTCTGAGATAGATTCTTGCTTACATTTTATTTTACTTGTGTAATGTTTGAAACACTCAAATCATTGTCAAATTTATTCACCCGAATGTTTAGATGCTGAATTTTGCCTTTGGATTTCAAATCTCGGACTTTCTGCTTCACAATTAGGTTTGGTATAATTGAGTTTTCTCTATTTAATTCCACTTAATGTTATATTACATAGGTTACAAACTTGTAGTTGAATACCCAAAGTGGTGTTCTGATTTGATTCCACTTAATGGTATATTCTACATTCTTGAAAGAGAGTAGCAAATTATGCAAGTTCATAAAGAGGCTTTTGTTGTTTTTTTTCCCAATCTATAATGTTGTTGTCAATTTTATGACGATCGGTTATAAAATGCAGATGAGGCCTCTCAATGATCCACAAAGGGGGCCTTGGGAATAATGTATGAGGAATTTTACCACTTAACTGCTAAGAGAATCACCATTTCCATCTTTAAGTGCTGCAAACCGAAGTGAATGACTTTCCAAGGTGATTTATTTTTCTATGAATGATATTTACAGCCTGTTGTGGGGTGGAATTTGCTTGTTGTTGGTTTCATTAACATCCATAGAGTTAAATGAGAAAAATCCAAGGCAATTGGTTCAAAGTTTACATACAACTTCTTTTTTTATCACCAAATATACCTCCTCAAATTTTCGCAATAGTTCTCAACATGATAGTTTATTTTTTCTTCATTTTATCTTCTATTTAATTTAGTTATAAAATGATTATTGACTATGGTAGCTGCGCCTACGAATGGGTTTGCTATGAAGTGGGTTATCAACTAGAGCATTATCAATTATTTGCACAAAATTCTTTAGATGTCCTTCCTCATAGTTCTCCTTTTCAATTGTCATTCGATATTCTTAAATTAGCTATTGATGCAAGAATGCATGACTTATTTGACCTTTACATTAGCTACAAGATGGGATTTTTAAGATGAAAGTGATTGTTTGCATTGAGAAGATTAGGGGATTGTTTGCGTTGAGAAGATTAGAATTTATAAAATTGCTCATATTTTTTTTGTTGCCTGCATATTTGTTGTCGGATTTGGATGTTGAATCATTTGTCCTATGTTGAGATTGAGTAGAATCTACTAGGATGGCACTTGCTCTTTTATTTTCTAAATCAGTATTTTGACGAATGCCTATTGGGTCATTCATGTGTACTTCTTGAGTCTGTTTAGGGAATGTGATAATTTTGGTTTGTCTAGGGCTGAAATATGCTACTGATTTGTTGAGCTTTATTGGATATATTGGTTTGATTATGATCTTACTAGCCTTCACTTTTGAATTAAATTTAGAAGTGGAACTTGACCGAGGCTCTGTTCTGATGAATTGATCTAACAAAACTAGTTGGGGTGAACGCTCCATGCCCTGCTTATTCAGTTCATGCAATATTCTCTTCCATCATCTTGGGTAAGTTCTTCATTGTTGATGTATTCTGATTATTAATAGATATTTTTTTATGTTTAATAACATATTTCTTAATCTCAACCTTTGTTTGCAGCTTTACTGAATTTTAAGCTGGACAATGCTCCTAGAAGTTCAGGTTCAGATGACAAACGCAGGTGAGGGATTCTTTTGTCTATCTCTCTCAACCTTATTTTTTGTTGTGTCCATCCCCTTTTACCTTTAGATCATTTGTGATAAATTTATATTTTGATGATTTATTTCCCTCCTTTGAGGTCCTTGCAGTCTCAGAAGAACAAACTTGTGTTCTTCTGAAATTGATAATCTGAAATCAGAAAAAGTGAAGGCACAGAAGAACCTTTGATCGATGTACCCTTGGTGTGAGTGTTCTTTTTATTTTGTTCTACCCTTATTTCCTTGAACTTTTGCTCTTAGTTGACTTTGTCATTATTTTATTGACTCTGTCTTTAATTTTTATAAGATAACAGTAGGCTTTGAGAGTAACTTGATCTTAGATGTCCTACTTGAAATATGCCCTTTTTTGTATTATATTTCTACTCTTAAGCAATAAATTGTTTTTGCTTTTGTTTCTATAGGGCGTCCTTTCTACCGGGCAACAAATAGCAGTGAAGAGGCTAACAAGCAATTCAGGGCAAGGTGAATCCGAATTGAAGAATGAGTTTCTGCTTAGTGGCCAAACATCACCACATGAGTCTCATTAGAATTTTCAGTTTATACTTAGATGGCGAAGAGAGACTTGTGATTTATGAGCTTCTCTAACAAATACTTGGATTGTAATCTCATTTCATTATTATTGATGTATGTATACATTGACCTAAATGGCAAGATTATCTATGTTAATCTATCATTTCTTAGTTGAGGTGTGTATGTATATAGTACTAGAAGCGACATTTAGTTGTCAAAGCTATCATTTCTTAGTGTGAAGAATTAGTGATGAACTTTTTTCGTCACAAATATGTTTGGGCGACGAAGTATAGGCTTTGGGCAACGAATCTATTTGTCACCAAAAATTATTTTTCTTGTATTCGCAAGGAAATTACTCTATTAGCGATGATTTTAATCATTGCTAAATACATTTAGCAATTATTATCGATTCTGTCAACATCTTTCCTGAGGAAATTATTATTTTTTTGTGACAAAAATATATGTCGCGAAATAATATCGAGCCAACATGATATCATCATTAGCGAGGAAATATACAATTTTGCGAGAAATTAAAGTTTCTCGCCATCTACCTTCTACAACTACTATGGAATCCATTGACTTTTCTTGTGACAAATATGATTACTTTTTGCGATGAAATTAATAGTCACTAAAGAGACTTACAACGACAAATATTGACTTCATCGCAAAATGTTTGTTGCGACGATTTCATTTTTCCACGTTAGACTCTTTTGTGACGAGGTTTCAGAGACTATTTAAAAAGGAAGCATATTTCCTCGCTAAATAGATTTAGCGATGAAATATCAATTTTCAACGAGGAAAAAATTTCTCGCTAAAATCGACTTCTGTTGTAGTGATACCACAACCCTAGAATTTTCACTTACCAGCAACCGCCTTTGGCTCATCGCCACCTATGTCGACCTCGACAATCGCCTTTGATTTCGTCGGAGTCGTGCACCGGCCTCGCAATCGACTCCACATGGCGTCAGGTCTTCAAGATCGGCAGGCACCTTCTTCCTCGCCCCATTATCTCTCCTAATCGCCTGTACGGGGTGGGGTGAGCTTGTTTCTTTCTTTCTTATTTAACGGAATTATAACTTTTTTTAATCCATTTAACGGAGGGGTATTTCGTGAAAAAAAAAAACGAAACCTCAGGGGCATTTGGTGAATTATCCCAAACTTTTGTACACCCGGCGAATTTACCCTTACCTCAGGGGCACCATGCGAAAATTCCGTTGTTTGTTTTAGGACTACATGCTTTTAGCTGTGTTAGGACTTGTACACTTGCTCGTTTTTTATGGTTTTAGGACACGTAAGAAACCCCTTATTGTTGTTCTATAACTGCAGGAGTATGTTGGCTTTAGTTGATCTTAGGACTCGTACAGATTTGCCCTTGCTTGTTCTATTTGTACTATGTGTCTCAATCGGATTCGTGAGAGTTGGCACGGGATATACCTATATTGGCATATAAATAGACGTTAGTGGCAAGAAGAACATATTGACTGGCACGTAAGTCTTGTTTCTCTCTCTGTCCAGAAAATAATCTCACTTCGAAATATTTTTTTCCATAAACATATATAAAGTAGGTGTCTATATATAGATAGATAAAATTAAATTAAGTTCAAAAATAAATTTATTTTTTAATTTTAACAAATGAAAATGGCTAAAAATTAGTTTCAAATGGCTGAAATTTTTTTTGTTCTCTCTCTCCATGGTCTCTCTCTCCCTTCTTCCATTTTTCATGATTTAAATTTTTTTTTGGCCTTGCCTCTTTCTTTCCTTTCTCTTTTGCCTCTCACGTACCTGCCACCGGTTCTTCAAGTCACCATTTTTTTTGCAAAAGTAACACTTTCCTCCCTCTTTGCTATTTTTCATATGGCAGTGACATTTTTGCAAAGGTGAATTTTTTTTGGTATATTCATGCAATTTTTCCTATATTTTTTCTTTCTTTCTTTTTTTTGGTAGGCTGTTCATTAGCTATATATGTTGAAAGGTAAAGTGCCTAATATACTTTTTGAGGAGGGAAAAATTCAAATTCATGACTTACTAATAATATACTCCCTCTGTAATAAAATAATTGGTCTTTTGAGGGTTTTTATACTTCTTAAGTAACTTACAATTAGAAAGTGGAATAGTTAAAAATTTAGCAAATAAATAATGTAGAGAAAAAAAATGGACAAATGAAAAAAAAAAGAATAGTATGAGAAGTTAGAGTATTAATAGAATACCTTGAAAATCAAATACAATTAATGAGATGAATTGATAAATTAAAAAAATTTGTCATTAATTAGGTTTAAATGGACAAATATTTTGTTAATGTTATAATATTATTATTATGTGGATGTACAAGATATACACTTTACTTAGATAGATTTATCTTATACTTGGAGGTTAAGGATATAACTCCTATATATATTGTATTGGTTGATACCACACGAGAGATTATCAGTTGAATACAATCTCATATTCTCCCTTTTCTTTTGCCCTAGTTTATAACACGTTATCAGCACGATAGGTTCTAAAAGCTAAAAACCTAAATTTTCTTTTCTTTTCTCCAACCTGCCGTCATCCATCAAAAGACGTGGCTCACCGCCTTCTACCTCCCTGACGGTCATCATCAACGGCGTGGCGCCCCTCCTCCCGATCGAGAAGTCCACGTGGGGGTTGCGGCGATCTCGCCTGAAGGACGGAGTCGTTCTTCTTTGCCGAGATAGTCAATCACTGCCGCCGTTGAGGTCGAAGCCGGAGACGGTGGTTCGCTGCTGCCTGGAG
The DNA here is from genome assembly GCA_963922045.1 of Persicaria maculosa. Lineage (NCBI taxonomy): Eukaryota > Viridiplantae > Streptophyta > Magnoliopsida > Caryophyllales > Polygonaceae > Persicaria > Persicaria maculosa. Next base: position 57,382,805 of record OY998262.1, read on the forward strand.
TTCTGCGCCGCCGTGGCCATCGGATCTGCTGCGTTAAAATTGCAGATTGTTGTCCCAAACATCTAGCCTTATTCTCGATGGATCCAACCGGAGCAAGCGCTTGCTTAAGCATTCGCCTCGCCAGGAACGTTGGGATTCGTAGAAGGCCGATTGGAATTTTTTTTTTTGGTGAAAAAACGTGGGCAGGGCCCTAAATTAAAATGAAGAAAGAAACAACAAGATAAAGAGTTCACTCGACGATACGGAGACGGGGTCTAGCGAACCCCCTCGCATCGTCAAGAATAAGAGCAGTAGCACCATCCGGACAGGAATCTAGCAACACAAAACCTAAAGGGGAAGAGAAAGCATGGTTGGCAAGGAAATCTGCCAGGGCATTGCCTTCGCGGAACGTGTGGCGAAGCTGGACGGACCAGCTCCTACTAAGGAAGCCAAGGCATAGAAACACCAGGCTGGCGCACGGGTGCGAGGGCACCGTCGCATTCTTCAAGAGTCTAAGTGCATCCTCCGAGTCGGTCTCGCACACCACCTTTTTATATCCGAGCTGCCAAGCCGTATCCAGCCCCTTGACAATGCCCCATAATTCAGCAGCTAACACTGAGCATGAACCAAGGTTGAGAGTGAACCCCCGGATCCACTTCCCATTCTCATCCCGAATAACGCCTCCAGCAGCAGCAATGCCCATGGTTTTCACAGCACCGTCGGTATTTATTGTCACCCAGCCAGGCTCCGGTGGGTTCCATCTGATTTCCATGTGCTCTCTCCTTCTACTCGTAGCTCCAGTAAACCCTTCCGACACTTGTCGTACTTGCTGGCTAGTTCCATGCACTTCGTCGGCGCAACCTGCTGAGCCTTCGTCCCATCTCCGAAAGCGAATTCATTTCTTCTGCGCCATAACCACCACAGCGCTACCGCGAAGAAGGCATTCCATTGCACCACTCCCGCACTCACAGCCGTGTCAAGAATATTAATTCTCAACCAAGCAGCGAAAGGAAGGGTGAAAAAGCCATCCTTACTTCGGGTACCCTCAACCTGCGACCAAAATTCCCTCGCAGAATCACATTCCCTAAACAAATGTAACATGGATTCACAAGAATTATTACAAATTGGGCACAGGTCACAGTTACCTATATGGTGCCTCATTCGCTCTGCATTTGTTAGAACTCCACCCTTGCTTGCTGTCCAAATGAATGCCCTTATCTTCTCCGGAGTCTTAAGCTTCCACAAAGCCCGAAAGAAGGGCTTGTCGATGACTTGGGCACCCTCCAGACCCCTAAGCGTAGCATAGCCGGATTTAACCGAGTACTCCCCGTTACTACTGGCCATCCAGCTGATAGTGTCCTCTCTCGAAGGCCGATTGGAATAACTCTACGCTAAGTATTCTGTCTTGTTAATTTTTGAGTTATTAATTGAATTTAACCTTCATCTCTCTCGATCGAGATTAGCCCCTAGTGGTCCTCTCACGGGTACGAAGGCGCCGTCATGAAAGATTGGTGGAGTTGCAGTGTCTGGCGGCGAAGACGTGAAATTGAGTTCCTGCGTTTCATGGTGGCGACGATGAAAACTGGTATTTGTGGGCCTATATTCAATTGGGTTGAAATATCAAATTAATTAATTGGCCTTGCAAGTTTTACGCAATCATGGAGGTATGTATACTCTGACTTTTCTCATCCAATTATTTTGTTCACTTATTAGGTTACCTCAATTAACGGTAGGCTTAGAAGGTAACAGAAAAATAGTGTTGTTATATTATGATATATATACATGGTTGTTTATAAATAATTTAATTGGTCTCCCGGAGTAGAAAATATTAAATCCCTCGAAGTGGATGAAAGTAAAGAAATTAATATTATGAATCATTTGATGTGATTGATAAATTTCTTTCCTGTAGTGATGAAACAATAAGTATCATCCATGTAGCGATTAGGAATGATTATTGTTTTATTTTGTTTTATTTGCATATTATATTTTTATCTTCATCTCCTGAAGTAGATGAAAAGTCATATCGCTCGAAGTAGATAGTAGATAAATATAGATTATCGTCAATTGAAAGTTAGTCAAAATAAAGCATTATGATAATATTGTGAATCTATATCGGAGTGTGATTATGTACGTGTTGATCATATAAGAGGTACTTTGACTTTCTTTATTTGATTAATTAGAATTTCAAAAGGTTTAAAGCCTTATACATAAGAATGGAGGATGGATATAATTATGTTATATGGTATGTATTTTAAATAAACCATGATTATAATTTATTAATATTTTGATTTGGTGATGGGTGGTGTCATGCGAGTGGTTTGTCCACGGATCCACACTAGGATATCATGGTAAAAGGAGCCGAACCTTAGAAGACTGAACTTTACTTGGTAGTGAGCCTATTTGGGTTAGGCTCAACTTTAAGGCTCGTGATGGAGTTGGGCCAATTTCTAAATATTGGTATATGCGATCGAGCTTGTGCTCAGGTAAGCCTAAATATCATATATTTGAGTTATGATTTTTGTGCATCTTGATCATAAGTGATTGTATATGTGTGTTATGAGTTCATCTCGTACATTAAATATGGTTTACCAATTAGTTGCTAATTGCAATATGACGTTATTGATTGCACATATAGATCTTATATTATAAATCATGTCATAGTGCTAATATTTTTTGATATATAAGAATTTAGAGCATTGATAAATTATGTGCTGTTGGGGATTGACGATGCATAGAGATATGATTATTGGATAAATTGACCGTATATTGGATGGATACATGATAAAAGATATCAAAATAAGTTGATATATTGATAAGTTGATAAATAAATAACGTCAACATGCATCGATAAAATATTAGCCTCATCTTTGTAGTAATGAGCTAAGATGATATTGTTCATTCCATCTTGTACTTGTAAATTATTTCATATATGATTTGTTTCATAGAAGGTGAAATATAAACTCCTGAAGTAGTTAACATTATTTCATATATGATTTGTTTCTTGGTCACCAAAAGTTGACATTATTTTTGTATCATGAAGTTGATTTGTATTACATCCCCCAAGGTAATTGCATACAAATAAGAAAAGACGTTTGATTTGCATTTTATGTATATGTAGATGCATTGGAAATGTTTCTTGAAGAAATCATTATGGGTAGATGATGCCAATTTTATTCAACTAATGATGACTTGGGAGAAGAGTTTGAAGCAAATCCTTGTTAAATTGTGTGGAATCGATAAATTTATTCTTGAGAGCCCGAAGACTCTTTATTTTGGGATCTTGTTCTAAATCTACCTAGGTATGGTAGAACTCAAATAAATAGCTAGCTAAATGACCTATGGTTCATAACAACCTCTTTTATTGCCAGATGCAATATATATTGTTACCTCTAGCAGAGGACATAAAGAGGATACGGTGTGCGCGACCGTTGTTAGGATACTGGTCATAATTTTGAAAATGATTATAAGTAATCATGTATGAGTCGACTCCCACATCAAGGAGAATGTGGAAGAACAAGTCAAAGATGATGGTTTACCTATTGGATTTGTAATCTCCCAAACTCTGAATGAATCATCACATGAAAATTTTAGAATGGTTTAGAGCTTGGTACTTGATGATATGGAAACCTGAAGTTTTCAGAATGAAATAACAAATGAGTATTTGTATAAAGTCTATACTTGGCATAATTAAACCTTATACATATCTCCAGAAGAGCATCAAAATTAGTCCTCGAAGGACTGTTGATATAATCAAGCAATAAATTCATATGAGAAAATGGCTCTAGAAGAGCGTCAAAACACTCACTCTAAAGATGAGTGATGACAGATAAATTGGGATCATAAAAGCCAATGGAGGACTAATAATTGTCAGAAGCAGTGGTTTTCCCCTAGTTGAGGATGTCAAATGAGGAATCCAACATAATAAATAGATTACCCATGTTGGCAATATGGATGTGATATGAAAATGTTATCAATGAAATTGATATGTTGGATAAATGAGCATTGAGAAGCTGGCGATCAAATCGACCAAGTAAAGTCGTTACTTATGAGATTATCATTTAGGATAATGCTAATGTATGCAATTACCCAGTAGAGTCCTCAACAATAGTTAACAAGCAGGCATGAACATCAAGAGATTGATTCGATTTTGGTCAACAATAGAATAAATTCCCCTTTGTAATTTATCTCCAGAAGAGAGTTTTATATTTATAAGGTTTTAAATGTTTAGTATAGGTACAAAAATCTCCCCAGTTTACACTAAGTTGTTGTAAACCAAGAAAGATGATGTATATGGAGGATTGGGTCCCCATAGATGATCAAATACCTAGAGTTTATCACGGATGATAAAATACTAGGTATTTAGGGGGAGAGGAAAAGGATACCAAGAAGTAATATGTTGTATGAACTAGAAGGGAACCAGAAGTTCAATAAACTATATAGCAAGGAAGCTAGTAAAAGCATTAGTAAATACCAAGAAGTAATATGTTGTAGGAACTAGAAGGGAACCAGAAGTTCAATAAACTATATAGCAAGGAAGCTAGTAAAAGCATTAGTAAATGCAAAAGATGGTGACAAAAGTCACATTTACAACAAATAATGCACTAGCATGATTTAGATCGAGGTTCTAGTAGTAACTTCAAACAATTGTGATATGTCCACTGGTATACAACTCCTGAAGAGATTTCATGAACGTTAACAGTGTTAGAATTGATTATGAGTTGTCTTGAATTGACCAGATCCTTGATTATCGTTGATGACATATATCTAAGTTTGCACTTGAAGTGCCTGATAAGAATAATTAGAGCTTCTAAAAATATATCGACCTGTAGTTCAAGTATACAAAGAGAGATATATTACGATATGAAGACAAATGATCTTTTTATCTTTTATTAGATTGTGAAAGGATATTAAGGGTCCAGAAGTACCATGTCTTTAGAAAATTAGTGATTTATATGCTAAATTGAGGGGGAGAAAAGTTGTACTCTTTTCCTTAACTTTGGGTTTTGTCCCATTTGGGTTTTTCCAAAGCAAGGTTTTTAACGAAACAACTCCCCTCATAAGGATACATTGTAAATCCCAAATTCTAGAAAGAAATAATTCATGTAAAAATGAATTATTTAAGGATGAAGTTTTTGGACTTGTAGCTCCAATGGGTTATTTAAGCATGAAGTTTTTGGACCTGTAGCTCCAACATTGAAAAGTGCGATATTAATTGGTTTTAAGTGGGTGTTCGTATAAAGGAAAACATAAAGTCAAATTGATTGCACAAAAGCCTATTAAAGCTTACATGAGAATGTATTCACCAGGAGTGAATATAATTTGGCTCCAAATGTAAATGACGGACATTGTAGGTGCATACCCATATAAATGGGAATAATCGATTGAAAATGCCTGAAGCATTATTATCAAAGTACTGTCAGATGCAGTTGGTTAAAGATTCTTATTAAAGTGATTGAATTGCCTATAATTGTGAAAGTGGTGACATTTTATTAGGTCCCGAAGTACCATAAAAAGTTGTACTCTTTTCCTTAATCTTGGTTTTTATCCCACTGGGTTTTTCCAAGGTAAGGTTTTTAACGAGGCAACTTAAGCACCATTTAATGCATCAGATCTCCCAGATTAACAATGAAAAGCACACTAGGTCTTGAAGTACCTTCTGTTTGTGCATCCAAAGCAGCTCAACACCAATCCATGGAAGTCAGGCGCGTCAAAGTCAATCACGGAGGCATTCCAGCTTATACACATCAAAGACAATGTTGAGATTCGACCATAATCTCATGAAGACGACGGCATTAAGGAGAATGAGAAGACTTCGAGAAGGATGTTGAATTCAAGGGGAGCATACACGCACTGCAATCTTTTTTCCTTCGATCAGGTTTTGACCCACTGGGTTTTCCTGACAAGGTTTTTAACGAGGCAGTACAACAAGAGCGTACGTGGAAGGATGCACTCTTTTTCCCTGAGCTATGATTTTGTCCCATTGGGTTTTTCCTAGCTAGGTTTTTAACGAGGCAGCTGAAGGAACAAGGAATGTACATCCAAGGGGGAGTGTTATAATATTATTATTATGTGGATGTACAAGATATACACTTTACTTAGATAGATTTATCTTATACTTGGAGGTTAAGGATATAACTCCTATATATATTGTATTGGTTGATACCACACGAGAGATTATCAGTTGAATACAATCTCATATTCTCTCTTTTCTTTTGCCCTAGTTTATAACAGTTAACAAAAAAAGTGATCAAAAGCTCAATTATTTCGTTACGGAAGGGAGGGAGTAGTCCGTATTTCCTACCACCTAACCTAAGCTAGACAGCTAGTAAAGCAGTGTATTCACATGAATAGATCGAGAAATACATTTATACGGATCAAAAACAACAAACAAAGGAAAGAACGTACTTTATTAATGCAAAATATTACGGAGTACGAATAATAATTAACTACGTATGGTAATTAACATCGTCAATTCGTCATCGAGGCTAAATCAACGGTAGGATATATAAGAGCATTTAATAATCTGCGAGGATGTAGATTGTATTAGTTTGCGCTCTATACGTGTCTTCATTCAAACCAATTAAGTAACATACTTACTCAGAGCATCTTTAATGGTGGTAGTTGGAGTACCATAGCCCTATTTTTAAATAAAAAAATATATGTAAGAGTTGGGTGTAAACCAAGACAATCATTACAAGTGAGTATCATTTAGATGATACTCATTCTTATACAATATCATAAGTTTTATCCAATTAACAATGACATGTGGGGACCATTTTTTTTTCCCACCCCTACAAAGATTTAAAAATTAAATAAAATGAATATTAAGATACTTTTATGAGTATCATGGTTGTAGATTCAAATATCATAAAATGACGTGACAATAAAAAATATAAGATATAATACTTGAATTGGGTATCATGAATAAAGATAGTCTCTTACCAAAACAAAAACCAAACCACGTATAGTACACGTACGTACTACAATCAATTAGGGCCAGTTCCTACTTCCTACCAAAAAAGAAAAAAAATTCAATTAATTAGGGTCAGAGGTTAATTAGTACTGATGAGTGGCTAGCATAATACCCACCAGGGCCACCAATTATATGCGTAATTATATGCGTTTAATTATTATTTTTATCATATATTTATTGCAATATTATATGCATAATTATATGCGTTTAATTATTATTTTTATCTTTCAACCAAAAAATTATTATTTTTATCATATAAAACTTCGTAAATTTACTTGATGAATTTCATTTCCTAATTACTACATAATGCATAAACTTATAATTACCTAGCTAAAATATTTAGATAAATTCTACTCTCACCCGATTTACTCACGCGTTTTTGTGCATTTTGTTAATATATTATATTATATTATATTAATTATATTAACATTATTTTCTATTAAATTTTATGTTAAGATTAAAATTAATAGATTTTTTTAATGACTTAATTAGATGTGAGGTTGAGAATTAATATAAATATTTTAATGAAAAGATTTTATTATTTAAAAAAATTACTATATTAATAATAAAATCTTATCATTAGATATAATGAATTAAAATAATCAATCTTCATGATTAAAGCTATAATAATTCAAGTTACTATATTTATAAAATAACTCGTGGTAAAATGATAGATTTTGTAACCACTTAAGAGATGAATAATATGATATGGAGACATAAGATAACACGTGGATAAAATAGATAAGGTCATTGTCTAATGTAGCTTAAATATATTGGATCATCATTAATTGACGTGTCAAAAAACTCACACCAGATTGCAACAGAAAACGACGCAGAAATGATCATGTCATTGTTGTAGTATATTATATAGATTCTTTTCTTTATGGTCAAAATAAAATTCTAATTTTCTCATTTTAATTCCTAAATATCAAATTAAATTTCAACCGATCAACATTCGTCGATTCACAAGAAATATACAATAACAACAATACCAATATATCATGCTTTATGCAGGGTAAGGGGTCATGTTTTAAATTGTATGCACCATTTTCCCGATTAGGCCAAGATGATGTTTCCATGTGTCCGACCCAGGACAAGTTATCGAAGACAAACAAGACACCCAGACATACAAAACAAAATAAAACAAACACAAACACTCTATGATATAAGGAAATGGAGTCACAAAAGAAATTAAGGGATGTTAGCTTGAACGAATGATGTAGGAAACGCTGCAGACAACTAGTACTCGTCGAATCGAATAACACTCATCAACTACTCCTGCACCCTATCACGCGTCATCTCATATATTTGTTTTGCAGGTGCAAAAGTCACTAAAGAAATTAAGGGATGCTAGCTAGCTAGAAAGAACGATTTAGGAAATATAATTTCTTCAAAGTCAATTCAGTTGTGATGTTTGCTATGGACAACCATAGGGGTTGTGTGGCTTTGCTGCCTGATCGAGACGCGATAAGGGGGTGAGTGTGTTTTGCAGCTGCAAAGTCAGTTCAGTTGGCTTTTGACGTCGAGCTGATGGAAGATGAAGCCATTAGATTGTTTCATTGCTTGTTTTGAATAGCAACTTTCATTAGGATTGGAGTCTATTTTATCAGTAATTGAATGGATGATTAAAAAAACGACAGCAAATCTTTAACTTTATCAATGTGTTATATCATATGTATTGATCAATGTGTTAAATATACTTTGTACAATTAAGCACCACAAAAACAAACCTCTCCTAAATCATGTGTCCCCAAAACGAATCAAATCCCCAAACAATCAAGAATCGATGATCGATCCATGAATCAAATCCCTAACACGCTGGATAAGAGCGAAGCAAATGGGGAGGGATGCAGGGCGAGCTCCTCCAAACCCTAGAATGAGCTCTGAGTATCTCCTTGGCCCTCTCCTTTGTCTTCAAGCTGCAGTCCACCTGCAACACCAGGCACAGCTTCGCCACCACCCCGACCTCCAGCATCTCCCCCATCAGCACCCAGTTTGCCGCGTGCTTCGATATCGACCCCAGCACCCTCACCGCCCGGTCGCTCACCGTGTTCGACACCCTCAGTATCCTCTTCGACACTACTGCCAGCCCCGCCGCGTGCCGCAGCAGCGCCGCCCTCCCCTCCGCGCACCCGCAGAGCTGGTCCAGCACCACCATTGCCAGCTCGCAGACGCGCTTCTCTGTCGTTTCTAGGAGGCTCTCGATTAGCATCTCCGTCGCTCCCGCCTCTGCCGCCTTCACCCGGTTCCTCCCCCACGGGTTGAGCTCGATTAAGAGCTTCAGTGCGAATTTTGTCGATTGGGATGAAATTTGATCTCTGATTAATCTGACTGTTTCATTGAAGAGCTGCGGATTGGCTGTCATCAGCTGGTTCGGATCTGCTACCTCGTAAAGCGATTTCAGGATCTTGATCGCGTAGAATCTGGATTGGGAATCGCCGATTGAGAGGAATCTCATGAGCCGGTCAACTAATGCTTCCGCCTTTTCCCCAATCATGGCGGATCTGAGCTCGTCCTCCGATGCGTCGATCTGAGCTAGGGTTTCGAGCGCCTCAAAGGCCAATTTGCGGTTGCTGTCGACGCTAATTGAGGTCGTTATGAGGGAGACGAGGAAGGTAACCGCGCCGGAGGATCTAAGAGCAAGACGGTCGCGGTCAGCGCCGCGGACGGCGATCGAATTGAGGCGGAGGAGAGCTTTAGAGAGGTGATCAGGGGAGCGGTTAGCACCGGAGACAAGCTTAGAAACCACAGACCGGTCAACGGGGGGCTTAGGAGTGGGGATCCGCTCAACGCCGTCGGCGGCGTGGAGAGTGCACCAGGACTGGATGAGGCGGCGGAGCGTGTGGTTGGGAGTGAGGTCAGCATCTGGGAGGGGCTGCTTGGTGACGGGGCAGACGGAGGCCTTGGCACCGGAGAGCCAGCGCTCGATGCTGGCGCGGTCGTAGGTGATGCCGGTGGCGAGAATGACTGGATCGCGCATCAGCTGGAGGGAAATCGGGCAGACGAAGTGCGACGGGATCTCGATCTCAACGTCCTCCATTTTCTTGCAAGCTGATTCAATTAAAGCCAATTTCTAAGGATCGTGATTGTGAAGATCGTTGGTTGAACTTGAAGCTCTTCGAATGTGTGAAGATTGAAGAGGACGAGTATTGAGATTGAGTATTTATATTTACACAAGGAGGAAAGTCTAAAGAGGGTGGGAAGTGGGACCCACATGCATGGCATGTTGCTAGAAAGAGAAAGTCAAACAAAAAAAAATAGAGAGAGAATGAATTGATCAAGTTCTAAAAAAAACTTTATGGTTATCTTTGAATCCATTTAATTAATTAAGAATCGGTGTATAATAAATGAAAACGAGGAGGAGAAAAATAAAAGTTTGGAAGGTTTCCAAAAGGGTCAGCGAAAATGGAACTCTGAAAAGCTCAAAAAAGGAGGGGTGGGGGGAGCTAGCTTGGTTTGGGTGGCTGGGGCCCACCGCTGGTATATTAAATGTTGCAGTTTTATTTATACAATGTCAACGATCGATGTAGTATGGTTTTAGTGGTTAAGAATATAAAATAAAATGCTATACGTGCTACATGTTTTATTTTGAGAAAGTCTAATTAAAGATCATTATAGTTTTGATTACGTAGAACTAGATTGAATTGGAAATTTTAAAAAATGAATGGGTATTAATATACTAAAATAATATTCCTTCCGTCTCAAAATTTTAGTCGTTTTAGGATTTTGCACAATTTTTAATAAAACACTCGTTCCTCAATCGACATCATCATTTCACTAACTTTTTCATAAATGTTATTATTTTTTAACACCCACTAAATTTTTTAATTAATCAAAATCTTTAAAAAAGTGAACAACACACAAATCGATACAAATCATTACTATCCCCTACCTAGAAAACCTAAAACGACCTAAATTTTAATACAAGATTTAAAGGCTAAAACGACCTAAATTTCGAGACGGAAATCACAAGTTGGTGTAGTGGTTGTGGGCTACATCCCATGCCAAGAAATTCGAAGTTCGAATCCCCTTTGAAACATGAAGTCGCTTGTGAGTAAGAAGATCAACCCCTTAAATGGGTTCATACAGTACCCGATCACATGGAGTTGATCGCTTGTGAGTAGGAGGGTCAACCCCTTAAATGAGTCATACAGTATCCGATCCAGATGTAGAGCGACTAAATCGATCGAACTGCACTAAGATAAAAAAAATACTAAAAGAATATATAGGTGTTTTTTTTGGCGTCAAAAGTACATTATATTTTGATTTTGTTTTAATCTTAGATGAACGTTATTAAAATTGTAATTTTAGAATTGTTTGATTTTACTATTGATCGATCTCAATTATGACAAGACAATTTGAATCGTATGAAAATGGTTGTGTGTAGGATTGTAATACTCCCTCCGTTAATTAAAACATGTCGTTTTAGACATTTGTTCATGTTTTAATAAAGCAAATAAAAGTAAACAAAAATACACTTATGCCCCTAATTATTACTTTACTTTTTCACTTTATTAAAAACTACAACTAACAAATGTCTAATCATTACAAGGGTAATTTTGGAAAGTGAACACCAAAATATCTAAAACGACATGTTTTTCTTAACAAGATTTTACTTCTAAAACGACATGTTTTTCTTAACGGAGGGAGTATATATTTAAGTAGAAACAGCATGATCGTAATAAGTAATAAGTCACCGAAAAGGACTTGTGGGTAATAACCATAGGTCCCCGATTTGGATCATTTTGATCGCTCTTTATTTACCTATTCAAGGTAATAAGTAATAAGTGGTTTACTTAACACTCTAGATTATTTCTTTTCTTGAATGAGAGAACCAGTAAAGCAATAAACGCCATTTGCCCATTTCAATTGAAACAAACAGAGTAAAATTACCGTTGTTTATACTTGATTTTTCTAATTTCTTATATAGTAGATGATATTTTACTCATTTGGGGGAACACATCATTTGAACCAGGCGGATCTAGAATTTTTTTCAAGATGAACACAACTTTTTGGATAATTTTTATATTATTTTTATTAAAAGAATATTTGGAGAAATCTTAAATTTATAAGAAAAATTATTATTATTTAATTGTAAAATATCAAATAAATTATAAGAATTTTAAAATAATTAAAAATGGATTGAAGGAAAAATAAATGAAAATATGCGCATAATGAGATTTGAATAGGATTGATTGAAAATGAGTTGGACTTAACCACCAAGCCACTAAAAATACTTGTATTTTACCTTTTAATTTTTTTTTATATATAACACATATATTAGTATTTTTTTTACGGTTCAGCGACTCGATGTCACCCACCCTTAGATCTGCCACTGATTTAAACTAATTAACAACAAAGGCATATATGAAAGATGTGAAATAATACATGTCATATGATAATATAATAAATCTAAATCTTGCTTATAAGTCGGTGGACTACTTCTCCTAATGCTAATTGATTCTAGTATATACTCCGTATAAAGTTAATTAAAGATCCAAAATAACAGGCAAATTATTTTAGTTCGATAAACCGAACTCAACTGCAGACCGCAGACTAATTAAAACGAAACGCAAATCAAACCGAGAGGAACCACTCGAGCTCAAAGACACTGTGCTCTGTTAGTGTATTGTGGATAACATATGTATGAATATTACATGTGCGCGCTATTTCACTCATGATGTTTCACTTCATATTATTCACATCTTTATCATGTAATTTGTTCTAAGTTTTAGCCTTGTTTTGTAATAAGGAGACAAGTCTCCATGTGCTAGGCACATGACCTCTCTAGGGACTATATAAGACAAGTTGTGGCTCACCCATCAAAGTAGGGTTTTTGGGATTGCTGCATTGCAGCTGACGGCATTCATTGCATAGAGCAAAGTTGCCTCTTTTGGGAATGAAACAGTGAACCTTCCTCTTATGTTTTTGAGCTTGATTTTTCAGCTTGATCATTAGTTTTTTGATGCAGATTATAGCTACTCTGTTCATGGTATCAGAGCTTGCAGGTTAATCCTCCATTTTAGCTCGTTTTAAATCGTTTATGTTCAGCACAGCAAGGGAAGCAGGATTGGAAAACTTACCTCCAGAAGATATGGTTGCGACAACCAACATGAATGATCCTCTATATCTTTCTAATTCAGACCACCCTGGTGCTCAGTTGGTGGCAATTCCGTTCGATGGGACGAATTACATGACCTGGAGCCGTGGAGTGACAATGGCTCTTGGAGCAAAATGTAAGTTGGCACTTATTGATGGATCTTGTTCTAAACCAGCTACTGGACATGCTGATCTTGAGAAGTGGGTAAGAGCAGACTTTATGGTTAGATGTTGGCTTTTGAATTCAATGACTAAAACTGTTGCAGAGGGCTTTGTTTTCCTTGATTCATCCAAGGCTCTATGGGATGATATTCAGGAGAGGTTTGGACAGGCTAATGTGCCTCTTATTTTTCAGATCAGGAAAAGATTGGGAAATATTGTTCAGGGTTCTATGTCTTTGGCAGAGCTATATAATCAATTTAAAAGAGGCTGGGATGAGTTGCAGGTGTTGGAAAATTTGCTAGAGTGCAGTTGTGGTGCCATTAGTAGATGCACTTGTGACTTGAAAAAGAAGCTTGCAGAGATAGAGTCTAGAAACAGATTGATGCAGTTCTTAGTTAGCTTGAATGATAATTTTGAAGCTGCTAGAAACCAGATGGATCAGTGATTGATGCAGTTCTTAGTTACCGACTATAAACAAAGCATACTCTATATTGCAGCAAGTTGAGACTGGTAATGAGGCAACTAATGGGACAAATGGATCAGTGGTTGGTGCTTCTGAATCAAGTGCTATGGTGGCAAATAGAGGCAGTGCTGGTTATCAAGGCAAAGTGGGAATGGCAACAGCAGTAACAGTCAATCATTCAGGAAGGATGTGAAAGACTGGAAAGAATTGAAGAGGATTAAGCTCAATTCAAAATGCACTCATTGTGGTTATAAGGGTCACACTGTGGATCAATGCTTTAAGATTCATGGGGTGCCTGAATGGTTCAAGGAGCTTAAGGAAAAGGAAAGGAAGGCTCAGGGATCCAGGATGGCAGCTAATGCAGCAGGCTCTACTCAGGGAAGTCCACTTGATGAAGAGAATGGGGAAGGAAATCTGGACTCTGCAATGGTGAGTGCAGTTTATCAAGAAGTCCTTAAGAAGATGAGAGGCAAAGGTATGGCTGACAGCAGTGGCAGCTCCTTTGCCAACTTTGCAGGTAACATTCTTGCCACTAATGCTAATGTTTGCTTGAAAGAAGAGACTTCTGTTGAGTGGATAATTGATACAGGAGCCACAGATCATATGATAGCTGATTCTCAGTGCTTATTCAACAGAAGAAAACTGAATAAACCTGTGCATATAGGACTTCCAGATGGAGCTATTAAAACTGTTAATGAAATGGGAAAGTTACAGTTGTCAGAATCAGTTATCTTAGAGGATGTATTGATTGTGCCTGATTTCAAACATAGACTGTTATCTGTTGGAAAAATGCTTGATGACACTGATCTTGTAGCATTGTTCACGAGGACTCATTGTCTGTTTCAGGACCCTGGATCTAAGAAAGTGGTGCTAGGAGGAGTGAGGAAACATGGCCTGTACAAGGTGTTTGCAGAAGATCCAAGGTCAAGACATGATGAGTCAAGAGTTCTTAAAAGTTGTAATAAAGCTAGTATCAGTCTAGAAACAGTTCATGCTAGATTTGGTCACAGTTCTTTGTCTAAGTTGAGACACTTGCATATGTTTGATGCTTCTGTTTTGAAAGATTTTGTTTGTGAATCCTGTGCTTTGTCAAAGCATCACAGACTTCCCTTTGAGAGGAGTAATAGTATGGCAGCAAGGCCTTTTGAATTGGTTCACATGGATTTATGGGGTCCATATAAATGCTTGACTTATAATGGCTTTTCTCATTTTTTAACCATCCTTGATGACTGCACAAGGGTGACTTCGACTTTTCTTCTCAAGAACAAGTTACGGGTCTTCAAGGCCATTAGTGATTTCCTGGCATATGTGAAAAATCAGTTTGATTGTTGTGTTAAATGCATAATAACAGACAATGGGACAGAATTTGTACAGAGGCAGTGCTTGGAATTGTTTGCTACAGAAGGGATTGTTCATCAAAAAACAATTCCTTACACTCCCCAACAGAATGGGAGAGTAGAGAGGAAGCATAGACATCTTGTAGAAACTGCAAGATGTCTAAGGATCCATGCATCCTTAACCATTAAATTTTGGGGTGAATGTTTGCTAGCAACCACTCATTTGATTAATAAGATGCCCACAGAAGTGTTGAATTGGAAGACACCTTATGAAAGGTTATTTAACAAGGCTCCCAATTATGATGAATTAAGAGTAATTGGCAGCCTGTGTTATGCTCCTATACCTCATGACAGTAAAGATAAAATGGGTCCTAAGGCTAGAAAATGTGTCTTGTTAGGATATCCTTTTGGTCAAAAGGGATATAAACTTTGGGACTTGGATTGTCACAAGGTTTTTGTTAGCAGAGATGTTGTTTGCAGGGAGGACATTTTTCCTTTCAAAATTATTGGTCAGCCTGTGCCTAACCTTGAGAGTACTAACCAAACTCTCAATATGCCTCTAGTGAATCCTGCTCTTGATGGTCATGATGACACACAGACACCAATGATAATGCAGGAATCTCCAGTACAGAATCAGCATTTTGAAGAGAGTAGTAGCTCATCAAGGATTCCTTCTCAGATAATTGACTCATTGCAGTGTGATGCTCAGAATAGTCCCATTACAGCTGAATTACTGCAAGATCTTGAAGCCTTCCCTCCATTAAGGAGGTCTGTTATGGAGCACACAAGACCAAGGAGGCTCCAAGACTATGTCTGTCATGGGAACAGGCAAAGGAATTCTTTATCTCAGTCATTTCTTGCTGAATGTCTAAGTGAAGTGCAAGATGTTGAACCTGAAATTGTTCAATCATTTGCTTGTATGGCTGCTGAACCAGAGCCCTTCTATTATCATCAAGCAGTACAGAATCCCAAGTGGGTAGATGCTATGAACAAGGAAGTACAGGCCCTTGAAGAGAATGGCACTTGGGACCTTGTTGAGATTCCTCAGGGAGTCAAACCTATAGGAAGCAAATGGGTTTACAAGATCAAATATAGGCCAGATGGGTCTATTGAAAGATATAAGGCAAGATAAGTGGCAAAGGGATACAATCAAATTAAAGGGAAGGATTATAAGCACACCTTCTCACATGTGGCAAAGTTTGCAACTGTAAGAATTCTAATTGCAGTTGCAACAGTCAAAAATTGGCCCTTATATCAGCTAGATGTCAACAATGCATTTTTGCATGGAACTCTAGAGGAAGAAGTCTATATGGTACCTCCTGAGGGGTATCCCTTAAGCAAACCAGGACTGGCTTGCAAATTGAAGAAATCTATTTATGGCTTGAAGCAAGCTTCAAGACAACGGAATGCTGAATTATGCAAATTTCTAGTAAGTCTGGGCTATGTTCAAGCACTTCAGGATTATTCATTGTTCACAAAGAAGGTATCCAGAGGGATAGTGGTGGCATTGGTGTATGTAGATGACTTGTTGCTGTCAGGAGATGATGAATGTGAAATCAGGCTTACCAAACAGGCTCTTCATGATGCTTTTACAATCAAACTGTAACGGCCCAGAATAATAATTTCCGGGTTACGTTTCAAGGGATGAAACCCCTTGTTCGGATCTTGCAATCCAGGTACGGGTCGAGGTTTCAAACTCATTTTATGATTAGTAGAAAGAGGGATTTTAAACCCTAAAAGTCACGAAGGGTCGCTGGGTACCCTTAACCTGTCTTAAGACTATGTCGCGAAATTTAATTCAAATGGAAGTAAAGCGGAAGCAAAGTTAAGATACAAAGCGTCACGGCAGAGCCGGGTCAAAACCAAAACATAAGCGAATTATTACCATTTACACCAAGTTAGAGAATTAGCCAGGTTCTTCGATTCGCCAAAAGTGAACCCCATCATATAGACATTGAGTACTCAAAATCTGTAGGAGATACCTTAAAAAAAAGAACGGGGAAAGGAGTCAGATCGAGCCACTCATGCGGGACCGGCAGTCCTCGCTGAGGCCACATAGTATGTGCTATACCTAATAAAGATGCTCTAAATGCAGTACGAAAGTCAAACACACTAGCATGCTCCTAGTCATAATCATGTGTAAAAATACTGTAAAGGGCCCAAGACAATGCCAAGTGGCATATCCCTCTCCTACCTCCACCCCCTTCCGATAGGGCGGAGACTGGCCAGCTCGTGAATGCATTCCATCATAATCGGGCGGCACGCATGCCTAACCCGCTCCACAATAAAGCCCGCATGCATCTCATAATATAAGGAAGTTCATGACTCGATTGACTAAGGGTACCCGATGAGGCTGGGCTACCCTATGACCCTAGCAAAGACTCTAGGACTATCACAGATAACGGCCGTTCTGTTTCAAACGCAATAAGTAAGCAGATGCTCATTCAATTAGTGCAACCTAAACAGGATACTACATGGCATGCTTTTATGCATATGCAACACCTAACATAAAATGCAACAACAGGCATGAATGTCCAACCTGAGTAAGCCCCCTAAGGAACTTACCTGAAGATGCAGAACAGCAGAATAATACAAGCAAGGGCCCAAATGCAAGTCCAAAGCAATCCAAGAGCAAACACACCTATCATCAAGCCATTTCCATAAGCTACCGGGCCAACATTCATATGCACGAAACCCAAGTTCTCAACATATTTAAAATCAACCGATAGTAAAACCATTTTCCAAAACCTTTCCAATACGATCAACATCAACCAAAATCATTCTTCCCAAAACTTTCAAACTCTTAAATCTCAGTTAAATCACTTAGAAAATCAACAATTCTTTTAAAGCCATACTTAGCCAAATCCTGACATTAAACATTTAAACCTTAGAACCAATCTCTCAAAATCATATTATAGAAATAATTCTGGCATTTGGTTTTCCAACACAAATCCTTAAGGAGATAATTCCAAAGACTTGAAAATATCTTCTTAAATAATTATCATCAATATATAGTTAGCATAATCATCAATTATATTTATTAAGAAATCTTTTCCAAATTTCCAAAACCACCTTTTAACATCCTATAACAACATTTTCCAAATAATACTATTTCTAAACAACGAAAATATATATAAATTTCAGAATATAAAATTTCCACAATCCGGAAAATATATAATATTACAAAAGAACAAATAGCGTATTTATATATGTAAAATAGTTAATAGTAACCATGACAACAAAATAACCCAACAAATGCTCAGAAGCCCAAACCAAAGATAGGCCCAACCCTTCCTCATTTTCGGATCCAGCCCAAGGAGGAACCTATTTTTATTTTTAAAAGAACCGAACCGGTTCAGGAAATAAGAAAAAAGGAAAGAAGAAAACCGGGTTCAAGGTCTCCTTCAACCTCTGCGCATCTGGGCTCGGAAACGGAAGAAGGGGAAGAGAAAATGAAGGCTCTCAGGCGGCCCTAGGTTGCACTCCGACCACCCTCGGACTCTCGGTTCTCGCTCTCGCACACACGCCCTTTGGCTTCCTCGACTCCCGCCTCACCCGCTCTCGCTCGCTCCTCTCTATCCTAGTCCCGCTCGCTCCGCTCGCACCCACAACTCGCCGGAAACTCGAGCTCACCGGAAACCTCTAGCTCTTACCCACAACCCCTCTCGTTCTTCACTAACCACTACGGATATCCAAGGAATCGGAAAAGACACACGAGAAAGAAGAAGAGAGGGTCGAAGCTCACCGAGGGGCGTCGACTCGCCGGAACTTCGTCGAAGCTGCGGAGCTTCCTCAGGTTGGCGTCGGCTGCGCCATGGGTCTCGGGCGGCTCGGATTTGTCGGACCTTGGAGGAGGAGCGCTCGGAGAAGGTGCTCGGGTGGCGTCTGTGGTGCTCGGAGGCGCTCGGAAGGTGCGGTGCTGGTGCCGGCGAACAAGGAGGAGGTGGAGTTGGGGTTTGAATTTGTGGGTTGGGGGAGCTCACGAAAAGGAAGGGAAAGGAGAGGAAGAAGGTAAGGTTAGGTGTTTGCTTCAAAACAAAATGAAAAGAGGAGATGGGTATCTGCAAATTGGATTTGAAGAAAGAAAAGAGGGGAGGGGATGAGTGAGGCCCTTCATAGCTTGTCAGGGAGAGAGTAGGCGTGGAGCCTGTTGGGCAAAAAGGGGCAGGGAAGCTGAACTTGTTGTCTTGTACAAGGGAAAGAAGGGAGCAGGTGAGGTTATTATCCTGCAGGTCCAAAATGGGGAGAGGGATATGGCTTGTTTGACCCGAAAGAAAGCAATGGGAAGGGAAATAAGACAAATCAAGTGGTCCCAAAAATCAACTTTGAATTACCCGGAATTAAATCTCGAAACCCGCTCTCTCTATAAATCTCATCCCGACTTGATCGAAATAACGCTTCAAAATTACAAAGATATCGACATCCCAAAGTTTATTTCAAATCCCAAGGTGAAAAGACGATATCGATCTTCAAAAGTTAAAAAATTTAGCCGGAATTCGCTTTAAGAGTTCTTAAATAACCCGATTTAAATTCATTTTTAATTTCTTCATTCCAAAAATTAAGATTTGAAAATCCGGGCCTTTACATCATCCACCTGTAAAAACAAGTCTCGTCCCCGAGACCAAAACCAAGACAAAATAGCGGATGAAGTTTGAAATTGATGATTCCAAGGACCATGTCCAAGGATCTTGTAATCATCTCGGTTGCGTCTTCCGAGATTCTCGCAACATCCTAGTTACAGTCGTGACATCTCCAATTAGTCTTGACAAGTATGCAATAAGCGCCCCTATCACATTCTCGCTTCGACTTTTTGGAAGTACCACAACTCTAAAAGTTCTACAATATCATCACTAGGTCTTAGCAAACACCCTATAGGCGCCCCCATAAAGTGCATGTATCCACTTCGTGAAGTATCATAGAGTTGCCCGGGTTTGAAAAGTTTCTAAAGGGATTCCATAATTGAAAATAAAGATTAACCTCAAATTCGTTGAAATTCTCGGTATCGTTCATTCTTTTACAATCCAAGTTGGTCCTTTTTCAAAATCGTTCAAAATCTTCAAATCCAATGTCTAATCAAGCAACCTTACACCAAAACAAGTCAAATCCTTTCAAATCAAGATTTCATCAAAATCTTCCAACCACCAGATCAATTTCTCGCATACCAAACAATCAAATTCAGAAGTTGGGAGGTGGAATCATCCACCTCTAAGAGCTAATCCCATATTCTCTTCCTAGTTTCCATAATCAAATCAATCTATCATTCTCAATTTAAGCAAGATTCACAAGCCATAAGCAATGCATAACCAAATAACCAATCGATCCTCAACGAGTACATCATATGACAAGTCTCAAACATATGCCAACACAATTCCACAAGATCACATCAACGTCTTCACATCATACTAAGGGTCATAATAGGTACATCCTCATCATAAAGTCAACGAATCAAACTCATTGTCAACACATCAACACAACAAGTCATGTTATTAAGATTCCGCGAAAGGGGAGGTCAAACAATATATCAGTCATCGAATGTAAGCATATTCACCAAACATCATCTTAACTCATCGCAATGCCATATAACGATCATTTAGAAATCGGGTATCATTATCTCATATATACAAATCATGTTCATCCTCAAAGTCATATTCATCATTTAACTTATCCACAATCATGCTTAACGATCATATAACATAACATCATGCTTTATCACCCCATAATATAATATCATGTTTTCACATAGCAACATGTCATTATCTCATGATTCATACAACACATCGTAACATGCTTCTAAAACGCATAACAGGGTAGTACTGCATATCATGATAACACTAGTCACTACCAATTAGATTTCAGTATTTGCATAAAAACATGGAATATCAATCTATATCTGGTTCATCATGGTTGCTATATAACATTATGTCAATACATTTTAATAAATCACATAATCAAGAAAATCCTCACATCATACTAGTCAAAATAAAACACAATCCCCACTCGCCCATCTCCACTCTCAAGCCAAGACTAATCCTCTTCTAGACTCACCAACGTCAACTCGGACAAAATTTCCCCCAAAGAAATCTCAATTTATTTTGATACTCCAATCTCACCCCTCATTCCATCAAGCATTACCACACACCATCCACCTCTAAGAACCCAACTCTTATCCCTAACTTCACACCTGAGCACCCTCTCATACTATGTCCTCAATACTCTCAAAAGCCATTCCCTACACTTCTCATACTACTCAAGACATCACAAGCATCCTACCCTGCCAACATTTCTCTCTCGTGATTTGCCTAATAAACCATCGGTCATCCTAATCGCTCAAATTCTTTCACCACTCTCCAACCACACTACCAAATGATCTCACCCACAGGTTTAAAGGAGAAATAATCATGGAATCATCAGACATAAGATCTACATCAGGTCAACCAGCATTTATAAGCATAACATCATGGGTTCAACAAGTCTCAATCTACCATCATGCTCAATAATCATTGCAAACATCATATATGAACGTAATCAAGTCAAGCTAGCATGTTGCATTATAACCTTATCAGATACAATTCAGGTCTCTTAGCATATGTAGTTCACATTTTACAGGCTAAGAAATTCAAATCATGCTTAGCAACTTAGAGTAGCAACACGTCAAGACATCATGGTACATTAGATCTATAAGGCATCACATCATATCATTATAGACGACAGGCAATCAGGCAACAATCATTATCAAGTCAGCACATCAACACGTAAATCTCATCGTCAAGTTAGTGCAATATCATTGTCACAAGTTCAAAAGGGTTAGCAATTCGAACGGAGAACACTCTCGCTTGCAAGTCATATCTTACTCAGTAACCGTAATTCTTGATGCGCGCCCATTCCGTCGACATCATTGATCCTGAGGCCCGTGGGTTATGGGCCCACACTTCCGTTGCACTGTTTAATCGCTATCCAACTCCTCATTCTCTTTTCCCATGCGGTCGCTCGTCTAATGTATCGCGCAAGAGTCCAAGTTAGTGGAGATAGGGGAGTGACAAGAGTGGACAACCCAAATTCCTTTCGGAACTAAACACGAACCAAGGATAAGAACGACAAGACTAAAGACAAGACTAGAAACTAGACTCCGACCCGAGAATGGCAACGATGCTCTTATGGAAGTCTATTAGGTTATAATTGCGACAAGTAACACGAATTCATCATATTAATATCAATTACACTAACCCACACTAACAGGTACATATCTCAAGGGGAACAACATGCGTATTCATTCCAAAAGACACAATCAAGTCCTACACTGATGCATGTGAGACGAGCTAGCAGTTTATTACTCCATGAAAGCAGATATGCCCAGTAAATTCAAGCAAATTATGCGGAGCTAGTAATGGTCGTGCGGGGTTTAACGAGGATGGAAAGTATCATGTATATGAACAATGAACGAGCATGGTATACACGTCAACAAATGAGGTCAAATATAGCATGACGAGGTACATTATAACAATCAAACCAAGCGTCATAGGAGGATACATAAGAGCGGCATGGCAATTATCACATCTAACAACAATGATCATAGTCAGGAGTCATTTAAAAGAGTTCAACATAATATTCATAAAGCATGAGGCATCATTACAGAGAGTAACCAAGAGGACATTACCAGTGATAGATTATAAGCATGCTAGGAACAACTGTCACAGTGCACATAAAACGGTATAACGACTATCATCACATTATGAGACAAGCATGTTCACGTAATAAAATAAGTATGGCAAATCATCATTTAGCGAGTCGTATTGGGGATCATAAGCCCTACAGGACACTACCGACACATATCGAACATGGATACAATTAATCAAGATAATGCGATTAGATTCATCCTAACATTCAAGTGTTATGCGTATGTAAAATCATGGTATAGCTTGGTGTGTGATCATGCGATGTGACAAGTCTTACATTCATGCAAGTGTGAGATGATAAAATTGAGTAATAGGGAAACACTACCGAGAGGTAACATGTAAGCACGCTAAGATAACCATCACGAAAAGCAAGTCGCTCATCGAATTCAACATCAGTCTAATAATGAGTAAAACACCTAAGATGATATGAAAGAGGAGAATCACACTATCAGGGACCTAGCTCAAGAGAAAATCAGCAACAACCTAGGCAAGATACAAGTTCGCACAAGTCACAACCGAGGATCCTACATGATGCTAAAAGCTCAATATAACGTACGATACATGCATGCAACTAATCATGATGATGCGTAAGAAATCACTCAATCATATTCCATGATATAGAAGCATGAGAAAAGTTAAATGATGCATAATATGAGTCTAAGTAATGGGTAATACGATTATAATACAGGGCATGAGTGCAGATCAACACATACTAGGATGAAACATGCATTCACCAAGACTAAATTATACCACATACTCTCCATCCAAAGCACGTAATCATACAACAATATTAACTTGCAAGATCATCAATAATAGTCAATTTAACGAATACAAAATAGATGGGGATGCTACGTATTCTCGTCACAAAGGAGTAATAAGCATTGACACGTCAACATCAATCATGCTAAGGCGATCATGTACAAGCATTCATACAGGGAGGGTTAGATCACACTATCATTAACCTAATCCAGGAGGAAATAACGATCATGCAGGTTAATATCATATGGTTCATGCTTCCAATCAATCATACGATCTGTAGGCCAAGTAAACATGCTATAACAATAAACAGTCATGATATAAGGCAAGACACAACGCGAGACTTGAGCAAGGTAACTAACCACAACATGAGCTTAAACAAAAAAACCATGACAGAAGGCAAGGCATAACATGAGCAGCTTCTTACTAATGATCATTGGCAATTTACATGCGGGAGATTACAAAATCATGTCATGTAATTCAGAGAGAGTCACCATTACAACCGGACAGAGATCCCTAAGGGCAACCATTGACTTTTCCCGACTCACTTATCACCCCTCTTTCCCGTGGGACTTTGGTACGACTCTTTGTGGTAAGAAAATAAAGGTTGACCATCATATGAATCAAGAAGGACAACCCCATGACACCTTACTTTTGACTCAAAATGCCATCAAGAACCACCTTCTAATACTCACTCAGAGAACCTTCATATCCATACATGATTCCGACTCAATGTGTTTACCAACCCGATTTTCCCCGTGGGAGACACTGACATCCGGGAGGAAGACTCGATAGCACCGTCAAAGGGTTAACAAACATAGTGGAAGGGCTCGTTCCACACAAGCTGGGTTTGACCACACAGAAACAAGGGTACTCCCACTATCCCGTTTTCACAGATCAGTCAATACACATTTAATTGTTAGGCATACCAATCAGATATCTAGCATAGCAAGCACTCAACACAGAATCAGTTAGTGACACTCATAATGACCTCCTTGGGGTCTTCCAGACCCATCTGTAAAGAACAACTAATATTTCGCCTACCCATTTTCAACTGCATCCAATAGGGATGGTCTAACGTCTTTCTACCCACTCGATCCCCTCTTTAGTCGGTTTTCCATATTTTATGATAAGTCAAGTTCATTACTTAGCCCAATTTCGGTTAGACAGCTTAAGTTCATTTTGCCCTTTTTAAAATCCTTTCAAATCCTTTGAAATTCATGGGCGTTTTTCCAAAACATACACTCGACCCTTGCGTACCCGAATTGCACAACCTCAGCTCTGATACCATCTTTGTAACGGCCCAGAATAATAATTTCCGGGTTACGTTTCAAGGGATGAAACCCCTTGTTCGGATCTTGCAATCCAGGTACGGGTCGAGGTTTCAAACTCATTTTATAATTAGTAGAAAGAGGGATTTCAAACCCTAAAAGTCACGAAGGGTCGCTGGGTACCCTTAACCTGTCTTAAGACTATGTCGCGAAATTTAATTCAAATTGAAGTAAAGCGGAAGCAAAGTTAAGATACAAAGCGTCACGGCAGAGCCGGGTCAAAACCAAAACATAAGCGAATTATTACCATTTACACCAAGTTAGAGAATTAGCCAGGTTCTTCGATTCGCCAAAAGGGAACCCCATCATATAGACATTGAGTACTCAAAATCTGTAGGAGATACCTTAAAAAAAAGAACGGGGAAAGGAGTCAGATCGAGCCACTCATGCGGGATCGGCAGTCCTCGCTGAGGCCACATAGTATGTGCTATACCTAATAAAGATGCTCTAAATGCAGTACGAAAGTCAAACACACTAGCATGCTCCTAGTCATAATCATGTGTAAAAATACTGTAAAGGGCCCAAGACAATGCCAAGTGGCATATCCCTCTCCTACCTCCACCCCCTTCCGATAGGGCGGAGACTGGCCAGCTCGTGAATGCATTCCATCATAATCGGGCGGCACGCATGCCTAACCCGCTCCACAATAAAGCCCGCAGGCATCTCATAATATAAGGAAGTTCATGACTCGATTGACTAAGGGTACCCGATGAGGCTGGGCTACCCTATGACCCTAGCAAAGACTCTAGGACTATCACAGATAACGGCCGTTCTGTTTCAAACGCAATAAGTAAGCAGATGCTCATTCAATTAGTGCAACCTAAACAGGATACTACATGGCATGCTTTTATGCATATGCAACACCTAACATAAAATGCAACAACAGGCATGAATGTCCAACCTGAGTAAGCCCCCTAGGGAACTTACCTGAAGATGCAGAACAGCAGAATAATACAAGCAAGGGCCCAAA
Organism: Persicaria maculosa; assembly: GCA_963922045.1. Taxonomy (NCBI): domain Eukaryota; kingdom Viridiplantae; phylum Streptophyta; class Magnoliopsida; order Caryophyllales; family Polygonaceae; genus Persicaria; species Persicaria maculosa. The sequence continues at coordinate 57,408,548 of OY998262.1, forward strand.
TGCAAGTCCAAAGCAATCCAAGAGCAAACACACCTATCATCAAGCCATTTCCATAAGCTACCGGGCCAACATTCATACGCACGAAACCCAAGTTCTCAACATATTTAAAATCAACCGATAGTAAAACCATTTTCCAAAACCTTTCCGATACAATCAACATCAACCAAAATTATTCTTCCCAAAACTTTCCAGCTCTTAAATCTCAGTTAAATCACTTAGAAAATCAACAATTCTTTTAAAGTCATAATTAGCCAAATCCTGACATTAAACATTTAAACCTTAGAACCAATCTCTCAAAATCATATTATAGAAATAATTCCGGCATTTGGTTTTCGAACACAAATCCTTAAGGAGATAATTCCAAAGACTTGAAAATATCTTCTTAAATAATTATCATCAATATATAGTTAGCATAATCATCAATTATATTTATTAAGAAATCTTTTCCAAATTTCCAAAACCACCTTTTAACATCCTATAACAACATTTTCCAAATAATACTATTTCTAAACAACTAAATTATATATAAATTTCAGAATATAAAATTTCCACAATCCGGAAAATATATAATATTACAAAAGAACAAATAGCGTATTTATATATGTAAAATAGTTAATAGTAACCATGACAACAAAATAACCCAACCAATGCTCAGAAGCCCAAACCAAAGATAGGCCCAACCCTTCCTCATTTTCGGATCCAGCCCAAGGAGGAACCCATTTTTATTTTTAAAAGAACCGAACCGGTTCAGGAAATAAGAAAAAGGGAAAGAAGAAAACCGGGTTCAAGGTCTCATTCAACCTCTGCGCATCTGGGCTCGGAAACGGAAGAAGGGGAAGAGAAAATGAAGGCTCTCAGGCGGCCCTAGGTTGCACTCCGACCACCCTCGGCCTCTCGGTTCTCGCTCTCGCACACACGCCCTTTGGCTTCCTCGACTCCCGCCTCACCCGCTCTCGCTCGCTCCTCTCTATCCTAGTCCCGCTCGCTCCGCTCACACCCACAACTCGCCGGAAACTCGAGCTCGCCGGAAACCTCTAGCTCTTACCCACAACCCCTCTCGTTCTTCACTAACCACTACGGATATCCAAGGAATCGGAAAAGACACACGAGAAAGAAGAAGAGAGGGTCGAAGCTCACCGAGGGGCGTCGACTCGCCGGAACTTCGTCGGAGCTGCGGAGCTTCCTCAGGTTGGCGTCGCCTACACCTTGGGTCTCGGGCGGCTCGGATTTGTCGGACCTTGGAGGAGGAGCGCTCGGAGGAGGTGCTCGGGTGGCGTTTGTGGTGCTCGGAGGCGCTCGGAAGGTGCGGTGCTGGTGCCGGCGAACAAGGAGGAGGTGGAGTTGGGGTTTGAATTTGTGGGTTGGGGGAGCTCACGAAAAGGAAGGGAAAGGAGAGGAAGAAGGTAAGGTTAGGTGTTTGCTTCAAAACAAAATGAAAAGAGGAGATGGGTGTCTGCAAATTGGATTTGAAGAAAGAAAAGAGGGGAGGGGATGAGTGAGGCTCTTCATAGCTTGTCAGGGTGAGAGTAGGCGTGGAGCCTGTTGGGCAAAAAGGGGCAGGGAAGCTGAACTTGTTGTCTTGTACAAGGGAAAGAAGGGAGCAGGTGAGGTTATTATCCTGCAGGTTCAAAATGGGGAGAGGGATATGGCTTGTTTGACCCGAAAGAAAGCAATGGGAAGGGGAATAAGACAAATCAAGTGGTCCCAAAAATCAACTTTGAATTACCCGGAATTAAATCTCGAAACCCGCTCTCTTTATAAATCTCATCCCGACTTGATCGAAATAACGCTTCAAAATTACAAAGATATCGACATCCCAAAGTTTATTTCAAATCCCAAGGTGAAAAGACGATATCGATCTTCAAAAGTTAAAAATTTTAGCCGGAATTCGCTTTAAGAGTTCTTAAATAACCCGATTTAAATTCATTTTTAATTTCTTCATTCCGAAAATTAAGATTTGAAAATCCGGGCCTTTACATCATCCACCTGTAAAAACAAGTCTCGTCCCCGAGACTAAAACCAAGACAAAATAGCGGATGAAGTTTGAAATTGATGAATCCAAGGACCATGTCCAAGGATCTTGTAATCATCTCGGTTGCGTCTTCCGAGATTCTCGCAACATCCTAGTTATGGTCGTGACATCTCCAATTAGTCTTGACAAGTATGCAATAAGCGCCCCTATCACATTCTCACTTCGACTTTTTGGAAGTACCACAACTCTAAAAGTTCTACAATATCATCACTAGGTCTTAGCAAACACCCTATAGGCGCCCCCATAAAGTGCATGTATCCACTTCGTGAAGTATCATAGAGTTGCCCGGGTTTGAAAAGTTTCTAAAGGGATTCCATAATTGAAAATAAAGATTAACCTCAAATTCGTTGAAATTCTCGGTATCGTTCATTCTTTTACAATCCAAGTTGGTCCTTTTTCAAAATCGTTCAAAATCTTCAAATCCAATGTCTAATCAAGCAACCTTACACCAAAACAAGTCAAATCCTTTCAAATCAAGATTTCATCAAAATCTTCCAACCACCAGATCAATTTCTCGCATACCAAACAATCAAATTCAGAAGTTGGGAGGTGGAATCATCCACCTCTAAGAGCTAATCCCATATTCTCTTCCTAGTTTCCATAATCAAATCAATCTATCATTCTCAATTTAAGCAAGATTCACAAGCCATAAGCAATGCATAACCAAATAACCAATCGATCCTCAACGAGTACATCATATGACAAGTCTCAAACATATGCCAACACAATTCCACAAGATCACATCAACGTCTTCACATCATACTAAGGGTCATAATAGGTACATCCTCATCATAAAGTCAACGAATCAAACTCATTGTCAACACATCAACACAACAAGTCATGTTATTAAGATTCCGCGAAAGGGGAGGTCAAACAATATATCAGTCATCGAATGTAAGCATATTCACCAAACATCATCTTAACTCATCGCAATGCCATATAACGATCATTTAGAAATCGGGTATCATTATCTCATATATACAAATCATGTTCATCCTCAAAGTCATATTCATCATTTAACTTATCCACAATCATGCTTAACGATCATATAACATAACATCATGCTTTATCACCCCATAATATAATATCATGTTTTCACATAGCAACATGTCATTATCTCATGATTCATACAACACATCGTAACATGCTTCTAAAATGCATAACAGGGTAGTAATGCATATCATGATAACACTAGTCACTACCAATTAGATTTCAGTATTTGCATAAAAACATGGAATATCAATCTATATCTGGTTCATCATGGTTGCTATATAACAGCATGTCCATGACTGCAAGTGAATTAGTCTGGGTAGAAGGTATATTGCAGACCTTAAAGCTATCCATTCCCTTACCAATTCCTCTGTTTTGTGATAACAAATCAGCCATTCACATTGCTGAGAATCCAGTCTTCCATGAGAGAACAAAGCATTTGAGAATTGATTGCCATTTTGTAAGGGAGATGTTACAAGCAGGATTTTTGCTTCCTCAACATGTTAGGACTGGTGTCCAGTTGGCAGATGTGCTTACAAAAGCACTTGGTGAAAGGCAACACAGATTTTTATCCTCCAAGTTAGGACTTGTTGGTCTCTCACCAAGTCCAACTTGATGGGGGGATATGAAGATTACATGTGCTATTTCACTCATGATGTTTCACTTCATATTATTCACATCTTTATCATGTAATTTGTTCTAAGTTTTAGCCTTGTTTTGTAATAAGGAGACAAGTCTCCATGTGCTAGGCACATGACCTCTCTAGGGACTATATAAGACAAGTTGTGGCTCACCCATCAAATTAGGGTTTTTGGGATTGTTGCATTGCAGCTGACGGCATTCATTGCATAGAGCAAAGTTGCCTCTTTTGGGAATGAAACAGTGAACCTTCCTCTTATGTTTTTGAGCTTGATTTTTCAGCTTGATCATTAGTTTTTTGATGCAGATTATAGCTACTCTGTTCAATATGATAGATGATCGAGATCATGGCATGCATGTGTCATGTGATAGCTGGCCTTACCCATTGATGTCATGTCGTACGTATGATGATATACAAACCTTTAAGACCATCTTCCCCCATAAGCCATAATGGCTAGGAGAAATAGTCTACCAAAAGAGAATATTCTATAAAATATCCAATTTTGACAAGCTAAATTTCCTATAAATACTAATATAATTTAGAACTTTCACATCTCATTTTCTTTCCTCGATTCTATCTTTAGTACTTTAAGCAAATTAATATTGATTTTTGATTATAATTTTGATGAATCTATAATAAAAAAAAAGATTAATGTCATTTAAATAAAATATTATTTATGAAATGATAATTCTAATATGTCAAATATTATATTCATATCGAAGAATTTTTTAATATCTTTACAATACTACAACTTTTATTTTTAATTAAAATCATAACTATATAATATATAGGTTTATAATTGTATCATTTAGCATTTGGCCTTCCAAAAGAGAAAGTCAAATTTGGCTTTTATTTTAGAAGTAGGCCAAAAACAAAATGGCTAAAATGGGTTTTGGCCTAGTGTGGGAGCAAAATTAGGTCAAACCCCATTTTTTAGCTTACCATGGGAGATGGCCACGATTTCTGCAATCCTATATATCATAGAAAAAATTTGCGAAATAGGCACTTTTTTTGGACGTTTTTGCGAAATAGACGCGTGTTTGGACAATTTTGCAAAATGGCCACAATAAATACCCCTAAAAACTAATCCCGTTCGTGCCCCCATTCCTCTCTGTTGTTCATCATCGCTCTTCCTCCCCCGCTCAGATCCGATTGAAAGCAAGGCGATTGAAGCCAAGGTTGTGGCTTCCCTCGACAACAGCCATGGACGACGGCGAGCGAGCGAGGCAAGCAGATCGAGAGCGAGGTAGCGATCTGAGGTCGAATTAGATCTGTGGCTTCCCTCGACGGCAGCCATGGCTGCGTGCAGAACTTCGGCGAGGGCGACCGGATCGGAAGCTTCGATGCCTCGATCTGAAGCAAGGCGACTGAAAGAATTTGACTTCAGATCTAATTCAATCGAAATTCTGATCTAATTCAATCTTCGATGTCTCGCTCGCTCAAATTTGACTTCGGGTCTAATTCAATCGGCTTCAGATCTAGTTCAATCGAAAACGGAATTCGAGCGAGTGGTGGCGAGCGCGCGGCGGAGGGAGCGAGCGGTGGCGAGCGCGCGGCAGAGGGAGCGAGCGGTGGCGAGCGCGCGGCGGAGGGAGCGAGGCCGGAGCAAATGAGCCGGGTTTGATTCCAGATCGGGGCCGGGACGACGGGGAGGGAGGTTGAAGAAGACCTTTTGGGAAATTACAAAAACGACCCCATAAATATGGGAATTACAAAAAATATCTATATTTTATTATGTAATTCACATCTACTATATTTTTATTTTTACATTTGCACAAAATTTATATTTGCACAACAAATTGTTATATGTGCACAACGTAAAGTTATTTTTCGCACAACAAAAAATGCTGAGATGGAAAAAAAGCGAAAAAAAAACATATTACATTTTGCACAATAAAATGTTATATTTGCACAACATAAGATTATATTTGGACATCGTACTCTTATATTTGCACGACAAAAAATTCTGAAACGAAAAAAAAGTGGAAAAAAATATATTATATTTTTCACAACAAATTGTAAGAGTTGCACGACTCTGTTTTAAGAGTTGCACGACTCTGTAGTAAGAGTTGCACGACTCTATTGTAAAAGTTGCACGACTCTGTTGTAAGAGTTGCACGACTCTGTTTTAAGAGTTGCACGACTCTTGTTTTAAGAGTTGCACGGCTCTGTTGTAAGAGTTGCACGACTCTCTTGTAAGAGTTGCACGACTCTGTTTTAAGATTTGCACGACGTACTCTTATATTTGCATGACGAAATGTTTTAAAAAAAAAAAAAAAACAAAAACAACTAGACTTGGGTCATATTTGCACAACTTACTCTTATTTTTGCTCAACAATAGGTTATTTTTTGCACAACAATCGAGACTTGTGAAATTGTTCTCAACATGATTTTATTTTTTCTCAATATTATTTTAAGAGTTGCACGACTCTGTTGTAAGAGTTGCACGACTATGTTGCAAGAGTTGCACGACTCTGTTGTAAGATTTGCACGACTCTGTTTTAAGAGTTGCACTACTTTGTTTTAAGAGTTGCACGACTATGTTGCAAGAGTTGCACGACTCTGTTGTAAGAGTTGCACGCCTCTGTTGTAAGAGTTGCACGACTTTGTTGTAAGAGTTGCACGACTCTGTTTTAAGAGTTGCATGACTCTGTTGTAAGAGTTGCACGACTCTGTTTTAAGAGTTGCACGACTCTGTTTTAAGAGTTGCACGACTCTGTTTTAAGAGTTGCACGACAATCGAGACTTGTGAAATTATTCTCAACATGATCTTATTTTATGCAAATATGACCCGAGTTTAGTTTTTTTTTTAATTTTATTTTACATTTTGTTGTGCAAATATAACCGTAAATTGTCTAAATATAATTGTATATTGTGCAAATATAACATTTTGTTGTGCAAAAATAAAAACAAAAATATAAATTATGGATCACATCATAAAATATAGCTAGTTTTTTTAATTTCTCATATTTGTAGGGTAATTTTTGTAATTTAATCAAAACATCTTCTTCTTCCTCCCGATTCTGCGAAGAAGAGATGCGCGGCCGGCCCTTCCTCGCTCCGTCGCTCCGGCGTCGCTCCGGCCTCCCTCGCTCACCACCGCATCCCTCCCTCGCTCCGTCGCTTGCTCACCACCGCATCCCTCCCTCACTTGCCCGCTCCGCCTCGCTCGACCTCGACTCAGATCTGAGATCCGTGCCTCGCTCGACCTTCCTCGATCGCCATGGATCCGGCGAGCCAGAGTAATCAATCTCCAAGCTCGGCCTCTCCGGCCTCCTCGACGCCGGCGATTTGAGTCCAGATCTCGGATCCGGCGAGCTCACCACCTCCGCAACCGCCTCCGAAGGTGTCGAATTGATCCGGCCCCGATTTTGCGTCTATTTCCCTAATTTGTCCCAAAACGCGGCTATTTCGCAAATTAGGTCCAATTTCGTGGCCATTTTGCAAAACGCCCCTATATCATACCTAGCCGGTCTCCTATATGCATTGCATATGCATCAGCAATATCTTTTTTTTTTTTTTTTTTTTTATTGGGAAAGAATTCGGGTGGGATATCCCTACCCGGCAGCATCCTTACGGATGAGGTCAAGAAGACCCATATCATTTTTAATATCGACCCCTCGGACAGAGTGGCTAAGGTGTGCAACCTTATCCGCCACTCTATTGCCCATGCGAGGAATGTGAAAGAAAACTACTTCTTTCACCGTCGATAGTAGTAGTTGAGTATCCGAGAGGATTAGTTCGATTTCCCATGGACAGGAAGATTTCCCGTTTAAATGGTCAATGATGATCTTACAGTCGCCTTCGATTTGGATCCTTTCTATGTTGAGTTGCCGAACTTTTTGAACACCCAATTTTAGGGCTAACGCCTCCGCTTTAAGGGGGTTTTGTTTGCCAAGTTGCTGGTGCTGAATGGAAGCTGGGTGTCCTTCCCAATCCCTAATAATGGCACCAGCTGAACTGTCGCCATTAGAAAGAGATGAACCATCAAAGTTTAGTTTGTACATACCCCTCGGAGGCTTCCGCCAATGAACGGAACGTTGTTTCTTACTTTGTTTTGTCTAGTGCAGCCGAGGGGTGCGAAGCTCCTCTTCAAATTCAGTCTCCCGCATAGATGTTTTATTCCAGTTATCTATATGAGTTTTGTTCATTCGTATAGCTTTATCTTTTTGTGGGATAGCAGTCTGCTGGAACAGAAATTGATTCCTAGTATACCATGTCGACCACCAAGAGAAGGCGAGGCTGGTCATGGCGGTGGAGTTTAGGCTCTTCCCAAGAGCAGATAAAATGGGCTTGATATCCCGGGACTGGGCAATCGAGCAAGCAACCATTGATTGATCTTGGATCGGGAGCTGGTGTATTGATCTGATAAAGGGACATTCCAAGAACAAATGGACCTCATCCTCCGGCGCCGAATTACATAGGGAACAGGTGGAAGGTACAGCCGAACCCCGACAAGACAACCTAGAAGCTGTGGGGAGGCCGTTCTGAGCTATTTTCCAAAGAAAATTTTTAACTTTCGGAGGGGTATTGATCTTCCAAATCCAGTCATTACTATCCAGGGTTGCAGAGGTCTGAGATGTTATCAATTTGTATGCACTGGCAGTAGTAAACCATCCTTCCCTATTCGGCCACCAGTATAGACGGTCTTGCAATTCCGATGCAGGAAGCGGGATGTCTAAAATATCTTGTACCAGATCGTTAGGAAGGTTTTGTTGTAGTTTTTCACTCCACCACTTGCCCCCTAAAATATAGTCACTAACCGTTTCATCCTGATTGTAATGTAGAGGGCAGTCATCCCTAGCCAGAAGAGGGGAGGTTGAGATCCAATTATCTGTCCAGAATTTTATTGATTGCCCATTTCCTACAGACCAAATTAGTCCAGTTTTAAATTTGTCTATTAGTTCAGATAGCTTGGACCATTGCCAAGAGCACGATCCCGATCTTCTGTACTAAAAAATACTAGTGGTACGCAGATATTTATGTCTGATCAAAGAAACCCACACATTACTAGGCTCTGTCAGAATCTTCCACAAGAGCTTCATCTGGAGAGCGACATTCATATCACCTGATTTACGAATTCCGAAACCCCCAAACTGTTTCGGTTTGCAGATCCTGTCCCAGCTGATTAGCGGCCGTTACTGGAGGTCCTTATTCCAGAAGAAAGAGCGGTTTATCTGGTCAAGTTCTTTATGCATAGAAGCAGGGAGCATAAAGCTCTGCATTACATGAAGTGGCTTAGACGAGAGGTTGGAGTTTATTAGTGTAGCACGACCTTGCTGGGAGAGAGTATTAGCCCTCCATTTTGTCAATTGTTGTTTAGATTTACAGATGATGTCTTCGAAAGTACTGCTGGTGACTCTGCCATTGATAATAGGACAGCCAAGATATTTTTCTATTGAGGTTTCCTCAGTAATGTTGAGGCAGTTGCGCAACTGAAGAACCCTATGATTCAAAATCCCCCGAGTTGCTTGGAAGCATGATTTGTGGTAATTAACCTTTTGGCCAGACACTTTGCAGTATGAGTCAATGATCGTTTTTACTTTGCGCCCTGCTTCAATGCTACCCTTTGAGAAGATGATGATATCGTCAGCAAAGGAGAGGAACGGAACCCGGGGTCCGTTGCGTCCAATCGGAAAGCCTAAGTGAGTTCTATCTAGGCTAGCTTCCGCTGCTAGTTCCGGGCTAGAATCTCTGCCCCTAAAATGAATAGGAACGGGGATAGCGGATCGCCCTGGCGAATTCCTCGTGATGGAAGAAACAGGTCCGTAGGCCCATTGTTGACTAGTACCGAGAAGGAGACGGACGTAATACACTCCATAATCCACGCAACAAATCTATCATGAAATCCGAATCTGAGGAGCACACTTTTAAGGAAATTCCAGTCCACCCTATCGTAGGCTTTTTCCATGTCTAACTTTATTGTCAACCATCCTTCCCGCCCCCTACGATTTTTGTAAAAATGGAAGATCTCATGCGCTATAAGGATATTGTCCTGTATAGCCCTGTCTGAGACAAAGGCACCCTGAAGAGGATGTATGAGTTTACCAATAATTTTTTTCATTCTTTCTGTCAAAATTTTGGAAATTATTTTGTAGACATTGGTACATAGACTGATGGGCCTGTAGTGACTAGTAGTCGTGGGAGCATCTCTCTTCGGAAGCAGGGAGATAAAAGTATGGTTTATTTGTCGGAGCATTTTGCCGGAGTGGAAAAACCCTTTTACCGCACATATTACCGATTTACCGACTATGTCCCAGTATTTTGTATAGAATTCAGCCGTGAATCCATCAAGACCTGGGGACTTGTTTCGGCCTAGACTAAAAACAGATGTTTTAATTTCTGAGTTAGTCGGGATTGCTGTAAGAAAACAATTTTCCTCCGGCGAGATGGACGATTGTATAAGTTCCAAAAGTTCGTTAAGTAGACCGTCCTCAGTTGGCTCTTTCTTAAACCTGTTTTCAAAATCCCGTTTTATCTCAGTCCTAACGTTTTCTTCTCCCACGACCACCGTACCAGTGGAGGAGAGGATGTTGCGTATCTGTTTTCTATGTCGTCGTCCTGAAGCTACTCGATGGAAATAAGCTGTGTTTGAATCTGAGAGTTTTAAATGCTTAGTTTTAGCCCTTTGGCTCCAGAAAGATTTCTGAAATAGAAGGAGCTTATCCCTCTTCACAATGAGCTGCTTTTCCCTCTTTTGATCTGCTTGAGAGCTAAAGCCAGGTCCTGCAGACTGAATACGCAGTAGCTCAGAGTCTACGTCCTTTAATTGACGGAAGATGTTGCTGAAGCTTGTCTTATTCCATTCTTTTGCCTTGTTTTTTAGAATTTTCTATTTAAACATTAATTGAAACATAGCCGAGCCAGGGCATGATGCCCTCCAAGATTGCTTGACTATGTTACGGAAATCTTTCCGAAGCAGCCAGGCGTTTTCAAATTTGAAAGGTGGGGCCTTGAAGATAGCATTTACCTCGAAAGAGATGGAAATTGGGCAGTGGTCCGAAGAGGAGAAAGCACCGTGATAGGTTATCATATTAGGGAATGATGCTAGAACTTGTGTAGATCTGAAATCAATGAAAACGGCTTGACGGCCTTTTACCATTAATTTTCACTCTTTTGTTTTTTCGGTCTTTCTATCCTATGTCGTTAGATCTAAATTGAGAAAGATTATCTACCAAAAATATAAGTTACCCTAGAAATCTAATTAAAAAAATGGGTTTTCTATCTTATGCTCTAAAGGCATAGGATAAAACTCTAAATTAGAAAAGATTTCCTACAAAAAAGACAAGTGATTCTAAGAATCAAATTAAAAAAAATCTAAATCAATGGTATAGGATAGAAAAATCATTAAATAAAAGTATTAGAACTAAAATCTTAAAAACATTTTTCAAATTAATTCTATTATCCTATGCTCTAAGGATATATTAGGACGGAGTAATCGTTGTTTTTTTATATTTAGGATATGGTAATGGTAGCAAAGTTGTCCGTTTGAGTACGTAGCGTACAAAATCTATTTTCTCCATCTCGCTGGATGAATCTATATATAGCATATAGCTAGGTGTGACCTGGGGCAGATGACATGGGCTTGACAACCCAACTTACCTTAAAAGTACATCAATTGGTCATGTAGGGTTGTTTGGAAAGCCCAAATTTAGAGGTGGTCACGGGTCACGGGTTAGCCAGTTCAACCCGTGAACTACCGGATCGGCAATCTGTCGGGTTCGGGTCAAAGGATCGAATAGTCAAAGTGGATTGCGGGTTAAGGTCAGGAAAAAGTGAACCCATGACCTGGTGGGTTCAACCCGGAGTGTCGACTCGTTGGGTCAACCCGCCATTCTCAAAAATTAAAAAAAAAATTATAAAAAGTTTAAAAGTATTATTATGTATATTATTGTTAGAATAATTCATAATAAAAACACAAACTAAAATGCAAAATGCAATGTGGGTCAAAAACCATCATCATCCTTCCTGCTTTATAGCCTTGGAAGAGCACCTTCTATTCTCTCATTTCCAACGAGGGACAAGAGCACTCTCCCACATTTGTCCCACATTGAAAATTGAGAGTTAGAATGAGAAAGGATGGATTTCATGGATGTGTGTGTGAATTCTCTCATTTCCCCTTTTTATACCCTTGGAAGAACTCTTTCTATTCTCTCATTTCCAATGCAGTAATTGAAGGAATTGTGTCCTTTAATTCAATGTGCAATGACTAAACATGAGATAGGAAAATTGATAGAGATATTCAATCCGATTATTTTAGGAGTCGTAGTGCTTTGCTAGAAGCCAACTACGATTAATGGGGTTAAATGGTTTAAATCCATGGCTATTATAAACGGGTCCTATGAGGTCACACGCATTGAGTTGACGGACTAGATCCACGGAATTGATGGTTAATTATTATTAATATATATTTGATATATTATTAATAAGTTATATTATTTATTTTGGAAATAAATAATTTAAAAGTTTAATTAGAGAGTTACAGTTATATATTTAATTTGGGGTTACAACTTACAAGTTATGTACGGTTGTCTTTTGATATACCTCCTAGTTAATTGATATAATTAACTCTTAATTAAAGACACACTAAGTTACATATGTAGCCAATGCCAAAGGTTGCAAGTTCGCTTCATATATGTTGCAAAAGAGAGCAATGCAAAAATGAAGGAAAAAAGCAAAAGGGGTTTTGCTAATTTTCGCTTCGTACCATACGGTGAAAGTAACAAGTGGAGAGACAAAACAAAGTGTTGATTTGTTAACTACCATCATCATCCGAAGCAATTTGATTGCGCATATTTCGATCTTCATCCTATCAGTCGAAGGCAAAGAAGATCTAGATCGGACTCGTGTGGACCGACTAGAGGAGCAACACGTGGGGCTCTCATCCTTTTCGTTCCTACCCGATTCGATCCGGTTCACGCATCAAGAGGTATTCTCTAAACAATGATTGATCTATCAATATGCATGAAGATCCTTACGATTAGATGTTTAGATATGATCTGAAATTCCGCTTAACGCATCTAATTATCCTTCAGTAATTATCAGTAGGGTACGTCATCTGCAACATAAGTCATGTAGGGTTTATTTTATTTTTGAATATAAGATCGAAATGGACCATATATTAATCTAACACGTACACAAGCTTAAACTATAGGGGTTCATTCTCTCTTATATTTTGATGTTTATTTTTACTACGTACGTAAAGTAAATGTGAGATCCTAAGAGTTAAGGATCCTATAACTTTGAAACTTTTCCGAAAATTAAAGCAAGTGATCGAACCATAAGAATTAATTAACAAGTCGTCTAGAGAGAAGGGCTCTCATTAATTTATAAATCTTGTCTACAACATGAGTGCACAACCCTTCCTGACCATCGCACCACCATGCCCTTGGTGGCCCTTGAACCATGTTTTGGTCTATCCTTCTGCAACCCCAAACTCAAATCACTAGTGTAGATGCAGCTAGACCTGGCCACGGCATACGGGTTGACCCATGACCCGGCGGGTCAACGGCCCAAAGGGTTTGGGTCAATCGGTTCAGGCGGGTAATGGGTTAAGGTTAGGGTTGGGGGTTTTTAAACCCACTTACCCGTCAGGTTGAACGCGCTGGGTCAACCCGCCAAGTTAACCCACCGTTCCAAAATAATTTTTTTTTGATAAATTTCTTTTTAATAAAATAAATTTATAATCATTATGTAAATTATTCTTAGAATAACTCATAATAACACATAAACTAATATACAATGTGGAATGTGAGACAAATGAACCCCCATTCTTCTCCTTTTATAGACATGAAAGTCTTTCTTCCATCCCCTCATTTTCAATGTGGGACAAAAGTTTCCTGTCGCATTGAAAATATGGAGTTAGAATGAGAACATTAGGCTATATATATGTATCCCACTATCTCATTTCTCTCACTTCACTTATTTCCTCCATTTCCTACATATGAAATGAAGTTGGAAATGAAGTTTGAGAAAAATATATTCTCATATTTTTTCCTCTTAGATCCCACATTGAAATTATTGTGGATGAAAGAATTGATATGGAGATATAAAGTTTTCCCACATTTTTAACACTTCATATCAAAGTGATAAAACGTGTTGTGAAGATGAAATCTTCACATTTTATTTATTTATTTATTTTAATAGTCAATTTTATTAAAAAAATGATTTTTTAAAAATAATGTAACCTTCCTGGTCAACGGGTCGACCCGCACCCGTCAGCCTGTGACATTTTCGGGTTAGGGTTCGGGTCAACAAACCTCGACCCTTGACCTGACAGGTTGAACCTGTCGACTCGACGGGTCCGACCCGTGGCCACGCCTAGATACAGCCCTTGTGTGTCTTCCTCCCTCTTCCCCCTCTTTTGGCGAGATTTGTCCACATGTCAAGAAATTATTTTGGGGCTTTTGTTTCCCATCCCTAATTTCCCCAATTTGAGCTCTTGGTTTTTTAATCGTTCAATTCTTATGGTGTGTGTCAATTTGATTCGCCCTGGTCTTCCTCCCGTAGTTGAGTTTCTGGTCTATCCCCCCCCCCCCCCCCCCCCCCCCCCGGTGTCGTATTTCTATCCGGTTTGATTCGCTTGTTTTTCCACCCCCGTTCAAACGTTTGGTTTTCCTCACCCTAGGTTCGCCGCGTTCCATTTCAACATGGTTGTATTTGTGCTGGTGTTTGATGTTGCTCTACTTTGCCGCCTCCCCCTTTCCTTTCTTTCCCTCTTCGCCATCATCATCTTGATTTGGTGGCGCTTGCTCGATGTTGCCTCGTCTGGTTCCCCATCTCGAACCTCTCTCATTCGTCCTTTTCTGACCACGGGACTGTTTTTCAACTACAACATTCACAAAGTCGCCACCAACAGTCGTCCACGATTGAGCTTCTCCCATTCACCCAGTGACCTTTTGGGCTAAGCTTGTGGTCCTTTGAGCCCAAGTTTTTTGTCCTTCTGGCCCAAGCTCATGTTCCCTCGGGCCTCAGCTTTTGGTCATTCGAGCCTAAGTTTTATTCCCATGGGGCTCAAGGATGCTGAAAATGGGAATTTTAAAGTTATTTTTATTAAATACTACTTTTATTAATGGTCGAACTGACAATTCCCGAAATGCTTTGACCAAAATCCCAAAAGGGTGAACAAATTCCGAACGAGCATCGAAAAAATCTTAATATTATTATTAGCAATAATTCTCCCCAGACGTTTAGCTTGGTACCGAGAATTCTGTTCACAAATTTTCGCTTGATGATCGATCTTCCCTTCATTGGCCTGTATTTTGCTCCATCTTTTAGCGTTTGGTCACTGGCTTGGTGTGGTTGCGTTTGGTTTCAAGAAGGGTTGTAGTATCGGAAGTGGTTTGATCGAGTGGATCGTGGTGGTGTTCCAGGTCTTCAAAGATCTCTCATCTAGGTAGGGAGAACGTCGGTGATCCGCACTTCTCCCGGTTCGTCCTTTTCGATGGTGGGTTATTGTCCTATGTCTTCTCAGCAATGAGCTAGATCCCCTGATAGTCGTCGCACTCTCCTGTGTTCTTGACATTTATGGTTCGCCTTATATCTTCGTCGAGGGATCTTCTTCGACTTCTCCGCTGATTGTCGACTTATATGGAGTGGTTAGATTTTCCTTTCATTTATGTTTTTTATATAGTTTTATTAATTATATGTTGACGGGATGTCCATCTGCCGATTCATTGACCTAATGAGCTATTAGACAGGTTGTTGTCTAGTTTCTCAAATTCTTACTTGATAAAAAAAAACAATGCTGTAGCGCGGGAGCTCCACTATTTAATGTTAATTTGGATCTCGTGATTGTTTTAATTTCCCAAAATAATCTAGCTAGCTAGTATTTCCATATTATTGTGTATTAATCCATCAATCTGATAAAACCAGGGCCGACCCTTGGGGTAAGCGTCTATAAACCGTTGAATGTCGATCTTTAAATTTTTTTTTTTTAGTGATAAAAATAAAATCTAAATTAAATACTAATAATTAAATAAATTAAAATTTTGCATTTGTTTCATAAGTTGTTTTTAAAAAACTATAAATTTACAAACAATTGAAAATGAAGGAGAAGGCCGGGTTGATCCGCTGAGTTCTGGGAGGTTTGACTTTTATGTGAGGATGGAGCTAGCTAGCTACTTTGTTTGAATTAATTGATGGCTGGAGATGAGATGGATGGAGCCTCCAATTAGTTAATTCGATTATATGGTGTTGCCGACAACGTACGTACGGCTAAGATTTAGCTGTTAGAGTAGAGTACGTAATTACACAGCGCTTTCTCCATCACTTCCCTCCTCGTTTTATTTGAATTATCTCCTCTTTTATTTCTGATTCCGTATATTCTTCGTGTTTCCCATTCATTCATAATTCATTCATTCCTATTGACTAGCTCTTTGTTTCCTTTGACTCTCTCAATTTTATTTTTGTCCACCCAAACTCGCAAATTTGTGAACTAGAGACAGGGTGGAACGACTTTGATTCCTGTGCCTCTATCTAAGTTTGTGTAAAGAAAGAAAGCAACGGTTGAAGACGGTGAACTATCTTACTAGTTGTAATTAGAGTTTCAAATTATATTTAGTGGTAATTTTGTGTTTTATTTATATGGATGTTAACAATCGATACAAGGCTTTGGTTAAACGTTTGATTGAAAATAATTTCACAAAAATTCAATTCATGTGTTTTGTTTGGTTAAAAATATAATTTTCGTAGTAATTTATTTAAAATTACTCTTATAACCTTTTGTTTTTTGTTTAACTTCCAAATCTATATGGGCAAATTGGAGATTTTGTTCATAGAAAAATAAATTTTATAGGAGATTTGAAAAAAGAGAATGGAGAAAGTTATGGAATATATGCATTCTATATGATCATCTTACATTTTATGCAATGTATTGGATACAATACATATATAGCAGAAGGATAGTTTCGGGAGAACACAAAATAAATAGGGACAATTCTGTAATTTCCCTTCCTGGTTAGTTGTTAGATTATGTTAGGAGCTTATAACAGAACTTCGGTCGCTGTAGAGCTGATAAGCTCAATTTCCATTTTCTTCAATTCAAGTTCAGTGTGTGTGTTCTTGGAGTGTTTGGTTTCCCTTTCCAATTTGTGATGAATTGAATCGAATTTCGTCACATTTCCTCATGGTATCAGAGCGCAGGAGACATATCTGAAGTTTTTTTGTGTTCGTGTTCGTGTTTTGATTGCTTCCGCTTGCATTTTGGATATGATTATCTGGATCTTTGAGTTCGAAGATGTCCGGTCGTGGATCGCCGATCGTCGGACAGAGTTCGGGAACTGGTGCTGGTATTGGAAGAGGTGCTGGTGCTGGTATTGGAAGAGGTGCTGGTGCTGGATCATCGCCTCCTATTCCAAACACAGGGCAGCAAAATCAAATTCGTCCAACAGCTCCACCTGTATGGTTAATTCCATTTATCAGGAAATTGTCAAGATGATGAATGGGAAGCAGAAGGGTGAGTGTTCAATGACAGACATGTCTATTGGACAAGCTATTGTCAACTTTGCAGGTACACTTAGTTCTTCATTTCTTGTTGGTGCACATAAATCTGATAGGAGAGACTGGATTATAGATTCTGGGGCAACTGATCACATTGGTTTTGATGAGTCTATTTTCTATAATCTGAGAAGTCTTGATAGACATATTATGCTTGCTTACCTATTGAAAGCTGGCTTACCTGTTGAGTTTTGGGGAGAATGTGTGCTGGCTGCAACACACTTGATTAATAAAATGCATGTCTCCCTTCTTCAATGGAAGACTCCTTTTGAAATCTTATACAAAACTCCTCCAGATTACAAGCCTTTAAGGGTCATTGGTTGTTTGTGTTTTGATGAGATCAATTCTCCTAAAGTTGACAAGCTGGGTGTTAAAGCTAGAAAATGTGTTTTTCTTGGCTATCCACCAGGTCAAAAGGCATATAAAGTGTTTGATTTGTCCACTAAGAAACTTGTTATTTGCAGACATGTTGTCTTTCATGAGAACATATTTCCCTTTAAGGATGGTCAGTTACTGTCTACCTTTACTGATACTAAGGTTTCTCTTCCTTTGGTTAACCCTGCTCATATTCCTCGGTTTGGGATGTCTTCTCCTTTTTCTTCTGGGTCTTCACAACCAGTTGGTTTGGATGGTGCTCAATTCACAGATGAGTCAGTTAATCTTCAGTATCATGTTGTTTCTAATTCAATGAATATTATGGATTCTATTGAGACTGTTGCTTCAGGATATGATTCTGCTCTTGCTCCTATTATTCATGAGAATAATCATCAACCCTATTCATTGCCTGCCAAGAGGATTATTCACAAACCTGCTAAGCTGCAAGACTTCATTTGTGGTGGTTTACCATCTAGAGCTTGTTCTTCATCAGACTCTTTGAGTCAAGTATTTTCTGTTATGAATATTAGAGATGTTTCTCATCTCTCTCAATCCTATGTGGCATCTCTTTTCAATGTCGTCAAGGTTGTTGAACCACATTCTTATAATCAGGCGAAAAATGTGCCTGAATGGCAGTTGGCTATGCAAAAAGAGCTCGATGCTTTGGCTTCTAATCACACTTGGGAACTAACTTATTTGCCTGCTGGTAAGAAATCTATTGGTTCTAAATGGGTGTATAAGGTTAAATACAACCCTGATGGGTCTATAGAAAGATTTAAAGCCAGATTAGTTGCTAAAGGTTATAACCAAGTGAAAGGCAAGGATTATAAACACACCTTCTCTCCTGTTGCTAAGCTTGCAACAGTTCGTGTAATTCTTGCCATTCCTGCTGCTAGAGACTGGAGTTTACATCAGTTGGATGTAAATAATGCATTTTTGCATGGGTTCTTAGATGAGGAAGTTTATATGATGCGGGACCATCCAAGACACCTTTGGACACACCTATACTTGGGGATGGACCTATGATTCGAGCTCACGAGAATGAAGTCATCCTCAAGAGGAAGAAGAAGGCTCCCCCATGGGAGAAGATCCAAAGGTGCAAGCTTGATGGTCGTTCGTTTTTAGATTCGTTCAGCCGTTTGACAGCTTTTCGACGTCTCAGTAAAATGAGTCGTACGGATTGAATATTAATCGGATTGGATTATGCCATACCTTGTCGGAACGAGGACGAAGAGATCTACAACTTTGCTGTTGAAGGTTTTTCCAGATTCGACCTAGAGATTGGAAGAAAATCAACGTCTTTGCAAGCTGTCACTGTTTGACGGGCGTGTGGCCAAGGTGCGCGGGCGTGTGGCCATGGTGCGCGGGCGTGCGGGAGCCGGCTGTTGGATTGCTGGACGCCGAAGTCTCTTCCTTGGCCAAATTGAGATTTCTTAAGGTTTTATGTCAAAAGACTTAATTAATTAAGCTATTTTAAGTTCCTTTAGGATTATTTAAATAATTGTTTTTATTTATTATTTTTATTAGAAATCAGCCTTAGGGTTATATGTAGACGGCTGATCCTTCCATTGTAAGGCATACGTCTCTTTTATGAAAATTTCAGTTTGTGTGAAACACAATTGAGAGAAAGTCAATCGACTCGAAGCGTGGCTCGTCGATTGCAACTATTGGTTATAGATCTAACTTGGTTTGCTTTGAGTTCGTCAACCCCGCGAGAGCTTGGTGATCCAGGTAATCACAAGTCCCCTCCTTGTGCCTCCAAGTTGTCCACTTGGTTGTGTAAGGTTGTAGAGGCGGGCTTTATAGTCGTTGGTATTTGGTTCCTACCCTCCAAGGAGGCCTGGGGTCTTTGCCTCGTTCTATTTTAGTTCGAATCAGTCCTTATCGGTCGCGTCTTTATTGTTTCTTTGTTTCGAGTCTTGCTGCGTTTTGTTCTTGTTCTTGAGTCTTTGCTTCCGTTCTTGTTATTTCTTGTTTGATTGTCGAAGATCGGGCCATCCTACGGCTAACCCCGTATCATTATATGTTGCCTTCTCCTGGATTTGAGGTGTCTAAAGGGCAGGTTTGTAAGCTCACCAGATCTTTGTATGGTCTTAAACAAGCCAACAGACAGTGGAATTTTGAATTGACAAAGTTCAGTTGGGTTTCAAACAGTCCAAGCATGACTATTCATTGTTTGTCAAGGTTCAAGGTTCTTCCTTAACTGTTGCTTTGGTATATGTTGATCATGGGCAATTCAGATTCTCTTATCAAGTCCACTAAGGATGCCTTGCATAAAGCCTTTACTATAAAGGACTTAGGGATTGCTAGATACTTCCTTGGTATGGAGATATCTAGAAGTTCTTCTTGTATTTTGTTAAATCAGAGGAAGTTTGTACTCGATATTCTTAAAGATGATGGTATGATAGGCTGTAAGCCTGTTGATTTTCCAATGCAACATGGGGCTAAGCTGTCTATTAAGGGTGATGATCCTTTTCATGAACCAGAAAAATATAGAAGAATTGTTGGGAGATTGCTTTACCTTACTCTTACCAGGCCTGACATCTCCTTTACTGTCCAACAACTAAGCCAATTCTTACAACACCCTTTAATTTCTCATTGGAATTGTGTTCTATACTTGTTGAGATACTTGAAAGGGAGCTTCAATTTCTCCCTCTCTTATCCTGCCTCTTCAGACTTGGTTCTCTCTGCTTACAGTGATGCAGATTGGGCTAAATGTACTTTCAATAGTCGATCACTCTCTGGCTATTGTGTTTTTTTGGGACCTTCTCTTATTTCCTGGAAGACAAAGAAACAAAGGGTTGTGTCCAAATCATCTACTGAAAGTGAGTACAGGGCTATGTCATATGTTGCTAGTGAATTGATATGGTTGACCGGGTTACTTTCAGACTTACAGATCACTCCTCCACTCCCTATCAAGCTCTTTTGTGATAACAAATCTGCCTAGCATTTGGCAACAAATCCGTTTTTTCATGAAAAAACCAAACACATTAGAGTGGACTGTCATTTTATTCGTGAACTGATTCAAGATGGTTTCCTAAAAACAGCTCATGTTCCCACAACCTTGCAGATTGCAGATGTTTTCACTAAGGCTCTAGGGGCTGCTCAACACAAGTTTTTTTTATTCCAAGCTTGGCCTTGTTGTTCCTCTTTCAAGTCCTGCTTGAGGGGGGGCTATGGAATATATGCATTCTATATGATCATCTTACATTTTATGCAATGTATTGGATACAATACATAGCAGAAGGACAGTTTCGGGAGAACACAAAATAAATAGGGACAATTCTGTAATTTCCCTTCCTAGTTAGTTGTTAGATTCTGTTAGGAGCTTATAACAGAACTTCGGTCGCTGTAGAGCTCATAAGCTCAGTTTTCATTTTCTTCAATTCAAGTTCAGTGTGTGTGTTCTTAGAGAGTTTGGTTTCCTTTTCCAATTTGTGATGAATTGAATCGAATTTCGTCACATTTCCTCAAAAGTAGATCTCACTTACTTCCTTCATGATAAGTTAAATTCCATCATTTAATGGGAATTGAAATTCCTGAGTTTTTCCATTTAAAAAAAAACATATCAAACATATATATTGACTCTTACTTTTTGGGATTTTGAACTCTAATGAAGTAGAGAGCTAACCAAACGAATCACAAGATAGTTTTAGTGATTAAGAATGTAAAATAAAATGAAGTGGATCTCTGAATGGATAATATTAATTATGTATGCATAGAGAATCTTGGAAGGTTGGAGTGAGAAGATCATGGCGTCCAAAGATTAAGATTCTAGCTATTCTCTTGGATAAAATATATGAATGTATATTTTATCTAAGAAAAAAACGATATCTTGTTTACTTTTTAGATTGATCCTATACGATTACATTTGAATTATACCCTCGGCTTAGGAGTATTGTTCAGACCCGTCCATTGGGCTGTTCAAAAAGCCCAATGGAACAGGGCACCACTTTCATCTCTGATCTCCGATTTTCAATTTGGGACTTTCATCTCCGATCTCTGGTGTCGCAGTCCCGAATTGCACCTTCACCTCATGTTTTGCTAAGTTGCTAATGTGATTTTCACCGTTGCAGGTAGCAGGCTCCGGTTGAAACAGTCTATTAGGTCGTCAGTTTGCAATTTCTGACTTACAAAGTTCCTGTCTTGCTGGACTATTTCCCAATTGTTAATTTGCTCTATATTCTGTCATAATTGTCTTAGTGCATTCTTCTAGTTTAAATTTTTGCATTTTTCTAATTTAAAAAACTTGAAAAGAAAAGAAGGACTGAACCGTAACTCCAATCTCAAAAAATGCTCTAGATAAGTTCCTCTTAAAAAATCCCGTCCTAGAAAAATTCCTCTTAAAAAATCTTTTTTTAGGCCCCATTTTGATATACGCACAGAGCATCTAAAAATCATTGGACGGCCCTGGTATTGTTAGATGTTGAGTCGTTGAAGCAGAACAAGAAGCACTGTTGCGTGTAAGTAAAGGTTAATTCGAACGTGTGTAATAGGTTTACTTAGGTTTTTGTTGGTGCTAATGCTAAAAAAACTAGTACTACGAGTTGTATTAATATGTTTAGGTTTTCATCAATAAAATAAGGAAGCCTATAATTGAAAATCCTCCCTAACCAAAGGGAAGTGGTGATTTTTATCATGCATTACTCGCGCGAAGTTTGAGGGTTTCATAATAACCAACGTGTCATATTCTTGTGTTTACTTCTGCGTAGATTTGCTTGAAACACTAATGCACCCTAAAAGGTTCTACACTAGTCCTCCTCCCAGGCAAGGACTATATCTAAGTTGTAACGGGCTCACTAGCCAAGCCGATCGAGCCTGTTAGCCCGCCCGAGGCTCTTGGATCTAGTAGCTCATCTTCTCAGACAATGAGATGACCTCGGTGGGGGCCCCGACGAGCCTGGGTGCGAGAGTAGACCGATCGCAATCGACTTGAGCTGAACTAGTGGGACAGGTTCATGTCAGAGTTCATGAGCCTAATGTTGATCGCGGTTGTCGACACTGAACCTGAAGGATAGGGTCGGGTTGTGGATGGAAAATTTATTCCACCCTCGTACTCCATGCACGTACCCTTCTATCTTCTTAGGCCGTGTTTATCCGTTACTATTCAAGATACTAAATTACTATTTTTTTTATTCATCTCTCTGCCACATCGATCAACATAACATCCATTCTTCACTTTTTTACTTTAACAATAACATCCCACAATCCATCTTTTTTTTACCAATTCAATTTATGAATATACCCTTCCATAAAATTATTTCCAACATGTTTATAATTAATATGATTATAATATTATATTAGTATTTTATTACTAAAATTTAATTATAATATTTAGATCATTTATAAAATGCATAAGTAAAAGTATATACGATCAACTTTTGAGATTTAAAATAAAATAACATACTCCATTGATTAAACAAAAGGAAATTACACAAAAGGAAATGTATTATAATAAGCAATCGGGCACCGAACGCTTTTTTTCAAAATATGTCGAAACATATTCAAAATTGATGTCTATTTGCAAATAAAAATGAACCTATCGGTCGCCAGTACCAACCCATCTCTTCTGCCTCGGTTGCTCCACCTCTTCCTCTCTGATTTCGCAAGATCTGTCAACGAAGTTAGGTTTTTTTTCCTGTTTAAATTTTTATATTGATATCAGCCAAGCAATCGACAAGGTATAGAGGACGAAGGATGAAGATCGGGCGAGATCAAGGCTACTTGTCAGGTTCGGATTTGGAGTTTGATAAAAATTAGGGGGATTCAATTAGGGCTATGGTTCAATGTCTCATGTTAATCTCCCATTAATTGTTTTTGAATTAGTCTAATTCAATTTATCTAATTTCGATGGTGTTTGGGAAGATTTGAATTTGTGTGATTCGATTTGCTGATTTCGATTGTGTTTGGGAAATTTGTTGTTATTGGGCACGCTCATATTAGTGTAAGCTTTAAATCTAAATTGGAGTTTAAGTATTTGGTCTGATTGAGAAGTGCAATGCAAAAACTGTAAAAATTTCAGTGCAATACAAAAATTCTGATTATTGGAATTGTAAAAATACACTGATCATGCTAAGAATTCTGAACAAGATTTCAGCTTCCAATGGTGAACCTGCAATAGATATTGCTTGATCTCGGAATCTAAAATTTTTTGTACAAGAAATCTTGAGCAGTTTGACTAAGCAGTGCTACTCAATTCTTAACATTGTTTCCATCAATAGGATGGCAACTGATAGGTATTCCCAAAAGTTTCTTTTAGTAAGCTTCAAATTCTCTAGCCACTTCCTCTTCTGAGAAGGTTCTAGGGCCATCATCTTTGCATACATAACTGATATGGTTTCTTTTTAGATTATTCACTACTAGAAATTTGTTAATTAATACCGGGTAGTAGCCGATGTCTTTAAAAAAATCGATGTCTATATGGGTGATGTAAAAAGTCAAAAGTTTTTCACATCAGCCAGAACCTGATGTTTATATTATTTATAACATCTTTCCTAATTATAAAAATAATGTTTTAATATGAAAGAGACATCACTTGTATAGAAATCCTACATATGTATATTCATTTTCTCTCTATAATTTGTAATGTTATTTTTCCACGCAAAATTAGGCTATATGGAATAAATACAAAACCGATGTTATTTACATATATTGAAATCGTTTTGGCTTTTAAAGCCGTTGTTATATATAGTAAAGACATCCTAAATTATTAATTAATCAAATGTGTTAAGTTCGTAAAACTGGTGTATTTAATTCGAAAAAATGATATGTTTAGTTCATAAAATGACGTGCTTTGTTCGTAAAACTGGTTGTTTTTTGTACGTAAAGCTGATGTATTTGGTTTGTAAAACTAATGTTTTTAGTACGTAAAAGTAATGTGTTTAGTTTGTAAAAGTGATGTCTTTTGTTACAATAAACCGATGTCTTTTGCCTGTAAACCCGATGTGCTAGCTTATGAAACTAAGCAATTTGGTTCATAAACCCAATATCCTGTCTATATATACACATACACCAGACCAAAATACCAACCAAAGAGAACATATCCGATGTGCTAGCTTATGAACCAAATCAATTTGGCTCATAAACCCAATATGTTGTCTATATATACACATACACCAGATCAAAGTACCACAAGATGGTCACATCTATATTAATAAGGTAACTATATCTATATTAATAAGGTAACTATTCGGCTGGAGAAAGTATAATACGATATAAGAGGAGAACTATACCCAGGAGAATGTATAATACAATATAAGAGGAGAACTATACCCAGCACCACAAATCAAATCTAGTAGTGACTTCAGGCTACAAAGAAAGATCAATATATAGATCAGACAACAAACATGAGAAACCATGAACAAAAGTCACAAAGCTTAGCTACCCTAAGAAAAATGTACTCAGAATAAGAGGGAATAAATTCTCACAATGCTTACAACACTCTTCTCTTCAAGAGCAAACAGTAGACTCAAAAGATTGTGTTCTGCATCCTCCAAAGCTTGATTAAGTTGTGCCATTGATTTCACAGCCTGGTCAACCTTCCTCTTGTAAACATTCAGACATTTCCTGTCTATCTCTAAAAGCATCATGTCCCGGTCCTCGTCAGTTTATCCTACCTCTTTCCAAACTTTCTACACTCCTCAAAGATGTATGTCAAAGTTAGCATATGTCAGGCTATCAGCTACTGTTCAATAGTCAACAAGCAAGTACGACAAATGGATTCAAAAGTACAAATCAAAGGTTAAGGCGATTACGGTTACCTGCAACTGCTGCAGCCGAGATCCGCAAGTGATATCCCCCAGAAGTGGGTTCTCCGCATCTGTTATTGCCATTTGCAACCAAACCTGAATTCAACCTACAATCTTATTCCAGACATAGCCTAAAAACCCTATACTGAAAGACCTTCAGTCATAAATTGACAATCAACAATCAATATTTGAATACAAAATTCAAGAGGTTTAAGAAAATTCAAGTTTGAATCCAAGAGTTTCAAACCCTAAACCCAAGAATTGGGACACTAAACCCTAGAAGGGAATCCAAGAGTTTCGAACCCTAATGCTCTTCACCATGTGATGATTAAAATGCTCACTGCTCTGGAATCCACAAGGGAACTCACAACACTGACTAATTGATGATCTATGGACACAAACATGAAATTCAAAGACCAAAAGTTAGACACAACACATTTTGTCATGACAGTCTAAAGACTGTTATTTAAAATGTCAAATACATACTCCCTCCGTTTCATAATACATGTCCCTTTGTTTTTAGGCACGCTTTTTAATGAGCAAAAAACTCTATAAAATATTAATTTTTTAATTAATTTTTTTAGGCACGCTTTATATAATATGGTACTTATTAGTAATAAGTATCAAATTATATAAAAAAATTTATATAAAAATTTATATTTTATAGAGTTTTTTGTTCATTAAAAAGCGTACCGAAAAGCAAAAGGACATGTATTATGGAATGGAGGGAGTAATACATTCTCATATGGCATTACTTGTATAAAATGTGTACCTTTGACATGGCTAATCCTGTTACTAATGTCTCTTCGTTTGTAGATGTCTGATGAAGGATTTCTCTGCATCCCCACCTTCAGTGGAATCTATAATGGAAAATGGAGGGGAGCATCAAGGTCACCTAGGCAATAAAACAAGTACCATACTTTAAATAAGAGATTCCAAGGTACATAGGTATACCTCCCGCCTCTATCTTCTATATACTCATGATGGGGCCACTCAAGTAAAGATTAGGAGAATCTTTAAGTATATGTAACAACGAAGCCTCCGTCTTTGTTGCAAACAATGAGAATATAGCGAGCACTGATGTTATCATAGTCAATAAAGCCAAGGGCAACAGCAACAGGATCCCACATCCTCTGGATGCTTGTACATGTGCCACCCTTTGACAAAAACCAATCTGATAAGCTTACATGTACAAATAAATTTATTAAAAGTAAACTTTTGAAAGCCTGATATCAAAAGGGAACAGAGCAGCCAAAAAGTGGCATATGAAAAACAATGGACCATCTCAGAAGAAGTGGGCAGGCTTACACCATCCAGATCACGTATCTGCTGCATAGCTCCATCTGGATCTACTAGTGCTCGCACAACTGGACTTAGTGAAAGAGCAACTGCATTTCTTGCTTTATTATAAGGTTGCCAGCCAGTTATAATTGTTGTAAGCTTTTTATTACACATACTAGAATATCAAACTATGCCAATAATTTGAGATTACACAGTTGCATGCATAATACAAGAGTAGGAAAAAATTCATAAGCAAACGAATCCACCCAGAAAAATCGGTGAAGAGGCAAAAGCTCAAGAAACAAAGGTAAGTCACAATACATATCAAGATACTCGAACCTGGTAACATATCACCTAGTGATACTCCCTCTGTTCACAATACTTTCAGATTACCAAAGAGGATCACATTTAGCATGAGTCCATCACAAACAAACCATGTCAGTTCAATCCTCAAACACAAAACTAATCTGAGCCTGCCTATCAAAATGCAAAAATAGGTTTTATTTAGCTTTAGCCACTTGGTGTTTACTGTTTAGCAAAGTACTAAAGTAAGGCAAATGAGTAAGCGCAGTCATTACTAACTAAATGCTACAAATCTGTACATCCCAATTCATGTTTGTATTAGGATCAAAAAGTAGATGTTGTATTTTTATTAGCATCCTGGAGCGCTGTGAAATAAAAGTTATAGATAATTCTTCAAGAAGATGCTACCTTCAATTGATTCATCATCCCAGCACTAACAAAGGTGGAAATATTCATCATTTAGTAGATTGAGTGTTCAATCAACAATTATGCACAGAAGAGGGAAAATATATTAGAAGTAAAAGTCTTAGGTTTCTCCATATCTTGTGAGTGTTTAGCTTCTTGTGGTTTGGACTCATCTATGTTCATTGCGCCATTACCATCTGTCAGATTCACAACATCAAACAACATGATACCAGAGACATTGTACACACACAGAGCACAAAAATCCTAGGCCACCGAGTTCCAAGAGAAACCCTAGAGATCTGAGCAGCTCAATTTCCATCTATTATTTATTAATCTATTAATATTACTAATTCTGCTATCATTTTGCTGACGTGGCGCAACCACGATTAAAGTTGAATTTTTTTATTCAAATCGTCTTTTTCTATTGGTCAATGTTATAATGCAATATCATTCCGTTATTAAATTTGTGTGTTAATTATTTTGTTTCCATAATTGTTCATTAAATTGATATATCATTCCCCCTACAAGATTTGCTAATATGTGTTTCCATATATATTAATTTACTCTATACCTATTGTGGTGCTTTAATTGATTTTATTTCCATCTTTGTTCATTCAATTGATTTGATTTTATGTCGGTCAACTTTAATTGATTTTGTTTCCATTTTCCCCCCTCAAATATATCGTTATATATATTATATATACTCTGTTCGTTTCTATTGTGGCAATACCGGTACCGTAAGCTACACCTTAAGTTTTTTTAATTAATTTACATCATGCTTATTGATGTATTTTCTTATATATATGACATATCTATTAACTATTAATTTCAGTTTGAGAAACAAATTACCTTGAAAATATGGTTGGCCATAACTATAATCTAAGCGATCTAAATATAATTCGTTTATGCTTTGAACTATTGTAAACCTTATTGATTGTCGGCCTTCATTCGTATGAAAATCCTTTACTTTTCCAATATTTCTCACTATAGAGTATCATTTAATTTTCTCAAAATAAATATGATATAATTTGAATATCATACATTTACATATGCATTTGTTATTACATTGTATATGACATATCTATTAAATATTAATTTGTATATACTACTTCTTTACATATGCGTGCATTTGTTATTCACCTGTCACCGTAGATTAATTAAATATTACTCTATTAAATCTTCGAGTTCATTATTTCGTTTGCCCGAATTTAAGGGAATAGTATGATGCCCTTTTCTTCACCCATCATATAAGTGACACTTATTATTATTTAATATTATTTTATCGTCGACACTTCTTCTACACAATCTATTTTATCAGTCCTTTAATGTATTGATACAATGTCCAATGTAATATATTATTACTATATATGATACTTCTTCTATCCATTTTTAATTTATAAGTTATCTCATAATTATAATGCTCTAATTATATATGTTTCCTTTTGTGATTTATTTTTCAGGTACATTTTGCTATTTTGCTTAAATAAATGACGTGCATGGAGGCATATCTTAATCCATCGTTTCATCGACTATACTATATAATTATATATGTTTTATTTTCGTCAGTGGGTTATGCGGTACATGCACTTTTATCTGTTTAACAAACATATAATTAGAGCATAATCGATTATTAATCATTTGATAATATTATTGTGTTTTATTACTTTATAACTATGAGTACAACTTATTTTTTAGATTGTTGTCACATCAGTACCGAATATAATAATTGCATTATTCATAATTTTACAACATCCCGTGCCTTAAAGGCAAGGGTATTACACTAGTTAAACCCTAAATCGAATCTGAAAAACAATTTTATTAAGATCTAATTAATCAAAACTAGTTAACATAAACACTAGATCAAAAATATTGAACATTGAAAGGGGAAATTTTTATCGGAGATTGAGAACAATTTTCAGGGAGGCATTGATGGAGGCGGTGTGAGAGAGGTGATGACTGGTGAGCGAAGAAGAGCGACGATCGAAGAGCTGGAGACGTCCCTCACCAGTCGAATTGAGGGAAGAGCGGAGACGATGGAGAATGGAAATCGAAGAAGAGAAGTCGACGGGGATAGGAGACAGAAGACAACCTAGAGTTCGAAAGGGTTAGTGCTGGACAAATTATAGGACTGTCATGGCTTCCATGGAGAGAGTTGAACAGGAACCATCGGTCGGGGATGATGAGCAGGAATCGGGACTGTGTTAGGAGGAAGAAGGCTTTAATTTTATTTTGATTCAATTTTTTTTGCTGGGGATATAGAGGTTGTGTAGTGATGTCCATGTTTTATATTAACTTTTATATCGATTTCTGTATACATTTCATGCATTTGGGTTAGAATAGTACAGAATCTATGTAGTTTATGCTTATTTGCCAAATTATGGAGTCTACACTAGTTTCTGTTTAATTTCGCAGAAATCGGACGCACTTTGGAGCTTAAAGGAAACTCATGGAGAAGCTAAGGATGGTGCAGCTGCAGAAAACGCCATTTTTCACCATTCATCATTCTGAATCAAGCTTTGATGTCTTCATGAAAGTTGTAGCCCTCGAAAAGAGCTTTCCAATGCCTGCTCATATGCGTCAATGTAACGGCCCAGAATTATGATTTCCAGTTTACATTTCAAGATATGAAACCCCATGTTCGGATCTTGCAATCTAGGTACAGGTCGTGGTTTCAAACTCATTTTTAAGGTCAGTAATAAAGAGGGATTTCGAACCCTAAAAGTATCGTAGGGTCGTTGGGTACCCTTAACCTATCCTAGGGACTATGTCACGAAAATCAATTCAAACGGAAGTAAGGTGGAAACAAAATTAAGATACAAGGTGCCACAACAGAGTCGGGTCAAAACCAAATCATAAGTGGGTGATTACCAATTATAACGAGTTAGAGAATTAGCCAGGTTCTTCGATTCGCAAAAAGGGAACCCCGTCATATAGACATCGAGAACTCAAAATCTGCAAAAAAATACCTTTAAAAAAAGAATGGGGAAAGGAGTCAGATCGAGCCACTCATGCAGGACCGGCAGTCCTCGCTGAGGCCACATAGTATGTGCTATACCTAATAAAGATGCTCTAATGCAGTACGAAAGTCAAACACACTAGCATGCTTCTAGTTACAATAATGTGTAAAAATAATGTAAAGGGCCCAAGACAATTAAAAGGATGGCATATCCCTCTCCTACCTCTGCACCCCTTTCCGTTAGTGCAGAGACTGGCCAGTTCGGGCTATAGCATAGCAATTTCCTCGTGGTGGTGCACAAACCACGGCATCATCATATCATATCATCTCATCGATTGCCCGATGCTCAGTTCAATGCAATCCTAGCATGATACTACATGGCATGCTTTTATGCATATGCAACCCCTAACATAAAATACAACAACAGGTATGAATGTCCAACCTGAGTAAGCCCCCTAGGGAACTTACCTGAAGATGCAGAACAGCAGGATAATACAAGAAAGGGCCCAAATGCAAGTCCAAAGCAATCCAAAAGCAATACACACCTATCATCAAGCCATTTCCATAAGCCACCGGACCAACATTCATACACACGAAACCCAAGTTCTCAACATACTTAAAACCAACCGATAGTGAAACCGTTTTCCAAAACCTTTCCGATATGATCACCATCAACCAAAATCATTATTCGAATTTTCTTCTCAAAACCAACATCATCAAGCCAAGTCAAAATCCCGACATTGGAAATGACACTTTTAACATAACTTCAAGCTCAAGATCAAATAGTTCAAGTTCCGTTGAATCCCTTCTTTAATATTGAATATTAAAATTATATTTCAAAACTCATTTCCCAAAGCTTTCCAAACTCTTAAATCTCAAGTTAAGTCAACTCATTTTCAAACAACTTCTCAAATCCTATTTGGCCAAAAATCCATTTCTAAAACATTACATCTTTACTTCACTTGCAAATTTATACTGTTAAATTATTCCGGCATGTTCTTATTTTAAAGTCATTATATAAATAAACTTCAACATTTAATCACCAAAATAATCCTATTTTCACAAACCATATTTAATCATCACAAAATACTCATCTCAATTAATAACACTTTTAAATAATTCCATAATGTAAAACAAATTTCAGAAATCAAGCAATATACTTTTATAAGTCTGAAATAATATAACAGCAATAATAACATACCTAACATTAGAATAATATAAAGTCATAACATAGCATAAAACAAATTAAATCAATTTATAGGCCAGATCCAATGTAATCCCAATACCCAGCCCGGAAAATTTAACCAAAAAGAAATAGGCCCAACCCCATGGAATTAATCCAGATCTGAGCCCAACCCGAAAATAAAACCCTTTCAACCAGAATCCGGATCCATAAAAAAGAAAGGAAGGACCTCTCTCCCAAAGCCTGAAAGGAAACCCGGATGGAATGAAATAACCCGGCCCACGACCCGGAAGTTTTAGGCCCAACAAAAGAGTGAAAGGGAGAGCCATCTCCTCCCCAAATCAGAAGAACAAAGCCACGGTCACAGACGACGGAAAACGGGGGAAGAAGAAGAGGAACTCCAGGCCTCCGACGGCGATTCCTCCCCGACCCCAAGCTTACTCAAATTGACCGATATCCAATTCCGACCCCAACCCCAAGCATAGAGAACAAAGCGCGGGTAAGGAGAGGGAGAGAAAAGAGATTACCGAGAACGCACAATTCTGACTCCGAGGTGCTCCGAGGGCGACTCCGGTTGAGATTGACAAGAAAGGAGGGTCGATTGAGTCCTAGAAGAAGTTAGGGATGAGCAAAACCAGATTTTGACGAGATTCAAACCTAAATCGAGTAAGAAACTTGAAAATCGACATTGGAGATGGAACAAGGGCGGTGAGGTGCGACGCGACTTCGAGGGCTGGTGCTTGGCTTCTGTGTTTGCTCAGCGAGACAAGAAGAGGAGGGTGGAGGTGGTCGACTTCTTCTTCAAGGTACCCGAGGAGGGGGATGCTGCAGTGCAGCTTTTCCGACGACGACGGCGGCTAGTAAGACTGCTGGCGCTTAGTTGCAGGGCTGATTAACGACGACAAGGCCGTGGTGGCTCAACAGTGGTGGTGGTGGTGGACAGAACAAGGTGGAGAGTGGTGAGCTGGTGGCCGGCAACAACAGGAGCAACAATGGTGGTCTTTGTGGATAAAAGAAAAGAGAGTGAGAGAGAGAAGATGAGAGTTGATAGGGTTTGTGGTGCTTAGGTTCCAATTAAAAGAAGAGAAAAAGAGTCCTGGACAGGGCTTCTTCTGGAAAAACAAGGGGGAGAGAGAGAGG
Source organism: Persicaria maculosa (assembly GCA_963922045.1). NCBI lineage: Eukaryota > Viridiplantae > Streptophyta > Magnoliopsida > Caryophyllales > Polygonaceae > Persicaria > Persicaria maculosa. Next base: position 57,441,098 of record OY998262.1, read on the forward strand.
CTGCAGATTGGCGTGGGAGGTGCAGTCAAGAAGACAAGGAGGAGAGGATTTGGTTGTTTGTATAGTATAGGGAGAGGATCAAAATGAATTAAAGTGGTCAAAAGCAAATTTCAAATACCCAAATAAAATATCTCGAAACCCGCTCTCTCGACCTTATCCGACCCAATTCAAAATGGATTTCAAATTTTAAAATAAGAATGAAATAATGGAATTCGAACATTATTTTCCAATTTTCGGTATATAAAAGCAGAGTATAACATATTTTAAATTTCCAATTAAATAATGCCGGAACTCGTTTTGAAATATTTAGAATAAAATCAATAGCTCAAGGACGGAAATTCCAAACCTCCCAAATCTTAGAAATCGGAATGATTATAAATCACTATTTTAATAATTTAATATTCTAAAATTTCCCGGTCTTTACAGTCAATCCGACGAACGAGGACTCGACAAAGTGCGTTTAAAGAATAGAGCAGAATGCTGAGAGCTAACACGTTTACTCGACGTCGACCAAACTGGTTGAAGTCGGCCAAACCAAGAATTCTGCCCGAGCTCAACGAGGAGAGGAGAACTCGAGAATTGCGAAGACTACCCGAGATCGGCGAGAGTTAAATCGACGTCGACCAAACTGGTCGAAGTCGACCAAAACCGAATCTGGGCCGCGAGTCCGTTTGGCCAATCCGAGTACGAGTTGAAGACTTGGGCATGAAGGAAGACCGATTTCATCTTATTTTATCAAGATCTATCTATGGAGAGAAGGATTTATCAACCACAAGAAGATATTTAGATATTTTAGTTATTTTCCTTTTTAGATAAATGTTCCTTTTATTAAAGTTTTATCTTTAGATATTAGATAGATATTTCCTTCCTTGATTAGCAAGGATTGGAAGCCTATAAATAAAGCCCATGGGGCTAGTTTTTATTCACTCAATTCAATCTTAGGAAGAGAAGTATTAGCAAGTAGAGAGAGAGAGAGAGAGAGAGAGAGAGAGTGGAGGCCGAGAGAAGTTAAGGAGCGAGAGCAAGTGGGCTTTGACAGGAGGAAACTGTCGTTGTTCCTATCAAAGTATAACTCAAACCTACAAACTAGTATAGTAAGCAAGTAAGAGGTCGATCCCACAGAGAATCAAGTATTCCTAAGCAATGTATATTTACCAATTAGTAGAAAAGAGGGGTTTTGGTGATTGAAGATGAGAAAAGAAAATATAAACAAGTTAGTAGAGATAACAATTGAGAAAATAGTTTCATCTACAAATATCCAATTTAGTTTGACTAGTTGATCCTCGACTCTTCTTCAAGTTCTCTTTTCATCCTATTATTGTTCCTGTCCTGATCTTGTGTAAATTACTAGTCCTACGAGTCCTAGTAACCCTTACTAATTAGATAACCCTAACACAGTCAAGATTTAACCTAATAGTAGCATTAAGATTAAGGATTAACCAGGATACATGCAACACCAAGCTACGAGTCAGCATTTAACATGTAATTGATTCTCTACACACCAGTTTAGTCCTACGAGTCCTAAAAAGGCATGATTGCTACTATGGATTAAGGTTCGCTACGAGGAATCTACAAAATCCTAGCAATAATCTCAACTAGTTGTACGGACTAGAAGAAATCAACAATATTCGCAAAACAATCAATACGAATCAATAGGAATAGAACAAGAATAGAAATCTCACAACTTTATCAAACCAAAGCTTCAATCCATAGACGAAACGGAAGAGTTTAGCACTCCATGGCCATGGAGGCTCTCCTCTAGGGTTCTCTCAATTGATAATCTCTAAGTGCATAAACTAATGGAATTAGATGATGAGTTAGATGTCTAAGAAAATAACCCTAATAGTCCTTAAATAGCCTCAAAAGAGTCGGCCAAATAATAATTATAAAAAACCTAATTCAAGAGATAAAAAGTCCATTGATAGATTCGGCGTTTCTGCAGAGGCCGCGGGGCAGCCAACCCAGGCCGCGGGGCGGCCAGGCGATTGCGAAATCCTTCGTCAGAGCTTCGGGCCGCGGGGCGGCTTTTACTGTTCACAGCGATTCTTCCTCTTCGAATTTGGTCCCGATGTCAACACAAAAGTTGTAGATCTCGGAAAGAGCTTTCCAACGGATGGTCATAATAGTCAATCGGACAACCGAGGCCTCCAGAAAGTGCGAAACAAGTTCAGCATGTCTGGCGACAACTTCTGATGACTTGTTCTTCACTTAGGCTCTCTAACTTCGATTCCGCTCCCGGGCTCTTCACTTTTCCTTTTCCTCTTCACTCTTCCTTCATCCATGAGCTTCCTCATTCCTTGTCGGATCCACATATAACTGAAATAATCCATAAAAGCTTGTAGATTCCGACTCCACCAACAACACAAGTATAAATGTAAATCTAGCTTAAACTATACGTTATGCGCATCTAAATCATGTTAAATGCATCCTAATATGCCTATCTAAATGTGTGCTATCAATTTTTCCCACACTTAAGCCTTTGCTTGTCCTCAAGCAATTAAAACCAAAATCCAATCAACACCCCACAGACAAGCAATCCATGTAATAACTTTGGTAAAATACTTAAAGCTCAAAGTAGGGAAACGAATATTGACAATTAATGTCATAACATGTATAGGTGCAATCCAAGGAATAAAGCAAGCATATTCATTCAACCTCACTAGGAAAATGTGTTTTCACTCTCGCTTATGTGTTTAGGTTTAAACATTCACGCTCAAACTCAATCTTTGAAAACTTAGCTACGACAAAATTGCGTCAGTGGTCTAAATCTCCACCGCTAGTGACTTCACATGCAACCAAAATCATGAGGTCTTTGTATGGGTTGTAATGGGGTCATGGTAGGAACATAGGGTATGGAAAATATTTAGGCTATGTGGTGCTAAAAATCCGGGAAAAAGGGTTAGTAAACAACCAGAAAAACACCAAACACCAAAACACTTCGTATGCCATTCCAATAACATGTACTCCTTCACAATACAAATTCGCACACAATTTTCAAATATCCACACAAACTCATTCATTTTTTTTCTTTTTGTTATGATTTTTTTTTCTTTTTTTTTTCTTGACTTTTACCCCTAAGTGAATTTTATCCTCCTTAGGTCCCAAGTAATAAGCACATAAAAATCATCTCTATGAAGTACAAATGAATCACCCAATACAATTCTTTAACTCAAAGCAACTCCATCAATACATCAAGATATTCATCAACTCTTCTCCTAATTCCCGGATGGGTCAGGCTAATAATTGGCTAGGAAGATTTTGTGGAGCTAACGAAATAGGCTTATAAGGCTCAAATTGGCTTCAAGCAAAGGATAATGTATACGGGTGGGTAGAGTATAATATGGCTAAAAGAAAATCATGCCTCAATCACTTTAAGGTTACATGCAGAAATCATATAAATGCAGCCTCAATAAAGATATCTAAACGCAATTTAAAGAGGAAGTAATCAAGGAGAGTATTCACACACAAAGAAACTAGAGGACATATATGTGTAGTCCCAATTAGGCCAAAATAACTCACAAGGTCAAATTGTTAGAACTTCAATACCACTTAAATTCCAAAGACTATACACGCTCAATTATCTCATCAATCATGTTCCCAAAAAGTCTATAAAAAAACAATTCAAAGCTTCAAACACTTCAAGCAAGTCATAGGGCACATGATAAGATAAATATAGAGGACAGGTAGTATAGATGGGAAAATAAGACCTAAAGTGTATGAAATGCATGATATTTTTCGATTTTTTTAGCAAATGCAATATATGAGTAAAAATAAATATGAAAACAAAATAAACATGATATGCAAAATATATCTATATGCAATGCAATCCCTCCCCCACACTTAAATCTTTCATTGTCCTCAATGAAAACTAAAGACAACAATATATAAAAATATGAAGGAAAGAAAGAAAACTGACATGCTAATTACATTGGTGGTGGGTCAGGAGGGAGGTGAGGAAAGGAAACCTGTCTGTCCCGTCAGAGGCCGCGGGGCGGCCGGAGACAAGACCTGGCCGCGGGGCGGCCCGTACAAGCCGCGGGGCGGCCTTTTCCCTTTTCATCTTTCAACCTGCAGTGTTAGTGCCCCACGAAAAATGCCCAAACCAAACTAATTCAATGAAATTTAAGAAAAAGAAATCTAAAACTACTTACCTTGGGTTGCCTCCCAAGCAGCGCCTTTGTTTTATGTCATCGGCATGACTTATTCTCAATCTTAATTCCTTACCTATCAGACATCGTCAAGGCCCTCAACAACCTATCATAATCCTGTGCACACATCTTAAACAGGACATCATACCCCAATAATAAATTGAAACTATATAATATAACACTTAAATACCTTTTCAATTTATCAAAGAGTTGAGCATGACTCTCTGATGGAGGAATATAATACCACCAGTTCAGTTCCACTGGTGGTTTCTCAAAATAGCAATTAAAAGGATCAACATAATCACTATTACCTTCCAAATTGCAAAAGTTTATCTTTATTACCTCTTGAGCCTCAGCAGGTGACTCTAGACATGGTTCATCAACGGGGGGGGGGGGGGGGGGGGGGGGGGCTGAGAATGAATGCATCAGATGGAGTAGGAGACACAACACATGAAACCTCATGCGTCGACTCATGAGATTCAATGTCAGGAAGCACTAGACCCTCTTCTCCATCGTCAAAGAAACTATCGTTGTCTACGAACAATTCCTCCTCCTTATGAAACCAACTAGGATGGAATGAATTAAGAACAATGACTTCGACAGGATCTTCCATTCTTGCATCCTTCAATGTCTCAAGGGATGGTGGAATGGTTTTGCTTTCTTTATCAACTTGAGGGGCAGCCATCCGATCTGCTATTATCTCGCTCGATGTTTGAATAAGTTGGCTCAATTGTTCCCCCAAGTTTTTGATCCTCTCACCATTCTCCTGTATCGCTTGACCATTCTCCTGTATCGCTTGAGTAAGGGCTTGGATTTCATCATCCGGATATATGACAGAGTCCTCCATTGGTGGAGATATCGAAGTGAAAGATTCTTCCTGTGCAACATGGTAACCCATGTAACAAAAAAAATCCCACATCCCCGACAAACCTAACCGTGCTAGGCCTCCATTACTCATGTGCTCAGCAAGCGTCCGTGTCTCAGCAGTCATCCCGTCAATTATGCAAACAATCATATCTCGGATGCTGTCTTGATAACCCCGTGAATCCCGAATGTCAACATATCTCTGCAATCTGGTAAGATATTGGTGAAAGTTTTCACCTTCAAACTGCAATAACCTCAACAACTAAAAAGTTAGTAGCAAGGGTGTTATGAACCGTAAGATAGGTTCACAACAAATTAGATATATACAAAATTGATAAACACACAAAACAAAGAAATAAACTTTCATTCCCCGGCAACGGCGCCAAAATTTGACAGGAGGAAACTGTCGTTGTTCCTATCAAAGTATAACTCAAACCTACAAACTAGTGTAGTAAGCAAGTAAGAGGTCGATCCCACAGAGAATCAAGTATTCCTAAGCAATGTATATTTACCAATTAGTAGAAAAGAGGGGTTTTGGTGATTGAAGATGAGAAAAGAAAATATAAACAAGTTAGTAGAGATAACAATTGAGAAAATAGTTTCATCTACAAATATCCAATTTAGTTTGACTAGTTGATCCTCGACTCTTCTTCAAGTTCTCTTTTCATCCTATTATTGTTCCTGTCCTGATCTTGTGTAAATTACTAGTCCTACGAGTCCTAGTAACCCTTACTAATTAAATAACCCTAACACAGTCAAGATTTAACCTAATAGTAGCATTAAGATTAAGGATTAACCAGGATACATGCAACACCAAGCTACGAGTCAGCATTTAACATGTAATTGATTCTCTACACACCAGTTTAGTCCTACGAGTCCTAAAAAGGCATGATTGCTACTATGGATTAAGGTTCGCTACGAGGAATCTACAAAATCCTAGCAATAATCTCAACTAGTTGTACGGACTAGAAGAAATCAACAATATTCGCAAAACAATCAATACGAATCAATAGGAATAGAACAAGAATAGAAATCTCACAACTTTATCAAACCAAAGCTTCAATCCATAGACGAAACGGAAGAATTTAGCACTCCATGGCCATGGAGGCTCTCCTCTAGGGTTCTCTCAATTGATAATCTCTAAGTGCATAAACTAATGGAATTAGATGATGAGTTAGATGTCTAAGAAAATAACCCTAATAGTCCTTAAATAGCCTCAAAAGAGTCGGCCAAATAATAATTATAAAAAACCTAATTCAAGAGATAAAAAGTCCATTAACGGATTCGGCGTTTCTGCAGAGGCCACGGGGCAGCCAACCCAGGCCGCGGGGCGGCCAGGCGATTGCGAAATCCTTCGTCAAAGCTTCGGGCCGCGGGGCGGCTAGCTTGGCCCCGATGTCACAGCGATTTTTTCTCTTCGAATTTGGTCCCGATGTCAACACGAAAGTTGTAGATCTCGGAAAGAGCTTTCCAACGCATGGTCATAATAGTCAATCGGACAACCGAGGCCTCCAGAAAGTGCGAAACAAGTTCAGCATGTCTGGCAACAACTTCTGATGACTTGTTCTTCACTTAGGCTCTCTAACTTCGATTCCGCTCCCGGGCTCTTCACTTTTCCTTTTCCTCTTCACTCTTCCTTCATCCATGAGCTTCCTCATTCCTTGTCGGATCCACATATACCTGAAATAATCCATAAAAGCTTGTAGATTCCGACTCCACCAACAACACAAGTATAAATGTAAATCTAGCTTAAACTATACGTTATGCGCATCTAAATCATGTTAAATGCATCCTAATATGCCTATCTAAATGTGTGCTATCAGGCTTCAATCGGTTGTAAAGCTCTGTTTGGTTTATTAATGCAAGTTTATTTTCCATCAACGATGTCTGCGATTGCGATGAAGAGCGAGTAGTCCACCCACTTCTAGGGTTGGGGCGAGCCCAACGATACCCATGCGCGTTTGAGGTAAAGATCCGACCTTTATCATGTTTTGAGCATCTACTACCTTCTATGTGTTTATTACCTATTTAATAGAGATCCATGCTAACAACTTGGATTATAAACATAAAATCGGTAGATACAATTAGGGTTTCTTGAAAGAGTTGTCTAATTGTTGGAAAAAGCGAAAGCTTGATCCTTCGATGCGATTTGCATGATTATCGTTATTTATCTTGCCTTATGCATTTTTTGTTATCGTTGTTGCAAACCCCGATTTTGGACGTTTTCTTTCACATAGTTTATTTCGAATCCGATTGTTCTTTATTTTATTTTACTGTTATTGCTCGATTTCGACCACCCCTTGCTCGACGTTGACTACTGATTCTCGATTAAGCAAAGATCGTCGTCGCTTCTGTCTCTGTAACCAACTCGATTTCGACCAGATTCCTCGACTACGACCAAAACAACTCGACATCGAGGAGTCTTCTCGAGATCGACCAAAAATAGTAGCTTCTGCTTGATCGGATTCGACTTGCCTGTCCCCTGTCGACTAACCTTAGTCGAGGTCGAGCACCCTGAAGTCGATTTCTACTCGTGAGATTCTTCCACTGCCTAGGATCCCCTGAGCAGGTTCCTCGAGGATCGAACCTGACTTTCTGCTGCTATATCGGGAGGGAGTCTTGAACATTATTTGCTGGGAACTAAATCGGTTTGCTTTACTTTACTTATATTTTATTTGCAATCTCGATTTCCTCCTACAACAAATTGGCGTCGTTGCCGGGGAAGCAATCATTCGCACCTTAGGTAGTTAGATCTCACGTTTGCCTTTATGTTTTGATTTAGCAGTGTATGCGCCGTTCTGGTCAACAGCCTGAGTTTAACTCCTTAGACGATCCGGAACGCCTTATACACGTCCACGCTAAATTGAAAAGAGCAATGGCGGCCGCAGAAACACAAGCCGAGTTGATTGAGAGGCTTAGGGCGGAAATAGAAGCCAACAATGTTGTTCTCGCCGCTAAGAGAGCACGCACTGAGCAGGAAGCTGAGCGAAGGAGGCAAGCAGAGGCTGAGCTTGCCCAATTCCCTACCACTGCAGAGGATTACATGCACCCGACTCTTGTCGTGCCTGAATCGGCCATTCTAATCCCTGAAAACAATTTTGAAATTCGCACTGCTTTCCTGATTGAGATTAAAAATAATGCCTTTTATGGAAGGTTTAAATGAATGTCCTCTTGAACATATTACCAATTTTTCTGACATGTGCCATACTCTTGCTGAAGGTACTACTCTGGAATATGTCAAGATGAAAGCTTTTCGGTGGTCTCTTGTCGGTCCAGCATTGAAGTGGCTTGAAGGACTGACTTCACGATCCCTCTCGACATGGGCTGAAGTAAGTGAAGCATTTCTGAATAAATTCTTTCCTCCCGCCAAGACAGCGATCCTCCGCCATAAAATTACAGCTTTGAAGTAGAAGCCTGGGGAGCCGCTAGCAAAAGCATGGGAACGATACAAGGATCTACTGCGATCCTGCCCTACACATGGGCAGCCACCCTATGTCATTCAGGAGATCTTCTTCAATTCTCTTGATCTGGCCGCTAAGGATAGGATCAACCAGTATACTCATTATGAGCCTCCTAAGGAGATTGATCCAGATGTCAAAGAGCAGTACTACAAGGATCAAAATCGCAAGCTTCTCAAGCAAGTCAAGTTTCTCTCAGTCAACCAACCTTGCATTGAATGTGGCTCACAACGGCACACCACTACAGAGTGCCCACATACAGAGCAAGTCAGGATGGCAGAAACTCACGAGCAAGTAGCTTACGCAGGGGGTCCTAATCGCTATATGGAGGACCAAAGGTTCTATCAACCAAAACGGAACCAAGGTGCCCCTAAGAACCCCCCACCATACCGAGCTCTAGGACATCCGGAAAGGGACCAGTGGAAGGATGATCTACAACTCATCCTTGACGAGATGCGCCGGAATCAAGGCACCATCAACAATCAGCTCCAAAACATCAATACAAGATTTGGAGAGCTGTACATCTGGAAGAGGAACATCGAGACTCAGATGGGTCAATTCGCGGCACAAATTCCACGACCGATCGGGCAACTCCCAGGGCAGACAAAACCAAATCCCAAGGGGAAGATCAGACATGTAGCTGCTATGAAGCTAAGGAGTGGGCATCAACTACGCGAGCCAGAGAACGGAGAAGAAAAGGGCAAAACTGCACTCGATATAGACCAACAGCAACTCGATGTCGACCAAATGTTGGTCGATGTCGACCAAAATCACCTCGATATCAAGCACCAGCTAGGCCAAGATTCTTCTGCACAGCACTCCAACTCGAAGTCAATTCCTTTAGTCGATGTCGAGGAAGATCAAGTCTACGTCGAGAAGAATCAAGTCGAAGTTGAGGACGCTGCAGCACCTCCGACATCTGTTCTAGCTCCGAAACAAAAAAAGACGTTGTCTTTCCCTTCCAAAGCGCTAAAAGATCCCACTGCAGGTAGGTTTAAACGATTTGTTAAGATGCATCAAGAACTTAATGTTTCAATTCCTTTTACAGAAGCTCTTCAAGAGATGCCTGCATATGTCAAGTTCATCAAGGAAGTCCTTAGCAACAAGCGATCTATCTCAGAAATCGCCGGCGAATGCAAAAGGATGGACTTTCCTGAGAAGAGACCTGACCCTGGTAAGTTCTCTATTACTATGGGATTTGGACAATATAAATATGAGTCCTTATGTGATTTAGGAGCAAGCGTGAGTATCATGCCCTTATCAATCTGGCGAAAGGTAAAGATAGGGTCCATAGAGCTTGTGGATGTCAAGCTATACATGGAAAACAATACAGTGGTCAACCCTACAGGTATGGTCAAGAATGTCCCTGTCCAGGTTGGTAAGTTCTATGTCCCCACTGATTTCCTTATTATAGATTGTGCTGAAGATCCTACTAGCCCTATCATTCTTGGTAGACCATTCCTAGCTACTGCAGATGCTAGAATCAGTGTAAAGCAGCGATTGCTCACCTTCACAATAGGCGACGAGGTCTTAGATTTCTCTTTTGGCCCTACAAAGGAGGAAATTTCATGGCTGGAGGTGAAGAGCATCAGCAACCACGGGATCAAGCAAACAATGGAGGAAAACACTAGGAAGTTGCTCGACATCGACCAAGATTACTCGATGTCGACCACCGTACTCGACTTCGACCAAACTTACTCGAGGTCGACTTCCTCTGCTGAGCACCCGACTTGCCAAGAGCCTAAGTATGGGGTCCATGTACTCGACGTCGACCAACCCTAAGCCCGAAGATTTCTGTTTTGGGCACGAAAAGGTAAGTCCAGGTATGATTTCAACCCCTCCTCTGTCCATTAATAAATTTAATAGAAATTTAAGGGGAGGTATGGCCCCGTGGCGAGGTAATCTGAGAAGGATAAAAGCTGGAAAGAAGAAGAAGGAAGGAAAGGGATACTATGCAAGCGATCACCTATCAGCTGAGCTTGCATACTACAATCAGGACCTAGATGATCCAGGAGAAGGGCCAAGCACAAGGGGGGCCCACATTGATGGTCCTTGAGCACAAGCGGAGAAGTCGGCCTAGCCACTCTAAAATCTAGAGCATGTACATAAAACTTTTGAATTTTGGGACTTTGAAACTTTTGGTTTTGTTTTGTTTTTTGTTTTTGGTTTTGATTACTTCATGTGGAAAGTCTTGTCTTCGTGTGAAATCTAACATTTTTAGGTCGAGAAGCATGAAAGGATCGCAAAGAGTGGAAAAAAAAATGTCCCTGACAGTCAGTCGAAATCGACTAGGCCAGTCGAGATCGACCAAGAGGAGCAGCCCAGAACTACTCGACATCGAGTAGGCTTCCTCGACGTCGACTAACATAGTTTCCTCAACAGCTCCTGTTTTGCCTACTCGACGCGTTATTCGGTGAGTTCCTTCCTTTATCCTTGTTTTACATTTATTTTTAGAGTGAGGACACTGTATATTTTACGTATGGGGTGGGGGGTAAGAGCTCATTATCATGTTTTATTCTTGTTTCTGTTTTTACATGGTGAATTTTGGGTGAATTTTTAATTTTTGTGCATAATTGTTAAACCCAAAGTTTAAGAGACATCTCTCAATGCTTGTAAATTGTTCAAAGAAAACTGTCATGGAAGTTATATTGAACTCGACGATGCAAAATTGGATTCATTAGAGATATAGCATGAAATTACCTAGTAAAGGGAAAAATTTGATGTTGAAAACCATGAAAGTAGGTAAAATTTGATGTTGCTTTTGACATGTTCATGATAAGAGGATGGAGGACTTTATATTTTCCATATAATGCTCATATGTTTATATTTCTTAGCCATACCTATGCTTGTGCATCACGAAAGCCTTATTTGCCTATATATCATTATTGCTCCACTTATGCCTTATATTTCCCATGTTTACCTTATACCCTATCCGGGGATTATAATGGAAGTCATTTTATGGAGATATTATATGGATTGTTGTATTTTTATGTCATTATTGGAGTTTGGTAGGACATTGTTTGAAATATATGGAAAATTGAATGAGTGAGAAAAAATCTGATCACCTCAGGAGAGAAATATAGATCGACCCTGCTTGCCGAGATAATAGTTCAGTAAGATGGGACACACAGGTGAGAAGTCCAAAGCACTAAGTATCCGGGGCTATTCATGACACCCATGTTTGCGACTCGCGAGAAGGCAGTGCTGAGGTTAGAGAGGATTTGGTTGTTTGTATAGTATAGGGAGAGGATCAAAATGAATTAAAGTGGTCAAAAGAAAATTTCAAATACCCAAATAAAATATCTCTAAACCCGCTCTCTCGACCTTATCCGACCCAATTCAAAATGGATTTCAAATTTTAAAATAAGAATGAAATAATGGAATTCGAACATTATTTTCAAATTTTCGGTATATAAAAGCAGAGTATAACATATTTTAAATTTCCAATTAAATAATGCCGGAACTCGTTTTGAAATATTTAGAATAAAATCAATAGCTCAAGGACGGAAATTCCAAACCTCCCAAATCTTAGAAATCGGAATGATTATAAATCACTATTTTAATAATTTAATATTCTAAAATTTCCCGGTCTTTACAGTCAATCCGACGAACGAGGACTCGGCAAAGTGCGTTTAAAGAATAGAGCAGAATGCTGAGAGCTAACACGTTTACTCGACGTCGACCAAACTGGTTGAAGTCGGCCAAACCAAGAATTCTGCCCGAGCTCGACGAGGAGAGGAGAACTCGAGAATTGCGAAGACTACCCGAGATCGACGAGAGTTAAATCGACGTCGACCAAACTGGTCGAAGTCGACCAAAACAGAATCTGGGCCGCGAGTCCGTTTGGCCAATCCGAGTACGAGTTGAAGACTTGGGCATGAAGGAAGACCGATTTCATCCTATTTTATCAAGATCTATCTATGGAGAGAAGGATTTATCAACCACAAGAAGATATTTATATATTTTAGTTATTTTTCTTTTTAGACAAATGTTTCTTTTATTAAAGTTTTACCTTTAGATATTAGATAGATATTTCCTTCCTTGATTAGCAAGGATTGGAAGCCTATAAATAAAGCCCATGGGGCTAGTTTTTATTCACTCAATTCAATCTTAGGAAGAGAAGTATTAGCAAGTAGAGAGAGAGAGAGAGAGAGAGAGAGAGAGAGAGAGAGAGAGAGAGTGGAGGCCGAGAGAAGTTAAGGAGCGAGAGCAAGTGGGCTTCAATCGGTTGTAAAGCTCTGTTTGGTTTATTAATGCAAGTTTATTTTCCATCAACGATGTCTGCGATTGCGATGAAGAGCGAGTAGTCCACCCACTTCTAGGGTTGGGGTGAGCCCAACGATAGCCATGCGCGTTTGAGGTAAAGATCTGACCTATATCATGTTTTGAGCATCTACTACCTTTTATGTGTTTATTACCTATTTAATAGAGATCCATGCTAACAACTTGGATTATAAACAAAAAATCGGTAGATACAATTAGGGTTTCTTGAAAGAGTTATCTAATTGTTGGAAAAAGCGAAAGCTTGATCCTTCGATGCGATTTGCATGATTATTGTTATTTATCTTGCCTTATGCATTTTTTGTTATCGTAGTTGCAAACCCCGATCTTGGACGTTTTCTTTCACATAGTTTATTTCGAATCCGAAAACCTTTGTTCTTTATTTTATTTTACTGTTATTGCTCGATTTCGACCACCCCTTGGTCGACGTCGACTACTGATTCTCGATCAAGCAAAGATCATCGTCGCTTTTGTCTCTTTAACCAACTCGATTTCGACCAGATTCCTCGACTACGACCAAAACAACTCGACATCGAGGAGTCTTCTCGAGATCGACCAAAAATAGTAGCTTCTGCTTGATCGGATTCGACTTGCCTGGCCCCTGTCGACTAACCTTAGTCGAGGTCGATCACCCTGAAGTCGATTTCTACTCGTGAGATTCTTCCACTGCCTAGGATCCGCTGACCATGTTCCTCGAGGATCGAACCTGGCTTCCTGCTGCTATATCGGGAGGGAGTCTTGAACATTATTTGCTGGGAACTAAATCGGTTTGCTTTACTTTACTTATATTTTATTTGCAATCTCGATTTCCTCCTACAACAAATTGGCGTCGTTGCCGGGGAAGCAATTATTCGCACCTTAGGTAGTTAGATCTCACATTTGCCTTTATGTTTTGATTTAGCAGTTTAGGCGCCGTTCTGGTCAACAGCCTGAGTTTAACGCCTTAGACGATCCGGAACGCCTTATACACGTCCACGCTAAATTGAAAAGAGCAATGGCGGCCGCAGAAACACAAGCCGAGTTGATTGAGAGGCTTAGGGCGGAAATAGAAGTCAACAATGCTGCTCTCGCCGCTAAGAGAGCACGCACTGAGCAGGAAGCTGAGCGAAGGAGGCAAGCAGAGGCTGAGCTTGCCCAATTCCCTACCACTATAGAGGATTACATGCTACCGACTCTTGTCGTGCCTGAATCGGCCATTCTAATCCCTGAAAACAATTTTGAAATACGCACTGCTTTCCTGATTGAGATTAAAAATAATGACTTTTATGGAAGGTTTAAATGAATGTCCTTTTGAACATATTACCAATTTTTCTGACATGTGCCATACTCTTGCTGAAGGTACTACTCTGGAATATGTCAAGATGAAAGCTTTTCGGTGGTCTCTTGCCGGTCCAGCATTGAAGTGGCTTGAAGGACTGACTCCACGATCCCTCTCGACATGGGCTGAAGTAAGTGAAGCATTTCTGAATAAATTCTTTCCTCCCACCAAGACAGCGATCCTCCGCCAGAAAATTACAGCTTTCAAGTAGAAGCCTGGGGAGCCGCTAGCAAAAGCATGGGAACGATACAAGGATCTACTGTGATCCTGCCCTACACATGGGCAGCCACCCTATGTCGTTCAGGAGATCTTCTTCAATTCTCTTGATCTGGCCGCTAAGGATAGGATCAACCAGTATACTCATTATGAGCCTCCTAAGGAGATTGATCCAGATGTCAAAGAGCAGTACTACAAGGATCAAAATCGCAAGCTTCTCAAGCAAGTCAAGTTTCTCTCTGTCAACCAACCCTGCATTGAATGTGGCTCACAACGGCACACCACTACAGAGTGCCCACATACAGAGCAAGTCAGGATGGCAGAAACTCACGAGCAAGTAGCTTACGTAGGGGGTCCTAATCGCTATGTGGAGGACCAAAGGTTCTATCAACCAAAACGGAACCAAGGTTCCCCTAGGAACCCCTCGCCATACCGAGCTCTAGGACATCCGGAAAAGGACCAGCGGAAGGATGATCTACAACTCATCCTTGAAGAGATGCCCCGAAATCAAGGCACCATCAACAATCAGCTCCAAAACATCAATACAAGATTTGGAGAGTTGTACATCTGGAAGAGGAACATCGAGACTCAGATGGGTCAATTCGCGGCACAAATTCCACGACCGACCGGGCAACTCCCAGGGCAGACGAAACCAAATCCCAAGGGGAAGATCAGACATGTAGCTGCTATGAAGCTAAGGAGTGGGCATCAACTACGTGAGCCAGAGAACGGAGAAGAAAAGGGCAAAACTGCACTCGATATAGACCAACAACAACTCGATGTCGACCAAATGTTGGTCGATGTCGACCAAAATCACTTCGATATCGAGCACCAGCTAGGCCAAGATTCTTCTGCACAGCACTCCAACTCGAAGTCAATTCCTTTAGTCAATGTCGAGGAAGATCAAGTCGCCGTCGAGAAGAATCAAGTCGAAGTTGAGGACGCTGCAGCACGTCCGACATCTGTTCTAGCTCCGAAACAAAAAAAGACGTTGCCTTTCCCTTCCAAAGCGCTGAAAGATCCCACTAGGTTTAAACGATTTGTTAAGATGCATCAAGAACTGAATGTTTCAATTCCTTTTACAGAAGCTCGATTTCGACCAGATTCCTCGACTATGACCAAAACAACTCGACATTGAGCAGTCTTCTTGAGATCGACCAAAAACAGTAGCTTCTGCTTGATCGGATTGGACTTGCCTGGCCCCTGTTGACTAACCTTAGTCTAGCTCGAGCACCCTGAAGTCGATTTCTGCCCGTGAGATTCTTCCGCTGCCTAGGATCCGCTAACCAGCTTCCTTGAGGATCGAACCTGACTTCCTGCTGCTACATCGGGAGGGAGTCTTGAACATTATTTGATGGGAACTAAATCGGTTTGCTTTACTTTACATATATTTTATTTGCAATCTCGATTTCCTCCTACAACATGTAGTGTTGTAATGAATTAAAAAAGAAACACAAATTTCTTTAAAATTTCCTAAGTGGTTAGTGTATTTGAGATAGGCGGGATTTACATAAGTCAAATTTCAACCCAGCACGCATAATTTTATTTTTCAAAATGATCTTTTAGCATCGGCCAATAAAATGGAGGGATGTCTGATTTATTTTTAACATTTCAAATTTAACCGCCGATGTTAATAACAAATTTAACATCACAGGTTTTTCTGACTAATGTTAATCAGCCGACGTTAAATGACAGATTTCTAGTAGTGATTTTTCATAAGACCATGGAAATAAGCTGAACATTTATCCCCTTCTAAAATCTATCTCTGACCAGTGAACTTGATTTCCAGCTACTTTGAGTTTGCAGACCTACGCTCGGCATTTTCCATTTGATCAAGAAGCTCCTGAGAGTCCATGTTACATCTAAATGCTCTGAGCACAGTTTGGTAATCTTCTTCTTATTTGGCAGCTCTTGCACTAATATGGGAGTAGTGATTCTAAATTCATCTTGCTTTTACTATATTGTGTTAAAATAGGGACCCATATACTGAAGTAGAGTCTTAAATTTTCACTTCATGTTGAATAACACAAAATCAGATTAGAGATTCAGAGCTTCCAAATTCGATTAGGGAAAAAAATATTGAGGTTTTTTAGCAGCCAAATCTCCAATTTGCATAAAGACAACCAGCAAAAAATTTAGTTCCTGATTATGTATAAGAGAAAGTATGGAGAATCAACACGCATGAACGGAGGAAGAGGGTGGGAGAAGGGAAGAGGCGATGGTGTTTGGAGAAACAACGCACCGGCGGAGGAAGAGAATGTGAACGGTGGGAGAGATCGGAGAGAGATATGGTGAGTACGAGTCGGAGAGGACGTGAATGGTGGGATGAAAAGAGGCATTTTTATTTTATTTTTTTAGGCATTAATCGAATGACATATTTTTTGCCATTGGATTAAAAGTTTCCATCATAAGGGTGTTTCTATGGTAAATGGTGTTCCCCCTATATATATAGGGGAGGGTTCAAGTGAGAAGAAATTGGTCCGGTAAGAAGGAAAGAAGCAATTTGATTGGTCAAAATCAAAACAGCCTCACGCGCTCTCCTTCTTTCTCCAAATTCCACCTCTGTTTCAATTCCGGTAGAAGCAATTTGATGGGCCTCCTCGTGCTCTCTGCTCTAGATCTCACTCTCATCCAGATTCGCACTCTTCTCGATCTCGCTCGGTTCTCAATCTCGCTGCTTCGTTTGCCTCCTCATGGTCGATTTCTTTGGTCTCTCCCTAATCTCGTACCTGGACCGGAACATCTCGGAGAGAGAGGGGGAGAAGCCGTCGGATGGTGGCAGTGGTAGCGGTGGCAGAGGAAGCACCGATTAGCCCAGAAACGATCGGCTCTGCGGTGCCCCGCTCGGATCCAAGTGCGGGCTCCTCAACGGGAGGAACCTGACCACCGTCGTCGTTGTCGATATCGTCGGCGCCGCAGCTTCCATCTTCCTCGGCTTCATGATCTAGTGGGGGTTCTTCAATGGCGGCGGTAGCCGATAAATTATTTGATCATCCAACTTCCTGCCTAAGATCCGATATGAAATTGATCACCTGAATTTTTTTCCCATCGGAAATTCCGTTAGATTTTGGTCAATTTCTAGGTTTTCAGTGGTTGCAAGAGAGAGATAATGAGAATTACAGGTGCACGCTTCAATGACGAATGCTTAGAGAGGTCAATGCAAATATGCCTTTTAGTTTTATTTTCAATTTCATTTTTCATGTAATTAACAAAAACAAGAAAAACTTTAAAATCTAGGTTCAGTGACTTAATAGAGGTTGGTGCAGTGACTAAATAGAGGTTGGTTCGGTGACTAAATATTGGTGATTAAATATAGGTTGGTTCAGTGACTTAATAGAGGTTGGGTCAGTGACTAAATAGATGTTGGTTCGGTGACTAAATAGGTGCTGGTTCAGTGACTAAATAGAGGTTGGTTCAGTGAGTAAATTGGTTGGTTCAGTGACTAAATAGATGTGGGTTCAGTGAGTAAATAGGTTGGTTTAGTGACTTAATAGAGGTTGGTTCGGTGACTAAATAGAGGTTGGTTTGGTGATTAAATAGAGGTTGGTTCAGTGACTTAATAGAGGTTGGTTTAGTGACTAAATAGAAGTTCTTTCGGTGACTAAATAGATGGTTCGGTGACTAAATAGAGGTTGGTTCAGTTACTAAATAGGGGTTGGTTCAGTGAGTAAATAGATGTTGGTTCGGTGACTCAATAGAGGTTGGTTCAGTGACTAAATTTGGGTTGGTTCAGTGAGTAAATAGATGTTGGTTCGGTGACTAAATAGAGGTTGGTTCAGTGACTAAATAGATGTTGGTTCAGTGAGTAAATAGATGAACCACTTCTCAATAGCTTCATGAACCACTTCTTTATATGAAATATATGAAATATGTTAATTATTATAAGAATATAAATTCTAGTGGTTCGTCACATAGAGAGTAGTGGTTCATCAAATAAAGAGTAGTGGTTCATGAACCATTTTATTTTAAATAAAATTAATTAATTAATTAAAAATAAACATTAAAAGAAAATAAAAGAAGAATGAAAATTTTATAATTATTAAATAGTAGTGGTTCATGAAATAAATTCTAGTGGTTCATCAAATAAAGAGTAGTGGTTCATCAACCATTTTATTTTAATATAAATATATATAAATATATTTATTATCATTTTTATTTTAATATTTATTTTGATTTTGATTTTAATATTAATTATTATTTTTTAGGGCGAAATATATATTAATATATTAATTAATGTGTAATTAACATATTTAAGTGAAAACATATTAATTATAATTAAAGTGATGGCTTTAACTCAAAAAGTACTAGTTTTAATTGATGTCTTTAATAACAAAGAAGTATTGGGTGGTGCAATGGTTAAAGAAGTGGGGGTTGTGTAATGCGGCCCAGGTTCGATTCCTGTGCAACGCGGGGAGTGGCGATTTTTTTATGCTGCTACAGCAGCGCGTGTGGTGGACGCGCGGAGAGGGAAGGGTGTGCGAGTGGGCCTCGCATTTCCGAACTGGGCAGGTGCGGGCAGCGATTTTTTTGCCCGGATTTTTTAAATGACGTGGACCAATCAAAACATTTCTTGACGTTTCTTGGACCAATCAAATTGCTTCTTTCCTTCTCACTTTTGAGTTGTGTGTACCCGAACCCATCCCTATATATATATATATATATATATATATATATATATATATATATATATATATATATATATTTATTTGTTACACATGGTTTTCTTTTTCTTTTTTGTTCTAACTACATTTTATTTGTTTGGTGGTGGGTGGGTGGGGAAGATCTCGAACACTTGAAATTAAAGTTGCGTAAAAAACGCATATGCATAAAGATATAGCGTCCGTTAATGCATGCATATATATTGTGCACATAAGCGTGGTCGTTAGTGTTGTTTTTGTTTTCAACAAATGTCATATGTGACAATAAGGTTTGTAAACTGGTGCTAGTATTTATGTCTGCTAGCCTCTTTTGTTAGTAATATAAGTGATTATATATCTAATTATAATAAAGAGTACTAATTTTTTTGTGTTTATTAATTACCTTTTCCCTCTCTCTTCTACGATTATTTTCCTTTTCATTTACATCTCATGTTAAGACACTGCTGAGATGCGGTGCTTCCCTTTCGTGGTGCTTTGCTTCGTTCTTCGTCGACGTCCTCAACATTACGGTTTTAGTCTGCGTAGTTTCTTTCAGTTATGAATGCATGTTACGTGTTGATTGCTCCTTTTTTATTTCCTGTATTTTTGGTTCTTTGTTGTATGTTCGACGGTTCATTCATCTGCCGACCATTTTATTTATTTTATTATATCATTATTTCTCACAATTATTTTAATTAAAAATGTTACATTTAAATTTTATATTTAACAATTTCTTTCAATGTTGTTTTAAAAGTAATTCTTCTTTATTTTTTATCTATATTTTTTTTATTCTGTCAACTATTTAAATAAAAAAAATATCATAAATAATTAACAAATATAGTGTTTTTTTCAACATTTGTTTTTAAAAAAAATCTTCTTATTTGGTATAGAAAAAAAATCACGAATTTTTTTAACACCACTAGCCGAAATCTTGACTCCACACCACGTTTGATGTGTCTGGATGTATTGACCAGCTTTTTCATACGGCCGTCTTTTTATACTAGACTTGAATTTGGTATCATATATTCGACTTGGGATAATTCATTATTTCATATTGATTCCAACAAAATCAGTCTTTGCAATTCAAAATCGTGAACGTTATAAGTTAAGTATATTGGGGTGGTGTTATATGGTATGTAGTAGGTAGTGAAAATGGGGTGGTAGGATAAAAAAAAAACCACGTTATAATTATATGCATGTGTTATATGTAGGGTTGACATGGTACGGTGACAAGAGGAAAACCTGTTGTTGTTCTTGCCAAAGAATACTCAAACTCATAACTAGTATAGTGTGTAAGCAAGAGATCGATCCACAGGGAAATCTACTCAATTCAAGTGTCAATTCTAATCGCTAATAAGAATATGGGGGGGGGGGGTTTGGTGAGAAAAAGATCCGCCTTTTATCAAAGCGGAAACAAGCAAACAAAGTAAATTGGTTTTAGAATGCAATGGAGAGAAATAGGTTCACCTACAATTTATCACTTCGATTGATGAATTCGATCCTTGTTTCAGCCTCTAGTTCTTGTCTTTTCCTATCAATGTCCTCGTCTAGATCTTAGGTAGATTGCTAGTCCTACGAGTCCTAGCAACATTTATCTCTAAATAACCCTAACACGGTTAAGATTCAACCTAGAGATAGCATTAAGAGTATGAATTAACCAAGGTACACATAATATCAAGCTACGAGTCGATATTCAACATGTATTCAACTTCGTACACATCCAATTAGTCCTATGAGTCCTAAAGGGATATGATTTCCACTTGGGTTAAGGTTCGCTATGAGGAATCTGCAAAATCCTAGCAATTGAATGAATCTACTCTAACTAGTTGATCAGGCCAGAGAGAATAACACACATTCAAGGAATTAAGCACAAAGAAGTCAAAATATTAGAGTAGGAATAAGAACTAGATTAAGAAACTCACAATTCAACAATCAAAGATCCAAATCATAGGCGAAACCTCGAGAGTTTAGTTGCTCATGCTCAACGACGCTCTCAACAATTCTCTAAAGTGCATAAGGTCAGTGGAAGAAATAAACTAAAATTGTCTTTTAAAGCCTCTAACAAGCCGACCAAGAAATAAGCTAAAACCCTAATTAAAGTCCGGCACTGATTAGTGCGTTTCTGCGAGGGCCGCGGGGCAGCTAACCCAGGGCGCGGGACGGCCGGCGATCAGCGAAATCGTTCTTCAGAGCTACGAGCCGCGGGGCAGATTTACTGTTCACAACGATTTTTCCTCTTTGAATTTGGTCTTGATGTCAACATGAAAGTTGTAGATCTCAGAAAGAGATTTTCCAACGCATGCTTATAATAGTCAATCGGACCACCGAGGCCTCCAGAAAGTGCATTACAAGTTCAGCTTGTCTGGCAACAACTTCTGCTGACTTGTTCTTCACTTAGGCTCTCGAAATTCGATTCCGCTCCTGTCCTCTTCACTTCTCTTCCTCAACTTGAATCTTCCTTCATCCAAGAGTCTCCTCATTCCTCATCGGATCCACATTTACCTGAAATTAACCATAAAATTGCACAGATTCCGACTCTTCCAACACCATAGGTAAACATGTAATTGTAACTAAAATATGCACTATTCACAACTAAACTATGCTAAATGTAATCTATAATGCAATACTAAACATGTTCTATCATACGGTGACCACTAAAAAATGGTGATTACCACCTACCAACCATAAACTGGTGGTACGTAAATTTTCGTACCACGTACCAACCACAAGTCGTGGTTACCGCATATGTGGTAACCACGACTTGTGGTTACCATCAGTACATTACCATGGTTACCACGTTGTAATTCTATTTGTATTTTTTTTGAAACCGCTTGGCTACCTTCCGGTAGTTATCAAAATTATCGAACGAAAAACTATGGTTATCCAAAATAATATGGTTACCACATATTAAAAGTTCAAATAAATCAAGTTCACAACATAAAGTACAAACCAATTCAAACCAACCAAGTTCAAAGTCTTGAAATAAACCAAGTTCAATTGTTCAAACGTTCAAAATGTTCCTGCAAGTTCAAACAAAACAAGTTCAAAGTTTTCAAACATTCAAAATGTCTCTTTTTAATTTGTTGGGGACTGGAAATTTAATTGTTCAATCGAGAATGCATTGTTGTGGTCAAGCCTAATTCTTGAATATTTTTTATCATATTGTTTAAAAAAACTTGATCTTTATAATTTTTCTTATTTTTGAGTGAAGTGGTCGGGGGAGAGGGGATTTAATTAACCACTCACTCTTTATCTACTAAGCTAACTAATGTTTGATTTGTTAATTTTTTTTATAGTATTTGAGTCATGAAACTAGTAAAAATTATAAAAATTACAATTCTATTAATCCACTTTTTTTTTTTCTTCCCGTCCAAGGAGGGTGGTATCACTTTTTATCTTCACAAAACTAATAGAATTTCTGACGTTCGCAGCTCGTATTGAATAGTATAAGTAAGCACGTTTTATGCATTGTGAGGTTTTGGAAGATAGCACATAATCTTAATTGGCCACATATCATCCATTAACGATAGAGATAAGAGAAAAGGTGGGACAGGCGGAACCATAATTTTAATTGGCCACATATAATTTATAAATATTTACCAAGATGATGAAAACATAATTTACAAATGTAGCAAGGTACCGACAGTAATTTGACGAAGGTTTGATTTAGATTTGTCAAATAAAGTGGAATCCCATTTCACTCAACTTCCATGACATTAATTGGACGAGGATTGAAAGAGAAGAAATTGATGTCCTTTAATTGATGTGTAAAATACTAATGATATAATATGATTGAAATGGAGATTTATAATCTGAATACACTACTACAATTAAGAGCTTTGGCAGCGGCCCAAAACCGCCACCGTATATAGGATAACCGCTGCTAAAGCTCTAAGGCAGCGGTTTTGAACCGCCCCTTCTACTGCCGTCGCTATAGCTCTATAGCAGCGGTTCTTGTGACTTAAGGCGGCGGTTCGGTAGAAAAGAGGTACCCGCTTCCACAGATTAAAAAAACCGTTGTCTATTGGCCTAAGGGAGCGGTTTGGCTTACAAGAAACGACAACAGTTCAATATTGGTATAGCAGCGGTTTGACATTGCTTTTTTATCACCTTTTTTATTTCATTTTTAATATTTTTAATATATTTATTTAAATTTATAAATAATTATTGAAAACTCATTATAATATGAACATATAGACTTAAAATACCATATTTTCATTTAATCAAATAATAACATTCATTACATTTACAAAAAGCATATATCCATCACTTGGATTTAATTACTTGAAAAGAACAACCAAGTACACATTCTAAAAAGTGGAATCAAGAAAATGTATCGATCCTTCATAAGGATTGGTTAAAAGCTATCAACACAAAAGTTACTAGATTCATAATCTCTTCATCGTTCCTACATGCTCTTGGTCGGTACAAAACCTGCATACATATAGTTCCACATAATATGGCAATAAGCTATCTTAACATAAGCTTAGAAATATGGCCCAAATAAATATAAACATTCCCCTGGATGGCAATCAGATTACCCTTAATCTACTCCCACAACCTACTTTCTATCTACTATTTCCACATCTTGTAATTTATAATGATTCATGTACAGTTACAAAACTTGTAACTGTACATGAATCATTAAGCTTATAAAATAAAGCTCTTGATTGATTATGTCAAGACCAAAAGTGTTAGATTGAAACATATATCACTCAGCCCACGCAGCAGATCGAGATATATCAACAACAATATTTTACAGAACCAAGCAAGAAACTAAAATATTCTCAATTACCTTCCAGAAATCCTCTCAAAAGGGCATTCAACATCCAAGGATTATGCACTAGTCTTGGTTGGACCTACAATTGTGCTACAAAGAAAAAGAAAAATTAAAAGAACCCTATAAAGAAAACATATGAAATAAAAGAAACTAATATAATCCCGCAACATGAAGTGCTTATATAAAATAAATATAACATCGGTCGAGTATAAGTTAAGCATAGAATTCTCAATGAACTCCTTTTAATTCAGATTCACCCGCCATGAGCTAGCAAATCTGGATTCCATAGTCGATCATACAGTCACAAAACAAGCCCTACATTAGCAAAAATAAGCATAAAAGCATGCACATAAGAGAACCACATTTTTTCTTCCAACCGTGTAAAAACAGTATAGTTTACTAGAAAAGAACCAGAAATGCAATCATAGAGCAACTACTTCTTCTTTACTTTCTAAATTCAAAGCATTTCAAATTAACATAATGTAGTACCTTTCATTTTTTCATAGGTTTAAGTTAGAAAAACACGTCCATCACAATGGACAAAAATTACAGAACAAGAACCCAAGAATAAGAACTAAACAACAGGCCCCACAACCACAAGAAAATTTAGATATTAGCAAACATAACAGAAATACTCATCTGCCGAGGATCATTTTTTTTGCCTGTGACAGAGGGGAACTACTATGGAGGAAAAATCAACAATACATCCCTTATATAGTTGTATTTTATAACCAAATGGCAAAAAGATGGGTATACTTATGGTTCACATGAATAATAAGATATCATAACAAGGTATATGGATTAAATAGTTTAAATAGTCTTCACTTATAACACCATAAATTCATTAATCTTAATTAATAAGACATCAAGTAATACCTTTTCCAACAGAAAATCATTCTTCTTAACATAGAGGAGCAATGAATTAAGCCTCTGAAAACAGTATTTAATTGCATGTAATGTGCCCTAACTTAAATGCTATACTCACCAACTACAAAGGGTCTAAATTAGCATTCAACAACAGTTGTAAACATAGCTAGAGATAAGTACTAAATAGCTCTTATTCAAATGTCATATGTAAACGGAAAATGGGAGCACCAAAGCTACAGTGAATGAAAGGTGATCGAACTGGAATAATCTAGAAAACTCACCAATCAACACAAAGAACTTGGTAATGCAAAAGATAAGATCATGCTGCTTGGTAGGACCAAAGTGCCCAAATTAATGGTCCTCACAAGCACAACAGAACAAGAAATTTCAACACTAATGCATACATATCTTGAATATAATTATAAGCTCTGAAAAAAACACCTTCCAAACAACCTGCAGAGCCTAGATTTATATTTAAATTGGGTAACCCCCTTTTTCTTCCCCACTTGTATACTCAGTCTATATGCACTAGCAAGTAGGCAACAAAGCAATTAAAAATGAAGTTTGTACCTATTGCCGTTAGTGGCTTGTTAACTATAGATGATTTTACTTGCACATTTAGTTATTTACTATAGTACTGGTTTCCTACCTAAAAGTTCCAATTCAACTAAAAAAAAGTAGGGAAACACTAATCAACTACATGGTAGCCAATGACTTAGCACTACACCTAGAAACTAGAAAGTAGTTCATCAACACAATAAATATTATAGGACTACAACGTGGAATAAAAAATTAGATAATGGTTATCTCCCAACTAAAATTTGGAAAAAAAAAACTTGTAAATGGATTAACCACTTGACCTGAAATATGGCAGCTTCAGCGTTTTGCACATCCTTTTGCTTCTTCGATTTTTTCAACTTTGTCTGCTAGAAATAAAAAGAGGGATACATTTAACACAACACTGCCATATCGAGATGAACAGATTTAAAAAGGAGTAAAAAAAATAGCACAGACGATAATTACAATTGTTACTGAAAAACCTTTTCATCCCTTTTCATCTTCTCAAGTTCCTCCATTGAGAGTTGGACCTCAGTTTTAGCCTGCAAGTTACAGCTCTATGGGCACAAATCAAATAGTAAGACAAGGTACTCCCCAAGGCATCTATGGTTTATTTCTCCAAGTTCTTTTGTACTCCACAAGGTGTCTAGACATTGGCCTATATCTAAATGCAGTTCTTTTTGCGAGTTTGAACAATGTGAGGCAATGTTATGAAAACATTGAGGTCCTGAAAAGGATACTAATCCATCTAAAGATGATTGGCTTAATATTTGCGCTTCGACTTCCTTAGCACTGCTTCCCCTCATGTTTGCTACCACCTACCATATAAGAGTGACAATTTTTTTTACCAAGTGCCAGAAGTATAATAAACATTGAAAGTAAAGAAGAAAAGGCTAACGAAGCTGAATTTTTTATTCACATATGAAATCTTCCACCATCAAATTCAGAACACTTAAAACGGAAAAGGCAAATGGCAAAGAAGTTGGTGCTTTCCTCAATTAAAAAAGAGGTAATAAGATGTGATCATTTAATGGAAGAAAATATAACATTAACTTATCAATAAACCCTAACATTGGGAGGAGTACAATAGATCTGTTGAGAGGGGTATGAGTAGAAACAGACAAAGATGATTTATCTTTAAAAAAGTAGTAACTTTCAATATATAGTTGATGGTTCATTTAGGAGTATTAGCAAGTGCATAATAGGACCACTGGAAGATAGTTGGTCATTTGCAAAAATGAATAAACTTGGTAAATGAGGATTGTGATGTCCACTAAAGTGATCATGTTTCTATGCATATTTTAGCTCCGTATTCTTAGTACTTTGCATATTTCGGGTTGGGAATATGTTGAAATTGTGTAATATATGCTTATTCATCAATTATAGAGGTCTACACAAGTTTTGGTTTAATATTACAAGATTTGGAGCCATTCTGAAACGAAACCAAAGGACGTGATTCCACTCGATGTCGATAAGCATTACTCAACGACGACTACAACTGGGAGCAGAGCAAGTGGAGGACAGAAGACGCATCCAGCTCGAGTTCGAAGACTCCTCGATGTCGACAAGGTTACTCGACGTCGACCACTACTGAACCACACCCGAGCTCGAGGAGAGAAAGCCACTTGAGGATGCTGCGACGACTACTCGACGTCGACTAGTCTTGTCGACATCGACTACGATGTTTTAGGCCGCGAGTCCGTTGGGCCATTCCGAGCATGTGTGGACAACTTAGGCACGAAGCAAGGTCGGATCCATCCAATTCTATCAAGATCTATCTATGGAAGAGAGGATTTATCCACCACATGAAGATTTAGATATTTTACCTTTTTAGATAAATGTTCCTTTTATTTATTATTTATCTTTAGAAATACATAGATATTCTTTACCCTGATTAGCAAGGATTGGAAGCCTATAAATAAAGCCTATAGGGCTGATTTTTATTCATTCAATTCTAGACAAGGAGAAGAGGTAGCAAGTAGAGAGAGAGTGGAGGCCGAGTGAAGTTGTGAAGCGAGAGCGGAATTGGCTTCGTTCGGTTGTAAGCTTTATTTAGTTTATTAATGCAAAGTTATTTCCTTTTATTATTGATGTCTTTTCTTGCGATGAAGAGCGAGTAGTCCACCTACTTCTAGGGTTGGGGTGAGCCCGACGATAGCCAAGCGTGTTTGAGGTAAAGATTCGACCTTTATTGTGTATTGATCATCCACTGCCGTTTGATGCGTTTATTACCTATTTAATAGAGATTCAGGTTAACAACTTGGATTATAAACATAAAATTGGTAGATACAATTTGGGTTTCTTGAGAGAGTTGTCTAATTATTGGAATAGGGCGAAAGCTTGTTCCTTTGATGCGATTGCATGATTATCTATCCTATTCTTGCCTTATGCATGTTTGGTTATCGTTGTCGCAAACCCCGATCTTAGAAGTTTTCATTCATATAGTTGTTTATTCCGAGATTTGCTATTCGTTCGTTACTGTTCTCTACTCGACATCGACTAACCCTAGTCAACGTCGACCACTGATTCCTCGATCGAGCAAGATCGTTGTTTCTTGTGTCTTGGCAGTACTCGACAGGCTACTCGAGATCGACCAACCTACTCGACGTCGAGCAAGGCTTATCAACGTCGACCACTCCAGTGACTTCTGTTTGCTCGAAATCGACTGTACTGACCCCTGTCGACTACCACCTAGTCTGTAAAGGCTCGGATTTTTAAATCCTAATTTTCAAAAAAAATATAATAATAATAATTAAAATGAATTTAAATCGGGGTATTTAAAATCTCTTAAAATGAATTCCGGCATATGATTATTTTAAATGAACTTTCATTCAGATGTATTTTCGCTTTCGCTTGCTAAAGTTTGAAAGTATAATATAATTTTATTATTTGATTCAGTCGAGAATTCGATTTAAATTTGAAGTTATAAGCTTTATATCTTTTGAGTCGGATTAAAGTCGAGTGAGCGGGTTTCATGATTTATTTTATTATATTCTATTTCTTTTTCGGGTATTTTACTTGGGATCATATTCCTTATGTCTTTCACCTCAAATGTCTCGGTCTTTTATCCCTATTTCAATTTTAAAGTTATTATCAATTGTGGTATGATTTGGATAAGGATCATTTTGGTGTTTGGGCAATTAGAGAAAATTGACCACTTTTCAAGCTCTCCTCCCCCCTGCCTCACTCTATTACACAACAGTTCAACCAAAAAACCAGCAGATACTCTCCTCCTTCCCTTCTTTCCCATCTCCCTATCTCTTGGTTCTCTTCAGCAAACTCAAGGCCCCAATCTTCACCTTACTCTCGCCTTTTGCTAGCACCTGTTAAGCCATAGCCACCATCAGCACCATCCTCTTTCTCTCCCTGATTGCTGAGCCGCTTCCGCCACCGGCCGAGCCACCACCACATCGGCTCCCTTCCTTTTTCTTAATCGACTGGCAGCCAGGCAACCTCCTCCAGGTCTTCTTCCCTTCGACACCATGAGCGCCGCCAGAAGCTCCGCCTCACCTTGCACCTCCTTTTCGTTGAAGCCCAGCAACCGAGCCGAGGTCCCGAGCCCCCTCAGCAGCTCCTCCGCCTCTTGTCGTTGCCGTGAGCCACCACCAACGCCTCACCACTGTTTCTCCCTCAAAACCAGTGGTATTCAAGCTCCTCTACTCCTACTTCATGTCCGAGCAACAGCAACTCCTCCGATGTCCGTCCAAGCCGCCCAGGAGCACCACCGCGCCTCCGCCGAGCCACCCCCCTCCTCCTTCCTCCGCTGTCTTCGCTTGTATGAGGTCGGTAAACCTCTTCTCTCCCTTCTTTCACTCGGGAAAACCATAAAGTCGCACCTTTAAGCCCTTTTATTCCATCCTAGGCCCAGATCGCTTGGATTCCGCCTCCGACGAAGCCTGAGGCATCACCGGCGAGCGTTCCGTCAAGCTTCGAAGGCCATTCGGTGAGCTCGCCTTCCTCCCCCTTTTCTTAATCGCGTTTGAGTCTCTTTGCTTGGGTTGGGGTCGAGATTGGAATTCAATCAGATTGGGTCAGTCTTGGGTCGGAAACCATGGTCGCCGGCAAGGCCTTCCCCTTCCTCCCCTCCTCGCGTTTCTTCCGTCGCTGAGAGAAGCGTTCTGTTCTGTTGATTTGGGGAAGGAGATAAGGGATTGGGTTTGGGCCGGATCCGGGTTTAGTATAAGGGTTATATCATTTTGTAACCGGGTTTCAGAATTGGGAGAGGGTTGGATCCGGTTTCTGTTCCGGGTTGTGTTTTGTGAGGGGAAACCGGTTTGGGCTAAGTTCTGGGTGGGTCCGAGATTCCTTCTTTCGGGCCATCAACGCTGGGCCTTGAGTTGTCTACTTTAAGAAGGGTATTGTTTAATCTGTGGTGTTATTATGTCATGTTATTTGTTATAACGCTATGTAGTTGTTATATAATCATTCTTGATTTATGGATTATTATTATTATTATTATGGCATTCCGGAGTTGTGAGGAATATATCTTTATTTTCTAAAAATTATTGTTATTATATATATATATATATATATATATATATATATATATATATATATATATATATATTATTATGATTTAGTATATGATTTTGGAAATGGTAAAGTAATTTGGTAGTATTGTTTATAAATGTAGGTTATTAAAATAGAATTATTTTGGTGGTTTAATATCAGAATTTATTTATATAAAGGTTTTGACATAAAATGCCGGAATTATTTCTATAATATGATTTTGAGAGATTGATTCTAAGGTTTAAATGTTTAATGCCGGGATTTGGCTAAGTATGACTTTAAAGGAATTGTTGAGTTGACTTAACTTGATATTTAAGAGTTTGGAAAACTTTGAGAAAATGATTTACTTGTTTCAATTCGGTGAATTTATTGTTGAATCCTACTTGAGAATTTCGTGGATTTTAAATAAGATATGAAATGAGGTATGTTGAGGAAAGATGAGATGATGGATGAGATATTGAGATGATATGAACGTGGAATGATATATGATGAGATAAGACGGAATGATCGGAAATGAGATATGTGAAGTTATGTGTGAAAGTTAAGGGCGCCTTGTGTGATTTAGATAGACTTATGCATATCTGTATATTTGTTAGGTGATTGTTGCTTGTTGGACTCCGCTTACGTTATCTTTTGTTGTTCGGCATTTCAGGTAAGTTCCCTAGGGGGCTTACTCAGGTTGGACATTCATGCCTGTTGTTGCATTTTATGTTAGGTGTTGCATATGCATAACAGCATGCCATGTAGTATCCTGTTTAGGTTGCACTAATTGAATGAGCATCTGCTTACTTATTGCGTTTGAAACAGAACGGCCGTTATCTGTGATAGTCCTAGAGTCTTTGCTAGGGTCATAGGGTAGCCCAGCCTCATCGGGTACCCTGGGTCAATCGAGTCATGAACTTCCTTATATTATGAGATGCCTGCGGGCTTTATTGTGGAGCGGGTTAGGCATGCGTGCCGCCCGAATATGATGGAATGCATTCACGAGCTGGCCAGTCTCCGCCCTATCGGAAGGGGGTGGAGGTAGGAGAGGGATATGCCACTTGGCATTGTCTTGGGCCCTTTACAGTATTTTTACACATTGTTATGACTAGGAGCATGCTAGTGTGGTTGACTTTCGTACTGCATTAGTGTTGTTGCAGGAGGATGGTCAAGTATGAAATAAATATAAAGTATAGATCAGACTGACTTCCCTGTCTCAGCAAATGAATACAAGACTTCCTCCCGTTGTAGAAAGAGAATAGTCAGGATCGAATCCACGAGGAAGCACGTCAGCAGTTCTCAGGTAGCTGTAAATTCTCACAGAAGCAGCAGAAAAGACAGAAACACAGAAAAGAAAGAAACAAATAAACCCGGCAAGGGCAACTAAAACAAAAGCAAAGAAATAAAGCAAGAAATAAAGCAAAGACAAAGTAAAAACGAAAAGCAAAGCAAAGCAACAAATAAACCGAGGACACAGAAGCTACTCGATCTCGAGTAAGCTGTCCTCTATATCGACAAAGGTAAGTCGACAGCAACAGAAAACAGAAACGAAAGCAAAGCAAAGGCGTACTCGATCTCGACAACAGCTCCTCGAGATCGACAAGACAGTGCACAACAGAAAGTGAAAATCGACGAAAACAGAAGAAAACCAACTCGACCTAGACCAAGTCCTACTCGATCTCGACCACAGCTTCCTCGAGATCGACAAAGCACTACTCTAGATCGACAAGAAACAGTAAAAGACAGAAACTTTAAAATGCAAATTCTCGAACACAGAATTCAGAATTTCGATGAAATAAATCAATATATTAAAAGACCTCCAAGGCTAGGGTTTCAACACCACAATGATAACCATGCAAAACAACACATAAAGGCATAAAAGATCATGCTTTCCATCAAATAACTTTCGTCATTAACAAATAGGCATATAGAGGCTTTCGCATAAACCCTAATTGTTACTAACCCTTTTTCACATAATTAATCCAAGTTGCATTAAGATCACTTTCGCTTCAATAACACAAACAAGGATCACCTTCAACTCTCGCAAAAGAATCATGCTTATAGGGATAGAAGATGAATTGCATAACAAAATCTGACCTTTATCGCGTTATCCCACATGGCCACCGTCGGGCTCACCCCAGCCCCAGAAGTGGGTGGACTACTCACGCCTCATCGCAATCGCAGACATTGATGTATAAAAAGAAACTTGCATTAAAACTAAATTTAAAAGCCTTTACAATCCTGGCAATCAACTTTCGCAGAAAGCCAAAACCTTAAAAACCTTAGAACTCCTAAACTTCTCTGTGTAACTAACTAATTGTCTCTGAAATTGAATCGGAATTGGAATTGGAATTAATAAAACTGAGCCCCTAGGGCTTTATTTATAGCCTTCATTCCCTAGCTATTCTAGGAAAGAAGATATCTATCTCTATCTAAAATTATATCTAAAACTTGAAAGGATAAATAAATTGTTTTAAGGAAATAAATCTAAAAGGAAAAGATAAAACTAAATAGGTAAGTCTTCATGTCTTGATAGATCTTGTCTCCTTGATGATAGAACTTGATGGGATCGGATAGAATTTCAGCCAAATCGACTCCTTCGCGCCCAAGGAATCTCAATTCTACTCGGACAGGTTTCGTCGAGAAGTTTCTGGAAACGGCTCTACTCGACCTCGACCACGGCTCGTCGACCTCGAGTAGGGTGGTTCGTCGACTGGACTTCCTCGGCTAGATCTTGCTCGATGTGCTCGGATTTGGCTCACTGGGCTCGTCGACCTCGAGTAGCGCTCGTCGATGTCGAGTAAGACTGATCATCGACTAGGTCTCCTCGGGTGGCTCTACTCGACAAAGCTCGGACAAGGCTCCTGGGCGTCGTCGACCTCGAGTAGTCTCATCGAGATCGAGTAGAGTTCTTCGTCGGCTTGGTGCATCCCGCTGGCAGCGGGTTTTCTTCCGCGGCAGCGAGTGGTCCGCTGCAGCGAGTCGAGTCGCTGGCAGCGAGTGCCGCCTGGGCGTCTTCGTCCTCAGCTTCTCTCCTTGTCGATTCCGGGTGTGGCGTCTGGGCTTCGTCGATCTCGACTAGGGCTTGTCGAGATCGAGTAGACTTCCGGAGCTCGGGTTGGTCTGGCTCTCAATCAGGCTTTGTCGACAAGGCTGTGCTCGGACATGCTCGTCTATGTCGAGTAGGGCCCACTCGAGATCGAGTAGCCTTGACTTTCAGCTTGGTTCCGCTGCTTTGACCTTGGACTTCTGTAGCGGTTTTCCGAGCTTTTCCGACCTTCTGTAGAATTGCTGTAAAATGCCTCGATTTCTGCGAATTAAACAGAAACTGGTGTAGATTCCATAATTTGGCAAGTAAACATAAACTACATAGGTTCTGTACTGTTCTAAACCCAAATGAATGCAATATATACAGAAATTGATATAAAAGTTACTGTAAAACATGGCAGATTTAGCTCACAACAAACACCCCATACTTAAGCTTGCTTGTCCTCAAGCAATACTTTTAGTTGTCATTCAGGGGAAGAATTCAAACTCTCAACATCTTAGATTCATTCTTTATATGTCCCTGCAATCAATTACCATCCTCGAAAAGGTACTAGTGTCACAGATCCATGCATATGCAAATGTATAAAAGCAACATCTACTCACAAAAGAAGGGTTATGCAAAAACAATTCATACGTGACAAAGCATTAATAATCAAGAGGACTTTAATTTAAGCTCATGAAGGAGTAGATTGGTAAAAGGCTAAAAGGTGGGCAATTTTTGGCAATGTGGTGCTTTTGATCCGGGGGAAATGGAGTACTTTCCAAATTGAATTTCCACATTCCTTCTCTTTGAGATTCATCACCTTTCATAATGCTTTTTTCTCAATAATAATGCTTTTACCTCTCTAACCTCAGCACTGCCTTCTCGCGAGTCGCAAACATGTGTGTCATGAATGGCCCCGGATACTTAGTGCGTCGGACTCCTCACCTGGTGTCCCATCTCTCCAAACTATTATCTCAGAGAGCAGGGTCGATCTTTGATCGGATTTTCTTTCACTCATTAAATTTTCCATATAATTCAAACAATTCCGCCAAACTTCAATAATGATAATAATCACACAAACACCATATAACAATCTCCATAATGTAACATCATTCTCAACATAATCCCCGGATAAGGTAAAGAATGGCAATATTTAGATCATGTGGAGCAATAATTGAAATAAGGCATATTATGGCTTTTGTGTAATGCATAAGCATAGGTATGGCTAGGATATCAAAATATGAGCATTATATGGAAATATAAAGTCCTCCATCATTTTATCATGCAAAATGTCAAAAGCAACTTCAAATTTTACCTCCTTTCATGGTTTTCAAGAAATAATGCACTTTATTGTGACTTCCCTTTACTAGGCAATTTCATGCTATATCCCTAATGAATCCAATTTTGCATCGTCGAGTTCAATATAAGCTTCCATGACATTAATCAAAAATTTCAATGGGGGTCATTTTTTCAAACTTTTGGAAAACATGTATGTAAGCTCATAAATCAATAATGCATTCCAAAATAGCCATGTAGCAATTCAAGAAATAAAACTTTAAACATGCACAAGTAATGTCAAATATGGAAAATATGCATAATGTAAGCCTTTCTCCCACCCCATACTTAAACATTACAGTGTCCTCACTGTATAAAAACAAGGTAAGGGTAAAGAAAAAAACTCACAAGACAGGTGTGCAGGGCCTTATAATTTCGACTGGAGCACCTCAATGGGCCGAGTATTAATGTAGCTTGGTTCTATCCATGGACCTGAAAAGTAGAAGACATATACCCATAATAGCAAAACTAAAAGTGTCAAAACCAAAACAAAAAAAACAAAGTCTCAAATGTCCTAAAAAGTCTATGTACAAGCTCTAGATTTTATAGTCGCTAGGCCAACTTCTCCATTAAGCTCAAGGTGGCATCTGCAGGGCCCATGTAGCTTGGGCTTCAAATAGGACTCCATTCTTGTCCATCAGCTGTAATCCTCCAGAATGGATCTTGTTCACCACGAATGGTCCCATCCGCTTCTTGTTGTATTTATTAGGGAACCAATGATCCTTTGATTTAGAGACATAGAGCTTGTCTCCAACTTCATACTCCTTAGGCTCATCATTGGAAATCCTGCATAATCGCACATACCAAGGCAGACCTCTCCCATGTATAGATAGATCTTTAATGGAAATAGGGGAAGAAAGATCCATACCTTGGCTTACCTTTGTAGAGACGGAATCGGGGACCACTGTATTTGGTCGATCTCGACTAGGGCTAGTCGATCTCGACGAGTCTGCAGGTTCTGGTGGTGGTTTGGTCGAAGAGGCAGAAGTCGACGAAGAAGGCTTGTCGATCTCGACAAGGTTGGTCGACCTCGAGTGGGGCTCTGGCTCTGGTGGTGGTGACTTCAGCGTCGAGGAAGCAGGTGCCCGAGGATCTTGGTCGATCTCGACTAGGGTAGTCGATCTCGACGAGGGCTCTCCTCCTGGTTGCTGTGGCGTCGAGGAAGAAAGGTCTGGTGGCACCGGGTGGTGGTCGATCTCGACAACGCTGGTCGAGATCGACGAGGCTCCTGGCTCCGGTGTTCTCAGCGTCGAAGAAGGCCGAGTAGGGCACTGGTGGTCGACCTCGACAAGTCTACTCGAGGTCGAGTAGGGTGGCTCCTCCGGTTTGCTGCTCGACGAAGCTGGCTCTGGTGGAGTCTCCTTGGTCTGGTCGAGATCGACTAGGGTTCTACTCGAAGTCGAGGAGCCCTGGTCGATCTTGACCCCATACTTAGCTCCTGTCAAGGCATCCGAAAAATAATTAATCCACAACGACGTACCTTGTTCTGTGTCGATTGGATTTTCTGTGTTTTCCTTGAGGACTGCCATGATCTCCTCCACCTGGGCCTCCATGTCCCTTTTTTCTATCTCCTCAGGGGTCATATTCCTGACCTTGGGTTCCCCGCAGGTGATGTAGCCAGCTGAGATAGATTTGACCTCTTCCATTGGACCTGTATGCCTTTCAGTTTTATTAAAGGAATACTCAATTACCTCATCGCTGATGTTGAAGGTGAGCACTCCTTTCCTTACGCTTATGTTGGCATCCACCGTCGCCAAGAATGGTCTTCCTAGAATAATTGGACAAGCAGGATCTTCTTGCATATCAACAATTAAGAAATCAGCAGGGACGAAGAATTTACCTACTTGTACTGGGACATTTTCCACCATGTCTGTCGGAATGACCACCGTGTTGTTGGCCATGTAAAGTCTAGCATCCACAGGCTCCAGGGCACCTATCTTAATCTTGGACCAAATCGTTAAAGGCATAATACTAACACTGGCTCCAAGATCACATAAAGCATTAATTTTGTAGGGACCAAATCCAATAGTTATAGCAAACTTACCTGGATCCGGCCTCTTCTCCAGATGGTCAAGTATGAAATAAATATAAAGTATAGATCAGACTGACTTCCCTGTCTCAGCAAATGAATACAAGACTTCCTCCCATTGTAGAAAGAGAATAGTCAGGATCGAATCCACGAGGAAGCACGTCAGCAGTTCTCAGGTAGCTGTAAATTCTCACAGAAGCAGCAGAAAAGACAGAAACACAGAAAAGAAAGAAACAAATAAACCCGGCAAGGGCAACTAAAACAAAAGCAAAGAAATAAAGCAAGAAATAAAGCAAAGACAAAGTAAAAACGAAAAGCAAAGCAAAGCAACAAATAAACCGAGGACACAGAAGCTACTCGATCTCGAGTAAGCTGTCCTCTATATCGACAAAGGTAAGTCGACAGCAACAGAAAACAGAAACGAAAGCAAAGCAAAGGCGTACTCGATCTCGACAACAGCTCCTCGAGATCGACAAGACAGTGCACAACAGAAAGTGAAAATCGACGAAAACAGAAGAAAACCAACTCGACCTAGACCAAGTCCTACTCGATCTCGACCACAGCTTCCTCGAGATCGACAAAGCACTACTCTAGATCGACAAGAAACAGTAAAAGACAGAAACTTTAAAATGCAAATTCTCGAACACAGAATTCAGAATTTCGATGAAATAAATCAATATATTAAAAGACCTCCAAGGCTAGGGTTTCAACACCACAATGATAACCATGCAAAACAACACATAAAGGCATAAAAGATCATGCTTTCCATCAAATAACTTTCGTCATTAACAAATAGGCATATAGAGGCTTTCGCATAAACCCTAATTGTTACTAACCCTTTTTCACATAATTAATCCAAGTTGCATTAAGATCACTTTCGCTTCAATAACACAAACAAGGATCACCTTCAACTCTCGCAAAAGAATCATGCTTATAGGGATAGAAGATGAATTGCATAACAAAATCTGACCTTTATCGCGTTATCCCACATGGCCACCGTCGGGCTCACCCCAGCCCCAGAAGTGGGTGGACTACTCACGCCTCATCGCAATCGCAGACATTGATGTATAAAAAGAAACTTGCATTAAAACTAAATTCAAAAGCCTTTACAATCCTGGCAATCAACTTTCGCAGAAAGCCAAAACCTTAAAAACCTTAGAACTCCTAAACTTCTCTGTGTAACTAACTAATTGTCTCTGAAATTGAATCGGAATTGGAATTGGAATTAATAAAACTGAGCCCCTAGGCTTTATTTATAGCCTTTCATTCCCTAGCTATTCTAGGAAAGAAGATATCTATCTCTATCTAAAATTATATCTAAAACTTGAAAGGATAAATAAATTGTTTTAAGGAAATAAATCTAAAAGGAAAAGATAAAACTAAATAGGTAAGTCTTCATGTCTTGATAGATCTTGTCTCCTTGATGATAGAACTTGATGGGATCGGATAGAATTTCAGCCAAATCGACTCCTTCGCGCCCAAGGAATCTCAATTCTACTCGGGCAGGTTTCGTCGAGAAATTTCTGGAAACGGCTCTACTCGACCTCGACCACGGCTCGTCGACCTCGAGTAGGGTGGTTCATCGACTGGACTTCCTCGGCTAGATCTTGCTCGATGTGCTCGGATTTGGCTCACTGGGCTCGTCGACCTCGAGTAGCGCTCGTCGATGTCGAGTAAGACTGATCATCGACTAGGTCTCCTCGGGTGGCTCTACTCGACAAAGCTCGGACAAGGCTCCTGGGCGTCGTCGACCTCGAGTATTCTCATCGAGATCGAGTAGAGTTCTTCGTCGGCTTGGTGCATCCCGCTGGCAGCGGGTTTTCTTCCGCGGCAGCGAGTGGTCCGCTGCAGCGAGTCGAGTCGCTGGCAGCGAGTGCCGCCTGGGCGTCTTCGTCCTCAGCTTCTCTACTTGTCGATTCCGGGTGTGGCGTCTGGGCTTCGTCGATCTCGACTAGGGCTTGTCGAGATCGAGTAGACTTCCGGAGCTCGGGTTGGTCTGGCTCTCGATCAGGCTTTGTCGACAAGGCTGTGCTCGGACATGCTCGTCTATGTCGAGTAGGGCCCACTCGAGATCGAGTAGCCTTGACTTTCAGCTTGGTTCCGCTGCTTTGACCTTGGACTTCTGTAGCGGTTTTCCGAGCTTTTCCGACCTTCTGTAGAATTGCTGTAAAATGCCTCGATTTCTGCGAATTAAACAGAAACTGGTGTAGATTCCATAATTTGGCAAGTAAACATAAACTACATAGGTTCTGTACTGTTCTAAACCCAAATGAATGCAATGTATACAGAAATTGATATAAAAGTTACTGTAAAACATGGCAGATTTAGCTCACAACAATTAGAGCATCTTTATTAGGTATAGCACATACTATGTGGCCTCAGCGAGGACTGCCGGTCCCGCATGAGTGGCTCGATCTGACTCCTTTCCCCGTTCTTTTTTTTAAGGTATCTTCTGCAGATTTTAAGTGCTCAATGTCTATATGACGGGGTTCCCTTTTGGCAAAATGAAGAATCTGGTTAATATCCTAACTTAGTAAAATGGTAATTACCCACTCCTAATTTGGTTTTGACCCGGCTCTGCCGTGGCTCTTGTATCTCTACTTTGCTTCTGCTTTACTTCGTTTGAAATAGATCCCGCGACATAGTCTTAGGACAGGTTAAGGGTACCCAACGGCCCTTCGAGGTTTTTAGGGTTTGAAATCCCTATTTCCACTAATCTTAAAATGAGTTTGAAACCTCGACCCGTACCTGGATTACAAGATCCGAACAAGGGGTTTTATCCCTTGAAACGTAACCCGGAAATCATAATTCTGGGCCGTTACAAAGATGGTATCAGAGCTGAGGTTGCGCAATTCGGGTACGCAAGGGTCGAGTGTATGTTTTGGAAAACCGCCCATGAATTTCAAAGGATTTAAAAGGATTTTACGAAGGGCAAAATGAACTTAAGATGCCTAACCAAAATTGGACTAAGTAATGAACTTGACTTGTAATAAAAGAGGAAAACCGACCAAACGGGTACGCGAGTGGGTAGTAAAGGCGCTAGACCACCCCTATTGGGTGTAGTTGGGAACGGTAGGCAAAATATCAGCTTGTTCTTTACAGATGGGTTGGGATCTGATTTGGATGCCTTAACTATTGAGTGTTATTAACTGATTCTGTGCTCAGTGCTTGCTATGCTAGAGATCTGATTTGGTATGTCTAACAATGAGTTGTGTATTGACTGATATGTATAAACGGGATAGCGGGAGTACCTTTGTTCTTATATGGTCAAGCCCAGCTTTGGTGGAATAACCCCTTCCACTATGTTAACCCTTGATGGTCTTATCGAGTCTTTCTCTTGAATATCGGTCCCCTCCACGGGAAATCGGGTTGGTAAATACATTATCTTCGGGAATTGTGGTCGGATGTGAGGGTTGTTTGAGAGAATACTGGAAGATGACTCTTGATGAAATTTCGAGTTAGAGAGTAAGGTGTTTTTGGGGCTGTCTTTCTCGATTCTTATTACGATCAGCCAATGTCTACTTGCTACAAAGAGTTGTACTAGAGTCCCACGGGAAAGAGGGGTGATGAGTCGGTTGGGAAAAGTTAGTGGATGCCCTTAGGAATCTCTGTCCGGTTGTAATGGTGACTCTCTCTGAATTGCATGACATAATCTTGTAATCTCCCGCATGTACCTTGCAAATGATCATTAGTAAAAGCTGCTCATGTTATGCCTTGCTTTCTGTCATGGTTTTATTGTTTCAGTTCATGTTGTGGTTAGTTACCTTGCCCAAGTCTCGTGTTATGTCTTGCCTTCTATCATGACTGTATGTTGTTATAGCATGTTTACTTGGCTTATTGATCGTATGAATGATTGGAAGCATGGACCATATGATATGAACCTAGATGATCGTTATTTCCTCCTGGATTAGGTTTATGATAGTGTGATCAACTCCTCTTTGCAGGAATGCTTGTAGGTTATCGCTTTAGCAAGATTGGATGACGACATGTCGATGCTTATTATACTTTTTGTGACAAGAATCCATATCATGCCCATCTATTTTGTATTTGCCAGATTAGCTATTGGTGATTATTTTGCACATAATATTGTTGGGTGTTACTTGTGTCGAATGGAGAATATGTGGTATAATTGAGTCTTGGAAAATGCATGTTTCATCCCGGTATGTGTTGATCTGCACTCATGCCCCGTATTCTAATCATATTGCCCATTACTTAGACTCGTATTATGCATCATTTAATTTTTCTCAAGCTTCTATATCGTGGAATATGATTGAGTGATTTCTTACGCGTCGTCATGATTAGTTGCATGCATGTATCGTACGTTATATTGAGCTTTTAGCATCATGTAGGACCCTTGGTTGCGACCTATGTGGACCATATGTACTTTGCCTATCTTATTGTTGATTCTCTCTATAGATAGGTCCCTGATAGTGTGACTCTCCCCTCCCGCTATTCTCTTAAAATGTTGAGTTTATCCTGATTAGATTGATGTTAGATTCAATTATTTACTTGCTTTCCATAATGGTTAGTCCTAGCATGCTTACCATGTAGTCGCTCGGTAATATTTTCATATTACGCTATGATAACCTCTCATGCTTGTATGAATGTATGACTTGGCACCTCGCATGATCACACACCACACTATATCATGATTTCGCATACGCATGATGCATGAATGTTAGAATGAATTTAGTCGAGTTACCTTGATTGTGTTCATGTTCGATATGTGCTAGTAGTGTCCTGTAGGGCTTATGATTTCCAATATGACCCGCTAAATAATCACGTGTTGTACTTGTTCTATGATGTGATAACTATCGTATCATTACATGTGTCTTATGATGGTTCATTTCTAGCATGATTATGATTTCTCGCTCGTGGTGTCATTCTTGTTACTCTGTGATTTTCCTCTTGCTATCCCAAATCTTATGTTGAACTCTTTAAATAACTCATGACCATGCTTGTATCACATCATGTATCTCTAGCATCATGTAGGACCTATACTTTCTAAATGTATCTCGACACATGATTACGTGCCATTCTTAACCTATTATATGATCATAGTGTTAAATGTGATAATTACTATGCCCTTCTTATGTGTTCCTCTATGACGTTTAGTCTCACTATTATGATATACCTTGCCATGATTGACCTCACATATTGATACGTATACCATGCTTGTGCATTCGTTCATATATATAACACTTGTCATTCTCATTAAATTTCACATGAACTCAGACCATGTATGATCATAACTAGCTTCGTATAACTTGTTTGAAGTTGCTAAGCCTATCCGTTTCGTGGAATAATATGCTACTAGCTTGTCTCACATGCATGTTGTAGTGCTCGATTGTGCCTTTGAAAGTGAATACGAATGTTGTCCCCTTTGAGATAGGTACATGTTAGTGTGGACTAGTGCAATTGATACGTTCCATGATGAATTCGTGTCACTTGTCGCGATTATAACCTAAATAGACTTCCATAAGAGCATCGTTGCTATTCTCGGGTCGGAGTTTCATCTCTAGTTGTCGTCTTCAGTTGTGATCCGTGTTTGTCCTCGAAAGAGATTTGGGTTGTCTCCCCTTGTCACTCCCCTATCTCCCCTAACTTTGACTCTTGCGCGGCACATTGAATGAGCGACCGTACGAGAAAGAGAAAGGAAGTTGGATAGCGATAGAGCAGCGCAGCGGAAGCGTGGGCCCATAACCCACGGGCCTCAGGATCAACGATGTCGGCGGGACAAACATGTTTCGAGGATGGAGGTTACTGAGTACGATATGACTTGCGAGCGAGTGTCCTCCGTTCGAATTGCTAATCCTTCTGAATTTGTTGATGATGATATTGCACTGACCTGCCGATGAGATTTACGTGCTGATGTGCTCACTTGGTGATAACTGTTGCCTGATTGTCTGTTGTTTATAATAATATGATTTGGTGCCTTATAGTTCTAATGTGCCATGATACCTTGATTTGTTGTTACTCTGAGTTGCCAAGCATGATCTAAATTCCTTTGCCTATAAAGTATGAATTGCAAATGTTGAGAAACCTGAAGTGGTTATTAGATAAGGTTATGATGGAACTTGTTAGCTTGACTTGATTATGTGCATATATGATGTTTCACAATAATTATTGAGCATGTTGGCAAATCGAGACTTATTGATGTAGTTGCAATATTTAATGATGAATTAATTATGCTATTGATATAAATGCTAGCAGATATGATGTAGTCCTTATGTGTATAATATCCATGATTGCTTCTTCTTTGAACTATTGGGCGAGAGTATGGTTAGGGATAGGCCGGCTTGGCAGTGATCGAGTAGTATGAGAAGTGTGAGAAGTGACTTTTGAGAGTATTGAGAACATAGCATGAGAGGGTACTTGGGTGTGATGTTAGAGGTAGGAGTTGGATTCTTAGAGGTGGATGGTGTGTGTGAGAGTTTGGTGGGATGAGGGCGAGATTTGAGCACCGAGATGAATTGAGGTTTCTTTGGAGAATCTTTGTCTGAGTTGACGTTGGCGAGTCTAGAAGAGGATTATAGTCTTGACTTGAGAGTGGAGATGGGCGAGTGGGGATTCTGTTTTATTTTGACTAGTATGATGTGAGGATTTTCTTGATTATGTGATTTATTAAAATGTACTGACATGATGTTATATAGCAACCATGATGAACCAGATATAGATTGATATTCCATGTTTTTATGCAAATACTGAAATCTAATTGGTAGGGACTAGTGTTATCATGATATGCATTACTACCCTGTTATGCGTTTTAGAAGCATGTTACGATGTGTTATATGAATCATGAGATAATGACATGTTGCTATGTGAAAACATGATATTATATTATGGGGTGATAAAGAATGATGTTATGTTATATGATCGTTAAGCATGATTGTGGACATCTTAAATGATGAATATGACTTTGAGGATGAATATGATTTGTATATATGAGATAATGATACCCGATTTCTAAATGATTGTTATATGGCATTGCGATGAGTTAAGATGATGTTTGGTGAATATGCTTACATTCGATGACTGATATACTGTTTGACCTCCCCTTTCGCGGAATCTTAATAACTTGACTTTTTGTGTTGATGTGTTGACAATGAGTTTGATTCGTTGAC
This sequence comes from Persicaria maculosa, assembly GCA_963922045.1. Classification (NCBI taxonomy): domain Eukaryota; kingdom Viridiplantae; phylum Streptophyta; class Magnoliopsida; order Caryophyllales; family Polygonaceae; genus Persicaria; species Persicaria maculosa. The sequence goes on from OY998262.1 coordinate 57,484,235, forward strand.
TTTATGATGAGGATGTACCTGTTATGACCTTGGTGTGATATCGAGATGTGTGTTATGATTTTGGCATAGATGCATATTATGACCTTTAGTATGATGAGGAGACGTTGATGTGATCTTGTGGCAGTGTGCTGACATATGTTTGAGACTTGTTATATGATGTACTCGTTGAGTATCGATTGATTATGTGGTTATGCATTGCTTATGGCTTATGAATCTTGCTTGAGTTGAGACTAATAGATTGATTTGATTTTGGAAACTAGGAAGAGAATATGGGATTAGCCCTTAGAGGTGGATGATTCCACCTTCTAGCTTCTGAATTTGATTGTTTGGTATGCGAGAAATTGATCTGGTGGTTGGAAGATTTTGACGAAATCTTGATTTGAAAGGATTTGACTTGTTTTGGTGTAAGGTTGCTTGATTAGACGTTGGAATTGAAGATTTTGAACGATTTTGAAAAGGACCAACTTGGATTGTAAAAGAATGAACGATACTGAGAACTTCAACGATTTTGAGGTTAATCTTTATTTTCAATTATGGAATCCCTTTAGAAACTTTTCAAACCCGGGCAACTCTATGATACTTCACGAAGTGGATACATGCACTTTATAGGGGGCGCTTATAGGGTGTTTGCTAAGACCTAGTGATGCTATTGTAGAACTTTTAAAGTTGTGGTACTTCCGAAAAGTCGAAGTAAGGATGTGATAGGGGCGCTTATTGCATACTTGTCAAGGCCAATTGGAGATGTCACGACCGTGACTAGGATGTTGTGAGAATCCCGGAAGACGCAACCGAGATGATTACAAGATCCTTGGACATGGTCCTTGGACTCATCAATTTCAAACTTCATCACCTACTTTGTGGTTTTAGTCTCGGGGACGAGACTTGTTTTTAGAGGTGGATGATGTAAAGGCTCGGATTTTTAAATCCTAATTTTCAAAAAAAATATAATAATAATAATTAAAATGAATTTAAATCGGGGTATTTAAAATCTCTTAAAATAAATTCCGGCATATGATTATTTTAAATGAACTTTCATTCAGATGTATTTTCGCTTTCGCTTGCTAAAGTTTGAAAGTATAATATAATTTTATTATTTGATTCAATCGAGAATTCGATTTAAATTTGAAGTTGTAAGCTTTATATCTTTTGAGTCGGATTAAAGTCGAGTGAGCGGGTTTCATGATTTATTTTATTATATTCTATTTCTTTTTCGGGTATTTTACTTGGGATCATATTCCTTATGTCTTCCACCTCAAATCTCTCGGTCTTTTATCCCTATTTCAATTTTAAAGTTATTATCAATTGTGGTATGATTTGGATAAGGATCATTTTGGTGTTTGGGCAATTAGAGAAAATTGACCACTTTTCAAGCTCTCCTCCCCCCTGCCTCACTCTATTACACAACAGTTCAACCAAAAAACTAGCAGATACTCTCCTCCTTCCCTTCTTTCCCATCTCCCTATCTCTTGATTCTCTCCAGCAAACTCAAGGCCCCAATCTTCACCTTACTCTCGCCTTTTGCTAGCACCTGTCAAGCCATAGCCACCATCAGCACCATCCTCTTTCTCTCCCTGATTGCTGAGCCGCTTCCGCCACCGGCCGAGCCACCACCACACCGGCTCCCTTCCTTTTTCTTAATCGACTGGCAGCCAGGCAACCTCCTCCAGGTCTTCTTCCCTCCGACACCATGAGCGCCGCCAGAAGCTCTGCCTCACCTTGCACCTCCTTTTCGTTGAAGCCCAGCAACCGAGCCGAGGTCCTGAGCCCCCTCAGCAGCTCCTCCGCCTCTTGTCGTTGCCGCGAGCCACCACCAACGCCTCACCACTGTTTCTCCCTCAAAACCAGTGGTATTCAAGCCCATCTACTCCTACTTCATGTCCGAGCAACAGCAACTCCTCCGATGTCCGTCCGAGCCGCCCAGGAGCACCACCGCTCCACCGCCGAGCCACCCCCCTCCTCCTTCCTCCGCTGTCTTCGCTTGTATGAGGTCGGTAAACCTCTTCTCTCCCTTCTTTCACTCGGACAAACCATAAAGTCGCACCTTTAAGCCCTTTTATTCCATCCTAGGCCCAGATCGCTTGAATTCCGCCTCCGACGAAGACCGAGGCATCACCGGCGAACGTTCCGTCAAGCTTCGAAGGCCATTCGGTGAGCTCGCCTTCCTCCCCCTTTTCTTAATCGCGTTTGAGTCTCTTTGCTTGGGTTGGGGTCGGGATTGGAATTCAATCAGATTGGGTCAGTCTTGGGTCGGAAACCATGGTCGCCGGCAAGGCCTTCCCCTTCCTCCCCTCCTCGCGTTTCTTCCGTCGCTGAGAGCAGCGTTCTGTTCTGTTGATTTGGGGAAGGAGATAAGGGATTGGTTTTGGGCCGGATCCGGGTTTAGTATAAGGGTTATATCATTTTCTAACCGGGTTTCAGAATTGGGAGAGGGTTGGATCCGGTTTCTGTTCCGGGTTGTGTTTTGTGAGGGGAAACCGGTTTGGGCTAAGTTCTGGGCGGGTCCGGGATTCCTTCTTTCGGGCCATCAACGCTGGGCCTTGAGTTGTCTACTTTAAGAAGGGTATTGTTTAATCTGTGGTGTTATTATGTCATGTTATTTGTTATAACGTTATGTAGTTGTTATATAATCATTCTTGATTTATGGATTATTATTATTATTATGGCATTCCGGAGTTGTGAGGAATATATCTTTATTTTCTAAAAATTATTGTTATTATATATATATATATTATTATTATTATTATTATTATTATTATTATTATTATTATTATTATTATTATGATTTAGTATATGATTTTGGAAATGGTAAAGTAATTTGGTAGTATTGTTTATAAATGTAGGTTATAAAAATAGAATTGTTTTGGTGATTTAATATCAGAATTTATTTATATAAAGGTTTTGACATAAAATGCCGGAATTATTTCTATAATATGATTTTGAGAGATTGATTCTAAGGTTTAAATGTTTAATGCCGGGATTTGGCTAAGTATGACTTTAAAGGAATTGTTGAGTTGACTTAACTTGATATTTAAGAGTTTGGAAAACTTTGAGAAAATGATTTACTTGTTTCAATTCGGTGAATTTATTGTTGAATCCTACTTGAGAATTTCGTGGATTTTAAATAAGATATGAAATGAGGTATGTTGAGGAAAGATGAGATGATGGATGAGATATTGAGATGATATGAACGTGGAATGATATATGATGAGATAAGACGGAATGATCGGAAATGAGATATGTGAAGTTATGTGTGAAAGTTAAGGGCGCCTTGTGTGATTTAGATAGACTTATGCATATCTGTATATTTGTTAGGTGATTGTTGCTTGTTGGACTCCGCTTACGTTATCTTTTGTTGTTCAGCATTTCAGGTAAGTTCCCTAGGGGGCTTACTCAGGTTGGACATTCATGCCTGTTGTTGCATTTTATGTTAGGTGTTGCATATGCATAACAGCATGCCATGTAGTATCCTGTTTAGGTTGCACTAATTGAATGAGCATCTGCTTACTTATTGCGTTTGAAACAGAACGGTCGTTATCTTTGATAGTCCTAGAGTCTTTGCTAGGGTCATAGGGTAGCCCAGCCTCATCGGGTACCCTGGGTCAATCGAGTCATGAACTTCCTTATATTATGAGATGCCTGCGTGCTTTATTGTGGAGCAGGTTAGGCATGCGTGCCGCCCGATTATGATGGAATGCATTCACGAGCTGGCCAGTCTCCGCCCCATCGGAAGGGAGTGGAGGTAGGAGAGGGATATGCCATTTGGCATTGTCTTGGGCCCTTTACAGTATTTTTACACATTGTTATGACTAGGAGCATGCTAGTGTGGTTGACTTTCGTACTGCATTAGAGCATCTTTATTAGGTATAGCACATACTATGTGGCCTCAGTGAGGACTGCCGGTCCCGCATGAGTGGCTCGATCTGACTCCTTTCCCCGTTCTTTTTTTTAAGGTATCTTCTGCAGATTTTGAGTGCTCAATGTCTATATGACGGGGTTCCCTTTTGGCGAAACGAAGAATCTGGTTAATATCCTAACTTAGTAAAATGGTAATTACCCACTCATGATTTGGTTTTGACCCGGCTCTGCCGTGGCTCTTGTATCTCTACTTTGCTTCTGCTTTACTTCGTTTGAAATAGATCCCGCGACATAGTCTTAGGATAGGTTAAGGGTACCCAACGGCCCTTCGAGGTTTTTAGGGTTTGAAATCCATATTTCCACTAATCTTAAAATGAGTTTGAAACCTCGACCCGTACCTGGATTGCAAGATCCAAACAAGGGGTTTTATCCCTTGAAACGTAACCCGGAAATCATAATTCTGGGCCGTTATATAGTCGAGGTCGAGTACCCTGAGTTGACTTCAGCCCGTGAGATTTTACCGCTACCTGAGATCCGCTGACCAGCTTCCTCGAGGATAGATCCTGACTTCCTGTTTCTACATCGGGAGGGAGTCTTGTAATTATTTGCGTGGGCATAATCCAGTTTGATTTATATTTCTATATTTTGAACTCGATTTCCTCCTACAACAAATTGGCGCCGTTGTCGGGGAAGCAATCATTCACGCCTTAGGTAGTTAGATCTCACGTTTTCTTTAAGTTTTATTCTTGCAGTGTATGCGCCATTCTAGACTCAAAAGGATCATGGCGACTGTCGAAACACAAGTTGAGTTGATTGAGAGGCTTCAGAGGGAATTAGCAGCCAACAATGTTGCTCTCACCGCTGAGAGAGCACGCACTGAGCATGAAGCAGAACTGAGAAGGCAGGCGGAAGCTGAGCTTGCCCAATTCCCTACCACTGCTGAAGATTACATGCACCCGATTCTTGTCGTGCCTGAATCGGCTATTCTAATCCCTGATAATAACTTTACATGTCTTGTAATGTATAACCCTTTGTGATGCCCTTTTTGGGTTGCCTTTGTCTAGTTTACTCTATGTTTGTGCACTTGGGGCTGTTGGCATTATATATATCGTTGTGTTTTTTTTTGTGCGAATTCGAATCTTTGTGCGTTTTTTTTATTTTATTTTAAAATTCACATTTAAATGTGTACCTATATGTCTTTAAGTTGTGACATTATTATATAGTCATGTGCAGGCCTAATATTAATATGTGCAATTATACTGTGATTTTGTGCAACCTTAACACCCTATTGTGCATATGCAATAGAATGCTCTTTATTTTTCATAATTGAGATGCCTATTTATTCATGCTTTTATGTTGGCGTCCTTTTCCCTGTTTGCTTTCTTATATTGATCTGGATTCCTATTTTCTTTTTTATTTTAATTTATTTTTTATTTTTTATTTTTGTGAATTTCTTTTACTTTATGTGCGTTTTATATAGTTTAAAACTGACATTTCAGCCTAAATTATTTTTTCGTATGCTATAGTGCAAAAGCATCCCTGTTTCATGCAATTATAACTGTATTATGTGCAGTTATAAAGGGACCCAGTATTATATGTGCAATCACATTGTCGTTTTGTGCACTTATACCCCCTTATTGTGCAATGTGCTAAAGTGTTTTTTGTTTATGTAATATCATGTTTTTAATTGCATCCCTGTTTTGTGCAATTATAACTGTATTATGTGCAGTTATAAAGGGACCCAGTATTATATGTGCAATCACATTGTTGTTTTGTGCACTTATACCCCCTTATTTTGCAATGTGCTAAAGTGTTTTTTATTTATGTAATATCATGTTTTTAATTATCTAATTTTCTTTAAATCTATTTTTTTTGATTTTTTCTAGTTGTAGTGATTTGCTTTTACTTTCTGTGCAATTTATATAGTTTTAAACTCACATTTAAGTCTAATTTCTTTTTACTCCTGTTGTAGTGCACAAGTATCCCCGTTTTGTGCAATTACAAATTTATTATGTGTAGTTATTAAATGCCAGTAAGATAATGTGCAATCACAATCTCGTTTGTGCAAATATAACATCTTATTGTGTATATTTTAAATATAATATTTTTTACTTATTTAATTGCCTTTAAATCTATTATTATTTATATTTTTTGTGGGTTTTGTCAATCTAATTGCCTTTGTGTGCGTTTTATATAGTTAAAAAATCACAATTTATTCCAATTTCTATTCTTCTGTTATTGTGCACTTGTAACATTGTGTTGTGCAATTGTAACATCTTATTGTGCATCGACAACAATATATTGTGCAAATAAATCATAGTTTATATTTATAATATTAACTGAGATTACATTTAATTTTATAGTTACATATCAAATATACTGAAATCGTCAACATTACAAAATTCAAAAGTATAGTTAATATTCATAAGTAAATTATGATTTCCTCATAATCTTCTCCTTCCCCCCCCCCCCCCCCCCGCTCTTGATTGCCTATCTTCCAAGAATGTCTGCAGTGTTCCTCCTCCTCTTGTCTTCATCTTCAAAGATCTACCTGTTGCATTCAATCACATAGCCAAATATACTGCAATACATTCATTATATTTTAAACTTCATAGTTACAACTGCATAATTGTTTTTAAAACCCAAAATACCACTGTATCAAACTTAGACTTCAGATTAAGAAGAAATACAGACATTTTAAATAAAATATATAATTAATATTGCAAAAGTAAAGTCTGTATTCTTCAACTTTTTCTTCTTCCTGCCCTTGACTGCTTATCTTCCAAGGAAGTTTGCAATCTTCCTCCTCCTCTTGTCTTCTTCTTCAAAGACCTCCCTGATGCATTTAGTCACGTATTGCCTGTACTGTGCCAGTTCTTCCTCCACTTGCTCTTGTTTCTTTTGGAACTACATAAATTTTTATACTCAAAAGTTAAATAATTTTGAAATCTTATTTTAAATCATACTATTTAAAGTTTTCATAACTTACCGTCTCCAGTAGTTCCTGCTCCCCATTTGCAGTTGCCTCCAAGATCTTCTAGGCGTTTGCATTTCTGGTTGAGGGGAGACAGGAAAAGTTGATGCTTCTCGGCGGCATCCAGAAGGTCCTTCCCTATGGCCTCTGTGTTTGTCTCTGCAGCTTCTTCCAGGAGAGACATATGGTACCCTGGGTACATGTACTTATCTATCTGCTCATTGATCTTGTAGTACTTTTTGCAAAAAACAAAAGGGTTGAATCCTTCCATTTTTTCCTTTTGAAGTTGGTTTTTCTTTGTTTTTTGATGGGTAAGGGACGAAGACTTCTTTTCAGGCGTTTTGTGTGATGTGTTATGATGGAGGATCCCTGTATATATAGGCGGTTTTGGCTCTTCAACTCCCATCATCTGATTGGCCTTATCCAATTGGCGGTTTTCCAAAGCCAATTACCCGTTCCAACTTCCTATAACTGTAATCATTACCCTTTTAAATTTTTAATATTTCCCAACTTCCCATAACTACAATTATTATTTCAGATTTTTTATTTTCATGCACAAGTACGTATCCGTTTGTATACTTCTTCTCAGTTGGAGACTTCTTTATTCTCTTTTATATTTTCCCTTGATTCTTCACATTTTATAAAAAATCCATTTCTTTAATTTGTTCTTGTTATATTTATTTTATTTTTTAATTTTATAAAATATTTGTTATATAGTAACTGTGTTTTGTATACGTCTGTTTTCAAACAATCCCCTTTCTTACTGTTGTTGTTCTTCTTTTATTGATGTTTATAGATTGCACATTAATTAAGAAGTACTTATTTGTTGATTAGATAGATGGGTGCAGTAGAGTCTATGGAACTTCCATCATTATTTGAATTGCATATTGTCCAAGATTTTCACAATATTGCACGTCACAAACGATGAACCTAAGTAAGATAGGTGTAGGAGGCTATACTCTGTATCAATTGGTAATTCGGGTTGTTTTTCTATTTTTCTTTAAAATAATTACTGTTTACAGTACTAAGCAAATTATAATAAGTGATTGGACTGCACAAGCAAATATTATCTGAATACAAAACGGAGAGAGTAATAAACGGAATATAAAAGTTGTTACATAACATATCTGAATAAAAAAACTCAAAGTATAATATTTATCTAATAATAAAGTGCATTTATAAAAGTCAATCACAAATTGTGATTATTATTCATATTAGGTTTCCCTTAATGGACATGTCCTGCTGTTGTGAGGTGCATATTGAAGGCAGATTGAGCATATTCTTTTCCCCATTTTCTGTATTTGAATTGATGATTCCTTCCCGCCTTTAAGCCTCTTCCCACTGCCCTTTGTCTTTTCTTGTTTAGGGTCTCTTATTTCCACTTTCTTCAGGAGGCTTACTCCAGCAAACTCTTCAAACATACCTTCATGTTAACAAACTTATTAAAATTAGTATACTTTGAATATATATTTGTGCACTATTTTTTTATAAAACAATGTAAATAAGCAATTAGTAATCTTGGGTTTCCCCATCAAACTCATCATACATACCAGACTTTGAAGCCATTGAGGATGCTGATGTTTATGCACTTTGTAGGAGCTCTTTTTTTGCATTTGTCAATGCAGATGTTAAGTGCCTAATCTGATCACTATTGTCCTTAACTAAATCCACACAAGAATGAAATTCAGCTAACATATTTGTCAAGAGGAGTTTTTGTTCTTGGTTTGCAGTTGACTGTCTCACCAAAACATCATCCAAAGTGAAAACACTGCTCAAAGTCGCTGCCTTGGTCCAACGAGTCAGCAATAGTTTTTCTGGCAACTTCTCAAGTTGTATATCCTTCAAAACAGTTAATATATGTCGGCATGGTTATCCTAACCTGTTGAACAAGTTACAAGAGCAACAACGATCATGATCTTCAAGTTTGTGCTCAACAGTGTATATCTTGTTGTTTTCCTTGAGAGCATATATCTCCAACTCCTCAAGCTCTGTCACATTTGTCACTCTGCAGTTGTACAATGCTCCCTACAATTCCTCCTGAAATTTCCCCCACATTTTTATTGTGTATAATGTGGATGCATGCTTTTCTAGAGGAAGTCGCGAAATCAGAATTAGTTCACTTAACCACGAGTGACTTGTCATTCCATACTCTTCCATTAACGCATTCCACTCCTTTTCAAATTCTTCTGGCATACTCTCACTGTTCCATACAATATTCCTCAACTTGTCACTGAATTTGAAGTATCCATTCATTGAGTTGTCTATTTTCTGAGATAGCTTGTCCATGATATGCCACATTGTTGTGAGCTTAAATTGCCAAGTTTTACACTTACTTTTATATCGATTTCTGCATGCATTTCATACATTTGGGGTAGAATAATACAGAATCTATGTAGTTCACACTTATTTGCCAAATTATGGAGCCTACACAAGTTTTTGTTATATTTCGCAGAAATCGGACGCACTTTGGAGCTTCAAGGAAAGTCATGAAGAAGCTAAGGATGGTGCAGTTGAAGGAAAACGCCATTTTTCACCATTCATCATTTCGAATCAAGCTTTGATGTCTTCATTAAAGTTGTAACCCTCGAAAAGAGCTTTCCAACGCATGCTCATATGCGTCAATCCGACTAACGAGGACTCGGAAAAGTGCGTGTCAAGAACATAGCAGAATGCTGAAAGCTGACAGCTCTACTCGACGTCGACCACGTCTAGTCGAAGTCGAGTACACCAGGAGCCAGAAGTTCACCCGGAGTCGAGCAGAGCCACTCGAGAGCCCAGAACTACTCGATGTCAAGTACACCTACTCGAAGTCGAGTACACATGTCGAGTCCAGAGGATGTCCGAGCTCGAGTGCAACCCAGGAGGAAAAGTTCCAGTCGACGTCGACTAACTCTAGTCGAAGTCGAGTACGATCCAGTGGCCGAATCCGAGTCCGAGATCGAGTGGAGTATGGAGAAGATATATTACTTGCAAGGAAAGGAACAAGATATTTAATCTAATCAAGAGAAGATATATCAAGATGGAAGGGATTTATCCACATTAGCTTTATTTCCTTTTAGATATTATTTCCTTTATCATAATGTTTTATCTTTATGTTATTAGATAGAAAGTTTAGATGTAGATATAGTTTCCTACCTTGATTAGCAAGGACTGGAAGCCTATAAATAAAGCCTTAGGGGCTGAGTTTTAGGGATCTTATTCCAATTCAATTCTAGAGACAACAAGTAAGTAGGAGAGAAATAGAGAGCTTGTGGCGAGAGGAGAGAAGGTGTTGAGAGACGGTTTGTCTTCGATCGGTTGTAAGTTCTCTTTAGTTTATTTAATGCAATTTAGTTTCTTTTGTTATTTGATGAGTTTCTTGATAATGAAGAGCGATTAGTCACCCAACTTCTAGGGTCGGGGTGAGCCCAGCGGTGGCCATGTAAGGTGATGCGGTAAAGGTACAATCTTTTGATGCAATTCGTCTTCTATCCCTATGAGCATGATTCTTTTGCGAAAGTTAAAGGTGATCCTTGTTTGTGTTATTGAAGCGAAAGTGATCTTAATGCAACTTGGGTTAATTATGCGAAAAGGGTTAGTAACAATTAGGGTTTATGCGAAAGCCTCTATATTCCTATTTGTTAATAACAAAAGTTATTTGATGAAAAGCATGATCTTTTATGCCTTTATGTGTTACTTTGCATGGTTATCGTTGTGGTGTTGAAACCCTGATCTTGGAAGTGCTTTAGTTTATTGATTTTTTATTACAAATTTCATGTTTACTTTCAGTTTTATGCAATTTAAAGTTTCGGTTTTCGTTTCTGTTTTCACTCGGAATCGACAAAGCGTGGTCGACGTCGAGTAGGATCAGTCGAGGTCGAGTATTTTCTGTTGGTTTTCGTTTACTGTTTTGTTTCTGTTTCTGTTTTTAGTCGACAACCTAGTCAAAGTCGAGTACCTTACTCGAAGTCGAGTACGCTTCTGGTCGAGATCCGCTAAGTTTCGGAACTGAAAAGGCGGGCGCTGACACGCTTCCTCGTGGATCAATCCTGACTACCTTCTACTACAACGGGAGGAAGTCTTGTATTTATTTGCTGAGATAGGGAGTCAGTTTGGTTTATATTTTATTTATATTTCATACTTGACCTTCCTCCTGCAACCACAAAATTGGCGTCGTTGCCGGGGAAGCCATCAATCGCGCCCTTTTTAGTTCTATTTCTTTTCTTTATATTTGTTTTTATTTCTAGTTCCTTTTTACTTGCTTTTTCTTTTTTCTTTTCAGGTGCATGCGAAGAACTGATCGCATGCCTATAGACCCGATTCTCGAGCCTGAGCGGTTTTTCCATCTTCAGCAAAGGCTTAGGAGGAGGCTCATGTCAACATCCGACGAGAACGTGGGCCAGCTCATACCTGCACAGGAGCTTGAGCAACTCCGCCGACAAATTGAGGCATTCACTACCAGAGAAGCTGAACACGCCCGACGAGAGGCGGAATATGCATAGAACCAGCAGCGGTGGGAAGCAAGGTTAGATCGCGAGGTCAACGCGAGAAGGGAACTTGAGGAGCGGATGGGGCATATACCAGCCAACGCAAAAGAATATCTGCATCCTACTCGAGAAGTTCCAGAATCAGCGATCATTCTTCCCGCTATTAACTATGAAATTCGTCCTTCTTTTATTACTGAAATTAGAAGGAGTCAATTTGGGGGAAGAATTAATGAATTTCCTTTAGAGCATGTCACCACTTTTATAGACTTATGCGAAGCTATAGCTGATGGTGCTAATCTTGAATACTTAAAACTAAAGGCTTTTCGTTGGTCCCTTACAGGAATAGCCCAACAATGGCTGGAAGGATTGCCTGAACGATCAATTCGCAGATGGAATGAGTTACAGGACCTGTTCCTCAACAAGTTCTTTCCTCCTGCAAAGACAGCTGCTCTTAGACAACAAATCACGGCTTTCAGACAAAAGCCAGGGGAACCATTTGCACAAGTCTGGGAGCGCTACAAGAGGCTTCTGAAATCCTGTCCTACTCATGGTCAACCGTCCTACGTCATCCAGGAGATCATCTTCAACTGTCTGGATGTGCCTACTATGGATCAGATCAATAACTACACCAACTATGAGTATCTTGGATACACTCCACGCCGTGCATGGGAGGTATTTGAGACGCTGGCAAACTACGATAACACTTATGGGACTTCTGCGGCCGCTTCCGACGAAAGGTATGAAAGGCCTGCCCCATCTATGCCGTTGTATGTGCCATCAAAGGAAGTTGATCCAGACGTCAGGGAGCAATTCCAGAATGATCAGGTACGTCGTCTTACCAAACAAGTTAAATTCCTCTCCAAAAATCAACCTTGTTTGGAATGTGGGTCTGTGAGGCACAACACTACTGCTTGCCCGCACGGCGATCAAGTACATGAAGGAGAGACCCACGAGGAGGTAAGTTATGCAGGGGGACACTACTCAGAGCCATATCAGAACCAGAATTGGAGCTACTATCGCCCGCCCCAGCATCAGAACCCCCCCTCCCTACAGAGCTCCTGGTCACCCTGACAGAGAAGGTAAGAAGGATGACATGCAAACCATCCTTGAGGAGATGCGGAGGAACCATTCAGACACCAAGCAGTCCTTCAATTCCATTTACACTCAGATGCATGGTGTGAACTCTAGGCTTGGGGAAATCGATATATGGCGGAAATCGATTGACATACAAATTAGCCAGCTGGTGACAGCCGTCCCCAAACAATCAGGTACGCTCCCTGGATCCTCTGAACCTAATCCTAAAGGTAAATCTATAGGATAGGTAGCTGCAATGAACCTAAGGAGTGGGCGATAGATGCAAACGCCTGAGCCCAACACAGAAGGAGAAGCTGCAGAAGACTCCTCGACGTCGACCAAGCCACTCGACGTCGACCACAATCTACTCGACATCAACCAGCACCAACTCGACGTCGACCAGAATTCTGCGCCCAACCAAAAGTCGACTACAGTAGTCGATGTCGACCAGCCCGTACTCGACGTCGACCAGACCGTACTCGACGTCGACCACACTGTAGTCGACGTCGACCACCCCTCTGCACATGTCAACCAGCCTTTTGCACCTCTCCACTCGACTTCAGCACCTCCGACGAAGAAGAAGCTGCCTTTCCCGAAAAAATCTCCAAAGGATCCAACAGAGAAGAAGTTCCAGCGCTTCATTAAGATGCTTCAACGACTCAATGTCACCATTCCCTTCACAGAAGCTCTCAATGAAATGTCATCCTATGTCAAGTTCCTCAAGGAGATTCTAAGAAAGAAGTGGTCAATGGCTGAGATCGCAGAGGAATGCAGCCAGATGGACGTATTAGAGAAAAGGCCAGATCCAGGTAAGTTTGCTATAACCATTAGATTTGGTCAATACAAATTTAATGCTTTATGTGATCTTGGAGCCAGTGTGAGTATAATGCCTCTATCAATATGGTCCAAGATTAAGATAGGTGCCCTAGAGCCTGTGGATGCTAAGCTCTATATGGCGAACAACACGGTGGTCATCCCAACAGGCATGGTGGACAATGTGCCCGTACAAGTAGGTAAGTTCTTCGTCCCTACTGATTTCTTAGTTATTGATATGGCAGAGGACCCTACTTGCCCAATCATTCTAGGAAGGCCCTTTTTGGCGACGGTGGATGCCAACATAAGCGTAAGGAATGGAGTGCTCACTTTCAACATCAGCGATGAGGTAATTGAGTACTCTTTTAATAAAACTGAAAGGCACACAGGTCCCATGGAAGAGGTCAAGTCTATATCAGCCAGGTATATAACTTGTGGGGAACCTAAGGTAAGAAATATGACCCCCGAGGAGCTGGAAAAGAGGGATATGGAAGCCCAGGTGGAGGAAATCATGGCAATTCTAAACGAAGAGACAGACGATCTACTCGACGTCGACCAAGGTAAATCGATTTCTACTAACTTTTATTCAGAATCGTTGTGAGGTACTAAGTATGGGGTCGATATCGACCAGAGGTACTCGACGTTGAGTACCCTAGTCGATGTCGACCAGATCCCGAGCACTCCACCGACTGCATCAAAATCGAGTACACCACCCGAGGCCGAGCTGTACTCGAGGTCGAGTAATGTAAAGACCGAAATTTTTTATAATATTATTTTATTAAAATAGTGATTTATAATTGTTTCAAATTCTAAGATTCGAGAGATTTGAAACTTCTGCCCTTGAGCTATTGAATTTATTTTAAATCTTCCGAAATAAGTTCCGGCGTTAATTAATTGGAAATTTAAAATATGTTATACTCTGCTTTTATATACCGAAAATTAAAAAATAATGTTTGGATTTCATTTATTAAATTCGGATTTGAAAATTGGAAGAGTATTTTATATGCGTCGGGATAAGATCGAGTGAGCAGCTTCGAGGTTTATATTCCGGGTATTTGAAATTTGGATTTTGGGGACCACTTTGTCTCTCCCCTTTCATTTTGGCTTCTCCTTCCCCATGAAAGCCGATTGCAGGCTGTCCTAGCCAATTTGGGATGCAACAACACCTTCCTCTTCCTCTCTCCCTTGCACCACTGCTGCCCCATTTCTGGCAAAGGGCCACTACACCTCCCACGCCAATCTGCAGCCTCTCTCTCCCTTGTTTGTCCAGAAGCAGCCCAGTCCAGAACTCTCTTTGTCTTCTTTTAATTGGAACCTAAGCACCACAAACCCTATCAGCTCTCATCTCCTCTCTTTCTCCTTTCTTTTAGCCACAAAGACCCACCATTATGCTCCTGTTGTTACCGCAGCCACCAAGTCAACACCACTTCATCAAATTTCCATCAAATCGATACGCCTTTACCAAGCTTCGTCCGTCCGTTTACAACCTCGTCGTCTCCGTCGCGAGCGAAGCCTCCCCTGTTCGCCAGTGACGGACCGAGCACCTTGTTCCTTCCCCCCCCCCCCCCCCCCCCCCGCGTCTCCCGAGCAGAAGCGACTAGGAACACCGTCGGAGCCCAACACATCGAGCCCAGGAGCCCACGGAATCGTCCACTGCGCTCTAGTCTTCCCTGTTCGTCCAAAAAGGTCGGTCATGGTTCCTTCGTTTTTCCGATCGATTACCCCATAAAGCTCCACCTTTATTCTATTTCATTCCGTCCCAGATCAAGCTTGTTCGATTCCGACTCTGACGAAGCTCAATTCAACTCTGACGACCCTTTCCGGCGAAGCCCTTCGATCCTCGGTGAGATTTCTTCTCCTTCCTCCTTGCAATCGTTTGAGTATTTCTGGGTAAGGTGTTGTCAAAGAGGAATTCCGATCAGATTGCTGGTGGTCGGGTGAGAACAGAGCGCCGGTGAGGCTCTGTCTTCCCTTCTTCTCCTCCTTCCATTTAGCAATTCCATTGATTGAGCGGTGCCCTGTCTGTCAGCTTGAGGAAGAAGGCAGATCTGGGTGTTTCTATTCTTTCTTTTCTTTTGGGATTGGGCCGGGTTTAGCTTATTGGATCCGGGTCTTCATTCGGGTTATATCATTTTGAAATGAGATTCAGTTAGTGGTATGGCAAACCCGAGTCCCCTTTTCTTCTTTTCAATTTGGGATCGGGTCGGGGCCTAGATCCGGGTTTCAGATTGGGCTGTCCGGGCCTTTTCTTCCTCCTTTCCTATTGGGCTCGACTTGGGGAATAAGAGAGTTGGGCTTGGTTGTTTTAATTAAGAAGAGTTGTGTTTTATAAGTTATGTGTTATAATTTTATTTGAGGTTGGTAGTTATCATGTTATTATACTATATTATGATTTAAATACGAAATTTGAGGATTTTGAAATAATATATTTGATGTTAGGTGGGGTTTTAATATATGATTTAGAAATGGTAAAGTAATTTAGTATTGTTGTTTAAATGTGGGTTATTAAAATGGATTGATTTTGGTTGATTTCTTATATTTTAATTATTACCTGGAGTATGTTATTAGATGTTGTTTATAAATGGGATTTTAAAGTGATTTGTCTGGTTGGATTTATAAATGGGGTTTCTAAGGATGGATTATTTGGAAATGTTTATCAATGTTTTAAATTACTTGAAACACTAAATGTTTAATGATGGGATTTGACCAAGTGCGATTTCAAAAGAATTATTGGCTATGAGTTGACTTTACTTGATATTTAAGAGTTTGGAAAATATAGTTCGTACGATTTTATCGACGAGTTTGACTGGAAGTAAATGATTTTTGTTGAAGTTGATCGTATCGAAAAGGTTTTGGAAATTGTTTTACTATCGGCTGGTTTTGAGGATGTTGAGAACTTGGGATCGTGTGTATGAATTGAATGTTGGACCGGTAGCTTATGAAAATGGCTTGATGATAGGTGTATATTGCTTTGGATTGCTTTGGACTTGCATTTGGGCCCTTGATTTTGTTATCCTGTTGTTCTGCATCTTCAGGTAAGTTCCCTAGGAGGCTTACTCGGGTTGGACATTCATGCCTGTTGTTGCATTTTATATTAGGTGTTGCATATGCATAAAAGCATGAACATGTAGTATCCTGTGTAGGTTGCACTAATTGGATGAGCATCCGCTTACTTTATGCGTTTGAAAAGAGAACGACCGTTATCTGAGTCTTTGGGGCATTGGGGCATTCGTGTTTCATATCGTTTCGGTCCCAGTCGAGTCTTATATATGATCTGGCTACAGAGGTGATCGAGCGTCCTACTTGGGCTGCCTCGGAGTGAGGTACGGACAGATAGGCTGCGGCACCGACCGAGCGTCCTACCTGGGCTGCTTCGGAGCGAGGTACGGACATATATGCCCCAGAGTGGGCACAGATCAGGGGATATGCCTTTTGGCATTGTCTTGGGCCCTTTACAATATTTCTGCTTATTATTACAACTAGGAGCATGCTAGTGTGTTCAACTTTCGTACTTCATTAGAGCATCTTTATTAGGTATAGCACATACTATATGGCATCAGCGAGGACTGCCGGTCCCGCATGGGTGGCTCGATCTGACTCCTTTCCCCGTTCTTCTTTTAAAGGTATTTTCTGCAGATTTTGAGTGCTCGATGTCTATATGACGGGGTTCGCTTTTGGCGAATCGGAGAATCTGGCTAACATTCTAAGTTGGTAAAATGGTAATCACTCACTTATGATTTGGTTTTGACCCGGCTTTGTCGTGGCATTTGTACCTTAACTTTGCTTCCGCTTTACTTTCGTTTGAATTGGATTTCGCGACATAGTCTTAGGACAGGTTAAGGGTACCCAACGGCTCTTCGAGGTTTTAGGGTTCGAAATCCCTCTTTCCATTAATCTTAAAATGAGTTTGAAACCTCGACCCGTACCTGGATTGCAAGATCCGAACAAGGGGTTTCATTCCTTGAAACGTAACCCGGAAATCATAATTCTGGGCCATTACAAAGTTGGTATCAGAGCTGAGGTTGTGCAATTCGGATACGCAAGGGTCAAGTGTTTGTTTTGGAAAACCGCCGATTAATTTCAAAGGATTTGAAAGGATTTTAAGAAGGGCAAAATGAACTTAAGATGCCTAACCGAAATTGGATTAAGTAATGAACTTGACTTGTAATAAAAGAGAAAAACAGACCGAATGGGGACGTGAGTGGATAGTAAAGGCGCTAGACCACCCCTATTGGGTGTAGTTGGGAACGATAGGCAAAATATCAACTTGTTCTTTACAAATGGGTTGGGAGACTCCAAGGAGATCATTATGAGTGTTATTAACTGATTCTGTGATGAATGCTTGCTATGCTAGAGATCTGATTTGGATGCCTTAACTATGAAATGTGCATTGACTTACCTATGCAAACGGGATAATGGCAGTACCCTTATTTCTGTGTGGTCAAACCCAGCTTGTGTGGAACATCCCCTTCCACTATGTTAACCCCTTGATGACTCTATCTAGCCTTTCCCTGGATGTCAGTGTCTTCCATGGGGAATCGGGTTGGTAACCACATCATGTCGGGAATCATAGTTGGATATTAAGGTTGTCTGAGTGAGTATTGGAAGTTCTTGATGTCACTTTGAGCCAGAAGTAAGGTGTTTCTGGGGCTATCTTTCCTTATTCTTATGATGACCAACCAGTGTCTTCTTGCCATGAAGAGTCGTACCGGAATCCCACGGGAAAGAGGGGTGATAAGTCCGTCGGGAAAAGTCAATGGTTACCCTTAGGGATCTCTGTCTGGTTGTAATGGTGACTCTCTCTGAATTGCATGACATGATTTTGTAATCTCCCGCATGTACCTTGCAAATGATCATTAGTAAGAAGCTGCTTGTGTTATGTCTTGCTTTCTGTCATGTTTTTATTGTTTAAGCTCATGTTGTGGTTAGTTTATTTGCTCAGGTCTCGTGTTGTGTCTTGTCTTCTATCATGAATGTATGTCGTTATGGCATGTTTACTTGGCCTATTGATCGTATGACTGATCGGAAGCATGAACCACATGATATAAACCAACCTGATCGTTATCTCCTCCTGAATTAGGTTCATTATAGTGTGATCAACTCCCCTTTGTATGAATGCTTGTAGATGATTGTCTTAGCATGTTGGATGATGACGTGTCAATACCTATTATCCTTTTTTGACAAGAATCTATAGTATGCCCATCTGTTCTGCATTCGTCAGATTAATTAATGTGGATTGTTTTGCAATTAGTGTTGTTGTGTGATTATGTGCGTTAAATGGAGTATATGTGGTATAATTGAGCCTTGATGAATGCATGCTTTATCATGTTACGTGTTGATTTGAGCTCATGTCCCCGTATTCTAGTCATATTGCCATTACTTAAACTCGTGTTATACATCGTAAAACCTTCCTCATGTTTTTATATTGTTGGAATGTGATTGAATTGATTTCTTAAGTGTCGCCATGATTAGTTGCATGCATTTATTGTATGTTATGAAGAGCCTTTAGTACCATGTAGGATCTTGGCTGAGACTCGTGTGAATTATATCTTGCCCGCATTATTGCTGATTCTCTCTCGAGCTAGGTTCTTGATAGTGTGGTCCTTCCCTCCTTCTATTATCTTAACATGTCTTACCCATGCAATTAGATTGATGTTGAATTCGATGATCGATTTGCTTTCTGTAATGGTTTATCTAGCATGCTTACATGTTATCGCTCGATAGTGTTTCCCTATTACTCTAGGATATCTCCTCTCGTGCTTGCAGAAATGTATGGCTTGGCACATCGCATGATCACACACCACACTATGTCATGATTTCTCATACGCATGATGCATGAATGTTAGGGCGGATTTAGTCGAGTTACCTTGATTGTGTTCATGTCCAATATGTGCTAGTAGTGTCTTGTAGGGCTTACGATTTCCAGAATGACTCGCTAAATGATCAAGTGTTGTACTTGTTCTATGATGTGATGACTATTGTACCAAACATGTGCTCTATGACGGTTCGTTCTTAGCATAATTATAATATATCGCCCATGATGTCCTTCTTGTTACTTTTGATGATGCCTCATGTTTCATGAATATTATGTTGAATTCCTCTTAATGACTCTTGCCTATACTTGTATCACATCATGTATCGCTAGTATCATGTAGGACCCATGCTTTCTAACTGTAGTCCGTCATATGATTACGTGTCATGCCTGACCTACTATATGATCATTGTGCCAGATGAGATGGTTACTATGTTGCTCCTATATGTTCTCTTATGATGCATGCACCAAGCTCGTGCATTGTTGGTATATGTGACAATTGTGATACCCATTAAATCCTGCATATCTTGCTTAAGTTTCTAGGCATATCGGCTTTCATGGGATAATAGACTGCTATCTTGTCTCGCATGCATCCGTGTAGCACTTGAATATGTCTTTTTGGAATGAATACGTATGTCGTGCTCCTTGATATAGGTACATGTTAGAGTGGATTAATATGATTGATATGCCCCATGATGAATTTGTGTCTGCTTGTCACAATTGCAACCTAATAGACTTTCATAAGGGCGTCGTTGCTATTCTCGGGTCGAAGTTTTGTCTCTAGTTGTCGTCTTAGTATTGGTCCGTGGTTGTTTCCGAGAGGAACTTTGGGTTGTCTTCTCTTGTCACTTCCCTATCTCCGCTAACTTGGACCCTATGCGATACATTTGACGAGCAACCACATGGAAGAAGGAATGAAAAGTTAGATAGCGATAGAGCAGTGCAGCGGAAGCGTGGGCCCAAAACCCACGGGCCTCAGGATCAATGATGTCGGCGGAACGAGCACGCATCGAGAATTGCAGATACTGAGTACGATATGACTTGCAAGCGGGAGTGTTCTCCTTTCGAATTGCTAACCCTTTTGAATTTATTGACGATGATATTGCACTGTCCTAGTGATGAGATTTACGTGTTGATGTGTTGACTTGATGATGACTGTTGCCTATGATGATATGATTTGATGACTTATTGATCTCGTATACCATGGTGTCATGACGTGTTGCTACTCTAAGTTGCTAAGCATGATTTGAATTCCTTTGCTTGTAAAATGTGAACTACATATGCTAAGAAGCCTGAATTGTATCTGATAAGGTTATAATGCAACATGTTAGCTTGACTTGATTATGTTCATATATGATGTTTGCGATGGTTATTGAGCATGATGGTAAACTGAGACTTGTTGAACCCATGATGTTATGTTTATGAATGCTAGTTTGCATGATGTAGACCTTATGTTTGATGATTTTCATGATTTCTTCTTCCTTAAACCTGTGGGTGAGGTCATTTGGTAGCGTGGTTGGAGAGTGCTGAAAGAATTTTGGGCGGTTGGGATGATCGATGGTGTTAGGAGGTGAGTCGCGATAGAGGGATGTTGGCTTAGGTGAGACTGAGTGAGCTTTGGGATTTATGAGAGGCAATGTTGGTGGTTTTGGTGAGCTTCTAGGTGATGTTGGTGATGCTTCGGGTAGTACGAGGAGTGTAAGGAAGGGCTCATGAATATTGAGGACATGGTATTAGAGGGTACTTGGGTGTGAAGTTAGAGATATGAGTTGGATTCTTAGAGGTGGATGGTGTGGTAGTGTTTGAAGGAAGGAGGGGCGAGATTTGAGCATTGAGATGAATTGGGATTCCTTAGGGAATTTTCGTCTGAGTTGACATTGGTGAGTCTAGAAGGGGATTAGTCTTGGCTTGAGAGTAGAGATGGGCGAGCGGGAAATTGCGTTTATTTTGACTTGTGATGATGTGGAAAATTTTCTTACTTATGTGGATCGATGATATATATTGGCATGATGTTAGCTAACGACCATGATAAAACCTGATATGAAATGATACTACATGATTGATATGCAATACTGAAATCTAGTTGGTAGTGACAGACGTTATCATGATATATTGATGCATTGCTATCCTATTATGTTGTTTTAGAAGCATGTTAGGATGTGTTGTGATATGGTATATGAACTATGAGATAATGATGTGTTATTATGGGGAAGCACGATGTTTTATTATGTGGTAGCAAGCATGAATATTGGTTATGTAAATGATGAATATGACTTGAAGTATGATCATGATTTGTATATATGAGACAATGATGCATGATTTCTAAATGGTCGTTATATGGTTTTGTGACGAGTTAAGGTGGTGTCCTTTAGGGCATATTGACATTTTGATGATTTATATGCTACTTGATCTTCCTTTTCTGAATCTTAATAGCATGACCTTGTTGTGTTGAAATGTTAACGTGATGAATATGTACTACTTGTGTTGCGATATCGATATGCGATTGTGAGACTTGATGTGTACTGACGTACTAACCCCGTAACACCTAACTCGTTGATTCTGGACATGTGTGCTTACGTGATGAGTGATGAACATTCGTTTATGCACTTGTGATGCCTTCAATATGATATAGATATACCTTATGATTCATAGTATGTTGAGGCTTGTTGTTCCTTTGGTACTTGAGACTTGTTGGCATGTTTATGTTTATGTTAGACGGTTATGTGATGGTTCGTGACTATGATATGATGTGGGACTTGCCATGTGTGAGATGGCTTATGGTATTATGTTTATATAAGAGTTGATGAGACTTTTGGTTATGGTACTTGTTGAGTTGTGAATGATGTTGAATGATCTGGAAACTAGAAAGAGAATATGGGATTAGCCCTTAGAGGTGGATGATTCCACCTCCGAGCTTCTGAATCTGATTGATTGTCATGCGGGAAACTGATTTGGTTTTGGAGGATTTTGACGAAATTTTGATTGAAAGGATTTGACTTGTTTGGTGAAAAGTTGATTGGTTAAACGTTGGATTTGAATATTTTGAGCGGTTTTGAAAATGACCAATTTGGATTTTAAAAGAATAAACGATATCGAGAATTCTAATAATTTTAAGGCCAATCTTTCCCTTTACAAACTCTTCTGAACTTTAAAGAACTGGATTCTATTATAACGCCTCACGAAGTAGATACAAGCATTTTATAGGGGCGCATATAGAGTGCTTGCTAAGACCTAGTAGGGGCGCTATAGTTGCTTTCGAGTTATGATATAACCGAAAGGTCAAAGTAAGGGTGTGGTAGGGGCCCATATCGCATGCTTGCTACGACCAATTGGGAATATTATGATCACGTCGAGGGTACCGTGAGGACCTCATGCGGGCCCTTATGAGGCGCTTACGGAATCAGCGGCATGATTCTCGGACTCACCAATTTCAAACTTCATCTCCTTGCTTTAGAACGATTTTATTCTCGGGGACGAGACTTGTTATTAGAGCTGGATGAATGTAAAGACCAAAATTTTTTATAATATTATTTTATTAAAATAGTGATTTATAATTGTTTCAAATTCAAAGATTCGAGAGATTTGAAACTTTTTCCCTTGAGCTATTGAATTTATTCTAAATCTTCCGAAATAAGTTCCAGCGTTAATTAATTGGAAATTTAAAATATGTTATACTCAACTTTTATATACCGAAAATTAAAAAATAATGTTTGGATTTCATTTATTAAATTCGGATTTGGAAATTGGAAGAGTATTTTAAATGCGTCGAGATAAGATCGAGTGAGCAGCTTCGAGGTTTATATTCCGGGTATTTGAAATTTGGATTTTGAGGACCACTTTGTCTCTCCCCTTTCATTTTGGCTTCTCCTTCCCCATGAGAGCCGATTGCAGGCTGTCCTAGCCAATTTAGGATGCAACAACACCTTCCCCTTCCTCTCTCCCTTGCACCATTGTTGCCCCATTTCTGGCAAAGGGCCGCTACACCTCCCACGCCAATCTGCAGCCTCTCTCTCCCTTGTTTGTCCAGAAGCAGCCCTGTCCAGAACTCCCTTTGTCTTCTTTTAATTGGAACCTAAGCACCACAAACCCTATAAGCTCTCATCTCCTCTCTTTCTCTTTTCTTTTAGCCACAAAGACCACCCATTATGCTCCTGTTGTTACCGCAACCACCAAGTCACCACCACTTCATCAAATTTCCATCAAATCACCACGCCTTTACCAAGCTTCGTCCGTCCGTTTACAACCTCGTCGTCGCCGTCGCGAGCCAAGCCTCCCATGTTCGCTAGTGACGGACCGAGCACCTTGTTCTCCTTCCACCGATTCTGAGTTACGCAGCAGCTTGTTCCTTACCCCCCCCCCCCCCCCCCCGTCTCCTGAGCAGAAGCGACCAGGAAAACCGTCGGAGCCCAACACATCGAGCCCAGGAGCCCACGGAATCGCCCACTGCGCTCCAGTCTTCCCTGTTCGTCCAAAAAGGTCGGTCCTGGTTCCTTCGTTTTTCCGATCGATTACCTCATAAAGCTCCACCTTTATTCTATTTCCTTCCGTCCCAGATCAAGCTTGTTCGATTCCGACTCCGACGAAGCTCAATTCAACTCTGACGACCCTTTCCGGCGAAGCCCTTCGAACCTCGGTGAGATTTCTTCTCCTTCCTCCCTGCAATCGTTTGAGTATTTCTGGGTAGGGTGTTGTCAAAGAGGAATTCCGATCAGATTGCTGGTGGTCGGGTGAGAACAGAGCGCCGGCGAGGCTCTGTTTCCCTTCTTCTCCTCCTTCCGTTTAGCGGTTCCATTGATTGAGCGGTGCCCTGTCTGTCGGCTTGAGGAAGAAGGCAGATCTGGGTGTTTCTATTCTTTCTTTTCTTTTGGGATTGGGCCAGGTTTAGCTTATTGGATCCGGGTCTTCATTCGGGTTATATCATTTTGAAATGAGATTCAGTTAGTGGTATGGCAAACCCGGGTCCCCTTTTCTTCTTTTCAATTTGGGATCGGGTTGGGGCCTAGATCCGGGTTTCAGATTGGGCTGTCCGGGCCTTTTCTTCCTCTTTTCCTATTGGGCTCGGCTTGGGGAATAAGAGAGTTGGGCTTGGTTGTTTTAATTAAGAAGAGTTGTGTTTTAGAAGTTATGTGTTATAATTTTATTTGACGTTGGTAGTTATCATGTTATTATACTATATTATGATTTAAATACGAAATTTGAGGATTTTGAAATAATATATTTGATGTTAGGTGGGGTTTTAATATATGATTTAGAAGGTAAAGTAATTTAGTATTGTTGTTTAAATGTGGGTTATTAAATTGGATTGATTTTGGGTGATTTCTTATATTTTAATTATTACCTGGAGTATGTTATTAGATGTTGTTTATAATTGGGATTTTAAAGTGATTTGTCTGGTTGGATTTATAAATGGGGTTTCTAAGGATGGATTATTTGGAAATGTTTATCAATGTCTTAAATTACTTGAAACACTAAAGTCAAGATTTCAAAATAAAATGCTGGAATTATTTCTATAATATGATTTTAAGAGGTTGGTTTTAAGGTTAAATGTTTAATGATGGGATTTGACCAAGTGCGATTTCAAAAGAATTATTGGCTATGAGTTGACTTAACTTGATATTTAAGAGTTTGGAAAATATGGTTCGTACGATTTTATCGATGAGTTTGACTGGAAGTAAATGATTTTTGTTGATGTTGATCGTATCGGAAAGGTTTTGGAAATTGTTTTACTATCGGCTGGTTTTGAGGATGTTGAGAACTTGGGTTCGTGTGTATTAATTGAATGTTGGACCGGTAGCTTATGAAAATGGCTTGATGATAGGTGTATATTGCTTTCGGATTGCTTTGGACTTGCATTTGGGCCCTTGATTTTGTTATCCTGATGTTCTGCATCTTCAGGTAAGTTCCCTAGGAGGCTTACTCAGGTTGGACATTCATGCCTGTTGTTGCATTTTATGTTAGGTGTTGCATATGCATAAAAGCATGAACATGTAGTATCCTGTGTAGGTTGCAGTAATTGGATGAGCATCCGCTTACTTTATGCGTTTGAAAAGAGAACGGCCGTTATCTGAGTCTTTAGAGACGTTGCTAGGGTCATTGGGGCATTCGTGTTTCATATCGTTTCGGTCCCAGTCGAGTCTTATATATGATCTGGCTACAGAGGTGACCGAGCGTCCTACTTGGGCTGCCTCGGAGTGAGGTACGGACAGATAGGCTGCGGCACCGACCGAGCGTCCTACCTGGGCTGCTTCGGAGCGAGGTACGGACATATATGCCCCAGGGTGGGCACGGATCAGGGGATATGCCTTTTGGCATTGTCTTGGGCCCTTTACAGTATTTCTGCTTATTATTTGATGTGATCGTAGTCGCCCATGAGCTTGACTCTTTTTTCCAACAAGGGTTTATCTTCGGAGCAGAACATCAACTTTCATTTGTGAAGACTGTTTGGCGACACCTCGGTATTATGGCTCGTTCTAGCTGTATAAAATTCCGATTGAAGCCAATGAGCACTTGTTGGAAAGATATTTTAGGGATTTCCGACCTTCCATCTCTTTGATGGCAACCAAGGCCATTCGTTTTCCGCCATTATGGTTGTCCATCTCTCCGTCATAAATCTCGGAAACTCTTTCGTATTATCCGTCATTAGTTTATCAATTTATTTTAATTTCTTTTATTTTTCATAGATTAAATATGTTTCCTATATAAAGGGATGTAAGAACATTTTTGAGGAGAAGTTGAATTTTGAGAAAAAGTGAGCCTTTTAGCTTCCTGTGATTCGGGTTAAGAATCTCGTTCTTAGGTGAGAGGCCGGGAACAAAACCTTCGGTGAGAGGCTGAAGGAGATTCCTTAGTGAGAGACGACGGAATCAAAGGGTCGGAAACACTCGGAGTGCGAGGCCGAGAGTGTGGAAGATCGAGTGTTGGAGAGAGCTCGGAGTGCGAGGCCGAGAGCGATCTTGCATCACATATCCCTCAACCCCATACCCCTTCTTTACCACAATTCTAAGGCCTTCCACAGCCCCATTATCACCCTCAATCCTACCCTAAACGTCACTCCCAAAACAGCCCTCAACACCTCTCAAACGAACCCAATTTCGGAATCGTCTCTGCACAGGCGACGTCTCGGTAAAACTCAGTTTCCCACTTCGTCTGACATCCGATTGACGAGATCTGCCCCAATCCGTGACCGCGACTTCAAGATCTACAAAAGTAGTACTCGCACATTTCCAGAAGCCTAGCCAATCGATGGGAAATCAGCATTCTTTGCCGACTGATCTGCTGCTCCAGAACTGCCAACAACTTCCCGACCTCTCGGAACTCTCGTCGCCGGTCCTTTTGCTCGACCCCGGGTCCGAGCACACCAAGTGGTATCAGAGCTAATCCATCAAGTTCACAAAGTTTTCAATCACTTTCATCCACATCCCTCTTCAGCGCCGTCACGGTTGCAACCATTGAAGTGCACTACGCAGATCCAACGTACAGGGGCGTATCGTACCTTTTTGGAAAAGCAACGCAGATTTGAGAGTCTTCGCGGGATCAACCATCAAGATATTTTACGTAGATCCAACGTACAGGGGCGTAATATTTCTTTTTGGAAGGCAACGCAAGATTCGAGGACGAATCTTTTTCAAAGGTAGGGAGGATGATGTGATCCGAGCTCTTCCGACGCATGCTCAATGTTTCAGTCATAAAATGGGCTATATTAGTCCGATGGAGGTCCATGAGTACTTGTTGGAAAGCTAATTCGAAGGGCTATATCTTTTATGAAGACCAAAGTGCCGAAATCATCCAAGAACAGGTCCGAAATCAGCAATAGTTCAACAGTCCGAAATCTGCACAGTTTTCCCGGGGCATTGAATGATGTCGGAATAGATGAGATGTATCGAAGGGTCTTCATTCAAGGGAAATTGATGATTTTATACACTTTATAAGGACAACCAACCCTTCATTTTCCACCATGAGGATGGCCAAATTTCTCCATCAATTTCTGAGAAACTTTTCATCTTTTCCGCCTTTGATTCGTTACTAAATTGTTGTTGTTTTATGCCTATAAAATGGCTAAATCTTTGCCATGAGAAAAGATTTGAGTTGAGAATTTTTGGAAAAAGTGTGTGTGTCTTGTTGATTTGGTGAGATGCCATTTTGACACCCCATTCCGGAGTGAGAGGCCGAGGAATGGTTCCGTTTGTTTAACTCTTTCCGGTGAGATGCTTGTTAGAGTTGTTCAAACAAAGGCTTGATTGCTCGGGAGTGAGATGCCGACGAGTGAGAGAGCGAGTTTGGTAAATCTATGGGTGAGATGCTCATAGATTTAGCCATCCATATCTTGTTTTTATTTTCCATAAATCTAGAAAAATCCAAATAAAAGAGTCGCGTGTGTCAAATTTTGTTCTCGTGCTCGGTTGAAGCTTTGTAACTTGTTGGATCGATCCTTCGAGTCGCATCATTTGGTATCAGAGCAACGACAAGGGTTCCTCAATCTTTCGGGTCAAAATGTTGAAGAAAACGAGTTCCAAGCCTTTGTCCGAAGAGTACATCCGATGGGCTATTCGAGCCTATGATGATGGGTATCTTCGTTGGAGTGACATGGATGGGGCTACATATGATGTAGTTGATCAAGAGCTTCGTAGGAGATATCGAAGGAGAAGGGCTCGAGAGGATGAGGCTCGACATAAGAAGAAGGTTGAACCACCTTGGCAAGAGATCCGCAAGCTCGCGGAAGACTCAATTCAACAAGTACGGGAAATGCGAAAAGTAGTCAACACATTGGGGTTGACGCTATCGAAGCCCACAACAGCCCTACCTCCCTCTTCAAAGACGACATCCTCTACCTTCATGGGGGAAGAACTTGAGATTGAAGAAGGCAAGTCCAATGATGTCCATATTGAGATTCCGAAGGTCCACCCTGAGCTTAAGAAAGATGACGAAGTCATCCAAATTCCCAAGGTTGGGCTTTTCATGAAGGATAAACGAATGCCAACCGACATGCCTAGCTTTTTAAATTCCATGTCAAGTAAGTGGTTAGATTCAACTTCTTTTATTCAATCTTGCTTGCCTTTCACGATTGAAGAAGAAGAAGAGATTCAAGATCCGTTCAAGGAAGAAGAAGCATGTCCAAAGAAGTCGCTCATTTCCATCACGGATTCGAGGACGAATCCTTTTCAAGGGGAGGAGGATGATGTGACCGTAGTTGCCCATGAGCTCGCTTCTTTTTTCCTACAAAGGTTTATCTTCGGAGCAGAACATCAACTTTCATTTGTGAAGACTGTTTGGCGACACCTCGGTATTATGGCTCGTTCTAGCTGTATAAAATTCCGATTGAAGCCAATGAGCACTTGTTGGAAAGATATTTTAAGTGGCTACGACTTTATTCAATGATGCAATCATCAAATCAGCTTGAAAGATGGACGAAATCTGGCATCTTTGGAGCAGTCCGAAAACCAGGCAACTTGTCGGAAATGCAATAAATGAAGACGGAATGAATTCAATAAGGACGGATTAAATGACGGGGCTTTAGGGATTTCCGACCTTCCATCTCTTTGATGGCAACCAAGGCCATTCGTTTTCCGCCATTATGGTTGTCCATCTCTCCGTCATAAATCTCGGAAACTCTTTCGTATTATCCGTCATTAGTTTATCAATTTATTTTAATTTCTTTTATTTTTCATAGATTAAATATGTTTCCTATATAAAGGGATGTAAGAACATTTTTGAGGAGAAGTTGAATTTTGAGAAAAAGTGAGCCTTTTAGCTTCCTGTGATTCGGGTTAAGAATCTCGTTCTTAGGTGAGAGGCCGGGAACAAAACCTTCGGTGAGAGGCTGAAGGAGATTCCTTAGTGAGAAACGACGGAATCAAAGGGTCGGAAACACTCGGAGTGCGAGGCCGAGAGTGTGGAAGATCGAGTGTTGGAGAGAGCTCGGAGTGCGAGGCCGAGAGCGATCTTGCATCACATATCCCTCAACCCCATACCCCTTCTTTACCACCATTCTAAGGCCTTCCACAGCCCCATTATCACCCTCAATCCTACCCTAAACGTCACTCCCAAAACAGCCCTCAACACCTCTCAAACGAACCCAATTTCGGAATCGTCTCTGCACAGGCGACGTCTCGGTAAAACTCAGTTTCCCGCTTCGTCTGACATCCGATTGATGAGATCTGCCCCAATCCCTGACCGCGACTTCAAGATCTACAAAAGTAGTACTCGCACGTTTCCAGAAGCCTAGCCAATCGACGGGAAATCGGCATTCTTTGCCGACTGATCTGCTGCTCCAGAACTGCCAACAACTTCCCGACCTCTCGGAACTCTCGTCGCCGGTCCTTTTGCTCGACCCCGGGTCCGAGCACACCATTATTACAACTAGGAGCATGCTAGTGTGTTTAACTTTCGTACTACATTAGAGCATCTTTATTAGGTATAGCACATACTATGTTGCCTCAGCGAGGACTGCCGGTCCCGCATGAGTGGCTCGATCTGACTCCTTTCCCCGTTCTTCTTTTAAAGGTATTTTCTGCAGATTTTGAGTGCTCGATGTCTATATGACGGGGTTCGCTTTTGGCGAATCGGAGAATCTGGCTAACATTCTAAGTTGGTAAAATGGTAATCACTCACTTATGATTTGGTTTTGACCCGGCTTTGTCGTGGCATTTGTACCTTAACTTTACTTCCGCTTTACTTTCGTTTGAATTGGATTTCGCGACATAGTCTTAGGACAGGTTAAGGGTACCTAATGGCCCTTCGAGGTTTTAGGGTTCAAAATCCCTCTTTCTATTAATCTTAAAATGAGTTTGAAACCTCGACCCATGCTTGGATTGCAAGATCTGAACAAGGGGTTTCATCCCTTGAAACGTAACCCGGAAATCATAATTTTGGGCCGTTACAAGTAACCTACTCGACGTCGACTAGAACCCTTCTTCCTCGACTCCTTCCTCGACGAGCAACCCATCAGAGCCAAAAATGTACTCGACGTCGAGTACCTTACTCGACGTCGACCAGACACATTGGTCCTCGACTTCTCCATCCTCGACGAGCAGTCCACGAGACGCAGCAACGTACTCGACGTGGACCACTTCTACTCGACGTCGAGTAGAACCTGAGGTCCCGAATTCCGATTCTGTGAAGGTAAGGCAAGGTATGGACATCTCTTCTCCTATTTCAATTAAATATCTATCTATACATGGGAGAGTTTTGCCTTGGTATGTGCGATTGTGCAGGGTTTCCGATGACGATCCAAAGGAATATGAAGTGGGAGACATGGTTTATGTCTCTAAATCAAAGGATAATTGGTTTCCCAACAAATTTACCAAGAAGAAGATGGGACCCTTCACTGTGAACAAGATCCATTCAGAAGGATTGCAGTTGATGGACAAGAATGGAGTCATGTTTGAAGCCCAAGCTACATGGGCCTTGCAGATGCCACCTTGAGCTAAACGGAGGAAGTCGGCCTAGCGACTATAAAGTCTAGAGCTTGTAAATAGACATTTACTTTTTGGGATTTTTGGACATTGCTGTTTTTGGTTTTGGACACTGTTTTTAAAGTTTTTCTATTGTGGATATTTTCCATCTAACGAATCTTGCAGGTGAGAGAAGCTGAAGATCTACTCGAACTCGAGTAAGCGTGCTTGACGTCGACCACACATCTCGAGCAGAAAGGAGCCTGTGGTCGAGAGGATCACCCTGAAGGTTTCACTGTACTCGAAGTCGAGTAAGCGTACTCGAAGTCGACCACACCCTCTCGAGACGACCACACCTACTCGAAGTCGACCAGATCTTACTCGATGTCGATCACCTCAGCAGCATCATCACTCGATTCCGACGATCTGCACGCCCGTCTAGTGAGTTTTCTTTCTTTACCCTTGTTTTTATACAGTGAGGACATTGTAATGTTTAAGTATGGGGTGGGGAAGAGCTTACTTTGTGCATATTTGATATATTTGACATTATTCGTGAATTGCTTATGCATGGCTATTTTAGAATTCATTATTGACTTATGTGCTTACATGCATGTTTTCCAAAGTTTATAAAAATGACCCCCATTGAAAATTTTGATAAATGTCATGGAAGCTTATATTGAACTCGACGATGCAAAATTGGATTCATTAGAGATATAGCATGAAATTGCCTAATAAAGGGAAGTCACAATGAAGTGCATATTTTTATGAAAACCATTGAAGGAGGTAAAATTTGAAATTGCTTTTGACATGTTGCATGATAAGAGGATGGAGGACTTTATATTTCCATACAATGTTCATATGTTATATTCCTTAGCCTTACCTATATATGCTTATGCATCACAAAAGCCATATTATGCCTTATTTCAATTATTGCTCCACATGTTCTAAATATTGCCCATTCTTTACCTTATTTCCTATCCGGGGATTATGTTGAGAATGATGTTACATTATGGAGATTATTATATGGTGTTTGTGTTGTTATTATCATATTTGGAGTTTGGCAGGAGAGTTTGAAAAATATATGGAAAATTTAATGAGTGAAAGAAAATCCGATCACCTCAGGAGATAAAGGTAGATCGACCCTACTCACTGAGATAATAGTTCGGGGAGATGGGACACCAATGTGAGGAGTCCGAAGCACTAAGTATACGGGGCCATTCATGACACCCATGTTTGCGACTCGCAAGAAGGCAGTGCTAAGGTTAGAGAGGTAAAAGCATTATATTGAAAAAAAGCATCGAGCGATGAGCAAAAGTTGAGAAATCAAAAGAAGAAGGAATGTGGTATGAAATTTTGGAAATTACTCCATTTCCCCGGATCATTAGCACCACATTGCCAAAAATTGTCCACCTGTATCCTTTTACCAATCTACTCCTTCATGAGCTTAAATTAAAGTCTTCTTGATTATTAATGCTTTGTCACAAATGAATTGTTTTGCATAACCCTCCTTTTGTGAGTAGATGTTGCTTTTTATTGCACATGCATGGATTTGTGACACTAGTACCTTTTCGAGGATGGTAATTGATTGTAGGGACATGTGACAATGAATCTAATATGTTGAGAGATTTGATTTCTTCCCCTGTATGACAATTAAAAGTATTGCTTGAGGACAAGCAAGCTTAAGTATAGGGTGTTTGTTGTGAGCTTAAATTGCTATATTTTACACTTACTTTTATATCGATTTCTGCATGCATTTCATACATTTGGGTTAGAATAATACAGAATTTAGGTAGTTCACACTTATTTGCGAAATTATGGAGTCTACACAAGTTTTTGTTATATTTCGCAGAAATCGGACGCACTTTGGAGCTTCAAGGAAAGACATGAAGAAGCTAAGGATGGTGCAGTTGAAGGAAAATGCCATTTTTCACCATTCATCACTTCTAATCAAGCTTTGATGTCTTCATGAAAGTTGTATCCCTCGAAAAGAGCTTTCCAACGCTTGCTCATATGCGTCAATCCGACGAACGAGGACTCGGAAAATGCGTTTTAAGAACATAGAAGAATGCTAAAAGCTGACAGCTCTACTCGACGTCGACCACGTCTAGTCGAAGTCGAGTACACCAGGAGCTAGAAGTTCACTCGGAGTCGAGCAGAGCCAATCGAGAGCCCAGAACTACTCGACGTCGAGTACACCTACTCGAAGTCGAGTACACATGTCGAGTCCAGAAGGTGTCCGAGCTCGAGTGTAACCCAGGAGGAAAAGTTCCAGTCGACGTCGACTAACTCTAGTCGAAGTCGAGTACGATCCAGTGGCCGAATCCGAGTCCGAGATCGAGTGGAGTATGGAGAAGATAGATTACTGGCAAAGAAAGGAACAAGATATTTTATCTAATCAGGAGAAGATATATCAAGATGGAAGGGATTTATCTACATTAGCTTTATTTCCTTTTAGATATTATTTCCTTTATTATAATGTTTTATCTTTATGTTATTAGATAGAAAGTTTAGATATAGATATAGTTTCCTACCTTGATTAGCAAGGATTGGAAACCTATAAATAAAGCCTTAGGAGCTGAGTTTTAGGGATCTTATTCTAATTCAATTCTAGAGACAACAAGTAAGTGGGACAGAAAGAGAGAGCTTGTGGCGCGAGGAGAGAAGGTGTTGAGAGACGGTTTGTCTTCAATCGGTTGTAAGTTCTCTTTAGTTTATTTAATACAATTTAGTTTCTTTTTTTATTTGATGAGTTTCTTGATAATGAAGAGCTAGTAGTCACCCAACTTCTAGGGTCGGGGTGAGCCCGGCGGTGGTCATGTAAGGTGATGCGGTAAAGGTACGATCTTTTGATGCAATTCGTCTTCTATCCCTATGAGCATGATTCTTTTGCAAAAGTTGAAGGTGATCCTTGTTTGCTGTTTTGTTTCTGTTTCTGTTTTTAGTCGACAGCCTAGTCAAAGCCGAGTACCTTACTCGAAGTCGAGTACGCTTCTGGTCGAGATCTGCTGAGTTTCGGAACTGAAAAGGCGGGCGCTGACACGCTTCCTCGTGGATCAATCCTGACTACTTTCTACTACAACGGGAGGAAGTCTTGTATTTATTTGCTAAGACAGGGAGTCAGTTTGGTTTATATTTTATTTATATTTCATACTTGACCATCCTCCTGCAACAACAAAATTGGCGTCGTTGCCGGGGAAGCCATCAATCGCGCCCTTTATATATCCATAATCTTTATAGGCCTTCACAGCTTCATTCAATGTCTGAAACACTTTTCCTTTTTTTGGCTCTAACTCCTCACTGCAAATGGGTATCCAATACTTCGTGTTGTTTGGTGTCACAAACACTCTATATGGTAGCTGATGTTGCACTATCAGATTATTGATATTCATTCCAGGGCCGGCATCAACACTGATTGGCGTTGCACAACGATTGCAGTAGTCGAAGCAGCTGAGGATTCTATGTTTTCATTAGGTGACTCTGTTACACACTCCATATCATCTGTTAAACCAACATTGTAAAACTTCTCAGATAAATTGAATTGTTGTAACCAATGTCATCAATCTATCAACAGTGCAATTTATAATTACATAAGTGCTAACCCAACATTTTATACGGACTATTAAGATCAGACAGCAAACTCTCATATATCAGTTCTTTCAGGTTATATTCATATCAATTTCATGCAATTGAGGATCGTATTGTATAATATCAGTGTTTTCTATTCACTTTATGCATTTTCGATGTGCAAATGTATTTTAATTCACGGGCCTTTTGTGTTTTTCAAACTTCAAACCCTAGGTTCATTTTTGCCTCTAATTTGATTTTTACTAAAAATCTGTGATTCGTTTACATAAATTACACTGATATAGTATTACATTATGTGAATTTTGGACAGATTAATACCGTAACGAATGCAAATTTGAATTTATAATAAGAACGGAGATATTGTGCACCTTTTTCTAAAAAATTCTTCTTCTGATGTTGTTGTTGTTGATTCGTTTCGGGATCTTCGACTGATCTTCGTTGAATCCTTTCGGTGATGACAGTTTTTTGCAATTCGTTTTGTCTGATTGATCTCGCCGGCGAGAAGCTGAAGCTTCTCCTCGATCGAACTCGGTTTTTTCACGAACGCACATGCGTTTGAGGAAGGCACCGGTTTGCTTCTGTTTTTTTTTCCGGTTCAACCCGGTTTTTTTAGTAATATTCTATGCGCGCGCCCCCCAAACCCAAATTTTACACCTTAAGCAATTTTACACCCTAAGAATGTTTTACATTTTAACGCTTCCCTATATATATATATATATATATATATATATATATATATATATATATATATATATATATTTCCTACAATCTGGAAGGAGGGAGGAGGGGAATTGAAACCAGGAGCAAAGTGAGAAAGAGATCAAACAACCTCTGAGGTTTGCCACGGTTGACGAAAGCCTGATGGGTTGGGCAGGGTTAATTTGGAAGAAATTTAATTTGTCCTCTCTCAACTCTCTTGAATCTCCCCTAGCTCCCCTTATGTTTTCGATCACCTTCGATTCCCTATTTCTCAATTTCGCTATGCCATAAATTTATATTTGGAGAAATACGGTGTAGTTTATAACATACATTTGCAAGCAATTTATGAAATATATAACTAAGCAAAGCAATGTATTTCCATTAATCCGTTTAATTTATACAATCCATATCCATTTTTTTGACACTGGCCGGATTTGATTTATAGATACCTGCCTGCTTGCTATGCGATATATTCTTCACCTATCCCACCTTGTCTCTATCTTTATTTACGTAATACACACAATGCATATATCCCATGCATATAACGTGATTTTGTTTTTATCCTACACACAATGCATATATCCCATGCCTATAACGTGATTTTGTGTTTATACTTATAATGTTCACGGGTTTGAATTGCTAGGATTGATTTTGTTGAGATCAATATGAAATAATGAATTTTCCCAAGTCGAATATATGATCAAATTCAAGTCTAGTACGTAAAGGCGGCCGGTTGAAAAAGATGGTCGATACATCCAGACACATCAAGCATGTGGTTGAGTTAGGATATCAGCTAGTAGTGCTAAAAAATTTCGTGAATTGTTTTTGTGTATACCTAATAAGAAGATTTTTTGAAAAAAAAAAGGTTGAAAAAAACGCTATAATTGTTAATTATTTACGATATTTTTTTATTGAAATAGTTGAGGGAAACAAAAAAAAATAGATAAACAATAAAGAAGAATTACTTTTAAAACAATATTGAAAGAAAATGTTAAATATAAAACTTAAATCTAACATTTTTAATTAAAATGATTGTGAGGAATAATGATATAATAAAACAAATAAAATGGCCGGCAGATAAATCAGCCGTTTAACATAAAACAAAAAAACCAAAAATACAAGAAATAAAAAAGGAGCAATCAACACGTAACATGCATTCAGAACTGGACGAAACTACGCAGACTAAAACTGTAATGTTGAGGACGTCGACGAAGAGCGAAGCAAAGCACCACCCAAGGGAAACACATCAGGTCAGCAATGTTTTAACATGAAGTGTAAAATGAAAAGAAAAATAATCCTAGAAGAGACAGGGAAAAGGTAATTAATAAACACAAAAAAAATTAGTACTCTTTCTTATAATTAGAGAGATAATCACTTATATTACTATCACAAGAGCCTTGCGCACTTAAATACTAGCACCTGCTGGTATAATTTACACACCTTATTGTCGCATATGACATTTGTTGAAAACAAAAACAACACTAACGACCACGCTTATCTGCACAATATATATGCATGCATTAACGGACGCAATATCTCCATGCATATGCGTTGTTTACGCAACTTTAATTTCAAGTGCACGAACAGAACACTTGGTACGTACAAACCTCATAACATGCATCGATACATTGTCCGATAGCATCATTCAAAAAAGAAAAAGAAAACCATGTGTTATATATATATATATATATATATACACGGCAAAATAGCAAAACTATACCAAATTTTTTTTACCTTTGCAAAAATAGCAATGGCATATGAAAAATAGCAAGGAAAGGAGAAAGTGCTACTTTTGCAAAATAATTGGTGACTTGTAGCACCGGTGGAAGGTAAGCATAAGAGGCAATATGAGAGGCAAGGTCAAAAAAAAATTAAATCATGAAATGGGGAAAAAGGTGGAGAGAGAGAAATTCCATCATTTTAAACTAATTTTCACCCATTTTTATTTGTTAAAATTGAAAAATAAACTTATTTTTGAACTTAATTTAATTTTATCTATCTATAGACACCCACTTTATATATGTTTATGAATAAAAAGATTTCGAAGTGAGATTATTTTCTAGACAGAGAGAGAAACAAGACTTATGTGCCGGTCAATATGTTCTTCTTGCCACTAACGTCTATTTATATGCCAATATAGGTATATCCCGTGCCAACTCTCACGAATCCGACCGAGACACATAATACAAATAGAACAAGTAAGGGCAGATCTGTATGAGTGTTGTAGGAGGGAATCAAGTTCAAAATATAATAAAATAGATCAAATCAGATTCGTGCCCACGCAAATAATTACAAGACCTCCTTCTGATGTAGCAGCGGGAAGTCAGGATCGATCCTCGAGGAAGCGTGTCAGCGGATCCTAGGCAGCGGAGAAATCTCACGGATGGTGATCGACCACAGTGTACTCGACCTCGACTAAGGTTAGTCGACAAGGGGTCGAGCACAGTCGATTTCGAGCAACAGAAGACGCTGGTGGTGGTCGACGTCGACCAGTCCTTACTCGACGTCGAGTAGGTTGGTCGTAGTCGAGTAGTCTGTCGAGTACTACAGAGACACAAACAGCAGCAATCTTGCTCAATCGAAAATCAGTGGTCGACGTCGACCAAGAGGTGGTCGAAGTCGA
This sequence comes from Persicaria maculosa, assembly GCA_963922045.1. Taxonomy (NCBI): domain Eukaryota; kingdom Viridiplantae; phylum Streptophyta; class Magnoliopsida; order Caryophyllales; family Polygonaceae; genus Persicaria; species Persicaria maculosa. Next base: position 57,521,526 of record OY998262.1, read on the forward strand.
GTAGGAACAGTAAATAAACGGATGCAAATCTCGAACTTTAAACAATGTATGAAAAAGACTTCCAAGATCGGGGTTTGCAACAACGATAACCAAACATGCATAAGGCAAGATAAATAATGATAATCATGCAAATCGCATCGAAGGATAAAGCTTTTGCCTTTTCCAAAAATTAGACAACTCTTTCAAGAAACCCTAATTGTATCTACTGATTTTATGTTTATAATCCAAGTTGTTAGGATGGATCCACAAAAGGTAGTAGATGCTCAATACATAATAAAGGTCGGATATTTACCTCAAACATGCATGGCTATCGTCGGGCTCGCCCCAACCCTAGAAGTGGGTGGACTACTCGCTCTTCATCGTAATCGCAAACATCATTAATGAATAAGAAATAACTTGCATTAAATTAAACCAAACAGAGCTTACAACCGATCGAAGCCAACTTCGCTCTTGCTTCACAACTTCACTCGGCGTCGAGTACATCCTACTCGAAGTCGATCAGGCTTTGTCGAGGTCGACTACCACTGTTTTGGGCCGCGAGACTGTTGGGCCATTCTGAGCATATGTGGACTACTTGGGCACGAAGCAAGGATGGATCCATCATGTTCTATCAAGATCTATCTATGGAAGAAGGATTTTATCCACTTTAAGATATTTAGATAGTTTTCCTTTTATTTAAGTTTTATCTTTAGAAATTAGATATACTTTCCTTCCTTGATTAGCAAGGATTGGAAGCCTATAAATAAAGTCTATAGGGCTGATTTTTATTCATTCCAAGCTAGAGAGGAGAAGTAGGAGAGGAGAGAGACAGAGAGAGTCACAGCTTCTCGATCTGATTCTCCTCCTCGAGCTCGGGTGCGGGTCAGTGGTGGTCGACCTCTAGTAAGTCTACTCGACATCGAGTATGGCTCCTGCTCGATCTCGTCCTCTAGAGCAAACGTCGATCAAAAGTTGGTCGACGTCGATCAGTTTGGTCGACTTCGAGTAACTCTGCTGGCTTTCAGCATTCTACTCCGTTCTTCAAACACACTTTCCCGAGTCCTCATTCGTCGGATTGACGCATATGAGCATGGGTTGGAAAGCTCTTTTTGAGGGATACAACTCTCATGAAGACATCAAAGCTTGATTCAGAATGATGGATGTCGCAATATGGGCTTTTCTCCAGCTGCACCATCCTTAGCTTCTTCATGACTTTCCTTTAAGCTCCAAAGTGCGTCCGATTTCTGCGAAATTAAACAGAAACTAGTGTAGACTCCATGATTTGGCAAATAAGCATAAACTACATAGATTCTGTATTATTCTAACCCAAATGCATGAAATTCGTGCAGAAATCGATATAAAAGTAGATATAAAACCCTAGACACATAGGAATCGGACAGATAAAACCAAGTTTTACAATAACAATAAACCCAAGAAGTAAATGTATATAACAAAATCAACCAAAGGTACGAGTCCTACAACCATCAAAAGCGACCAAATGTACGAGTTCTACAACGACAAAAGCAATCAAATGTACGAGTTCTACAATATTAAAAAGAGAGCAACTTTTGGTGGCAGCCACGAGGAGGCAGAAGCCTCTTCCAATTTGCAGCAGCAGCAAGGGCGTCATCCATATGGAGAAGGAGTCCCATCTTGGAGAAATGGTTGGCCCTCCCGATCTTGGATAAATGGCTGGCCCTTCCAATCTTCCTCGATGGCGTCGGCATGACCTTCCCTCCTTTAGTTCTAACCATGACTTGCTTATTTTTAAACTTGAGATACAAGTGTGTACATTAAAACTTACAGGTTGCTAAAAGCAAGTGTAAGCAATTACAAAATCCGTGCTAGTAAAAAAAAATCCGTGCCAGTAAAGAAAAAAGGTGTGACATAAAAAATCTATGACAATAAAAAAATCAGCTCAAGAAATCAATAGCAAGATAAATTTGAGGATTCAATTTCAATCAGAAACACAAAAACCCTAGGGCCCAGTGAAAAATTAGGATCAATTCCGAGACTTCAATTTCAATCTACAAACCCTAGACAATAACACCAAAAGAAAGGATGAAACTTGAACAAAAATAATAAAAATTCAGAAGACGTTTACCTGTGTAGGATCGTTGGGATTGGACCGGGCGACAATGACCTTCCCATCGCGAATCGCGAGCATGAAGTTCGTTTCAGCATTGGTAAAAACCTCAACAGAGGGCCTATTAGCAAGCTCAGGGATAGGCCCGCCCTCGGATTGGTGTCCATGGTGGTTGTGGATGTGATCAGCGATGAAACCAGACATATGAGGTGTAACGGCCCGGGATTATGATTCCCGAGTTACGTTTCGAGGGATAAAACCCCTCGTTAGGATCTTGCGCCCCGAGTACAGGTTGAAGGTTTGAAATTCTATCCTAACATTTTGAAGTGGGATTTCATACCCAAAATTCGAAGGGATCGTTGGAATCCCCGGGGAAGTCCCCTGTACCTATCATAAATCTAAGCGTGGAAAACCAACAGTCATGCAGATAGTAGAATCAAGGTGTAATACAAGTGGGTGCCACGGCTGAGCCGGGTCAAAACAAAATCAATAAGTGTATTTATCGAAATCCAAGGTTAGACCATTTCTTTGCAATCGCCCAAGAGAGTTCCCACGTCACAGAAGCAAGGAACAATAATGCTGCAAAACAAACCTAAAAAAAATGTATGCGGGGCGGTGTCAGATCGAAGCCCTACGCAATATAGTCCCAAACAAGCAGACACATACACACGCTAGTCCTGATAAAGATGCTTCTAGATGCAAGGCGGAATGTTAACACACTAACATGCCCCTAAGATCAAGTGCGTAAATATAATAAAGCCTCAGCACCGAATACCAAGTGGTATATCCCTCTCCTACCTCCACCCCCTTCCGATAGGGCGGAGACTGGCCAGCTCGTGAATGCATTCTATATAATCGGGTGGCACGCATGCCCAACCCGTATCCACAATAAAGCCCGCAGGCATCTCATAATATAAGGAAGTTCATGACTCGATTGACTGAGGACGGGACCCGATGAGACTAGGTCGTCCTATAACCCTAGCAATGACTCTAGTTACTTCACAGATAACGGTCGTTCTGTTTACAAAAGCAATGAGTAAACGAATGCTCAATCATGAGTGCAATCCTAGCAGGATACTACATGGCATGCTTTATTATGAATGCAAGCACCTAGTATGCACATGGCTACAAGCAGGGAGATCTCTTTTTCGAATCTGAGTGAGCTCATATAGGAACTCACCTGGAAGTGCAGAACAGCAAAAGACAACAACTAGGTATACAGGAAGCCAACATGTCACATATGATCACCTAACACATATATAAGTAATGTAAATAAGTCTACTCTTAATGTTTACTTAAGGCATATAATATCACACACAAGTCATCAAATTGGTTCACCAAGTTAGGCAAGGTAAGTCATTATCCCAAGATTTCCCAAAACTCTTTTAAAATCTCAAGTTAGATCAAATCACCATTCAAAACGCTTTCTCAAATCATCCAGAAAATCCATTTATAAAACATTACCTTTTCATCAATTTATTTTATTATTTTATCAAAACCATCTAACAAGGTTAGGGTATTTCCGAAATTCCTCCTTTAAATTGATTAAATCAATTTCCATTTACCAAAACAATTCACAACCTCTAAAACCTTTTCCAAATTCTTTTCTTTTTAAAATCCAAGTCTAATAATATTATATTTTACATCACCCATTCATTTAATATTTATTTAGATATTTAGATATTGAAATAACAATATAGTTATATACTAGGTTATAACCTTAATATGTCTTTTGTCAAAAATAGGCCCAAAAAGAAATCAAGCCCAACCATCATAGAAGAACCGGCCCAAGAGGTTAAACCCAAACCCGGATCCAAAACCCATAGAAAAGAAACCCGGCCCACACCACTCCTCCATTTCTATCCCAGGCCTTCGGATCTTCATAGTAGAAATAAAATAAACAAGAGGGCCCACTGCTTGCCCCGTCAGCTTCTTCTCCTTCCCAATTCCCGTCCCCTGCTCGCCCTGGTTCGCTCCCGCCGCCCTCGCACCTCCGGCCTCCGCTTCCAGTGCGCTCTCTCAGCCTTGCCTGCCCATATCGCTTCCTCTCCCTCCCAATCTCACAGCTCTCGCACTAGTACCCTCTCCCGCTCTCTCTCTCTCTTTCTCTCACCCACGCTCGGCTCGCTCACACACTCCCGCCTCTCCGCCCTCGCAGCTCACTCGCTCAACCATGGCGTCTCTCTCACCACTCTCAAATCAAACACAATGGAACTGACAATCGACACAGGAATCCGAAAATGAGAGTTGAAGGGGAGGTTTAGGAATGCTCACCGAGAGGGCTCAAATCTCGCCGGAAGACGTTCATCGGGCATGTCGGAGGTTGATTCTCGTCGGAAATGACCTAGGGAGAGTGGGAGGGGATTAAGGTCTCGCCTTTATGTCAATTGAAGGTGAAAGGAAGGGAAAGGAGGGAGATGGAGTTCTCACCGAGCTCAAACGCGAAACCGAAGAGGAGAATGGCGGCGTCGGCGGTCCGTGGCTGCTTCCGGCTACTTCTGGCGGCCGGGGACTGGTGGCGACGGTGGTGGCTGGGGAGTGTAGGTGTGGTGGTGGTGGCTGAGCCGATGAAACAAGGGAGGCCTTGGGGGATTTGCTCCTCACGGCAACAAGGAGGAGAGATGGGAGCTTAAGGTGTGTTTGGTTCTTTGTGTTTGTATGGGTGAAATGTGTGGTCAAAGATCTGATTTTATGGAACAAATTTTGGGTTTCCTTGGCTGCAATAATCGGACAAGGCATGGCAAAAAGATTGTCCTCATTGCCATTCTTGGTGAGTCAAAGCAAGGGGGAAGAAAAAGTTGCATGTGTGTGTTGGGCTAGTTAGGGAAAGGGGGGAAGAGATAGGTAAATCAAATTCAATCTCAAATTGTGGGAACCAAGGTCGAATTTGGATAATGATGAGAGAAAGAGGACGGAATTATGGTCTCAAGTCGGAAATTTGAAAATTTTCCGATGATTGGTCTTTCGAATACCGCTCTAAGAATTTCAAGTTCAATTTATTAAATTTAGAACGAGTTTTGTTTGGAATATCCAAATTAAATCCGATTTAATTTCATTTTTAATTTCATTTTTCCAAAAATTAATATTTGAAAATCCGGGCCTTTACATCATCCACCTCTAAAAACAAGTCTCGTCCCCGAGACTAAAACCACTTCAAAGTAGGGGATAAAGTTTGAAATTAATGAGTCCAAGGACCATGTCCAAGGATCTTGTAATCATCTCGGTTGTGTCTTTCGGGATTCTCACAACATCCTAGTCACGGTCGTGACATCTCCAATTGGCCTTGACAAGTATGCAATAAGCGCCCCTATCACATCCTCGCTTCGACTTTTCGGAAGTATCACAACTCTAAAAGTTCTACAATATCATCACTAGGTCTTAGCAAGCACCCTACAAGCGCCCTCATAAAATGCTTGTATCCACTTCATGAAGTATCATAGATTTGCCCGGGTTTGAAAAGTTTCAAAGTGGATTTTACAATAAAATCATGGAAATTTTCGATCGCGTTCGGTCTCTCAAGATCCAAGTTAGTCTTTTTCAAAATCGTTCAAAACCCTTTAAATCCCAAGTTGGTCAGGCAAATTCGGAATTCAAGAGGTGAAATCATCCACCTCTAAAGGCTAATCCCATATTCTCTTCCTAGGTTCCAATCTCAAAAGCAATTCCAAGCTACGAATTTCTAGCCATTATCATAATCGATATAACCAAAACATGCCACATCATAACCAACCAACCATCGAAATTGGCCACGCCAAAACCATAACATGAATAGCCATCCATCAACATTACCGCATACGAGTATATTTGGAACGTCAAACTCAGCATTAGCATTTAATGTTCTAGGTGTCAACAAATAAGAATGCATCAAGGAGGAATGTTATTTTTGAAAGAGCAACACACAAACACATCAAGCCTCAACCTTAGTAGATCACATCAGCATGGTTTCCTACTTACCACTATCGACACAACATAAATTTTTTTTTTTTAATAATTGGGGTTTCATTCTAATGGGAAGACAACAAGTCAGCACAACAAAAGCCATTTCAACAAAGATTCAGCAAGCCAAGATATTCACCATTTTCATAGTCAAGGATTTAGCCGAAAATCTATTTTGAAATATCAATGCATAGAGGCATCACCACAATCCCTTTTCAGCAATTCAATGTTCAAGTTACCAATCATAGAATCTGTCATGCTCTCATGGTTCAGCAATAGCAAAGTCTAACAACATAGCAAGCACAAAATATAATCCCGACAACATTTAACTTAACAGGACATCGCATATCATTATATCAGGATAACATGCATCCTCATACTATGGACTCTTCAATCTACTATCACTTAGTTCCCAAGTATTTCATATCAGCATATAACATGATTTCACACTAGGTTTATACATCATTATCTCTCAATACCTCAAATCCTAATATACTATCATGCTTGGCAAGTATTGCAAGCAAATTTTTAGTTAGCGGAGATAGGGGAGAGACAAGGAGGACAACCCAGACTCCCCACAGAATCAAACACAGACCAACTAATGATGACACGACGAAAAAAAAAACAAGATTCCAACCCAAGAAAGAGTAAGGTGCCCTTATGGAACTCTACGAGGTTACAAGTGCAACAAGCAAAACACATATCAATGATGGAGTAAACTAGTTGCATCAATGTACACTAACATGTACCTACCTTAAGGAAAGATGTTAACAAATAGGGGTAACCAAAAACATGATCGGGTTTTGCATGGGGCATAAGAGACTAACTAGCAACTTTTCATTTCATATATCAGACAAGCTTGATATGCATAAGAAACATGTATATACGAATGCAATAATAGATTGGTGCGGCACATAGCTCATGTGAAATCTAGTAAACATTACAGAGCATTACAGGTAGGGTAAATTACTCGTAACAAGTACACATGGGCAGGTCATATAAAAGCGGTACAGTAATCACATCTTATAGCAATGACTTCTCATAATGATAGGGTAAGTGTGGGATGTCATCACACAAGGAGCTATGGGGAAAGTAAGTCCTTCATGATACTAGTAATATATATTTAAGGAAAAAGCGCAATCAGAGGTAGTCATTGAGGAACAATTTGTCATCAAAAACACAGTTCATGTATACATGCGTCTACCATGCCATAGGGTATAACATGCAACGTGGTATTCAACTGCTAATTAACACACATTTCATAAAAGTATGGGTTCATCTAGTTAAGCATTGGAAGGGCATCGTGTGATAAGAACAACTTGAATGAGAACACACATAAGCACACACATTAGCATGCCACTAATCATACTTAACTTGATACAACCATGTGGAGGCATAGCATTCTAACTGTACTAACAATATCTAACATGCTTGGACAGTCATAAGATCATGCATAGAGAGTATAACAAAGCTATCACAACCTATGACAAGAGTGGCTACATGAGAGGCAAGTTGAGCATGCGATCACACAAGTCATATCTCTACAGGCATAGATTTTACAAGGTACTACATGACAGTCACATATGTATATGAATAAGATACATCGAGCAACTCCAAATAGTAGTGGGACGAGTCATAGAAGTTTAAGCAGGACTACTATTGCACCCAAACATTAGCACATATAAAAGGAATATAAGCGATTGTGATGAAGGAGTCATGTGCATATCATAGTCTGAAACAGGACAAGGCTCCTAAGGTATCATGCCTCAAAGGGGCGGTATGCTACATTATGTATGCAATGGTAATCATGCAAGGTGCTAGATTATTCATTTACGGGAGCCTTAAAAAGGTCAGGGGCATGCAGAAACAACATCGAGTGATGAGATGATAGGCACACGTTGATAATCACCTAATGCTTAACATGCATCAAAAATAGGCATTAGCTCTATAACTGGGTCTATCAATTCCTAAACAGTTAAAGGATCGCATATCAGAGATGTTGGGAAGAATACAAGACCTCGCGGAGTCTATCCTACGTGAGAACAGGTCATACATCAGATAGAGCATGAATACACACAAGCCATAATTCATGGGTCCTATAAGGTATAGTTTAACATGATAAGAGGTGCAGTTATGCAGCATAGGTTACATGTGCATTTAACAACTAGCAGGAATGCATTTAAGGAGTCAACCAATCGTAACATGACCATATGGGGACAAGGGGGAAGTATGACGGAACGACAATATGAGCTTCAGATAGTACATCTTCACATGAATATAAAGCATGCAAGTACACAGGTATAGATTGATAGCATACAACCAGGGCATGTATTTAACATAAGGATATATCAAGTCACATCATGATCCTACATGGTGCTAGCGATACATGATAAGACATGGGTATCTTTACAGAGTGAACAAGAGAACATCACGGACGATAGATTATAATCATGCTAGGAATTAATGAACCGTCATAGGAGTACATGGAATGATATAGTACTATCACATCATGTAACAATCATGTTCACGTGATGAAGCAAGCACGACAAATTACCACTCGGCGAGTCATATTGGAATTCATAAGCCCTATAGAATACTACCAGCACATATCGATCATGTGTACAAACAAGGTACTTCGAATAGACTCACCCTAGCATTCAGGTATCATTTATATGCGAAAATATAATACTAACTCATGATTTGTACATACGTCCATTAGATTAGCACAACAGTTTACAAAGTGCTAAATAAGCCACACCGTAATGATCTAGAAGCATGACAGGCATATAGCGGAGTATAACATGGGTCTAAAGCAAGGTAGCTAGGCATGGATAGGATAACAGACAGTTACGAGTCCATGTAAAGATCTAAATGGCACATGCACAGAATATCAAGTCATACGTTTAGGGAAATACGAGAGAATACCACTGAGCATGAGAAAACATCATGAAAATCAGGAAGGTAAGCATGCTATGGTTTAGTGGTCATAAAGGCACGAGTAGCAAGAGTTAGACTAACATGCTAAGGATCACACTATCATGATCCTAATCCAGGAGAGAGAGTGTACACATCATGCGAATTCGTAACTTGCAACATATGCATTCAATCCATCATTAGTATGACAATGCGGGGAACCAATGAAGTCAGGTTGCACATGCTTAGGGGAATGACAGAAATACAACAAAACATGACATAAGACCTAAACAAGGTGGCCAAGCATAGATACATAATGGCATACTACCAGAAATCCACATTAAGGATCATCGTCACAATATATGCTGGGAATAACACATCAAGTCGAGTCATGCATATACAAAACCAGGAATTATAGTGGTGTGTGCTCGTGTGGCGTATCAGTTCATATATTCATGAAAGTATGTGAGAAGCATGGAGGTCATCATGGCATAACAGTTGGATAAACATGCTGGAAACTAGGTGTCATATGAATCAGGTTGAACATCAAGTTGTAACACACACCCATCAAGTAAGTAACTCACTCTATCAGGATATCATAATAGATCGAGCACACTATCATGAACCTATTTGCAGAGAGGGCATCAATCATGCGGTTTCCTAACATATGACATGTTCATTCAAGCATTAGTATAAGAATGCATATACTAAGTAGATCATGTTGGGATGATATGGGCAATGAAAGGTAACATGAACCTAAGCAATGGCTAAACATGGACATCCAGGCATGTAGGCATTTAACACATGATTCATAGTCAAAATATCAGTCAGGTCTCCAATTTAAGCAAACAGCACTCAGCACAGAACAATCAACAATCAAGCTATCCTATGAGCCCATCTGTAAAGAACAAGCTATATTTTTGCCTACCCGTTCCCAACTACATCCAATAGGGATGGTATAGCGCCTTTACTACCCCTTCGTTTCCCTTTGTTTGATTACCGGATTTATTGAGTCAAGTTCATATTTAGTCCATTTGAGTTAGCCATATTAAATTCATTTTGCCCTTTTAAAAAATTTTGAAAAACCATTTGAAAACCTTGGGCCATTTTCAAAACCACTTCAACCTATCTTACTCGGTTTGCATAACCTCGCTCTGATACCATCTTTGTAACGGCCCGGGATTATGATTCCCGAGTTACGTTTCGAGGGATAAAACCCCTCGTTAGGATCTTGCGCCCCGAGTACAGGTTGAAGGTTTGAAATTCTATCCTAACATTTTGAAGTGGGATTTCATACCCAAAATTCGAAGGGATCGTTGGAATCCCCGGGGAAGTCCCCTGTACCTATCATAAATCTAAGCGTGGAAAACCAACAGTCATGCAGATAGTAGAATCAAGGTGTAATACAAGTGGGTGCCACGGCTGAGCCGGGTCAAAACAAAATCAATAAGTGTATTTATCGAAATCCAAGGTTAGACCATTTCTTTGCAATCGCCCAAGAGAGTTCCCACGTCACAGAAGCAAGGAACAATAATGCTGCAAAACAAACCTAAAAAAAATGTATGCGGGGCGGTGTCAGATCGAAGCCCTACGCAATATAGTCCCAAACAAGCAGACACATACACACGCTAGTCCTGATAAAGATGCTTCTAGATGCAAGGCGGAATGTTAACACACTAACATGCCCCTAAGATCAAGTGCGTAAATATAATAAGGCCTTAGCACCGAATACCAAGTGGTATATCCCTCTCCTACCTCCACCCCCTTCCGATAGGGCGGAGACTGGCCAGCTCGTGAATGCATTCCATATAATCGGGTGGCACGCATGCCCAACCCGTATCCACAATAAAGCCCGCAGGCATCTCATAATATAAGGAAGTTCATGACTCGATTGACTGAGGACGGGACCCGATGAGACTAGGTCGTCCTATAACCCTAGCAATGACTCTAGTTACTTCACAGATAACGGCCGTTCTGTTTACAAAAGCAATGAGTAAACGAATGCTCAATCATGAGTGCAATCCTAGCAGGATACTATATGGCATGCTTTATTATGAATGCAAGCACCTAGTATGCACATGGCTACAAGCAGGGAGATCTCTTTTTCGAATCTGAGTGAGCTCATATAGGAACTCACCTGGAAGTGCCGAACAGCAAAAGACAACAACTAGGTATACAGGAAGCCAACATGTCACATATGATCACCTAACACATATATAAGTAATGTAAATAAGTCTACTCTTAATGTTACTTAAGGCATATAATATCACACACAAGTCATCAAATTGGTTCACCAAGTTAGGCAAGGTAAGTCATTATCCCAAGATTTCCCAAAACTCTTTTAAAATCTCAAGTTAGATCAAATCACCATTCAAAACGCTTTCTCAAATCATCCAGAAAATCCATTTATAAAACATTACCTTTTCATCAATTTATTTTATTATTTTATCAAAACCATCTAACAAGGTTAGGGTATTTCCGAAATTCCTCCTTTAAATTGATTAAATCAATTTCCATTTACCAAAATAATTCACAACCTCTAAAACCTTTTCCAAATTCTTTTCTTTTTAAAATCCAAGTCTAATAATATTATATTTTACATCACCCATTCATTTAATATTTATTTAGATATTTAGATATTGAAATAACAATATAGTTATATACTAGGTTATAACCTTAATATGTCTTTTGTCAAAAATAGGCCCAAAAAGAAATCAAGCTTAACCATCATAGAAGTACCGGCCCAAGAGGTTAAACCCAAACCCGGATCCAAAACCCATAAAAAAGAAACCCATCCCAAACCACTCCTCCATTTCTCTCCCAGGCCTTCGGATCTTCATAGGAGAAATAAAATAAACAAGAGGGCCCACTGCTTGCCCCGTCAGCTTCTTCTCCTTCCCAATTCCCGTCCCCTGCTCGCCCTGGTTCGCTCCCGCCGCCCTCGCACCTCCGGCCTCCGCTTCCAGTGCGCTCTCTCAGCCTCGCCTGCCCATATCGCTTCCTCTCCCTCCCAATCTCACAGCTCTCGCACTAGTACCCTTTCCCGCTCTCTCTCTCTCTCTCTCTCTCTCTCTCTCTCACCCACGCTCGGCTCGCTCACACACTCTCGCCTCTCCGCCCTCGCAGCTCACTCGCTCAACCATGGCGTCTCTCTCACCACTCTCAGATCAAACACAATGGAACTTAAAATCGACACAGGAATCCGAAAATGAGAGTTGAAGGGGAGGTTTAGGAATGCTCACCGAGAGGGCTCAAATCTCGCCGGAAGACGTTCATCGGGCGCGTCGGAGGTCAATTCTCGTCGAAAATGACCTGGGGAGAGTGGGAGGGGATTAAGGTCTCACCTTTATGTCAATCGACGGTGAAAGGAAGGGAAAGGAGGGAGATGGAGTTCTTACCGAGCTCAAACGCGAAACCGAAGAGGAGAATGGCGGCGTCGGCGGTCCGTGGCTGCTTCCGGCTACTTCTGGCGGCCGGGGACTGGTGGCGACGGTGGTGGCTGGGGAGTGTAGGTGTGGTGGTGGTGGCTGAGCCGATGAAACAAGGGAGGCCTTGGGGGATTTGCTCCTCACGGCAACAAGGAGGAGAGATGGGAGCTTAAGGTGTGTTTGGTTCTTTGTGTTTGTATGGGTCAAATGTGTGGTCAAAGATCTGATTTTATGGAACAAATTTTGGGTTTCCTTGGCTGCAATAATCGGACAAGGCATGGCAAAAAGATTGTCCTCATTGCCATTCTTGGTGAGTCAAAGCAAGGGGGAAGAAAAAGTTGCATGTGTGTGTTGGGCTAGTTAGGGAAAGGGGGGAAGAGATAGGTAAATCAAATTCAATCTCAAATTGTGGGAACCAAGGTCGAATTTGGATAATGATGAGAGAAAGAGGACGGAATTATGGTCTCAAGTCGGAAATTTGAAAATTTTCCGATGATTGGTCTTTCGAATACCGCTCTAAGAATTTCAAGTTCAATTTATTAAATTTAGAACGAGTTTTGTTTGGAATATCCAAATTAAATCCGATTTAATTTCATTTTTAATTTCATTTTTCCAAAAATTAATATTTGAAAATCCGGGCCTTTACATGAGGGTGGTGGAAACTGTGGTGTTGCTCCCCTCCGGCGCCGCCAGATCCGGCAACGTGGACCTTGTGATGGGTGTAGGCAGTGGCCGACGGCGGAGGGTATGGATGAGAGTCAACCGGCGGAGGTTATGGATGGGCAAAGGCAGCAGTCGGCCTCGTGATGTCCCGTCCTCCTCTCATTTGAACTTCCATTACCTTCTATAACAACTAGAGCAACCTGTTAGTTTTGCCAATTTTTTGGCCCAATTGCCACCTTTGCAAATTTTCTTGGGGGGAGTTACTTTTGCAAAGCCCACTTTTTTTGGTATATTGAATGTCATTCTCTCTCTCTCTCTCTATCTATATATATATAGTTAAAAATTTGTTAAAACATGTTGAAGTTATATTACCATTGGCATTGACATTGCACGCAAAGGATGCATTGATATATTTTGAACATGTTAACTGGATCAGCTCAATATAATGCATCTCTTGTGTTTCCACTAGAAACGATATGCAAGCTAGGCCATTGACAGTGCCGCCTAGGGGGGCTGATATCCTCAACAAGGTAGCTGCTGGAATATCTTATCTTTCTTCAATCTCAATGGATTCAAATTGTACTTGTTTTGCGGTGTCTTCTTCATCTTTGACGTATTGGCCCTGCAACTTTAACCACCTTGGGTTGGTCTTTGTAGGTGTATATAAATTCAACAGAAGCTAACTCGATCACCTAGATTTTTTCTAATACTATATATAATTAATTTATGACATGATTTATGATAAAGTTTATAAATTTACACTATGTCAGATTATTGTTTTTTGAGTGGATTTTAAATCGGGGGATTTGCACTAAATTCTCAAATCATCCATGAATGTCTCCCATTTCAGCCTGGATCATAAAACCCTGATTAACTACTTCCAAAGCCCCTCTTTTACATTTAAAAAAACCATAATTGATTCCTTATTGTGTACCTTTGATTAGGCGATTACTTGAGATGGATTGTTTGAGTTTACGAGGTTTTGGTATTAGAGGTCGAGTTGAGATAATTAGTTAGACTCACATAATCATACCAGAAAAATATATGTTTAATACATAGTGGACATGTGCCTCTCGGATTGTTCATTCGTCGACACACACACAATTTTCAATTATTATAATTATGAAGGATATAGGTTGATCAATTGTTCTTCCAATTCGTCTCTTCCTCGGTTCCTAGATGACTTAATGTTCTCCTCATTAGCTTATTTTTCAATTCAAAGAGTCTGAGTTGTTTCCAATTGTATTTTATTCGAGGTTTCTTTATTTTGGAGCTAGACAAGTCCGCTTTCCATTTTTTGTTGGTCTAATTAATTTGGAGGTTGGAATTTCATTTCTAGATATTTTTAACATGAGATGTAAATAGAGAGGAAAATAATCGTAAAAAAAAAAGAGGGAAAAGGTAATTAATAAATTAACACACACAAGAAACTAGTACTCTTTATTATTAGATAGATAAATCACTTATTTTACTAGCACTAGAGGCTAGTAGACATAAAAATTAGAACTAGAGGCCGGCTAGTTGCCATACCCACTTAATATTTTGTCACATATGACATTTATTAAAAACAAAAACAACATCACACCATCACGCTTATTTAATTTGCACACTATATATGCATGCCTTAACACGCGTGATATCTCCTTGCACATGCGTTGTTTACGCAATTTCAATTTCAAGTGCACGAATAGAACCCTTGTTGCAAAACTCAGAACATGCATCGATGCATTTTTCAAGAGCTACATTAGCAACTTCACCTACATTCACCACCCCAAAAAAGGCTGCAATTAGGACCAAATGAAAAAAAAAACCACATGTAACATATAAATGAATAAATATATATGTATAGTTTAAAATTAGGTAAAACATATAGAAGTTATATATATTACCGTAGGCATTGGCATTGCACGCAGAGGATGCACATCCCATCTTACAATATGATTTCATGACATCACCTTGAATTGATGGACACAAAATGCATAATTTAGTACAAGTTAATTGGATAAAAACTCTAGTAATGCATAAAAATAGTACGTGATGGACGGAGTTAAGTATGTTTACCGGAGTTTTCGAGAATATCATGAGTATTCGGCGGTCTGCAAGTGGGCGAAGTTTGAATTATACATCCAGACAACATGACACACAGTGGCCGAGAGCCTCCCCTGCACGACATACATTATATATGTTTCTCGCAGTGGTACTCGGGCAGCAACTTTTTGCATCCACTTGAAATTGGGCCAAAACAAGGCTTACTATCAGGGCACCCAAAATCACAGTTTTGCCTTCCCTTTTTTTGGATCGGATTTGATTTGTTAATCGGAAGTATATCTTTGTTTGTTAGCTGATCGATCGATGAAACTCATCTTACAAATATCCTTACTTAAATAGTTGGTGCACGTATGTTCGACAAATTTACTATGCATGCATATCTCAATGCATCCTATGGTTCGAATTTCCCACCTTATCTCTTGAGATATGCATCCTGTTGTTCGCATGTCCCATCTTATTTCTTATTTCTATTTTTAATGGATGATATGTTGCCAATTAAAATTATGTGCTATCTTCCACCCTCCTTGGATGGTACCACCCTCCTTGAGTGGGTGGTTAATTAAACCCTCTCTCTCCGGCCACCCCACTCAAAAATAAGAAAAATTATAAAGACCAAGATTTTTTAAATAATAGGATAAAAAAAATATTAAAGAGTTATGGTTGACCACAACATTGCATTCTCAATTAAACATTTAAATTTTCTGACCTCAATAAATTAAAAAAATATATTTGATGGTAAACTATCTAAATTCATTATCACTCAGCTTTTGCATGTCGTAATAAATGTCTGTTTTAATTAATTACTACTCGGTTATCACATGTCCATTTTTTTGGGACTGGATTTGATTTATTGGTATTTGATCGGAAGTATATGCGTGCTTGCCCATTTATAGTTAGGGTTCACCACAACAAAGCGAATGTAGTCACTAGCCCATTTATAGTTCAAGATACATTGTTAAAATTTTTAATCATTACCCTCTTTTCCCACCTTTTCTTAAAAAATTGGTTTTATTCCTCCTCTTTCAAACACCCATTTGAACAAGGATAACTATGTACTTCTCTAATAATGACCATTTTTATCTTATTTTTTAAAAAAAAAAATAGCATTCTTTTGTCATATAGATTCACAAAACTTATATACACTACATTTTCGTATACAAAATTTATTTCAATTCCGTTTACCTTATACAATCTTATACTAAAGAAGCCCTTAATATTTGAAAAATATTTCTTTGAAGGGCCCGAAGAA
The DNA here is from genome assembly GCA_963922045.1 of Persicaria maculosa. NCBI lineage: Eukaryota > Viridiplantae > Streptophyta > Magnoliopsida > Caryophyllales > Polygonaceae > Persicaria > Persicaria maculosa. Next base: position 57,537,829 of record OY998262.1, read on the forward strand.
CATTTCTATAACACTTTCAAAAGCTTTACTAATTAGGCCTTTAATAAATAGTATTGATTGATAAACAAATAACGGATACCAGTGATAACAATTAATCCTAGCTAGGAGGAAATGGACAATCTGGCCGATTCACAGCCAAATGATCACACATCCAGACACATCAAACATGTGGTGGAGTCAAGATTTCGGCTAGTGGTGCTAAAAAAAATTTCGTGAATTTTTTTTGTATACCAAATAATAAGATTTTTTTTAAACAATTGTTGAAAAAAACACTATACTTGTTAATTATTTATGATATTTTTTATTTAAATAGTTGACGGAAATAAAAAAAATATAGATAAAAAATAAAGAAAAATTACTTTTCAAACAACATAGAAAGAAATCGTTAAATAATGGTCGGCAGATGAATGAACCGTTGAACATACAACAAAGAACCAAAAATACAGGAAACAAAAAAGGAGCAATCAACACGTAACATGCATTCAGAACTGAAAGAAACTACGCAGACTAAAACCGTAATGTTGAGAACGTCGACGAAGAACGAAGCAAAGCACCACCATTCGAAATCAGCAATGTTTTAACATTAGATGTAAATGAAAAGGAAAATAATCGTAGAAGAGAGAGGGAAAAGGTAATTAATAAACAAAAAAAAAATTAGTACTCTTTATTATAATTACATAGATAATCACTTATATTACTAACACAAGAGGCTAGCAGACTTGAATACTAGCACCAGTTTACACACATTAATTATTGTCACATATGACATTTGTTGAAATCAAAAACAACACTAACGGCCACGCTTATGTGCACAATATATATGCATGCATTAACGGACGCAATATCTCCATGCATATGCGTTGTTTACGCAACATTAATATATATATATATATATATATATATATATATATATATATATATATATATATATATATATAGGGGAAACACCACTCACCGTAGAAACACCCTTATGATGGAAACTTTTAATCCTAACCATCCATTTTACATCAGTGGCTAAAAATATGTCACTCGATTAATGCCTAAAAAAAATTTAAAAAAAGCCCCTTTCAATTCCACCATTCACGTCCTCTCCGACTCGTACTCACCAAATCTCTCTCCGATCTCTCCCACCATTCACATTCTCTTCCTTCGTCGGTGCGTTGTTTCTCCAAACACCATCGCCTCTTTCCTTCTCCCACCATCTTCCTCCGTTCATGCATGTTGTTTATCCTCGTTTTTACTAGATTTGGAAGCACTTTCTTTTATACATAATCAGGAACTAAATTGTTGGTTGGTTGTCTGTATGCAAATTGAAGATTTGGCTGCTTAAAAACCTCAATGTATTTTTCCCTAATCGAATTTGAAAGCTCTGGATGTCTGATCTGATTTGGTGTTATTCAACATGAAGTGAAAACTTAAGACTCTACTTCAGTATATGGGTCCCTCTTTTATCACAATATAGTAAAAGCAAGATGAATTTAGAATCACTACTCCCATATTAGTGCAAGAGCTGCCAAATCAGAAGAAGATTACCAAACTGCGTTCAGAGCATTTAGATGTAACACGGAGTCTCAAGAGCTTCTTGATCAGATGAAAAATGCGAGAGGGCAGGTCTGCAAACTCAAACAAGCTGGAAATCAAGTTCACTGGTCAGCTGGCTAAGTCGAGATATATTTTAGAAGGGGATAAATGTTCAGCTTATTTCCATGGTCTTATGAAAAATAATCTAAAATGAAACCATATGAGTTATGTATGCAAAGATGATGGCTCTCGAACCTTCTCAAAAGAGGAAGTGGCTAGAGAATTTGAAGCTTACAATAAGAAACTTCTGGGAATGCCTATCAGTTGCCATCCTATTAATGGAAACAATGTTAAGAATGGAGGAGCACTTCTTAGTAAAACTGCTCAAGATTTCTTGTACAAGAAGTTTCAAATTCTGAGATCAAGCAAGGTCTATTATAGGTTCACCATTGGAAGCTGAAATCTTGTTAAATCAATAGTGCAAGGGCGTCAAACTCAACCTAACAGATACATATAATGGGATGAGGACAAGAGAAATACGAAGACCTTGGGCTGCACTTATATGGGACAACAAGAATCGAAAGATCACTCCCAAACATTCCTTTATCACATAGACTGCAGCAAGGGTTAAGCTGGCAACCAAGGACAAAATCACATGAGGTGATCTGCATGATAAAAACCCATGTATACAACAAGTTGTATGCCTTCACCTCTTCTTTTGAGAATTACTGATGAAGCTTCTAAGCACGTTGTTTTTCTTGTAAAAAAAATTATAATTGTGCGGAGAATCAACTCGAACCCAGTGAGGTTTAGAGAAAGCCTGTAAAAATTATTCACAAAAAACCATGCCAGAATACATTCTAAGTCAGAGTAACAATAATAAGAATTTCACTTCACAATCTTCTCTGCTGATGACAACTTCTTAGCTTGATCAGTGTATTTTTACACTTCCAATAATCAGAATTTTTGCACTGCACTGCGATTCTTACAATTTTTGCATTGCACTTCTCAATCGGACCAAATACTTAAACTCTAATTCAGATTTAAAGCTTACACTAATATGAGCACGCCCAATAACAACAAATTTCCCGAACACAATCGAAATCAGCAAATCGAATCACACAAATTCAAATCTTCCCAAACACCATCAGAATTAGATAAATTGAATTAGACTAATTCAAAAACAATTAATGGGAGATTAACATGAGACATTGAACCATAGCCCTAATCGAATCCACCTAATTTTTATCAAACTCAAAATCCGAACCTAACAAGTAGCCTTGATCTCGCCCGATCTTCATCCTTCGTCCTCTATGCCTTGTCGATTGCTTGCCCGCTATCAAAATAAAAATTGAAACATGCAAAAAAAAACCCAACTTCGTCGACAGATCTAGCGAAATCAGAGAGGAAGAGACAGAGCAACCGAGGTAGAAGAGATGGTTTGGTACTGGCGACCGACAAGGAATGGTAGAAGCGGCGCCAGTAAGCAATTCAGAAGGGATGAGTCATCGTTCACCGAAATTGAGCGTGAAGAGGGAGACGATGGAGAAGGGTTTCATGTCTGAGTGATGGGAGTTTGGGGGGGGGGGGGAGGAGGGTTTGCTAAGCGTTTTTAATAATTTTTATAAAAAGGTTTAAAGTTCACATAAATTTCAAATATCCCACCGCTTTATAAATGACCATTGATATAAAATGGAGGGTTTGCTTCTGTTGAAGTTATATTACCATTGGCATTGGCATTGCACGCAAAGGATGCACTGATATATTTTGAACATGTTAGCTGGATCAGCTCAATATAATGCATCTCTTGTGTTTCCACTAGAAACGATATGCAAGCTAGGCCATTGACAGTGCCGCCTAGGGGGCTGATATCCTCACCAAGGTAGCTGCTGGAATATCTTATCTTTCTTCAATCTCAATGGATTCAAATTGTACTTGTTTTGCGGTGTCTTCTTCATCTTTGACGTATTGGCCCTACAACTGTAACCACCTTGGGTTGGTCTTTGTAGGTGTATATAAATTCAACAGAAGCTAACTCGATCACCTAGATTTTTTCTGATACTATATATAATTAATTTATGACATGATTTATGATAAAGTTTAGAAATTTACACTATGCCGGATTATTTCTTTTTGAGTGGATTTTAAATCGGGGGATTTGCACTAAATTCTCAAATCATCCATGAATGTCTCCCATTTCAGCATGGACCATAAAACCCTGATTAACTACTTCCAAAGCCCCTCTTTTACATTTAAAAAAAAAACCTAATTGATTCCTTATTATGTACCTTTGATTAGGCGATTACTTGAGGTGGATTGTTTGAGTTTACGAGGTTTTGGTATTAGAGGTCGAGTTGAGATAATTAGTTAGACTCACATAATCATACAAGCAAAATATATGTTTACCATTTAGTGGACATGTGCCTCTCGGATTGTTCATTCGTCGACACACACACAATTTCCAATTATTATAATTATGAAGGATATAGGTTGATCAATTGTTCTTCCAATTCATCTCTTCCTCAGTTCCTAGATGAATTAATGTTCTCCTCATTAGCTTATTTTTCAATTCAAAGAGTCTGTGTTGTTTCCAATTGTATTTTATTCGATGTTTCTTTATTTCGGAGCTAGACAAGTCCGCTTTCCCTTTTTTGTTGGCCTAATTAATTTGGAGGTTGGAATTTCGTTTCTAGATATTTTTAACATGAGATGTAAATAGAGAGGAAAATAATCATAAAAAAAAAGAGGAAAAAGGTAATTAATAAATTAACACACACAAGAAACTAGTACTCTTTATTATTAGATAGATACGCACTTATTTTACTAGCACTAGAGGCTAGTAGACATAAAAACTAGAATCAGAGGCTGGCTAGTTGCCATACCCACTTAATATTTTGTCACATATGACATTTATTGAAAACAAAAACAACATCAGAGGATCACGCTTATTTAATTTGCACACTATATATGCATGCCTTAACACGCGTGATATCTCCATGCACAAGCGTTGTTTACGCAATTTCAATTTCAAGTGCACGAATAGAACCCTTGTTGCAAAACTCAGAACATGCATCGATGCATTTTTCAAAAGCTTCATTAGCAACTTCACCTACATTCACCACAACAAAAAAGGCTACCATTAGGATCAAATGAAAAAAAGAAAACCACATGTAACATATATATATATATATATATATATATATATATATATATATATATATATATATATATATATATATATATATATATATATATATATATATATATATATATATATATATAGTTAAAAATTAGGTAAAACATATAGAAGTTATATATATTACCGTAGGCAGTGGCATTGCACGCAGAGGATGCACATCCCATCTTGCAGTATGATTTCATGACATCACCTTGAATTAATGGACACAAAATGCATAATTCAGTACAATTTAATTGGATAAAAATTATAGTAATGCATAAAAATAGTACGTGATGGCCGGAGTTAAGTATGTTTACCGGAGTTTCCGAGAATATCATGAGTTTTCGGCGGTTTGGAAGTGGGAGAAGATTGAATTATACATCCTGCCAATTTGGCACAATAGTCCTCAGAGCCTCCCATTGAACGTCGACATAGCTCATATATGGTTCTCGCAGCGGGAGTCGGGCAGATAATTTTTGCATCCACTTGAAATTGGGCCAAAACAAGGCTTACTATCAGGGCACCCAAAATCACAGTTTTGCCTTCCATTTTTTTTGGATCGGATTTGATTTGTTGATCAGAAGTATATCTTTGCTTGTTAGCTGATCGATCGATGAAACTCATCTTACAAATACCACTACTTAAATAGTTGGTGCACGTTTGTTCGACAAATTAACTATGCATGCATATCTCAATGCATCCTATGGTTCGCATGTCCCACCTTATCTCTTATCTCTACATTTAATGGATGATATGTTTCCAATTAAAAATATTTGCTATATTCCAAAACCTCCCAATGCATAAAACATCCTTACTTGTATTATTCAATACGAGTCGTGAACGTGTCACACATTCCATTAGTTTTGTGAGAATAAAAGGTGGTGCCACCCTCCTTGGATGGGAAGGAAAAAAAAGTATAGATTAATTGAATTTTAATTTTTATAATTTTTACTAGTTTCATGACTCAAATAGTATACAAAAGTAATAAGTAATTAATTTAGTTAGCTTATTAGATAGATAATGAGTGGTTAATTAAATCCCGTCTCCCCAGCCATCCCACTCAAAAATAATAAATTTTTTAAAGACCAAGTTTTTGTAAATAATATAATAAAAAATATTCAAGAGTTAGGTTTTACCACAACAATGCATTCTCGATTAAACAATTAAATTTTCAGGCCTCAACAAATTAAAAAGAGATATATTTGACGGTAAATTATCTAAATTTATTATCACTCAGCTTTCGCATGTTGTAATAAATGTTTTTTTTAATTAATTACTACTCGGTTATCGCATGTCCATTTTTTGGGAATGGATTTGATTTTTTGATATTTGATCGAAAGTATATGCGTGCTTGCCCATTTATAGTTATGGTTCACCACATGCGAAACGAATGTAGTCACTAGCTCATTTATAATTCAAGATACATTGTTAAATATTTTAACGGAAATTTCGCGGGGTGTCCCTGAGGTATTGCAATTTTCGCGAGGTATACAACTCTTTTACATATTTCATGTGGTGCCCCTGAGGTTTTCAATTTTTTCGCCCCATGCCCTTCCGGGTTAAACTTAACAGATTTAGATGATGCTCCGTTAGTTTTCAATTAAAAGAAAAAAAAGAAAAAAGAAAGAACGACCAGAAAGAAAGAAAGCGAGGAGAGAGCGGAGAAGGGCTCGCGCCAGAGAGAGAACGAAGCTCGCGAGAGAGATCAGAGGCGGCGGCGGCCCATTGCCTCGGCCGGCGAATCCGTGGGCTCTCAATCTTAAGCAACCCTCCTCCTCCAGAAGCAGCTCAAAGGTCTGTTTCCACTCACCCTTCCAGATCGACTCATTGTTATCCATTCTTCTTCCGCCAGATCTTCGAGGTTCCTGATCTCTTCAATTCAAATGCTTTCTCTTGACCCACTCTCTTCTTCTGCTGTTAATTCCTGTTAGGTCTTTGCAAAAACCCTGTGGATGGATTCTCGGCTGGATTGGTCGACGAAAGCAACGTCTTTGAATGAAGTGTCACCATTATTGGCCCTCCCGATACCCTCCCATTGCCTCGGCCGGCGACCGGAGGATGTGGAGAAGAAGTTGCCGCAGAGAGGTTAGATTTGTTTAGCAATTTACAAAAATTTTGGATTTAGATTGAAATTGAAGCATTTAGGGTTTGTTTGTGATGTGAAATTTAGGGTTTAGGTTGAAATTGATGCATTTGGAATTTGAAATTTCGTTTCTTAATTGCAATCCGATTTGTTAATAAAAATGCAATTTCGTTTCTCAGTTTAGGGTTTAAGTCGAAATTGATGCATTTGGAAGTAACTTACTCTCAAAAGTTGAATGAAATTTCGTTTCTCAGCTTGTGTATCTATGGTTAATTTTGGTTTCTCAACTGTGAGCTTGTTTCTAATGATGTGGCATAGGGTTTTCTTGAGTGCGAATTCAGGATATGGTGGTGGTGAGTCATACTAGCTTGTGTTCAGGTCTATGTGAATCTGCTGGTGCTTGATTATCATTTGGAAAGAAATCAAAATGATTCATACTCTGGTTTTCCTAGACAGTAGCATTTTTTTGTGTTGCTTGCTACATGTATTTTGTTAGCAGACGTTGCTCATCTGCATATGTTCGTGACAAGGTTAACTGCATGATACTATTTAATTAGCACTCTAGCTATGGTGGTTACTCATGCATATGTTAGCAGATGTTGCTTTTTTTTTTGTGTTGCTTTTCCTAGACTCTAGCTTTTTTTGTGTTGCTAATGTTAGCAGACGTTGCTAGATGCTATTTAATTAGCACTCTAGCTATGGTGGTTACTCGTGCATAAGAACTTCACCTGGTTTGTTGCAGCTCTGAATCTTCTTATTTAGCATCTGCTGTCATACCTTCTGGCAAAAGTAGTGATACGCCTATGATCCAGTATACAAACCATATATGTCCTATTCGAATCCATTGGCATGTGAAGCTCCACAATTGTCCTAGGTGTCTTGTGGCTTTTTTTGAAGCATTGATTATCTTTTGCTGGCCAGTGCTTGAATAGAAAGACCACACCACGAGATTCAGGAACTTAGCTTCAAAGATTTATTGATAGTTTATTTGGCTTGGTTTCTGATTTTTTGAGTTGAATGAAGATGGTTTATATCTTTCATTAATTATGGATTTGATGCTTGTTAAAAAGCCTATTAGCTCAAATGGTAGAGTACGTGCTTATGCACAAGATGTGGGTTCGAGTCCCATGTAGGCTGATTTCTCAAAATGCAATTGAAATGAAAATCAAGACTAGATTTAACTTTTGCAACAAACAAATTTTTTTAAGACCAGGACTACATTAAGACACTCTTTACTTGTATGAAAATCAAAGCTGACAGTTTAACACTTGAAAGATGCAAGAACAAGCAAATTGGCAATTAAGAAGGAAATGCACATCAATTTTGTCCACTTTGGGCTTTGCACTAACACACTTCATTTGCTGGTGAATGTCATTGTACATTGTTTAACACATTGCTCTACCAATTGAGCTAATAGGCTATTTGTTAATCTAAACTTAATATTAGTTAGTCACATACAAAGTCAATCTCAATTGTAAACAAGCTCAATTTTCATGAAGAAGAAGAAAATTTCAGGGGAATCAAGGGGGAAAAGAAAGAAAACATTGAGATTAAAATTCGATCTTGAAGAGAGCTATGATGAAGGCATAATAACTTTGCAATGTTACCAATTCAGTTATCATGAATCCATGTCCTTCCGACCTGTCTCTTTTCTGATCTCTTCTTGCACATCATCAGCTCCTCTTCCTTCTTCTTATTATCCTTCCCCTTTTGCTATCAACAATCTGCCCCAAGTCCTCCCTTCCTTCTTTGCATCGATGCCCAGTTGTAGTATCGCCATCAGATGTTTGTAGGAATTAGTAACCACACAATAAAAAAAGAATCTTGAGATCTAACCAGAGTTTTTGTTGCGAAGGAGTGGAAGCAAGATGTCTACAATTTTTTTTTCTGCTGTGGGTTCATTTATATATCTCGATATAAATTTTAGAATCCTCAATACTATTTCACCAGGACGCTTGATAAATGCCCTGCCAAAACGAGACATGCTCATTCAAATGGATCACATCAATGAGCAACTTTAGTTCATGTTCAATGTCTTTCTTAACATAATCTCTTTTGGGGGGAAAGCACATTTAGTTTCACAAAATTGAACCCAATCCCTCTTTGGAAGGAATGTTCCACAGCCCCACCCTTCATTTTTATTAGCAACTACATATTTGATTTTTTCTCCTTTACTTCATTACATTCCGTCTGGCAGGAAAAAACAGGACATCATTGCATAACCACCATATGAACATGTAAGGCAATATGCATCGATAATTGGGATGTAGTTTTCAACAAACATAAATTTAAAGTAAGATAATCAATCAAGATGCAAAATAGTATTGAGGAACGTTAATGAATTAGAACATGATTGATCAAAGTTCAATATTTTGAGTCAATTGAAAAGAAATAGCACACTAATGAAGAACAATATCCCGAAAATCATAAACAAACAAAATGATCCCTGTCCAAAACATGCATCACACGGAAACAATTTTTAGAAACTGCATTAAAAATGCATACCTCTTTCTCTCGTGCTTAAGATGGAAATATCAAGAACAAGATACAAGATTCTGGCTTTGACTCATTGCAAGGAAACAGGAGAACAGTGAGTTAGGCTTCTCACTACTTGAAACCTCTTTCTTGAAGCCATCAATTAAGGGTTTCTCACTACTTGAACCCTATTTCTTGAAGCCATCAATTTAGACTTAAACCCTAAATTGAGAAACGAATTTTATTAACAAATCGGATTGCAATTGAGAAACGAAATTTTGAATTCCAAATCCATCAATTTCAACCTAAACCCTAAATTTCACATCATAAAAAACCTCAAATGCTTCAACTTCAACCTAAATCCAAAATTTCTATCGACAGTAAGTTACCTCTCTGCAGCAGGAGCTTGTTCTCCTCCACCTCCGGTCGCCGGCCGAGGCAATGGGCCGCCACCGTCTTCGTTCTCAGGCACAACGCCTCCCACCTCTCCTCCCATTACAGCCCTTCACAGCAGCAGCGGTCGCCCTTCTTCGGTTGCAGAGCAGCGACCTGGCCTCCGAGCACCGGATCCGAGCAGCGACCTGGCCTTCTCCTCCCGGCGGCAGCGCTGGTCTTCTTCGATTTGTCTCCCTCTCTTCGCTGTCTCGTCTCAGCCGTGCGTCGTCTACTCGTCTTTCTCTGGCTTTCTTTCTTTTTCTTTTTTTTAATTGCAAACTAACGGAAGAAAAAAAGGCTGTTAAATTCAACCGGAAAGGGCACGAGGCGAAACGATTGAAAACCACAGGGGCACCACGCGAAATATGTAAAAGAGTTGTATACCTCGCGAAAATTGCAATACCACAGGGGTACCTGGCAAAATTTCCGATATTTTAATCATTATACTCTTCTTCCACCTTTTCAAATTGGTTTTATTCCTCCTCTTTCAAATACCCATTTGAACAAGGATAACTATGTACTCCTCTAATCATTACCCTTTCTATCTTTCTTTTTTTCATACAAAAAATAGCATTTTCTGTCATATAGATTCACAAAACTTATATACAATATCTTTTCCGATATAAAATTTAATTCCATTTAATTTACCTTATACAATTTTATACGAAACGAGTTCTTAATATTTTAAAAATATTTCTTTAAAAGGTCCGCAGAACATTTCCACAACACTTTCAAAAGCTATACTAATTTAATAGGCCTTTAATAAATAGTATTGATCGATTGATCGACAAACAAATACAGTATACCAGTCATAACAATCTTGGGAATTGATTGAAAATTTGCAGGCCGATTCAAAGCCAAATGAACTTTCAATCCTACTCCAAAAGTTTATTAAAGAGCACCACAATATTAGATTAACCAAGCAAGCAATTTATTAAATCGTGCACCCTATATACACTGCAAATTAACGTTTAATCCGACGTTGTAATTTCTCTTACAAAATTCAGACTTTGTAACAATGTTGAATTAGACGTTGTTACAATGTCAAATTGAACGTTGCTAATACGAGTCAGATCCGATCTAACAAAGGATAATAAAAACAAAAAAAAAGACAAAATTAATTAACAACGTCCAAAAAGGCCGATTGCTAACTACAAAAAAAAAGACAAAATTAATTAACAACGTCAAAAAGACAAAATTAATTTCTCCTACTATGTGGTGTACGTTCAACAAGCTATGCGATATATGCATCACATGTCCCACCGAATCTCTGTCTTTATTTATACGTAATACACACATGCATATAACGTGGTTTTGTTTTTATCATATATATGTATTACCATATAAAACCACCCCTATAAACTTAACTTACACTACAAGAAAACCAGGTTATTTTCGACACTTTTAATGGCCATTCTCGACGTTATAAAGCGTCGAAAAAATCAATTTCGACGCTTTTAAAAAGCGTCGGTATTTTTTGCGTCACGAATGGCAGCCAGTCATTTTCGACATTAAATTGTGTCGGAACCCATTTCGACGCCTAAAAGCGTCGAGATTGGCATGCCATTTTCGACACCCTAAAACGTCGAAAATGACATGCCAATTTCGACACCCTAAAGCGTCGAAATTGGCCTGTTATTTTTCAAAAAAAAAAAAAATATATTTTTCTCCATTCATCCTCTTTCATTAGACATCAATTAAAATCCTTTAATTAACAAAAAATACATTTAACACAAATCCAATAAAGCATTAGACTAATGAATCAAGATCTTGGATGAGTGAATTAAAAATAATATACATGACAGCTAAAGAGCGAAACATCAATAAACTGTATAATTTCTTCTTCTTTACACCTACATTTGTCACACCCTTGATAGAAAAGAAGAAAAAGGAATTAAACCATTATGTTTGTGGCACCTGTGAAGTATAGCACCATTTTGCTTGGCCCCGAGTGCTTCACTCCCTCCACCTATATATTCACCATTATGTTGGTGGCACCTGTGAAGTATAGTACCATTTTGCTTTGCCCCGAGTGCTTCACTCCCTCCACCTATATAATATATTTATGTTTTTGTTTTGCTTAGTTAATACTACAGTACATCCATTATATATATAAGAAATTCTAATTGATGAGAGTTTGGAATTAAGCTATCTAGCTACCTTGATTGGTATATATAGTATGAAATCAGACATAATAATTGTGAATCAAATCAATTAAAAATAAAAGAAAGATGATGCAAGCTTCCAAATTAAACAAAACAAGTGAACAAGCTAGGCAGGAAATGGAATCTGGATGCAGGCCTAATGATGACAACAACTATTAGTACAATTCAATGATAATTAAGAGATATATGGATCAAGAAGAGAGAGGAAGACAATACCTGGCCATGGAGGAGAGATGCAACGGTAAGATACCAAGCAGTGTAGGTGGTCATTATCAGCCCAAGGAATTACCATATTCTATAGTTGTGGAATGATGGTAAGCCCTTTGTCTTCCTATGTCACATAGAGCCACCTAAGCAGTGGTATGAAAACAACACAAAATTCAGCCACTGAATAACAATATTACAGAAAATTTATAAAACAAAAACCTACTTCTGATTGTTTTCATCTTCACTCAGCTCTTCTATTCTTTCTTGCATGACTCTGCACAAGCAAAACCAATAATATCTCAAATTAGATAATCCAAAAGAATAGCAGTAACATTCTACTATTTTTTTTTACCTTATTTGTTCATCTAATCTACTTTCCTCCATGGAAAGGTTCTGTACTTCTGCCTGCACGAGAGAAGAACGTACATGAGAATCTTGAAAGAAAAATAAGGCAAACCTGAACAAAATATCAGAGGCAACCACATGGTATATCTCAAATGTATATTCATTAGTTAAGGCAAAAATCAAATCTAAGCTTATCTTGAACTGATCAATGGTGAGCATCACTTGATGTGCATTTCCAGATGATGTCTTGGACATTTTATCACCTTTCTAGCATATAGAATGTGAATCTGGAAAGGAAAAGGCATACATTAGTGCGACCATTCAATTACAGATCCATTCATAAATAGGCCCTTAGCAATTATACACACACACACACCATTCAATTCCAATTCCATTCAATTTCTGTAAAGCCTCTTCTGCATCGTTTCTACAAAACAGAAAACACACAGATTCCACAAGAGACAGATTGATAAGAACACTCTGCATGTGATAATCAGCATCAAAGTATTTTTTATTTCATTTTTTTACTTGATCGTCCAAGAAAGCATGTTAGCTAATCTGTAAGAAAACTGGACAAATCCACAATTTTTCCCCACAGGAATCTTAACAGACACTATTTCACCGTATTGAGAGAATAGTTCCTTGGGTGAATAAAAGATAGATACATATATATAGATAAGCTTTCATTTTTTCCAAATAGATTCAAAAGCCTAAATGCTGATTAATTGTGAGAAAATATGCACTAAATGAAATAAAATTCTCCCATTAGCTATTCATAAATACATACGTGACCAATCTAAGACAAGAAAAGACTCTTCAAGTGGTTATCAAGCAGACAAGCACCATAGCTCTTCTAAATAAAGTACCAATTACCAAGATATATATCTAACATTAAATTTCAAGTTCTAATTTTGTGACTGATTCATTCAGCATCAGAGAATTCAAACATCAGAGTCACAAGCAAATGGTTTCAGATTCATATGAATAATTAACATCCAATGACATTCAACTTGAAACAAACCTTGAACATCTCAATCTAAAACTTAAACAGCTGAATCCCGCTGGCCTTCAAGAACTGATTGTACCGCAACAAACACGGTTGTCCCCAGATATCTATCTGCAAAATCAACAATGTTACCAAGATGATACAAAAATGAGCATGAACTCTTAACAAAAGTACAAAGAATCTTAAAAAAAACACAAAACAAAACTCACTCGCTGTCGTATTAGGCATCAGACTTGGATTTGCAACCTTCCTACTCGAAATCCATCAGATAAATGCACAAAAATTAAATTTAGAGATGATGGTGAATTTAGAGACTTGGGTTTGCTGTCGTATTAGGCATCAGACTTGGACTTGTTCGACTGCCAAATTGTCCCTTAACATGAAATTCTGTGTTGCGCTTGAGATCCTGAATTTAGAGATGATAGTAATGTAATGAATTTGGAGATGTGTTTGAGATTTGTAGAGAATAATCTACATGTTTACTGACCTCCTTCAGAGAATAATCCACATGTTTACTGACCTCCTTCACCCCCAGCGCATCCAACAATTCTTTTCTCACAGTATGCCTTCACAGCAGCAGGTTCTTCCTGATGGCAGATCCAAAAAAAACTTGAAGATCAACACCTTCAGGCAAATTTGGCAATCGAACAAGAGAAGGATAAAAGATAATCTAAATGTATTGATTGCATATTTGGAAGATCAACAGCAGGTTTGAAGTTTGAAGAAGTACTCAGCAGCAGAAGCAAGCTTGGGGACCTGTATAAGATCATTACAGGGAGTAGGATCTAGCTGTCAAGTTTTTGACAAACAAAAGTTGAACATCTCAAATGAAAACACATAATAACATTTTACTCAAAAACATACCTCAGTAACAACCACAACACGCAAACGAATTGCAACAAGTGATATCTCATCGGCAACAAGGGAAAATGGATCTGATTGTTCCTGTATGATAGCACTTCAGCATGTTCAATACCTTAAGGGAAGAATAAATGAGGATTAAATGAAACACATAGTGTTACTAGTCGAAATAATAATAAAATACAAAGGGCAGGGGACAAGCTCACAAGCCATGATCATGAATTAAAAAAAATCAGAGTCCACAATTATCTAAAACAAACTCACAACTAACCTCAAGAGTGGATGTAGCACTAAGGTGAATCTGATGACGGAAGCCGTGCTTAGAAATACTTCCTGCAAAATTATTCAGGCTAAAGTTAGAACAAGTACCACATGAAACTAAGGGCTTTCTAATCTATATGTGTCTATGTGTATTGAGAAGCTAGCTTGATTTGGAAAGATTCCTTATCCAACAGTTACAGAAGCACTGTATCTTCAAAGTATACCTTACGAACTAGGATTGATCCTGTAAATAAATGGCCAATTTAGTTTTAATATATCCACCCTTATAAGGATTGATTCATAAACAAACATTTTGAGATGAAATGTTTTTTGTTACATTCGTTCATCTTGAGACTTGTATATCCTTAATTATAAATAGAAGAGGGATAGTAAAAAACAAAAAGAAAATGCAATGAAATGCAAAGCACCTAAACTACACTGAATTTCATTTTTCTTTACTTCTGATGTGCTTTGCATTTCAAAAGCTGAATCAATGCCTTAAGGTATCCTTTTAATTATAAATAGCAACAACAGCCTTTTAATTATCTCCAGAAGAGGGATTGTAAAAAACAAAAAGAAAAGCATACCTCCAAGTCAAAGCATACCTTCAAGTCAAAGCATATCCTTAATTATAAATATCAACATCAGCTCTTGAAATGCAAAGCACATACACCAAAACTACACTGAATTCTTCCACATTTACCAAATTCACACACAGCATTACCAAAGGAGAAAGGACTAAGCAAATTTAAAGAACCACGACTAAGAATCGACACATGGAGGAAAATCAAAATCAACTTGTATACTAAATTTGACAGCCTAGTTCAATGATAATACAACAAACAGTTCTCCAATAGCCATAGGCAAGTAATCTTCGTTAAACGAGCAAATCAAAACATGATTCATCAAATAATTCATCAAACAAATATTCCAATAATTCAATCAAATCAAAACCTAATTCATCAAAATCAAACCATATCAATCCATAGATATAAGGACATACTTCAACTCGATTGACCTGAAGAAGCTACTGGCAATGATTTACGACAGTCAGTGACTCCGGTGTCGGCAGATCTAATCAATCAACAAATGCTCGTGCGTTTGTGGCCTGTGGTAAGCGCCGACATGGATGGCTCACGGCTATTTGCTCCAAGCAACTGCGTTACTCGCTGGCGGTAGTCTCAGCTTGTTGGCGAAAAGGATGCGAGGTGGCCTCCGACGTCGTTCACGGAGGTGAGGAGCGTTCGTCATAGAGTCTGCTTCGCTTCAGCCCTGTATGGAGGCAAGCAAGAGATCAGGACTTCAGGAGAGCAAAGACCAGATCCAGAGGAGATTAGAGGGAGGGAGCGAGGGAACGAGAGATGGAAGAGATCTGGTAGCCATGGGAGGTAGAAAGGGGAATGAGATCTCAAATCTAGGTCTGTGAATCCTCGGAGAGAGAAACTCGATTTGAGGAGAGAGAGGGCAAACTGATTCCAGGGAGAGAGATGTGAAAAGCGGACCTAATAATTTTTTTTTATTAAACCTATGCCATCCACGACGCGAAAGAGCGTTGAGAAAGAGTAGTGGAAATTCCGACACCATAAAGCGTCGAAAATTATCGACGCGTACGAAAAGCGTCGAGACAAAAGCGTCGATAATGTCACACTTTTCCGGTAGTGTTAGAATGTTCACGGATTTGAATTGTTAGGATTGATTTTGTTGAGATCGTTATGAAATGATGAATCATCTGAAGTCGGATATATGATCAAATTTAAGTTTAGTATTTAAGGCCGGTTGAAAAAAATGTTTTTTTTTATTGGATTTGATTTGTTGATCGAAAGTATATCCTTGCTTGCTAGCTGATCGATTGTAAAGGCTCGGATTTTCAAATCCTAATTTTTCGAAAAAAAAAGAGATAATTAAAAATGAAATTTAATCGGTTTAAAACTCGTTTAGCGGATTCCGACCGGAATATAAAATTTGACGATTAATTTCCATCATTTTATCTCGAAAATTCAAAATAATTATCGGATGGCGATATCCTTGTCGATTTTAAAAATCTAACTGATCGAGAAAGTGGGATTCAGGGAAACTAACATTCGAGAACTAATTTTAAAGTTTGAGATTCGGGTATTCAGAATTTATTTTCGGGTATTAGTTTAACCAATTTAACACTCCACCCTTACCCACTCTGCCCTCACTTCACCATACCCTTCAAATTGGAACCCCACTCCCCGTCATTTCTTCATTCCCATCATTCACCAACTCCCTCCATCACCATACTCATCACTATCATCTTCTGCTCTCTTCATTCACCATACCCACGCCACCACCATCCCGTCTTCACCATCACCACTCCATCACCTCCGCCATTTCAGCAGCCATCACCGTCTCAGTCACCTCTATCGCCGCCGATCACCACCACCGCAGCCCTGCTCCTTCCTTCCCCTGTTTTGCCGCAAGAAGCAAACCAAGCCCACCTCTTCCTCCTTCGTTCTACTTCCACCCAAGGACCATCGGCAGCCCTCAACCCATCCTCAGAGTCACCAACAGCATCCTGAGCTGCCCAATTCCACCCAAGAGTCGCCCAGCGACCATCGGAGCCACCGGCGAGCCACCGAAGCACCACCTGCCTTGTTGAGCGCGAGTAACGTTCCGGTAAGCCGTTATCCTTCGTTTCCGATCCAAACCATTCTCGAGCCCTACCATCACACTCACCCATATCCGACGCAGGTCCGAGAAGCCATTGAGAGCCTCCGACGATGCCCAGGAATCCGATCGAGAGCTCCAAAGTCACGAACTTCGTCGGTGAGTTCCACCTTTTCCCTTCCTCTGTTTCTAATCGATTTCTAATCGGGATCGGGTTGTGGTCGAATGTGAGCGTGTGTGAGCTGAGTGCGGGAAGTCGGGTGGAGCTCGAGAGCTCCGGCGAGCTCGAGAGCGGCGGTGAGCGAGCTTCGACAGGCAAGAGGGCGAGCTGAGCGAGGGGTGAGCGAGCGTCGAGAGCAAGGTCGGGAGCAGCAGGTGCGTGTGAGGAGACGGGGGAGCCCAGAAGCTGGGCGAGGCTGAAGGACGTAGCCAGCTCCGTCGAACAGTGCAGCGGCGCCGGTAGCAGCGAAGTCGAGCTGGGCAATGGCGCGGGCGGTGGCTTCATTTGAATCTGGAGGAGGAAGACGCTGATGTGGACTCGTGGGCCCCTTTTGCTAACATTATATATGGGGTATAATATCTACACCGCTAATTTTTACTATTTACACCGCAAATCCACCGCATAGGGATGCGGTGGATTAATAAAATTTTAGCCCGACATACCGCATGTACATGCGGTATGTATGTTGACCGTATAAAAACACCGCATGTATGTGCGGTGGGTTAGGTTTAAACGGAGTCCGTAATACAATAACCCGGTTGGGGCGTAGTTATCCGATACTTACCGCATTGGCATACGGTGTTTTAAAAAATACCGCTTACCCATGCGGTATGTTGTGAAATTTGGGTAAAACTCATACCGCATCTCCATGCGGTACTTTTTTACCGTTGTGGTAACGGTAACAAAACTTACCGCATACCCATGTGGTATGATTTATTACCGTTACCACAACGGTAAAAAGTACCGCATGGAGATGCGGTATGAGTTGTTACCGTTGGGCCCCAATATAAATAGGCGTGGGGGGCCCAGTTTTCCGACACACCGAATCTTCTCCGATCTCTTTCTTTCCGAGGCCGACTCGAATCTTCTCCCATTCTTTGATTCCGAGCCCGACTTTTGGATCCGTCCATTCCCTGTCCCCATATCAACCACCACTCTGTACCCGGGTTTTAAGATGGTGAAGGACAACCGTGGGAAAGCCGTGGCTGATGATGTCGGTCATGTTCGGAGACATCCGTTACAGGTAACATTTAATGTTTATAATAATCAATTTGCTTTATTTGTTAATTTGAAGGAAATAGTGTTAACATTTCATTGTTATATATAATGTAGCCGGAGCCCACTATACAGAGGCGGAGGACGACAGATGTACCGCCACCGCTGGAGACACAGCCTCACCCTACGGTATGTTAAAATTGTTACTGTAGGGAAATTGATATCGAATAAGTATATATTTATGTTTTCTTCGGAATTGATAGTATGAGGTTGAAATCATTTACAAACCTTTGGAAAATCTTGCAACATTTAGCCAGTCATACGATATAGTATCGTATTCGAGCCATAGGATTCTGACAAATACTAGGTGTAGGGAAATTGAAATCGAATAACTATATATTTATGTTTTATTATGAATTGTTAGTATTAAGATGATATCATTAATAAACCTTACGAAAATGTTGTCACATTTAGACAATCATACGATATAGTATTGTAATTGAGCGATAGCATTCTGACATGTATAAATTTAAACTACACAGTCTTTGTTGTCGAGAAATTTGGGAGAGAGGGTAGTATTACAATCTGCTAGGAGAGCGAACGTTAGGGAGAGGCAGACGTTGCAGGGTGCATCCGTTCCGATGGAGACGGATATCGACGCGGTAGATGATGATACCGCGGCTGCCGTCAGGGAGTCCCAGACGTTGGAGGATGTAGTGGATCCTCCGGAGAGGGACACTGAGACGGTAGGAGATGATACTGGGCACACGTCCCAGTCATCTATAGAGACATATCAGAGCCTCCAGCAGATTGAGCTGCACTTGATGTCTGACCACACGGATGACCCAGTGGTGCGGTCGACTGGAGAGTCTGGTCAAGGCGACCAGGGTATTGAGATGTTGGAGGAGTACCTACGAGGGGACCGAGCACATCATACGGGTGAGCACTTGCAGACTGGAGCTGAGAGAGTGGTAGAGCAGGTGCAGACTTATCCTGACAGTTATCGGGACTACTTTGGGACTGGGTTTGAGAGCGAACAATTGAACTCGTATGACGACACGGCACCTCTGCTCGGAGATGTGGGTGCTGGGACGAGTCATGCTCGAGGTGGCGACCAGGAGCCATGGGCCGTTGCGCAGATAGATTTTGCGTCGTTCACCCCGGTCGGTTCTACGGGTGTAGGGAGGACGCCTGGGAGTCAGCATGCGGCGCCATCGTCGACGCCGAGGACCGCCGAGCCTGAGCCGATCATTGAGGTTCAGCTTGCGACGCCGAGGACTGCCGAGCCTGAGCCGATCATTGGGATTCAGCTTGCGACGCCGAGGACTGCCGAGCCTGAACCGATCATTAGGAGTCAGCAGGCGGCGCCATCAGCGACACCTACGCACTTGGAGGGTGTGCCGATTGCCGGGGGGCATGAGATGCATGTACGTGGACAGAGATGTTCTTCGTCCCCACCTACTGAGTCAGCTGGACCTTCGAGGGATGTGTTGGTGGATATGGGAGGAGTCCAGATGCATGATCCGATGTGGGGGGCATCTGATGATGTTCGTCAGGATTTGGGAGGACACCAGGCGGCACAGCCCCCTGTCCGTGCAGTGCAGAGGAGGCGGAGATAGCGTGGAGAGAGCAGTAGTGCAGGAGGTGATGGGCAGCATGGCGAGCCTAGCAGGACAGGGGTCATTCAGGCTGTTCAGCCCGAATGGCCGGGGGGGCCATATACTGTTTCCCTTCTGCGAGACTACGAGACGCACATTGCACAGGCCATTTGGAGACGGGAGGACGAAGCCTTGCGTAGGGGTGTGCGTGCGTAGAGACGAGGGCAGTCGCTGGGCCGTGTAGAGGCGTTGTTGGAGGTCGATGGACGGGAGTCCTGGTTTCCCGCAGTGCGGGAGACTGGTTCTGGGACCTCAGAGATTTCGAGTGGGATCATGTGGATCACACTCTGATCGGGGCATTTGTTGAGCACTGGCACCCCGAGACGAACAGTTTTCACTTCGCATGGGGAGAGATCACCATCACACTGCACGATGTGCTCTTCATACTTGGCCTTCGTTTGGACGGAGAGGAGTGTATTCAGTTGGATGATGTTCTCGGCTGGAGGGAAGTAGTTGGGGAGTATTACGGCTTGACCCAGAACGAGCGGCAGAGCGCTTGGAACCATGGAGGACCTACTGTTCAGCTCCTCCTTCAGAAGATAGCACCGATGCGACAGCGGGTTCGAGATGGCGCCCCACTTGAGCATGATATGGAGTGCATCTTGGGTGTTGTGCTGGGGATGATTGCGACTGCGACCTTGTTCATCGACAAGTCGGGCGGGAGATTGCGACCGGAGGTGATCCGTAGGTTTATGGATGCAGCGCAGGTGTCGCATCTTTCTCTAGCTGCAGGGGTCTTGTCGTGCTTGTACCGGGGATTGGGCGAGGCGACTCGGGAGTTGGCCAAAGACATGGACGGTTGTACAAAACTATTGGAGGTAAGGCATTCGTTCTGTGATTATTTATTTTAGAAGTTCTGTAACTAGCTTATAATGGCTATGTTGTTGATAGTATTGTTCCTTTGTAGGTGTGGATATGGTTGCATTTTCCGGTGTTCAAGCCCGGCATGACGCTCGATCGGAGGCTAGCTCGGGATCCGCGATGC
Organism: Persicaria maculosa; assembly: GCA_963922045.1. Taxonomy (NCBI): domain Eukaryota; kingdom Viridiplantae; phylum Streptophyta; class Magnoliopsida; order Caryophyllales; family Polygonaceae; genus Persicaria; species Persicaria maculosa. Next base: position 57,558,856 of record OY998262.1, read on the forward strand.
GGGGTGAGGTACGTCCTGGGGGCGATACCATTTTCCAGTACGGTCACCCGGGATGATATGCCTCGCATCGAGCGACTGGATGTTCTGCGGCGGAGGTTGGATGAGATGACAGTCGACGAGGTACGAACACAATTTAAATCCGCACTTACATTTGTCATACTATATATCAGATTGTAGTCGTAATAACAATTTCTATTCCATTGCAGATCGAGTTCATGCCATTTGGTAGACACTTGGATTTTGATGGAGATCTGCGTCTTTCGAGATATAGGGGCACCATTCGGTGGTTGTTCGAGGAGGAGCCGTATATGCCGGACCGTGTGCTGCGACAGTTTGGTCGGGTTCAGCACATTCCCGCTGATCCAATCAGGCCTGCCGCAGTGCTCAGACCGAAGTCCGCCAAGTGCAAGAAGGAGGCGACCTTCCACCCAGCTGACAACCACTGGGCGCACAGGTTCGATCATCTTTTCCCCATGGAGGAGTTGCCACGGACCTCTGAAGAGTACCCATATGGCGTGGCCGATGACTATCTGGAGTGGTTTCACCGCCATAGTCATCCATACCTACTTCCTGACACTCCTCGACACCAGCCCATCATCCCACCGCCGCCACCCCCGCCGTCGCGACCCCCGTCACCGCCCAGCACGCCGCCGCCACACCCGCCGTCGCCACCCCCACCGACCATTATTGAGCAGCGCCATCATGTGTCTGGGTTGGAGATTCTGCGACTCAGGCAGCTTGGAGTTGAGTTGACTCCGGCACACCTCACTCGCATCTATGAGCAATTTTGGGGGCCTGCCCCACCGTGACGGTGCGATCTGGGATGATGTATGTGGTTGTTCTGTTTGCGGGTAGATGACTATTTGTGTAGTAGTTGGTAGTTTGGATTTGTTTTGTGCAGTAGTTTGGATTGTTTTTTGTGGAGTAGTTGTTGATTATTCGATTTCGGATTACGTAGGTCATGTGTTTGTGTGGATTTGATGGTTTGTTACCGTTGCAGATCGTTGTCAAATTTGAACAGTATTTCCGTACCCAACGTTCAATATCATGATTCGAAACGAACTTTATAAAATTACAAGCAACGAAATACAAATGACCCTAATACTCAAGTGTTACGCACAGTAGCTATAAAAAGCGGTGAACTTCAATCTTTTTTGTGTAGATCCTCCGCAGATTCAATGTCTAGATAGAGCCTTCTGAAGTTTAATCTGTTGTATGCAAAACGAACATTGTACAAATGAAATTCTGAACAATGTTCGTTTTGCATACAAGAGAGTGAACTTCAGAGTGAGCCTTCCGGAGGCAACGCTTTTACTGCAACATGCCGTCACCGTGTCAGTCTGCTTAACTTGTTGTTATTGTTGGGTGTGTAGTCGTTTGTTTGTGGTAGTGTTATGAAGGTGTTGTTATTAGTGGTTGTGAAGTAGTTTGTTTGCCGTGTAGTTGTAACAGTGTTGTTCGAGTAACAAGTCGGTTCGTACGCTATTTGAACTGCTTACACATGAAAATACAACGCATACGCATCACCGAGGCGACTCGAGAGAGAATTTACTGAAACGGTTTAACAGCTTACACATGAAAATACAACGCATACGCATATCTACTCACTATCTTCCTCCGATGTCCCCTCATTAATGGAAATGAAAATATTCATTTGGTTGTACGCGTAATACCTTTCCCCTGCGTTGAAAGCTCGAAGCTTGCGGATAACATGATCACATAGGCCCTCAGCCCCGATGTCGTAAACGTCGTAACGACAATATCTTCTGATGTGATTCGCGATTTGCGCCTCAACATCCAAGTAATACAATTCGGGAAATCCTCTGTCGTCATAACAATGCGCACAGCAGAATTCGAGCGGATATGCAATGGCGGTGTCCGACTCGATATGGCACTGAAATATACAGCACGAATCTCCTGGAATGTATGCTGGATGCTTGCAGGTGCATTCCTCCGGCCACCTGGGCTCCGTGCAACGAAGTAATGTGACTTTGTACGCCAGATAACCTGCCGTCCTCCGGTATATATCCGTGGTGGTCAACATTTTGTGATGCGGTGGACACTCGGCGGGGCGGTTTCGGTGCCGGATGCCATGATTTATAGGGCACACACCGCAAGGGAATGCGGTATCTTATTACCGCATGGCAATGCGGTACATCGTAATCGGTCCGGTCCGGTCCGGACCGGACCCGCTTACCACATTTTTGGGACATACAGCATGACCACCGCATGCACATGCGGTTATCACCACCGCATGTATATGCGGTTATCACTACCGCATACACATGCGGTGGTCTCATTTAGGCTATAAAAAAGCGTGGTTTAGTGCCGCATATACACCTCATACGAACCAAAACAATCAAATCATGGTTAGAATAGCTGAGTTTGAAGGTGAGACAGAGATGGGTGTGTCGTACAAAATAATACGCGATAAGTTTTCGAGGCCATATGAAGATTATTTGTGCAATTGTCAGCACAAGCGGTGGTGCCAAACGTTCCCTTGCTGTCTTGCTCAAGTTGTCTGCTACAAAGGCGTTGAAGGCGACAGATACGCTTTCTCGGAGCCAGTTGAACTGGCGTGTCTGAGAGGTCACCAATTACACTTTGAGGACCCCGAGTCATACTACCGCGAGGCGGTTGAGGCAATCAAATGCGCAATCAGCGACCTATTCAGCGATGTGAGGCTACACTGCGCACTTGAGATTGCAAGGTTCACTGTCGACAACGCCGTCCGTCCAGTGAACGACAGAGTGAAGAAGTACGCATTCAACCGCATTGAGATCCAGATTAGCCCGCGTATTCTCGAGGAGTCAGTAGGTAGCTGTACACCAGATCCTAACTTGTGGTGGGACCCTTTGCAAGGTATTGCTCCGCGGATGCAATGGCTTGATAGAGCCTCATGAAGTTCATCTCTGTGCATTCTGTGGATAGACCCTTTGCAAGGATATCCATCAGTAGAGTAGGAACCAAGTTTGTGTAAAATCATTATGTAGAATCCGTTTAATATGCTATGTATCACCGCATGTGTAATGCAAATGATTTATCAGCGAAATATAATTACTGGTTTAACTCGTGACCGGATAAATTCACTATAAATGATACACAACAATTTAGGACACGACAACATTTTACCTATGGTACATAACAACTACCAACCGACTCCTCTACATTGCTCGGCAAAATGTGAATATGTATTCGGTGAAATGCGTACTTTCGAAGCTTTGTGTTTGCATGCCGCACGACTTTTTCCACGGTGTATCTTGCCACCTGTGTTGCATTGGCCAATCCGAAGTTGGAGAAAAAGTCGCTAACAAGCTCCGTAATTGCCTCCGTCGCGTGAATATAATATGTTGCAGGGTTATCCCTATACGAGTACGGCCTTGTCATGCGGACATCCTCGTAAGTCACTCCTTCAACGCACTCGAGGTCCACTGAATCGGAAACTCTTGTTGTATCGCGTTCTTCGCATACAACTTGGCAAAGGCAACACGGCCATCCTGTCGAGCTTCTGTGCTGACAGTTGCACAATATATCGTCTGGTGGCGTACGAAAAGTTTCGACTGTAAGTCTAAACCTGCTGCCGGATCTTGTATCCGCTTCATACACTTTGGTAATTGCCATAGTGGTTATGGTATACTGAAAGTCTCAAACAACCGCTTTTATAGTTGTCTCTTGAAACCACCGCTTCCACCGCCGGTTCATGCGGTATACATATACCGCCTTCTCACGTGGTATATGTATACCGCATGACCCGGCGGTATACATGTATACCGCATGACCATGGATACCGCATGACAATGCGGTATACATGTATACCGCATGACGCCATCTTCCCAGCACGTGGATTGGAGTCTAAGCGAAGACATTATGCAACGTACCAGCACAGCGACACCAATGCATCGTATGAATTTTGATAATTTCAGGGAATAACACATTACATGAAAACGGATAAAGTGCCTCATTTTTCATATTAATTAAAGAGATAACATTGCAGCAAAAGTAACTCAGTTACTTTGTTTTGCCGCATCGTCGTCATGTCAAACATCAAAGGAAATGATTATTGTTCTATTCATCTGATGGTGAAACATTCTCTGGCGGCACTACGACTACCCGAAACCGAGAGTTGCCTAAGTAGCTAAACATCAACCCCGCCCCTACACGCACGTCACGGGATATTGCGAAATTATTCCATCCTTGTGCGAGCCAGAGCGCCCCGGATCTGTTGCGCTCAACCCGGATGCTAGTGCCTCTCCTCCGTGCCCCATTAGTCAGCGTTATTCTTTCGACGCCGGCCAGCCCGTATTCTTCCTCGAAGTTGGAAGGCAGAGGCTGCAATTTTTAAGATATACTTAGTGACTTCGGAACAGTGTGATTTATATGATAGACGACAGAATGGGGATTACCAATATTTGTGTCAGCGAGACGTCTTCTACCCACCAGAAAAAATCCCTCGGTCCGCTCCCTGAGATTGAGTAGAAAGGTTTTGGTGTATTACCAGCCGCCATGTTGTAATAATCACCACATCGCACGGGGGTCATTTATAGCGGGAAAACATGTCCCGTTGTATGAGAGAAGTATACCGCATATACATGCGGTATACACCGCATATACATGCGGTGTACCGCACCGCATGTATAAGCGGTGGTTAACCGCATATCAATGCGGTATTCAAAAAAGTCCGGAAACGTAAAGGCACGGGTACACCGTGATCTTCTTCCGCCATCGGAGTTGGTCGTCCAAATTCCATCGGTCGAAGGAGAGCGAGCCTCTTATAAAAGTACGAAACTGATAGATTCCGTCGTGAGTTCCGACGAAAGTTCCCAGCTTCGTCCTCTTGTAAGAGGTTCATTCTCCCTTGACAGATGTAATTTAGACGCCCACTCCCATGACGAACGAAGATCACGGTGTACCCGTACCTGTACGTTTCCGAAGCATTTACAGTTTTGTTTGGATGATCAATAGTCATCCGCAGGATAATGTTAAAGACGTCATGGGCGTACATATATACTATCACAACGTCTTTCACAATATCCTGCGGATACCTATTGCATTTTATTAGATCGAAGCTACATAACCCCACATCGAAGCGATATAACCCGAGCAACATGCCAGCGGCCTGCGATTTCAATCAAAAGACACAAATCGCCGGCCGTGGCATGTTGCCTAGGCTATCATCGCTGTTGAGCCATGAAAAAAGCATAAAATTTATTTCATTTATAAGACGAAGCGATATAACCCGTGCAAACTAGTCAACGGTCAAAAATTTCGTTCCGAAGACAAAAATCTTTGGCCATGACTAGTTCGCACAGAGTATCATCGCTTTTTCGCCACGACAAATGTCACGAACCGGCCATGGGGTATATATAGATACATACCGCATGGCCAAGCGGTACACGGTAATTCACCGTTCACCTATGCGGTGATGTACCGCAGACATATGCGGTATCCATTGCACCGTGCACCTATGCGGTGGGCCCACAAATTCAAATAATTCAACACCAACGGTCATCTGGAAACACCGCATGACTATGCGGTGTTACTGTATAAGAAGTCACCCGCTCTCCGTTGGAATGCATCCAATCCCATCACCCCCCATCAACGGTCATTTTCTAATATGGTTAACGACGACACCAGCCGACGACCTTCAATCCCGGGGGAGGAAGCACCTACCGCGACGCCAATGGCCGATAACTCACCACCACCTCGTCTTCCGGTATGTGATTAATGTTTATCATTTGGAATGTCGTTGTAGGTAGAATATAGGTACTGGAATCATATGGAATGGAAACCAAGATATAGGTACCGGTTATGTAGGGGAATAAATTAGGTTCTGAAGTAGAGCAGACAGAAACCATGAATGGTTCGCGTAATATATATGCACTGTTTGCATGCTGGCAGCTACCACTGGAGGAGCAGGCTGATCCGATGCCGGAAGACGGTCAGGACGATGACGCCCGTAACCAGGAGTACCGCGATTACACTCCCGAATTTGCTACATCCCAGACGTGGACCAATCGCGACGATCTCCTACAACACTGTCGTGGCACAGCATTAAAACTTAATATGGTTTTGACAATCAAGCGTTCTTGGGGGAGCACTCCTACAAGGCGTGGGAGTCTATTGCTCGCATGTGAGAAGTACGGCCAGTACACTCCCCGTAAGAGACAGCGAGTAGCCGGAGATGATGCAAGCGGGAACACGCGCAGAGCTGTTTCGAAGATAGAGGGGTGTCCGTTTGCATTGTCTGGCGTGGAGTTCAAACGGGGCGAATGGGGCCTGGACGTTATTCATGGCAAGCACAACCATCTACTCCCCGGTGCATTGGACGGTCACCCGTACGTCGGACGGATGGATGCAGATGAAAGAGACACTACGTTGGCCCTTACCGTCGCTGGTACCCCACCAAAACCGATTTTAGCTACATTGAAGATGACAGCTGACGCACGACAGAAGCTGAACTTCACATCGCGGCGCCAAGTGTACAATGCGAGAGCAATGTTTAAAGCTGAAGCGAGAGGAGATCGAACAGTCTCCCAGGAAGCACTCCGCATTTTGCGGGATAAGGGTTACTACTATTGTACGAGGAGATCCCCTGACGATCCCAACAGGCTTCAAGATCTATTCATCGCCCATACAGACGCTCGCCATCTTCTAGCCATGTTTCCATACGTCGTCCTCGTCGATAGTACATACCGGACGAATGCGTAAGTTTCTATATACACTTATTCTTTTACCCATTCCCACCACGGCATGCGAACTCAAATATTTCATTGTGCAGGTACGGGATCCCTTTGTGTGAGTTCGTTGGATTTACTTGCATAAACAAGAACTTCATCATCGGGTTCTGCTTTATGTCGCACGAGAACACAAATACGTACATTTGGGCGTTGGGGCAGCTCGTTTACCTCATGCGAGGTAATCTTCCTAACATTATTGTCACTGATCGAGAGTTGGGGTTGATTGCGGCACTACGAGAAGTTCTTCCCAACGTCAGGCACATGTTGTGCACAGTGCACGTCCTCCGACGATGCGAAGAAGCTGCTTTCCAGAAGTCAAAGAATCTTGATGTTGCTAGGCGTTTCAAGAACGCATGTGTTGGCCTGTTCAAATCCAGATCGGTTGAAACTTTTGCCGCTAGAAGGAGGGGTATGCATGTAGAGTGGGGGCATATTGAAGGGCTTATGCCGTATTTGGAGGCGACGTGGTTACGAGATTACTCAGAGCAGATAGTTCGTGCATGGACAGACGCAATCCAGCATTTTTGTACGACCACGACGAACAGGTGCGCCTACGTTTTCAATATAAAATTCATTATACGCGTAATTTGTTTAGGTATAACGATTTTCACCTGCATTTCTCACTTATCTTTTAGGGTTGAGGCTGCTCATTCTGTGTTGAAAAAGACCTTAAACTCTGCAGTCGGTGATTTCACTCACGTGATAAACACAATCGATCTCATGATGGCGGATCAAATATGGGAGGTGAAGAATACATTGGGGAGAGCGAACAACACCTGGCCTACAGACTCCCACGACCTATGGATTTTCGATCGGATTCGGAATATTGTGTCGAAGGAATGTTTCAACTTGTTGTTCGAAATCTACACAAAGATGGAAGCCGAGCCACCGTCGCAACCATGCAGAGATGCATATTGGAGGGACGTCTACGGTCTTCCATGCACACATGACATGCAAGCTTGTCGAGACACACAGATACCCATCAGACCATCCCAGATACATAATTTTTGGAAGCAATTGGATTTCAAGAGGCCTCATGTTGACAACGTCCAGGATAACACTCCACTCAGCAGAGCTGATGTGGACATGTCGCGCATGATCAGTTTGTTCCAGAGCGGAGCTATGGACGAGGATACTCGTTGGAGAATCGCGTCGGCATTCAACGACGGGGATCGTCCGTCCCAGACACCGTTGACCACCCCTGACCCGGAGGACCGTAGACCACCCGGGAGACCGAGGACTCGCCACCCCTGTCAGACGAACCCTCTACCTTGGGAACGTGAGCGTGCTCGGGCTCAACGCCAGGCAGATAGACAGGCGACCACTGGATCCGCACGAGGGCGAGGCCGAGGTCGGGGTCAACCGGCATCAAACGAAACAGATGACGTGGAAGGTACTGAGGAGGCCACTGGGTCCAACGACATTGCCATCGACGACCCTCCCAGGGGCCGAGGAGTAGGCAGAGGCCGAGGACGGGGTCGTGGAAGGGGACGTGGACGAGGTCGATCGGCGTCGGCGCCAGCTCCGGAGATTGTAAGTGACATTCCAACACCAGCACCTACGGCGCTTCCACCACAGAATCTACCTCGAGTAGAATTCAATTGGGGCACTGGCAACGTCGACGAATTCATGATTACTTTCATACGAGCCGTCACAAATGTTGCAGGTGATGGTCACTGTGGGTATAGGTCTTTAGCTTGTCTTCTCAACTTGGGACAAGACGCATGGCCTCGAGTTCGACGAGAGCTGGCCGTTGAGTTGCAGGTGCATTCAGATCGGTACCATTACTATCCGGCCTTACAGGAGCTCATCATGAGGGTCAACTATTTCGGCACGTGTCATGATGCTACGTATTGGATGGAGATTCCGATCATGGGCGAGGTGTTTGCCACGTTTCACCAGCGTCCTTTGGTGATTTTGTCACAGATGATGCCTATGTTGTGCCTACCTCTGTACGCCACCGGTGGCCCGTCAGTACCGGCCTATGAGGAGCTAGATGGAATAGCTTTAGTTGGCAACAGCAACCATTTCGTTCCGGTACGTTTCGTATTTCGTATTCATTAATTTGTTACTGTTTTGTTTCTCTTTTCTAACATCGATATTAACCTTGTATTCACAGATTTGGTTGTTGCCTGGTTCACCTCTTCCTCCAGTCTACGTCACATGGACACGGCATCACGATCGCACTGTCGACGGTTGGGACGAGCAGTTTGCAGCGAGGATTGCACGATATAGAGCTTACCGCCGTCGTGATGGTGGCCGTCCCCTACCGTATTAGCATTTCCCACTCTCTGATGTCATTTTTTGAACTTCATATGTTCAATTGGGATGTATCTTTCTCTATTCCATTTCACATCCGAACATCCGAACTCCATATTTTCGTAATCGCTTATATCTATCGCACTTTCGTTTTAATCATTTTTGTTTTCAATTCAATATATGATTTTTTTCAGATCACAGCGTTTACTAAAAGTTAATTCCACTTTAGTAGGATATACCATTGCAATGTCCATGGATTATACGATAATTTCGTAGTGTGGACGACTACCGCAACCCTAAGCGGTGTGTGTCGGTTCGAATCGGTCCCCTCAGCTCTCCCATATAGTTAAGCGCAAATCGGGTTATCCGATACCCACCGCATGGGTATGCGGTGGCGTTGAAACGGAACGGGGGTGTTCACCGCAAGAATATACGGTATGTCTCTATACGGTGGCTAACACCGCATGTACATGCGGTGTCCTACCGCATGTATAAGCGGTATGTCGTTGACCGTCATTAAGTCAGTCATTAACTCACCGCATAGGTATGCGGTGATTAGCGGTGGAAATAGTAAAAATTAGCGGTGTAGATATCGTTTCCGATTATATATATTGTGTTATTTGTTAACCGGTTGGGATTTAAGCGGGTTCGGTTCGGTTCGGTACGGTTCGGGTTATCCGTTTATTATTTAACTAATTAATGGTAATTAAAATATATTATAATAGTAATTGAGGATTTAAAAGATAAACTATTATATTTTGGGAGAATTATAAGGGTTGATTTATTAAATAAAAATGGTCGGGATTTTAGAGAATTTGGAAATAATTTATAAAGGTGTCAAATAAATGGTATTTAAAATATCATGTAATACTATTGAGATTTAAAATATATTATTGGGACTTCAAGATTTATAAAGAATTTGGAAAAGAATATCAAGGTTGGAAAGTAATCTAATAAATAAATTTAAAAGGGAATTTGGCGAGTATTTTCAAGGGTCGGGATTCTAACGCGGATTTGACACAGATTTGAATCTAAACTTGGCAATAAGACTTATTCGATGATTTACTAGCATGATAATATGAGTGTTTGACTAACGACATGATATGTGTGACTAATATCATGACTTGCGGTGATTTACTATATGAGATTAAATGTTAGATATTATGATGTTGATATATATCTGTATGCCAAGTGTGAGTATGAAACGGTAATATGTGAAATTGGCTAAGTATGATATGGAGGTTGTCATGAGCTGATGAGGATGATGTTATAGTCGAATTGAGAAAGATGTTAATTTATGAGATATGATGAGACAATATGAGAATTGAAGATGAGATGATAATGTTAATAATGACAAGATGGTTGAGTTATCGTATGTGTGTATCTTACATGTTTCATATGTGACTTGTGTGCTTTGTGTAAATTAGACTTAGACTTAGTATGTTATTTATGGGATTACTAGGTGATCTCTGATATGTTGGATTGCTTGCCATTGCTGATCATTGTTTGGATTCTGCGCTTCTCCAGGTAAGTTCTTTGAACTTACTCATGATGGGCGCTCTATGCACTGGGTGTTATATAGTAGGCTAGTGTCCATGCACCATACGACCTAGAATCACGCTTAGGAGCTAAAATGAAAATCATATGACTGCTATATGTCCTTGCAAGAGAACGGCCGTTATCTGTGATAGTCCTAGAGTCTTTGCTAGGGTCATAGGGTAGCCCAGCCTCATCGGGTACCCTGAGTCAATCGAGTCTATATGAGCATGATATGATAGCCCAGCACCATCGGGCAAGCGATGAGATGATATGATATGATGATGCCGTGGTTTGTGCACCACCACGAGGAAATTGCTATGCTATAGCACCGAACTGGCCAGTCTTCGCCCTATCGGAAGGGGGGGTGGAGGTAAAAGAGGGACATGCCACTTGGCATTCGGTGTGGATCCATTTATCGCTTCCTGCATTATATTAAACTGTCAGTATATATATGTGATTTAATTTCCGCATTGCATTACACATTTCATCTTAGGGATAGGATGCTTATTATATGCCTCTTAGAGTGTGTTTACACACGCACATGAGTGACCTGATGATTGACCCAGATCCCCCTCTTTTTTTTTAGATTCAGGTACCCGTTTCACTCCTTGATTTCGTGTTGTTATGACGGGGTCCATTCATATGGCGGAGAGTAAGTGTTGAACCCTGACTTCACCAAATTTATACTTTTGGGATTTCTCCCTACTTATACTCTGTTTTGACCTGGCTCTGTCGTGGCACCCCCTTGTATTATGCTTTACCTCCGTTATTTGTGTGACCATTGGTTTTCCATGTTTAGACCTACGACAGGTACAGGGGACTTCCTCGGGGATTCCAACGATCCCTTCGAACTTGGGTATGAAATCCCACTTTGAAAACGTTAGTTTAGAATTTCAAACCTTCAACCTGTACTCGGAGCGCAAGATCCTAACAAGGGGTTTCATCCCTCGAAACGTAACCCAAGAATCATAATCCCGGGCCATTACAAAGATGGTATCAGAGCTGAGGTTTTGCAATCCGAGTACAATAGGTTGAAGATGGTTTTGAAAATTGCCCAATGTTTTCAAATGGTTTTGAAAAATGTTTTATAACGGCAAAATGAATTTAATTGGAATTAAACCTAAAATGAATAAAAGGGAAACAATCTCGTGGGGTAGAGACTATGCGGTAGGCATCCATTATGGATGTAGAACTCGGGGAACGGTCGGCAAAATACTAGCTTTTACTTACAGATGGGCCTAGAAGACTCCAAGGTACACCACGGAGGTGGGGGTATTGAGTTAGGAGACCATGAGGTTTTTGCCCCTCCGGTCAGCCGTCCCTCGAAGGACGGCATAGATCGTCTATGTGCATTTATGTCTTATATCCTTCTCGAAGAGGATCATATTAATCTTGTTGATTGCTTATGTGATGAGTGCTATTGTGCTTAGGATAGCGAACTAATCAATATTCCTTGACTTGAATCATGTGTTGAATAACCGTGCAAACGGGATAGCGGGAGAAAGCCTTGTTCTTATGTAATCAGAATTCTTGTCTTGACGGATTAGCCCTTCCATAATTCAACCCCCCTGAGGGTTCTGACACATCCGCCCCACCAAAACATCTAGGCATGTTAGCAAGGGTCGAGAAGCATCTACTCTCCTCGTTTGAGTCCTATTTCGTATCCCACCATTGATGCTTCTATCGAGTCTCGTGCCTGGTTGGGGTCTTCCACGGGAAATTTGGGTCGGTCAACTGATTACCTTCATGAAATCGTGTTGGATGTGAGGGTTACCTGAGTATGTCAGTGGGAGTGATGACTGAAGTAGTTTCGAGTTAGGAGTGAGCTGTCCCATGGAGTCACCCCTTTGATCCTCGTAATGGTCCGCCATGTCTTCTTTCCCCAAGAGTCTAAACACGAGTTTTTCCCTCACCTCTCGGGAACAACGTGAATGTCCTTGTGTCCTACCAAGCGAGTCATACTAGTGTCCCACGGGAAACGGGGTAATGAGTCGGTGATTGTCCTTGGAGAATTCTGTTCGGTTATAATAGTAACCCTCCTTCTAATTGCATGACATAATACAATGATATATTTCAGCATGACTTATCTGATATCTTGCGTGATTGCAATTGTGAATGAGTATATTTGCCGCATGTATGAATTTCCATGATTTTTGCTCTCCCTTGAATTAGGTCCCTGATAGTGTGGTCAACCCTCGTTGAATAATTAACATATGAAATAAATTCTTAGCATGCTAAGTTAATCAAATTGAACCGTGTTGATTGTGTACATGCTTAATGAGTGTTTCTAGTACCATGTAGGACGTATGCCTTCTAAGCATAGGCCCTCACATGATTGTGTGTCATCTTGGCTTGGTATATGAACATGGTTGTATTTGATGTGATCGTTACTATGCCCATATGACCTTACCATATCCTCTAGCATGGTTATTAGGGTCCATCTCAACATGCTTGTAATTGACTTCGCATTGTCTCGATCTGCTTATATGTGTTCCTCAAATGAGTGATGAATCCTACCTGTGACATTCTACAATGCCCGCTATGTCGTACACAACTCATTCTGTATATGTCTATTCTCGGTTTGTGCATATGTGATCTTAATATATATCGAGCCTGATTAGTGAATGAGACGGTAGGTTGCTAGCTTGTTCCGCGTGCATGAAAAGTTGATTATATGAATATGTTATGAATGTATAGATCGCTATCCCTTGAGAAAGGTACATGCTAGTGTGGAATGATGCGTTAGTTTGAGTAGAGCCGAGTGAGTTGGGATGTGTTGAAGATAGTGGTCCGTGAGTATAGATGAGCTTCCAGGTAGGTCTCAGGTGGGGAATGAGGCTAGTATGTTGAGATTTTGAGGGAGATGTCCTAGCTAGAAGTGTCGATAGGTAGTGGGTGCGCGGTGTGAGCGTTTAGGCTAGGAGGGTAATGGTTAAAGTCTAGACTAGTTCCATGAGGGTGACCTTAAGAGTGGGTGTGAGTATAGGTAGTTAGGATAGTTCTAGAGGTGGATGGGTGAGCTACGAGTTGATCGGGGGATTCTTGAGGGGAGGTTTTGTGAGACGGATTGGTGCGCTAAGGAGGGTGTCTAGATAGTCTAGGAGCGGATCGTGGGTGGTGTCGAGGATGATCGATTAAGGAACGTCTGAGGAATCGTAGAATATGGGAATAGGTGATGTGTGCTGTGTGTGGGTGCGATTTCGGTAAGGGGTGAGGTTGAGGAATCGCCAAGGAAGAGTAGTTTGAGGTTGCTTGGGAAATTATCGATCTGGGATATTAGGTTGTTCACATCAAGGTTGTTCGTATGATGAGTATTTGGGGTTGTTTAGATAGGATTGGTAATGCTTGGGGAAATTATGAGTTAAAGATTTCTAGATCGTTGTTGGAGGATTTTGGCATAGGGAATGAATCGGGATTTATGAGTGGAGGTTATTGTGACTATTGAGGTATTTGAGGATGTGAAATGAATCTTCGAGGAAAGGCTGGTAGTTAGGCAAAGATGTAGTTGAGATTCCTAGTAAGACTGTGGGCTTAAGGTTGAGATAAGGAGATTATGAGTATGGATTTGGGAATTAGGCAAAGCAAAAGGTATTGAGGATGCTAGAGTATAAGAGATTTTAGAAGGTTGGTGAAGGAGTGGTAACTTGAGTGGTTCAGGTTTCGTGAGTTCTGGAATGGGATGAGTAGGTAAAATCATTAGTTTGTCTTTGAGGATAGGCGTTAGTGATGAGGGTCTTGGTAATTCGTGGTTGGGAGTAGCACGAGATGGATTTCTGCATTAGAGTTGGTCAAGAGTGATAGGTGTAAGATGATTAGTATGAGTTGGATTCTTAGAGGTGGATGGTTGGTGAGAGTGGTCAGTGGTGCGTGGAATATGATCAGGTTAGCAAGGTGATTCGAGATATCTCTTTGGGGGATGATGTTCAAGCGGAGTCTTGAGAGCCTAGAGAGAGTAAGCGAGATTGTTAAGAAGTGTCTAGGTCGATCGAGAGAGCAGTTAAGTTGAGGTGACTTGAGATTTCTCTTAGAATGTAAAGATGAGACTGGTAGAGGACCTCTAGGATGAGGGTATGCTTTATAGAGAGTCTTGGTAGTCGATCGAGTTGTTAGGCTTGTCGGAATAAGGGAATTGTGCAATCGGGAACTCCGAAATATGGTTTTAGGTGGTCGAGTAGGATTTGAAGTCGGGATGTCAAAGTAGGCTGGTTCTTAGATAACTTGATGGCATATGACTTGGGAAGCTTAGTAGTTGGTTTGGGTAATTGGCCTTGATTGCGGACAGTTGTGAGGCTAGAGAGCCTGTATATGAGCGGGATGCAATGGGGTTTATAATTAGTATTGGATTGAGTTGGTAGACCTAGGTAAGAATGACCTTGATGCGAAAGATAAGGAGTAGTGGTTGTGTCTTGTTATGGTTGGTAGTTGTAGGCAGATTCTCTTGAGGACGTAACCTGGTGAATGCTTTATTTGGGGTAGTATTGTGCGAATTCTATGCTTTAGACGGTGATGATTCATTGATGTATTGTCATAGGTGATAGTGAGTTGTAGTACTAACAACAATTATCCCCTAAACTTGATGAAATGCTGGAGTGCGGAAGTATTTGTTGCCTCTAATGTGATGATGCTTGGTAGTTGGCATAAGTATGATGTGCTTATCTGATTTATATCATTGATGTGACGAATCCTACTCCGTATGATATTATGCTAGATATGTTATGGTATGTGACTATCTGTGACATGATTATCACTTTATTATGAAGGTCTGATACGATTGCTATGATATATGATGCCTTGAATTGAATTGCTAGTATGATAGAACCGAATTGATGAGATTTGATTCTGACTTGAAACCTAAGAAGGAAATAGAGGATTAACCCTTAGAGGTGGATGATTCCACCTCTTGAGATTTGAAATTGCTTGATTAATGTCGGGTTAGGGAATTTTGAATGATGTTAAATAGGACTGTGTTGGATTTAGAGAAATCGAACGTGATCGATAACTTCAATGATTTTGAGACCAAACTTTTTTAAAAACTAAGGACCTCTCTTGAAATTTTCTAACCGGGCTTGGATTATGACGCCACACGAAGTGGATACAGGCATTTTATAGGGGCCCTTATAGATTGCTTGCTAAGACCTAGTGGAGATATCGTAATGCTTTGAGTTATGATATAACCGAGAAGGCGGGGTAAGGATGTGGTAGGGGCCCATATTACATTCTTACTACGGTCTACTGGGGATATTATGATCACGACAACGGTACTGTGAGGATCTCATAGGGGCACATATGAGGTGTTCACGGGATCAATGGCATGATCCTTGGACTCATCGATTTCAAACTTCCTCCCCTCTTTTAAAAAGATTTTAGTCTCGGGGACGAGACTTGTTTTTAGAGGTGGATGATGTAAAGGCTCGGATTTTCAAATCCTAATTTTTCAAAAAAAAAAAGATAATTAAAAATGAAATTTAATCGGTTTAAAACTCGTTTAGCGGATTCCGACCGGAATATAAAATTTGACGAATAATTTCCATCATTTTATCTCGAAAATTCAAAATAATTATCGGATGGCGATATCCTTGTCGATTTTAAAAATCTAATTGATCGAGAAAGTGGGATTCAGGGAAACTAACATTCGAGAACTAATTTTGAGGTTTGAGATTCGGGTATTCAGAATTTATTTTCAGGTATTGGTTTAACCAATTTAATACTCCACCCTTACCCACTCTGCCCCCTCACTTCACCATACCCCACCAACTCCCTCCATCGCCATACTCATCACTATCATCTTCTGCTCTCTTCATTCACCATACCCACGCCACCACCATCCCGTCTTCACCATCACCACTCCATCACCTCCGCCATTTCAGCAGCCATCACCGTCTCAGTCACCTCTATCGCCGCCGATCCCCACCACCGCAGCCCTGCTCCTTCCTTCCCCTGTTTTGCCGCAAGAAGCAAACCAAGCCCACCTCTTCCTCCTTCGTTCTACTTCCACCCAAGGACCATCGGCAGCCCTCGACCCATCCTCAGAGTCACCAACAGCATCCTGTGCCGCCCAATTCCACCCAAGAGTTGCCCAGGGACCATCGGAGCCACCGGCGAGCCACCGAAGCACCACCTGCCTTGTTGAGCGCGAGTAACGTTCCGGTAAGCCGTTATCCTTCGTTTCCGATCCAAACCATTCTCGAGCCCTACCATCACACTCACCCATATCCGACGCAGGTCCGAGAAGCCATCGAGAGCCTCCGACGATGCCCAGGAATCCGATCGAGAGCTCCAAAGTCACGAACTTCGTCGGTGAGTTCCACCTTTTCCCTTCCTCTGTTTCTAATCGATTTCTAATCGGGATCGGGCTGTGGTCGAGTGTGAGCGTGTGTGAGCTGAGTGCGGGAAGTCGGGTGGAGCTCGAGAGCTCCGGCGAGCTCGAGAGCGGCGGTGAGCGAGCTTCGACAGGCAAGAGGGCGAGCTGAGCAAGGGGTGAGCGAGCGTCGAGAGCAAGGTCGGGAGCAGCAGGTGCGTGTGAGGAGACGGGGGAGCCCAGAAGCTGGGCGAGGCTGAAGGACGTAGCCAGCTCCGTCGAACAGTGCAGCGGCGCCGGTAGGAGCGAAGTCGAGCTGGGCAATGGCGCGGCGGCGGCTTCATTTGAATCTAGAGGAGGAAGATGCTGATGTGGACTCGTGGGCCCCTTTTGCTAACATTATATATATATTGTGTTATTTGTTAACCGGTTGGGATTTACTACCGAATCGGTTTATCCGTTTATTATTTAACTAATTAATGGTAATTTAAATATATTATAATATTAATTGAGGATTTAAAAGATAAATTATTATATTTTGAGAGAATTATAAGGGTTGATTTATTAAATAAAAAAGGTCGGGATTTTAGAGAATTTGGAAATAATTTATAAAGGTGTCAAATAAATGGTATTTAAAAAAAGTAACAAATCAAACTTTAGTTAGCTTAGTAGATAGAGAGTGAGTGGTTAATTAAACCCCTCTCCACTACCACCCCACTCAAAAACAAGAAAAAATATAAAGATCAAGTTTTTTAAAATAATATGATAAAAAATATTCAAGAATTAGGGTTGACCACAACAATGCATTCTTGATTGAACAATTAAATTTTCAGGCCTCAAGAAATTAAAGAGAGATATTTGACGGTAAACTATCTAAATTCATTATCACTCGGCTTTCTCATATCGTAATAAATGTCTGTTTTAATTAATTAGTACTCGGTTATCGCATGTCTATTTGCTTGGGACTGGATTTGATTTATTGATATTTGATCGAAAGAATATGCATGCTTGCCCATTTGTAGTTAGGGTTCACCACAACGAAACGAAGGATATACGTACTTTCAATCCTAGTCCATTTATATTTCAAGATACATTGCATGTCGTAATCTGGTCGGTTCACAGCCAAATGAACTTTCAATCCTAGTTCAAAAGTTAATTAATTAGTACATTACAATATTAGATTAACAAAGCAAGCAATTTATTAAATATATAGGTTCGCTATCAGAGCACCCAAAATCACAGTTTTGCCTTCCTTTTTTTCGGACTTGATTTGATTTATAGATCAGAAGTATATGCCTGCCTGCTTTCTATGCGATATATTCTTTATGTACGTACTACACATGAATATAACGTGCTTTTGTTTTTATCATACCACCCCATTTTCACTACGTACTACCATATAACACTACCCCTATATACTTAAGTTGGAATGTTCACGGGTTAATTAAATGGCTAGGATTGATTGTGTTGAGATCAATATGAAATGATGAATTATCCCAAGTCGGATATATGATCAAATTCAAGTCTCAGTATATAAAGGCCGATTGAGAAAGATGGTCCATATATCCGGACACACGGTGGAGCAAGGAGTTCGGCCAGGGCGGTGCTAAAAAAGTTTTGTGGATTTGTTTTTGTGTATAACTAACAAGAAAATTTTAAAAAATATTGAAAAACACTTAAATTGTTAATTATTTATAATATTTTTTATTTAAATAGTTGAGGAAAACAAAAAATATAGATAAAAAATAAAGAAGAATTACTTTTAAAACAACATTGAAAGAAAATGTTAAATATAAAATTTAAATATAACATTTTTAATTAAAACAATTGTGATGAATAACGATATAATAAAACAAATAAAATGGTAGGCAGATGAATGAATTGTCGAACATACAATAAAAACAAAAAATCCAGGAAAGAAAAAAGATGCAATTAACACGTAACATGCGCTCTGAACTGAACGAAACTAAGCAGACTAAAACCGTAACGTTGAGGATGCCAACGAAGAACGAAGTCAAGCATCACCAAAGGGAAGCACCGCAGGTTAATTAGAAATGTTTTAAAATGAGATGTAAATGAAAAGGAAAATAATCGTAGAAGAGAAAGAGAAAAGGTAATTAATAAACACAAGAAAAAATAGTACTCTATTATAATTAGAAAGATAATCACTTATATTACTAGCACTAGATGCTAGCAGGCTTAAATACTTGCGTCAGCTGGTATAACTAACACACTTAATTGTCACATATGACATTTGTTGAAAACAAAAACAACAATAACGGCCACGATTATGTGCACAATATATATGCATATGCATTAACGGGTGCGATATCTGCATGCATATGCACTGTTTACACTACCTCAATTTCAAGTGCACGAATAGAACTCTTGGTACAAAACTCTGAACATGCATCGATGCATTGTTCCAAAGCTTCATTCGCAACTGCACCTACGTTCCCTGATAGAGTCTATTTTAGTCTTGTTTTTAGTATAGATTTGCATATTAATTTAGAGCATGTTTACACGTTTTATATCTTATTTGTTATTATTTAGTTTTCGGAGTCTACACCCGTGTTTTATTGATTTCAGGTATTTTGGAGCAAATACCGAATACTATTGCATTATACGAGATTGGGACGAGTTATATACTACTTAAATTATAGATCGACTAGATGGGCTGGGTTCTGATGATTTCACGGGAGAGGAGGCCACAAACGGCTTGCAATTACTGAAGTGTGTTGCCGTTATTTCATATATAGTTTATTTTAGTTAGATACGGAGTAGGATAGAATTATATAAATTAGATATATTATATATTTATTTTACCATAGATAGAATTGGAATATAACTATATATATACATTCATACGGAAGCCATTAGGGGAGTGCACCGAACAAGGCCGAACGTGGCCGATTAACTTTTATCCCTAAACTCTAATTATGTTTTATTTTATTTTTATGGAGACCTAAACTCTCCCGTTTTGTCTACAATTTGAAGCTTTGTTTGTATTGATTGTGAGTTTCTAATTCTTGTTCCTTATTTCCTATATTTGAATGTTTCGACTTCTTTGTGTTTGAATGTTTAATTGTTTTATTCTATCTTGTCTGATCAACTTGGTAGAATCAATTGAATTGGTAGGATTTTGTATATTCCTGGTCGTGAACCTTAAACCAAGTAGCAAACTTATTCCTTTAGGGCTGGTTGAACTAATTAAATGAGTAGGAAGTTGGATGTGTTGTTAAATCCCTCTTTAGGGACTGCAAATACCTTGGTTAATCTCTGAACTTACAGCTATCAATTGGTTTAAATCCTTCTTTAGAGACTGGTGAAGTCAGGTTTGTAACGGCCCGGGATTATGATTCCCGAGTTACGTTTCGAGGGATGAAACCCCTCATTAGGATCTTGCATCCCGAGTACAGGTTAAAGGTTTGAAATCGAAGATGTGCAGTTTAAAGTAGGATTTCGCACCCAAATCCGGAAGGTCCGTTGGGGACCCCGGGGTAAACCCATGTACCTGTCCTAAGTCTACAACGCAGGAAATCTGTTATCATGCAAAGGGCATAAGTTCTGAAAATGATACAACCAGTGCCACGGCAGAGCCGGGTCAAAACAGAGTACAATTAGGGAGAAATCTCAAAAGCATGAATCTGGTGAAGTCAGGTTTAAAACACTCACTCTCCACCATAAGAATAGACCCCGTCATTACAGCACAAAATTCAGCAGTGTATCGGGTACCTGAAACTATACCACCAAGTCAGGCCAAGAGTCCGCCCGCGGGTCCTCTGACCGCGCTGAGGACATATAATACGCCTATACCTAGAATAAAGGATGCCTTCATGCAGTACTGAAATCTTAACCACACTATCATGATCCTAATTCATATATGTAGAATATTAAGTAAGGCATTAACAAATAATACCAAGTGGTATATCCCTCTTCTACCACCACCCCCCTTCCAGCTAGAGTGGAGACTGGCCAATTCGATACTATAGCGTATCAAATCTCATCATCATATCGCATCTCATGCTCATCTCGTATCTCATGCTCATCTCGTATCTCGTGATATATATATAACTCAAGGAGGGCAACACCCGATGAAACTGGGCTTCCCTATTACCCTAGAAAGGACTCTAGGACTCACAGATAACGGCCGTTCTGTATTCAAACGCATACAAAATAAGAATGCTCATTCGTAAGTGCAATTCCTAAGCATGATACTACATGGCATGCTTTTATGCATATGAAACACCTACATACTATATGACACATCAGGCAGGAGGTACTGGTTACTGAGTAAGCCCCGGAGGTACTTACCTGGCTAGTAGACCGGCAACAGAACAATCCATCACACAGTATTCACAATCACAGAGTATCACATAGTACATAATGGAATATACATAAGTCTACATTCAACTATTAAGCACTCAAGCACACCTCAATCAATAGAACAAGTAACATATTATGAAAGTCATTTCATCGCATCATCCACTCCTCAAGACCACATCGTTCTCCATAAATCATTCAACCAATTCTGCATGTTCATATACGTCATTTCCGCATATACCTCAACGGTTCATCAAAATCATAAGACATAATTTGTGTGATATAAAATCCTACTAGATCGCCATAATTATCCAACATTTAATCTCATATAATAATTCACCACAAGTCATGCTATTAGTCATACATATCATACTGTTAGTCAAACGATCATATTATCATGCTAGTTAGTCATCGAATAAGTCTTATTCCCAAGTTAGTTTCAGAACCGTTTCAAGTCCTAGTTAAATAGTTAAGTATTCCGACCCTTGAAAATACTCGCCAAATTCCCTTTTAAATTTATTTATTAGATTACTTTCCAACCTTGAAATTCTTTTCCAAATTCTTTACAAATCTTTAAGTCCCAATAATATATTTTAAATCTCAAATAGTATTACATGATATTTTAAATACCATTTATTTAACACTTTTATAAATTATTTTCAAATCCCCTAAAATCCCAATCATTTTTATTTAATAAATCAACCCTTATAATTCTCCCAAAATATAATAATTTATCTTTTAAATCCTCAAATACTATTATAATATATTTTAATTACCGCTAATTAGTTAAATAATAAACAAATAACCCGAACCGAACCGAACCCGCTAATTAATCCCAACCCAGTTTATTATAAAACACAATCCAAAGAGGCCAAGGGCCCACATGAGCCACGTCCGCCATCCTCTTCCTCCTAATTCAAAAGAAGGAATCTGCTCCCGCTTGCTGCTCGCCGGAGGTCTCGACGTCGCGCCGGCCTGCCAGCGTACGCCTTGCCGCCTGCCAGCGTTCACGCCTCGCCCAGCTCGCGCCGTGCCCTCCGCTGCTTGCTCTCTCTCTCTCTCTCGCCCGCGACTATGCCTCGTGATCGCCCTGCCTCGCCTAGCTGTTCGGCCGCGTCTCGTTCATCGCCAATTCCGAGGTCGTCGGAGCTCTCGTCGGAGGTCTCGAGCCCCCCCAAATGTCCCGCACTCAACCCACGCTCACCCCCCAGTTAGTCTAAGCATCGAAAAGGACTAAAAACAAATCGAAATAAGGATGAATTCGGAGCTCACCGAGATGGATTTTTCGCGACTTCGGAGCTCTCGATCGGAGTTTTGGGCTTCGTCGGTGGCTCGTCGGACCTGTACCGGACATGGGTGAGTGTGTTGGTGAAGACCGAAGGTGATTTCGATCGGAAACGAAGGAGAACGGCTTACCGGAACGAGGCTTCCCGAACAGAGCAATGAGGCTGTTCAGTGGCTCGTCGACGGCGCTGGTGGCTCCGATGCTGCTGGTGGCGCCTTGGCGGATGCTGGCGGCGCTGGTGGTGGTCCGGCAACGACGGAACGGCGGCTAAAGGTGGTGATTGGCGGTGATGAGGTATGTTGAAATGGTGATGGAGAGTGTGAATGTGATGGAGATGATATAAAGAGGGCGGAGTGGTGATGGTGATGGAGCGATGGCGTAGAGAAAAGAGGAATAGAGTAGCTGGTTATGGGTTGCAGGGGAGTAGGGGAGGGGCTGAACTGGCGAAGGATTTGACTGGTATTAATTAAGACATCAGTCAAATTGAATACCCGGTAATAAATTCCGAATACGCGAATTTTGAATCCCAAAATTAGTTCCCGAATGTTAGTTTCCGACTCTCGCTTTCTCGATCAATTAGATTTATAAAATCAAAAAGGATATCGCCATTTGATAATTATTTTCAATTTTCGAGGTAAAAGGACGGGAATCGTTCGTCAAATTTTATATTACGGTCGGAATCCGCTAAACGAGCTTTTAATTCGATTTAAATTCATTTTTAATTTCTTTTTTCCGAAAAATTAGAATTTGAAAATCCGAGCCTTTACATGGTTGGTCTAGTAACTATATTAGGTCGGGATAAGGACATTCATAGGAAGACTAAAAGGACACGAGTAAGTTACAATATCAATTCAACCAAATAAAGTGGATATTTGTAGATGGAACTATTTTATTAATCGTTATCTCAATCAATTTGTTTATAATTTATTTTATTTTCTTTCTTATTTCAATCACTCAAAAACCCCCGTTTCATTCTAATTGGTAAATAAACTTAACTTATGAATCACTTGATTCTCTGTGGGATCGACTCGTGCTTACCACACTACATTAGTTAGGTAGGTTCGAATTTATTTTGATACGGTTTACACGACTAAAAATCGTCCATCATATTGGCACCGTTGCCGGGGAATCAAAGTTTATTTCTTTGTTTTGTGTGTTTGCCAATTATTGTATATAACTAATTTTGTTGTGAGCCTATCTTACGGTTCATAACACTCGTGCTAATAACTGTTTTTGTTTGTGTCTAGGTGGTTCCGTCTAAAGATGACTCATGATTTATTTTGCGATTTTTGCGGACTTTCTAATCATATATTTAAATATTTTCCGGTGTTTAGGTTTCCAATTGGAAAGGTTAAGGAAGTATATCAATTGTGCAAAACTCAACTTTCTCGTGAGGTGGATATCATACATGAGATTGCACAATTAGAGCTCCAAATCGGACAATTAGAACCTCCATGTCTGGCTTCGCAAACATCACAAGAATTGTCCATGTTGCCCCGTATGGAAGAGCACTTTGCTGCAATGGAGTCCCAACTTATAAAGATCCAAACTGATTTCAATAACGAGATAAAGCGGATCCAGGTGGCTCAACAAATTACAATTCCAATTATTTCAGAGATTTTTCCTAGGCAGACGGAGGTGGTGGTTAGTGACGACTACGCTATCATCTCTCTTGACGAGGAGATCATAGGAGATTGGATAGATGAGCAAGATGAGGAAAATTTGACAAAGAGGATTCTGTTGTTTGAATTTAATGAGGGTACAACGGACAAAGAGCTAAGAGATGGCAAAAGAGGAGTGAATATTTTGAGAAGTCATCAATGGAACTGAATTGGTGGTATTACATACCCTCTGCAGAGAGCCATGTTCGTATATTTGTTAAGTTGAAACGGTTTTTGTCTGCAATATTATTTTGTTTCAGTTTATCAACACATTATGCAGGTTTATGTGAGATATGTGCCCAAGAGTTTGACAAGTTGTTGAGGACTTTAACGATGTCTGAATCGATCTTAGAGAGATTGTGAGCCAACCAAGGTATGTTTTTATTTTATTTTATTACTTTTATTATTAGATAGGATTAATTTTCAGATTTTTTTTATTTTCGTTAAAAAAAATGCCGAGAGCACCTAGTTTTAGGCTGTGTTTGGCAATAGATTGTAAAAAGTAGATTTTGTGTAGATTATGTAGATTTTGGAGGTTATGGGTTTTTTTTGTAGATTATGGAGATTTAAGAGGTTATGTTTTTTTGGGACCAAAAATCTCTTGAAAAGCTAGAAAGGTGTTTGGCGTGGGTAAGATTTGTAAGGGTTTTTTTTTTAACAAAATATCCACAATGCCCTTCATTTTTACCCTCACCCTACCCCTTCTCCTCAGCCCCACACACATTCCCCTCACCATTGCAAAGCTCGACCTGCGAAGCAACCTCCTGCTCGTGGCCAATCGGACCAAAGAATCGATCTCCCCTTTCCGGTCAGTCGACGGCGAGACCTTAGGTAACCACTATCGACGTCGCCCCTCAAAGGAGCCTCCTCCTCTTGGTGGCGTGGTCCCCTGTCGGCGCTATCCCCTTTGCCGACCGTCGACCCTCGACCCACACCCGACCGACATAGGGGGTTTCTAGAGCTATGGAGACGACGAGGAGAGGGGATCTGGAGCGACGATGAGGACAACGATGGTGAAGGCTTCACGAGGGCAAGAATGGACTCCACTTTTGCAAATCTCCACATAAACTCCGAAATCTTCCCCCTCCCCCCCCCCCCCCCCAAGATTTCATTTTGGCCGATTTGCAATCTATTGAAAGCTCACCCAAAGCTTGATAATCTTCGCCGAAATCTTCCGCCAAACATCGCACCCAAAGATTTAGTTTTTTTTTTTGAAAGCTTGAAAAGCTCCTAAACCTTCTGCCGAACACAGCCTTAGATTATTTTTTTTAGGTTATAGATTATTGTTTATATTTTTTTTATTTTTGTTAAAAAAAAAACAAAGAAACTCCTTCCGTCTCCCTCGTTCTTTCCCTTCTCTGTACTCATCTCGAGCCCGCTTGAGCGCCGCCATCCCCAACAGCCTCCGGCGTACCCCTCCACGCCCCACTTCGGCCATCTGAAGCCGCCGGCCGCCACCACCGTTGTAACGACCCGAAATTTAAGTACCCGAATTAACCTCCATAAACCTACTTAGAAGGTAAATAAGGTTCGGAATACTAGATTATCGGGGAACGTTATAGAAGAAGTTTGATCTTCTTCCGTGAGCTTTGGATCTTACGACCGAGTACGAGTTATTATTAGGTTCATTTAAGCGGAAGATTTAGTTGTCAAAAGATGGGGATTGCGAACCCCGAAAAGATCGTAAGCCCGTTGGAGGCTTCACCTGTCCTAGACTATCGCGAAAACGTTTCGAACAGAGATAAAAGCGGAAATCATAAATACAACAAAATGCCACGGCCACGCCGGGTCAAAACGATAAACGTATGAGCAAAAGAGTGCGAATGTCAAGCGCCTCCCTCACTCTAATCGTCCAAAAGGTCTGTCCCGACAACCATCCACATCAGTAAGTCATATCGGGTAAGGGGTACCTGAATCTAAAAAAACAAGAAATAAATCGGGGTCAATCATCGGAAATATGCACACTCCGTGCCATATAAAGAGGCATACTTAAACTACATGAATGTTAAAATGCAACACATAAGCAAGTGTATAGATATATATAAATGCGAAATAAACACACAAGGGCTCGCATCATCATCATAATCACCATAATATCTTCTCAAACGTACTCATCCTTCTCAAACATACTCATCCTTCTCAAACATACTCATTCTTTCTCATCATAAGCCTTTCATCATTTCATTCGTGTTCCATCGAGTATAAGTCATTTATTCAGATTTTGACGGCCGTCCTACCATAGACACATAGCATACATATGAATCGTTGGATTTACTAAGTTCATCCTACGTCATATTACCAGTTTATATTCCTAACATGTTACTAGGTCGCGTGATGCATGAAGACTCTCGATAAGACAAAGAGTATCACATAAATCCATCATGAGTAAGTCCAGGGGACTTACCTGGAGTCCGGAGAATAAGCAAGCAATAAAGTGCACAACCAAGGATCCAATCAACAAGAGCCTATTAATTTCATTAAGCTTTCATTAGGTGGTATTCTAATGCATGGTACCCAACCTAATAATCAACATACATCCACATGAGGTTCACGATTCTATAGATTACACAATTTGGTTAAGTGATCCGGACTTAACCAGTTGTAATCTATATCGTATTATCACATAATCGATTTTCTTCTTATCGGATCATAAGTCAAGTTATGGGTATACTTCATTTCTGTATTTTATATGCTCTAAGTTTCGGTTATGCCATCACATATTTAACCATATTCTTAGCATTCCCTTAACCAAGTTTTCTAACCGAGTCATTATAAACACTGGTTACTAAAATTATAATAACTCTTGATTCAACCGTTGGATTGCCGTAATTTTTGAAGGACAGATAGATAACATTCCCATGAACATCATATTAAGATTTCAGCCGAATCAGACCGTTGGATTGGAATTAAAGTCCAAATTACAGAGGCACATATATCCATTTTGTCTCTTGATGTTTGCTACAAAACGCAACCAAAAACACATAGAGGCTCCACTTCCTAAGCCCTTTCCAAGCACACAAGATCTATTCCTAGAGAGAGGGAAGGCAGATGAGGGATTACCTTCGAAGAATCCCACACAAACGACTCAAGAACACCCTCGGGAGTCCTTCGGAACACCTTTCAAACACCTTGCCATTTTGTCACCAAAAATCCCAAAACATGATTTAGATTCTTACTCAAAGTTGAAGAAAAGGAGTTATAAAACATGTTGGAACTCAATTTTGGAAGAAAGGAAGGGTTCTTACCAAGAAATCAAGTCAAACTCTCAAGACCCTTCAAAAACAGTTTTCTGCAGCTTCAAAGATGGACGATTTTGGCTGGGCAAAAGACCTTGGATTTTTGTGTTTGAGATATGTATGGAAAGCTGGGTTCAAGACGGATCCATGGCCACCGAGTTTGCTCAATTTGGATGAGTATGGAGGGAGTTATGCTATTTCTTGTGAAGGCTGTCCAAAATGGACCTAAAATGGAGCAAGGCTCTCCTTCTCTCTCTCTCTCTCCTCTCAAGTGACGGTGGGGCTTCTTTGGATGAGCTCCTCATGAGTCTTGGGGTCAGGCTTATAGAGGAGAGGGGTGGTTGGCTTCATGAGTCAAAGCATGGGGGGTGATGGGATGAAGAGATGGGAGTGGTTGAATGTCTACATTCACAAGCAAGCCACAAGTCAAGGGTTTGGTGGATCAATGTTGGGCAATTTGGGTGGATGACCTCTTTAACATAATGTAAAACCCGAGCTCGCGAAGCGTTAAAATCCGTTACGTTTATAAGATACGAGAAAAGTGGCTTGGGCATATTTTTTCCGTCATTAAATCCATGTAAAGCTAGGCATAAAATTTTTAAATTTTCCGGGTTTTCATAATCATAAGGGAGGATAATATTCGGATTATCCTACGGATATTTTGTAAATATTAATTAAATTCCGGTCTTTACAATCATCCACCTCTAAAAACAAGTCTCGTCCCCGAGACAAAGAGGTTTAAACCGGCGGAGAAGGTTTTAAAACTTGAGTCCTTGAATCGTAACAAAAGGCACACGATCATCTTGGATGCGTCGTCCAAGAATCTCACGCCACCTTTGTCACGGCCGTAATAATCTCGAAGGTTTCATCAAGCATGTGATGGGCGCCCCCATCACATCTCGCCTCAACCTTGAAAGTATCACAACTCGAGAGGATAATCACACTACCGCTCGGTCTTAGCGAAAATTCCACGAGTGCCCCCGTGGAAAGCTCGTATCCACTTCGCGAAGTATAATAGGTTTACCCGGACATTGGAACCTTAAATTGCTCATTTCCGAACTAAATCTCAAAATCAAGGTGTTTGGCGTCCCGACTCGACATTAGACCTAGACACTTCTAGTCTCGACTCATCTCCTTCTCGGGAGGTGGTTATCCACCTCTAAGGATCAAACACACGATCTCACTACGACTCAATCAAAACAGAGGGTGGATTAACATCCACCTCTAAGGCTAAGCCTTATTCCTTTTCCTAGGTTCAATATTCCGACATACCATCATTTATCGACCATACTCACAACAACCACATAATCATAATGATATCATATCAGTCATATATCATAAAGTATCACACATCAATGATAATCACATCATGTAGGACCGCTCATGGGCCCCACCACGCATATCAATCACAGAAAATGCGCACTCAATCACAGAGGTAAACACCCAATCACACATAGTACGGCTAAGGGTCCCCCTCCCAGGTACTCACCGGCCACTCACGCAGTCAAAGCTATATCTGCACGTGGCTGTACATACGACGCTAGCAACTCATCTAATACATCTCCATAGCTCGCCCGTATACTCTCCTCTGTCTCCCAAGTGGCCTCCTCGGGGCTTCTCCTAGCCCACTGTATAAGTACCAACGGTACCTCTTTGCGCCTCAGCTTCTTGATCCGTCGGTCAAGAACAGCAATCGGATGCTCCACGAAGGTATGGTCAGGTGCTATCTCTAATCCGGAGTAGTCCAATCTGTGACTCGGATCTGGCTCGTACTTCCTCAGCTGTGACACGTGGAAGACATCGTGTATACCGGCCAAACGGGGCGGTAAAGCAACTCTATAAGCAACCTCTCCCACTCGCTCGAGGATCTCAAAGGGGCCCACATATCTAGGGCTCAGTTTGCCCTTCATCCCGAATCGTCGGATCCCTCTCGTCGGTGACACTCGCAAACCAGACATGATCTCCAACCTCAAAGGCCAACTCAGTCCTGCGCCTATCAGCATACTTCTTCTGTCGGTCGTGCGCAACCCTCAGATGCTCTCGGATCCGTCTGACCTGATCTGTCGCCTCCTGCACGTACTGTGGTAGTGTCCCCACTCGGTCTGCAGGCTCATCCCAGCAGATAGGCGACTTGCATCGCCTCCCGTACAACGCCTCAAAAGGAGCCATCCTGATCGATGAATGATAGCTGTTGTTGTACGAGAACTCTACTAGGGGAAGATGTCGAACCCAAAGGTTTCCCCACTCCAAAACACAAGC
Organism: Persicaria maculosa; assembly: GCA_963922045.1. Classification (NCBI taxonomy): domain Eukaryota; kingdom Viridiplantae; phylum Streptophyta; class Magnoliopsida; order Caryophyllales; family Polygonaceae; genus Persicaria; species Persicaria maculosa. The sequence goes on from OY998262.1 coordinate 57,588,453, forward strand.
CCTCAGCATATCCTCTAGCGTCTGAATCGTCCTCTCGCTCTGCCCGTCCGTCTGCGGGTGATAGGCCGTGCTGAAATGCAACTTGCTCCCCAGAGCCTCGTGCACATGCCTCCAGAATCTCGAAGTGAAGCGGCCATCTCTATCAGATACTATCCTCTCGGGAACCCCATGCAACCTCACTATATGCTGTATAAAAGCTCGGACTAAATCAGACACAGGCCATGTCTCCTGAATCGGAATGAAATGGGCGGTCTTGGTCAACCTGTCGACCACCACCCAAATCGCATCAAAGCCTCGTACATCTCTCCTCAATCCTATCACGAAGTCCATCGTGATATCCGTCCACTTCCACACAGGGTCAGGAAGTGATCGTGTCATCCCTCCGGGCTTCTGGTGCTCTATCCGCACCTGCTGGCAGACCTGACATCGCGCTACAAACAAAGCGACATCAGTCTTCATCCTGCGCCACCAGAACGTCCTCCTCAAGTCCTGATACATCTTATTCGATCCCGGATGGACCGAATAAGGAGTGGAATGTGCCTCTATCATGATCTTCTGCTTCAGGTTGTGCACATCACACAGCAACTCGTCCCTGCAACATCAGCATCCCATCATCTCGGACGGTAAAAGACCTACATTGGCCCTGGGCCATGCGCTGTCGGATATCGGCAATCCGCGGACACTCTGTCTGCGCTCGTCGGATCTCATCCATCAACTCTGACTGAACCTCTAGGAAACTCAGCTGTCCACTCTCTCGCTGTGACCAGACCTCTATCCCACAACTGATCAGATCCCGCTGTAACTCAGGTCGAGCCGTCAATCTGGACAAAACAATCTCCTGACGAGTCTTCCGACTCAAGGCGTCGGCCACCACATTGGCCTTCCCCGGGTGATACTCAATCTCCAACTCGTAGTCCTTGATCAACTCCAACCACCTCCTCTGACGCATGTTCAGCTCCTTCTGCGTGAAAATGTACTTCAGATTTTTGTGATCGGTCATGATCCTCACTGACGTGCCATACAGATAGTGCCTCCAGATCTTGAGCGCATGTACCACTGCGGCTAGCTCAAGATCGTGCGTGGGGTATGACTCCTCCCCTGGCTTCAGCTGGCGTGAAGCGTAAGCGATGACCCGATCCCTCTGCTGTAGCACACAACCTAAACCTGAACTCGAAGCATCCGTGTAGACCACGAAGTCCTCCGTCCCCTCTGGTAGTGCTAACACTGGCGCGGATGTCAACTTCTGCTTCAGCAGATCAAAACTGGCCTGGCACGCCGGGCTCCACTCGAAGGGTACTCCCTTCTTCGTCAGTTGCGTCATCGGCCTAGCTATGCTGGAGAAGCCCTCGACGAACCGTCGGTAATAGCTAGCCAAACCTAGAAAAGACCTGATGTCTCTAACGTTCTTGGGGATCTCCCAAGCAACGATAGCATCAACCTTCGATGCATCTACTGATATCCCTGCTGCGGATATAACATGACCAAGAAACATCACCTCGGAGAGCCAGAACTCACACTTGCTAAACTTCCCGAACAGTTTATGCTTCTGCAGAATCCTCAGCACAATCCTCCGGTGCTCAGCATGCTCCTCTCTGCTCCTCGAGTAGATCAAGATGTCGTCGATAAATACCACCACGAATCTGTCAAGAAAATCGATGAACACCCTGTTCATCAACTCCATGAAGGCGGCTGGCGCGTTGGTTAGCCCGAACGGCATAACCACAAACTCGTAGTGTCCGTATCTAGTCCTGAAGGCCGTCTTCGGGATGTCCTCTGCCTTCACCCTCAGCTGGTGATAACCCGAACGCAAATCTATCTTCGAGAAGACGACAGCTCCCTGCAGCTGATCCATCAAATCGTCTATTCTCGGCAACGGGTAACGATTCTTCACCGTAGCCCGGTTCAACTCTCTGTAATCTATGCATAGCCTCAATGACCCATCCTTCTTCTTCACGAACAACACCGGTGCTCCCCACGGTGAAGCACTCGGCCTAATGTAGCCCTTCCCAGCTAGCTCCTCCAACTGTGCCTTCAGCTCGGCCATCTCCGTCGGCGCCATCCTGTACGGGACCCTCGAAATCGGCCTGGTGCCCGGCTCCAACTGTATAGCGAAATCAACATCTCGATGTGGCGGAAGTCCTGGTAGCTCGTCTGGGAAAACGTCAGCAAACTCACTAACAACGGGGACATCTGTCAGGCTGGGTCGCTCGCGATCCACCTCTAAAGCATAACACCAGTAGCTCGTGCATCACTGGTCTAGAAGTCTCGCCGCTCGAACGGCGCTGATCTGGGCTCCGTTCCGTTTGGGGTCGTCCCCCCACACCTCGTGCTCAGTCCCATCCTCCGCGAGGATGGAAACTGTACGGGTCCTCAGGTTGAGGATTGCCCCATAGAAGTTCATAAAATCCATCCCCAGGATCATCTCGTCTGTCCGCAGTGGCATGACTATCAAGTCAGTGGGCCACTCTCGCTCTCCTATCCGAATGGGGCATCCTAGGATCTCACGCCCCGTCCTAACCCTAGCCCCATCCGCAAGCCTCTGTCTCTCCGCATCGGGTACTCCAATCAAGCTGAAAACTCCCTCGAGTCCTCTGAAGAACTGCTCGATATCCTCTCCGGGTCCGGCCTGAAAGATAGGCGGGCTACTCTGTGATAGTCTCTTCACCCAGTCGGTGACGCCAGCTGATCTCTCTCGCTCTAGCAACGCAAGTAATGCCCTCTCTATCGCTGATCCCTGCTGCTGCCTATCAGCCTCTCCCTCGTGCTGCCCGGGGATCTCGACCTCAACATCGGTCTCAGTCTCTGTCTCTGTCTCGGGAATGCGGCCACGACCTCGGCCACGTGGTCTCCCGCGTCCTCTAATAATCTGGGTGTCGACCATGCTGACAACTGGACATTTAACTGTACTCAATATACAATTAAATAAAACGTCTTCTTCAAGGAAGACGGCCCTCAGGCACATTCATCTCACATAATTACATCCCTTCAAGGGGGTGGCCCGCAGGCACAGTTTTATATCGCACGGAAGCTAACTAGATAGCTATCCTTCGAGGGATAGCTTGGCGAGCCCGCCTCTAAATCCTATCCTGCTCCAACCACCTTGGTTGCTCCCTTGGAGTCTTCCAGGCCCGTCTGTAAGGAAAAGCTAGGCAGTCTACCCAGACCCTTCTACATCTCTAATGATGCCTATCGCCTTGTCTCTACCCGTCGATCCTATCTCTCGTCTATAAAGATCCTAACCATTTTCATTTTCCAAAGGGTTTTCATCTTTGCCCTTTAAACACTTCGAAATCCTTGAAAATTTCCAAAACGGTGGGCGGGTTTTGAAAATTAATTTTTTTTTTAACTCGTGCGTACTCAGGTCGAACAACCTTGGCTCTGATACCAACTTTGTAACGACCCGAAATTTAAGTACCCGAATTAACCTCCATAAACCTACTTAGAAGGTAAATAAGGTTCGGAATACTAGATTATCGGGGAACGTTATAGAAAAAGTTTGATCTTCTTCCGTGAGCTTTGGATCTTACGACCGAGTACGAGTTATTATTAGGTTCATTTAAGCGGAAGATTTAGTTGTCAAAAGATGGGGATTGCGAACCCCGAAAAGATCGTAAGCCCGTTGGAGGCTTCACCTGTCCTAGACTATCGCGAAAACGTTTCGAACAGAGATAAAAGCGGAAATCATAAATACAACAAAATGCCACGGCCACGCCGGGTCAAAACGATAAACGTATGAGCAAAAGAGTGCGAATGTCAAGCGCCTCCCTCACTCTAATCGTCCAAAAGGTCTGTCCCGACAACCATCCACATCAGTAAGTCATATCGGGTAAGGGGTACCTGAATCTAAAAAAACAAGAAATAAATCGGGGTCAATCATCGGAAATATGCACACTCCGTGCCATATAAAGAGGCATACTTAAACTACATGAATGTTAAAATGCAACACATAAGCAAGTGTATAGATATATATAAATGCGAAATAAACACACAAGGGCTCGCATCATCATCATAATCACCATAATATCTTCTCAAACGTACTCATCCTTCTCAAACATACTCATCCTTCTCAAACATACTCATTCTTTCTCATCATAAGCCTTTCATCATTTCATTCGTGTTCCATCGAGTATAAGTCATTTATTCAGATTTTGACGGCCGTCCTACCATAGACACATAGCATACATATGAATCGTTGGATTTACTAAGTTCATCCTACGTCATATTACCAGTTTATATTCCTAACATGTTACTAGGTCGCGTGATGCATGAAGACTCTCGATAAGACAAAGAGTATCACATAAATCCATCATGAGTAAGTCCAGGGGACTTACCTGGAGTCCGGAGAATAAGCAAGCAATAAAGTGCACAACCAAGGATCCAATCAACAAGAGCCTATTAATTTCATTAAGCTTTCATTAGGTGGTATTCTAATGCATGGTACCCAACCTAATAATCAACATACATCCACATGAGGTTCACGATTCTATAGATTACACAATTTGGTTAAGTGATCCGGACTTAACCAGTTGTAATCTATATCGTATTATCACATAATCGATTTTCTTCTTATCGGATCATAAGTCAAGTTATGGGTATACTTCATTTCTGTATTTTATATGCTCTAAGTTTCGGTTATGCCATCACATATTTAACCATATTCTTAGCATTCCCTTAACCAAGTTTTCTAACCGAGTCATTATAAACACTGGTTACTAAAATTATAATAACTCTTGATTCAACCGTTGGATTGCCGTAATTTTTGAAGGACAGATAGATAACATTCCCATGAACATCATATTAAGATTTCAGCCGAATCAGACCGTTGGATTGGAATTAAAGTCCAAATTACAGAGGCACATATATCCATTTTGTCTCTTGATGTTTGCTACAAAACGCAACCAAAAACACATAGAGGCTCCACTTCCTAAGCCCTTTCCAAGCACACAAGATCTATTCCTAGAGAGAGGGAAGGCGGATGAGGGATTACCTTCGAAGAATCCCACACAAACGACTCAAGAACACCCTCGGGAGTCCTTCGGAACACCTTTCAAACACCTTGCCATTTTGTCACCAAAAATCCCAAAACATGATTTAGATTCTTACTCAAAGTTGAAGAAAAGGAGTTATAAAACATGTTGGAACTCAATTTTGGAAGAAAGGAAGGGTTCTTACCAAGAAATCAAGTCAAACTCTCAAGACCCTTCAAAAACAGTTTTCTGCAGCTTCAAAGATGGACGATTTTGGCTGGGCAAAAGACCTTGGATTTTTGTGTTTGAGATATGTATGGAAAGCTGGGTTCAAGACGGATCCATGGCCACCGAGTTTGATCAATTTGGATGAGTATGGAGGGAGTTATGCTATTTCTTGTGAAGGCTGTCCAAAATGGACCTAAAATGGAGCAAGGCTCTCCTTCTCTCTCTCTCTCTCCTCTCAAGTGACGGTGGGGCTTCTTTGGATGAGCTCCTCATGAGTCTTGGGGTCAGGCTTATAGAGGAGAGGGGTGGTTGGCTTCATGAGTCAAAGCATGGGGGGTGATGGGATGAAGAGATGGGAGTGGTTGAATGTCTACATTCACAAGTCAAGGGTTTGGTGGATCAATGTTGGGCAATTTGGGTGGATGACCTCTTTAACATAATGTAAAACCCGAGCTCGCGAAGCGTTAAAATCCGTTACGTTTATAAGATACGAGAAAAGTGGCTTGGGCATATTTTTTCCGTCATTAAATCCATGTAAAGCTAGGCATAAAATTTTTAAATTTTCCGGGTTTTCATAATCATAAGGGAGGATAATATTCGGATTATCCTACGGATATTTTGTAAATATTAATTAAATTCCGGTCTTTACAACCGTCCCCTTCGCCCTTGTCCCGACGGAACCCTAAGCCAAGGGCCGCCTGCTTCTCTCGCTCCTGGTCGGGACCTCCTCACCGCACCAACTCTTCATCCCTCTGCCCCCTCTCACCGGATCCGTCCCCTTCGGATCGCCGGACTTCCGCCAGCCGAACCACCAATCCATCACCTCTTCAATCTTCACCGGGAATTTGCCCTCGCCCTCGTCGGATCTTTCATCCGCCACCACTCCTTCGCCCTCCTCCTTACGCACTCCGTCCTAAAGCCCAGCACTAGCCTCGTCAGCACCAGCCCCACCAGATCTCGCCATTATCTCCTTAGCCGCCTGACGCAGCCTCAATCCTTGCCTTGCCGGCTCTGATTTCAATCCCTTAATCTATGCCCTCGATTTCAATTTCCGCCCGGTATGTGCAGGTTCGTCATCGATTTCCCTTGTCTCTTGTAATCGGATTCTACTCGAATGTGTTGAATTTTGATTCTGAATTAGTGAAAGGGTTGAATTGTGTTGCGAGGTTGCTACTGCTTAAGTGTTCTTTGATGTGGGTTAAGGGATTGTTGATGCTTTGATGTGGGTTAAGGGATTGTTGATGCTTTGATATAATATTGCAGAATTAGTTGAGTGTTTGTTTGATTTGAACAGGGATGTACAAATTTGATTTGTTTCAGCACTCAATTTATTCATGCTTTATAATCTATTATTGGCTTTGTTCTTGTTGAAGTTTCTACTTGTAACCGGGATGATAATTAGTGGTATAGTATGATTATGCTTTTAATTCTTCTTGGTTTCGTACTCCCTGAAGTCACGTGCACTTTGATTTTACCATCATATGTGACTTAGTATCTTTGCAAGAGTTAGTGTTGGTTTTGCTCATGTTATCTACTTGGACTTTTGAGGCTAGATACTTGTTGTTGATTTTAGTTTTCTTTGATTGATGGATTTAGTTTGGCTGAGAATTTGTGCTTGGATATGATGTGTAGCTGCAACGTATTATTGCTAAACTAGCTTCTGAATTAATCTGGCAGCTTAGAGATTTTGTTTCTATGTATTCGGATTGTGCCCTTGTGATTTTGTCTGTTTGTCTCATGCTCCTTGTATCCATCGAATTTTTCATGATTTTACTTTCGAAAGATGGATGCACCTAAGCATTAAGGCTGATTTTTTATTTGGTTTGGATGGTACTTGTTGTTCATCATTCTTGGATGATATAGTTTTCTTGGATGTTGGAATGTGTTTGGTTGTGGTGTGTTTTCTTCGTATTTTGTTTTGGCCAGGACAAATCGCAAAGGAGACTGCCTATATTTTTTCGACTCCAAGAAGGTTCACAAGTGCCAATTACATCCAAGTTGTTGCTGAAAGTTTCTGCTGAACACCCAGTCCTATACCTTTGAGAAGTCGCTGAATTTCTTGGTTGTTGCTTGTGAATTTCAAATGATTGAGACATGTTTTCTTTAGCCGTATTATACCTTATGTACCTTGTGCATTATCCTTTGCTTGAAGCCCGTTTGAGTCATAAAGCCTATTTTTTTTTATATAGCTCCACAAAAATATATCATAGTCAATTATTAGTCTGACCCTATCCGGGAATTAGGAGGAGAATTGGTGAAAAATCTATATGTTGGAATTGCTTTGAGTGGAGATGATGTATGTATGGTTGTGCATTGCGAGAGGCATAGCCGAAATAAGGTAACCCTTATTGCATAATAGAGATGACTTATTACTAGTGGCCTAAGGAGGATAAAATTCACTTAGGAGTAAAAGTCTAGTAAGCTTGGACCTAGGGAGGATAAAATTCACCTAGGAGCAAAAGTAAGCATAAAAGAAAAGAAAAGAAGTCATCATCCCCAGATGAAAAAAATTGCACCAGTTGTATGGTTATTGAAATCTAAAAGTGTTTATTGATGTGTATTGGAGTTTATGTTATTGGAATGGTTTGCGAAGTATGAAAGTTTTGGTGTTGTTCTGGTTGGTTGTTGTTCCTTTTTCTCGGATTTTTAGCACCACAAGCCTAAATATTTCCCATGCCTTATGTTCCTACCAAAGCCCCATTACAACCCTATAAAAGTCCTCATGATGTTATTTGCAAGTAATGACTTTCACGGTGTATAGAGCATTTTGGATTGAGTTGAGAGTTGAACTTTAAAGCCTAAACACATGAGAGCTTGAGTGAAACACATTATCCCGGTAAGATTGGATAAATTTGCCTTTACTATTGGATTGCTCATAAACTTGTTAGGATGTGTTCTCTTATTCATGGCTCCTACTATGTGATGTTGCTTTTCTAAATTATAGCATGAAGATCTAGCTTATTTGTGGGATAATTAATTCTATGTTTGTTTTTCATTGCTTGAGGACAAGCAAAAGTCTAAGCATTGAGTAGTTTGATAGAGTCTATTTTAGTCTTGTTTTTAGTATAGATTTGCATATTAATTTAGAGCATGTTTACACGTTTTATATCTTATTTGTTATTATTTAGTTTTCGGAGTCTACACCCGTGTTTTATTGATTTCAGGTATTTTGGAGCAAATACCGAATACTATTGCATTATACGAGATTGGTACGAGTTGCATACTACTCATATTATACGAGATTGATACGGAGTAGGATAGAATTATATAAATTAGATATATTATATATTTATTTTACCATAGATAGAATTGGAATATAACTATATATATATACATTCATACGGAAGCCATTAGGGGAGTGCACCGAACAAGGCCGAACGTGGCCGATTAACTTTTATCCCTAAACTCTAATTATGTTTTGTTTTATTTAAACGGGAGACCTAAACTCTCCCATTTTGTCTACAATTTGAAGCTTTGTTTGGATTGATTGTGAGTTTCTAATTCTTGTTCCTTATTTACAATATCAATTCAACCAAATAAAGTGGATATTTGTAGATGGAACTATTTTATTAATCGTTATCTCAATCAATTTGTTTATAATTTATTTTATTTTCTTTCTTATTTCAATCACTCAAAAACCCCTGTTTCATTCTAATTGGTAAATAAACTTAACTTATGAATAACTTGATTCTCTGTGGGATCGACTCGTGCTTACCACACTACATTAGTTAGGTAGGGTCGAATTTATTTTGATACGGTTTACGCGACTAAAAATCGTCCATCATCCCCCCCGATCCCCCCCAAAAAAAGTTGCAGTTAAAGCAAAAAAGAAAAAGAAAACCACGTGTAAAATATATATATATATATATATATAGTTAAAAATTATGTAAAACATATTGAAGTTATATTACCATAGGTATTGGGATTGTACGCAAAGGATGCATTGGTATAGTATGAACATATTAGCTGGATCACCTCAGCATAACGCACCTTCTGTGTTTCCACTAGACAAGATATGCGAGCTCGCGCGGCCATCGATATTGTAACGGTCTGAATATAAATATCCGGTTTACGTTTCGAAGGTATAGGGTCGAGATTTCAAACCTCAAAGGATTAGTATTTAAAGCGGGGATTTCAAACCCCCTAAACAATCGAAGGGCCGTTGGGTACCCTTAACCTGTCATAAAGGCTAAGTCACGGAAATTCATTTTGGATGGAAAGTATGCAAGCAGAAATTAAAGTACAACTTGCCACGTTGAGGCCGGGTCAAAACCAAAACCACAAAACATAATATCAAAAGTTATTAAGCCAAGTTAGCGGGGTTAGTCTTTTTCTTTGCAATCACTGGGGAAGATTTCCCACGCCATAGAAGCATAGAAAAAGCATATTTGCAAAACATACTCAAAAATAATATGCGGGGCAAGGATCAGACCGAGGCCTAATCACATTATGGCTCCCACAAGCAAGCATACACATGTTATTCCTATAATAAAGATGCTTCTAATGTATAACGGAATTTAAACATGTAAGTCATCCTTATCAGGATATAATATGCGATATAAAATAAATGGCCCAAATAATGTCAAGTGGCATATCCATCTCCTATCTATACCCCACTTTCCTTTAGGGCGGAGCCTGGTCAGCACGTTGCTATAGCATAGCAATCTCTTCATACACTACTACAATTAGGACTTATTATAGCACTTCTTTGCAACGGTTGATCTACTGAAGCAGTTTTCTTTATTGCAGCGGTTCTACACTACAAAAAAGAAATTAAATTAGCTCCGGAAAAATGTCGTGGCAAAAGGCCTTCCTGTGGTGGCAAAAGGCAGGGTCGGACCTGGGATTTCAAATGCCCGAGGCCGAATATAAAAATGGGACCCTTTACTATTTTTTTGGAGAATTTTCTTTATAATTTTGTTAATTTATTTTATTTAGCTATTTTTATATAAAAAAGCTCAATATAGATAGTTTTAAATATTTTTTTATTCGTTATTTTGGGCAATTATTATTTTAGAAAGGGTTTGGAAAATCTAATTTTTTTTAAATATGAAGTTGCACACGATAAAACGAAATAAAACATTAATAAAATTTTGTTTATTTTTCATAACCATATATAATGGATAATTTCTATTTTATTGGTGGTTTTTTATTGATTATTAAATGAAATTTTGTTAGAAAAAATGCAACCAAATTAATGGGTTACAAAGAGAATTGAATCACGAACTAATAGGAAAGAATGAGATTTTTTTACCAATACACTATAATGACTTTAGTTAAACTTACTTATAAAAAAATAATATATACTTAAAAAAAAAAAATTGGGCCCCCTTTAAATTTTGGACCCAAGGCGGAGGCCACGTTCGCCTACCCTCAAGTCCGGGCTTGGCAAAAGGCTTCTAGCTTCGATTCTGCAACGGCAAATAGGGGGTGTCGAACCGGGCGGTGGCAAAATTTGGTAGCTTCGGCTACTAGCCGTGGCAAGGACATTAGCCACGGCAAAAGCAACGACAAGCGACCCCTGCTGAAAATGACGACCACTCTGCCACGGGAAGTTGCCGTAGCTAGAACGTGGGTGGAAAATATAAGAAAAAACCTGCTTTTTAGCCCGGAATTTTTAAACCCGGGTTAAAAAGTCCAATATTTTTTTTAAAAAAAATAAAATAATACAGAATTTACATATTTCCAAAAAAAATATCAAAATTTTATTAATTATACAAAATTTACATATATAATCAAATGTCAAAAAACTACAAAACCGGGCTATAAAGTGCCTTTATAAAAGAAAGAGTAAATTACACATAACCACCCTTAAATTATGTTAGTTTTCACATAACCACCCATAAAATTATAAATTACAGAAAACCACCCATAAAATACATTTATTTTTCAAAGGACCACCCATCCATTAAACCTCTTGTTGTTTTGTTTGAAAAGACTAAAAATACCCCTAATTTAAACTTATTTTTTAAAGGAAAGACTGAGGTGGCAATTGGGCGAGTCAGGTCGGATTCGGTTAGTCGGGTTTCGGGTCATTCGGGTAATGTCTAATAATTTGATCATTTGGTTAGGTCGGGGTCGGGTTTCGGTTGTATCGGGTTTCGATTGTCTCGGGCTTCAGTTATTTCGGGTTTGAATTGTCTCAAGTTTTCATTATTTCAATATTCATTTTAAAAAATTTACTAAAAACTATCTTGAAATTCGGGTTATATCGGGTTTCGGTTATAACGGGTTCGAGTCTTAATGGGTTTCGGTTGAATCGGGTTCGGTTCATTCGGATTTGGGTGAGTTTCGGTTATCGGTTATTTGAATTTCGGGTCCAGAATGGGCCAGGTTGGGTCGGTGTTAGGACAATCGGATTCGGGTCGACCGGTTCGGGTTTTCAGGTTCGGGTCAGGTTTTGCCAGCTCTAGAGTTATTGTATGTATTTTGGAACCGATTGTGCTGAACACCGATCCAACCCAACCCATTTTGGACCCGAAATCCGAATAACCGATAATCGAAACTCACCCAAATCCGAATGAACCGAACCCGATTCAACCGAAACCCATTAAGACTCGAATCCGTTATAACCGAAACCCGATATAACCCGAATTTTAAGATAGATTCTAGTTAAAAATTTAAAATGAATACTGAAATAATGAAAACTTGAGACAATCCAAATCCTAAATAACTGAAACTCAAGACAATCGAAACCCGATACAACCGAAACCTGAACCCGACCCAACCAAATGATCAAATTATTAGACATTACCCGAAACCCGACTAACCGAATTCGATCCGACTCGCCCAATTGCCACCTCAGTCTTTCCTTTAAAAATTAAGTTTGAATTAGTGGTATTTTAGTCTTTTCAAATAAAACAAATAGAGGTTTAACGGATGAGTGGTCTTTTGAAAATAAATGTAATTTATGGGTGGTTTTTTGTAATTTATAATTTTATGGGTGGTTATGTGAAAACTAGCCGAATTTAAGGGTGGTTATGTGTAATTTACTCTAAAAGAAAAGAAAAAGGTGACTCAACCAATAAGATAGCTTTCTACAAGCAAGAGGCATCAGCTCCAAGTAGTGAGCATCATGCAGACGGTTTTAAGAGACGTCCCCCTGTTCATTTAAGATGGAAAAAGCATCCATCGGTCTATTCAAAGCCATAAAAGCTTCATCTCCGGCAGCAATATATAGCAAAGCCTACACATACACAGGTGCAAATAAGTTATAATGGTTTCAAGCAGATAACATACATTATCTTTTGATCATCTAGCATCAAATAATGCAAAATAACAACCCCATGTTCAAGAAGCACTAAAGAATCACACGCAATATGATATTCTTTGAGAAGCAAATAAAATGGCATGTTCTCACTTCAAAGGATGAGCGGCAAGTTGACCATAATCAAAGAAGAATATATACAAACACAGAGAAAGGTATAAACATATAAACTGGGTACATAGATACATGAAACTATTTTTCCTCATAAAACAGAATATCACCAAGAGACGAGATATAACTACATATCACAGCACACATACCACAACAATCATGCACAAGGAAGATAGTAAATGCATACACATTGAACATAAACAACATTTACTTTAAAAAATGAAGACATACTACACAAAGTCATACAAACATAGAATCTGCAGGTCAATTCCAGAAACTGATACACAAGAAATACTAAATCATGTCTTAAAATGACGAAAGTAACATATTTCTTAATTGATTCTATATTACATATCACCAACTTATTCCATCCACTACTCTTAATAAGTCTGAAATATATAAACAAATCCAAGAAATACAAATATGATGAGAAGCACATCATGTTTTAACAATGACAATAATATTATCTCTTACATATGGTCACATACTTAGTTGTAAAGGAAACATAAACAACTCAAATTTCAGCAAGCTACAATTTCCATGCTCAACCAACTCAACCTTCTTTGTGCTTTTCATAGCCTAACTTCATCATCAATTACTTAAATCATAATCATGGTCTAATAAATTGATAAAAGATTCCAAGTCATAGACGAACGATTCAAAGGATTCCAGAAAGAGTTAAAGGATTCCAAATCATAGAATTAAAGGATTCCAAATCATAGAATCAAAGGATTCCAAAAACAAGATCATTCATTAGATGCTATCTACTCACATTCCTATGTTATTCAAAGCAAATCAAACCAGCTACATCCCTTGTTAGTAGAGAAATTATCAAGAACCAAACAACAATGAACGAAAGATGGAAAAAAAGGACTAGATCTAGTTCAACCACAAACAAGCTAACATCAAATTAACTTAGAATCAAATATTACCAAACAAGAACCTCTAGCATTTTTCTTCTACCCTTGTGAAGAATCTATGGTGCCTCAGTCCTTCCTGCAGCTGACTTTTCCTCAAGAAGCTAGCCAAGTGCAGCATCAATCTCTGCAAATACGTCCTCCATGGAAACGTCTCCATCAACCTGCACAAGAGAGAACAAGTGCCCCTTATGTTTCAAGAAAGGGGTGAAGAGGGAGTTGAGTAGATGAAAACGAGGGAACAAAACATGCCTTGATTGTTATGTCCTTGTAGATGGAAAGTACTACCTCGACATTTTGATGATGAGTATCCAATCGCAACTTCACCTACACAATGCAGAGAACATGGACTAAGCTAAATAAGCCTAAATTCGATCCCAGACTTTATAGCATTAACTTCCCCTTGAGAAATGAAAATTCTCAAATCAAGTTAGTCGTTCACTATACACATTCGTGTTTATTTGTTTTCAGTTTTCAATGTTTTCCATGTTCAACTCGCAACCATGTAAATTGCCAAAATGTGGACAGAGGTCAACAAAACTCGGTATAAGAGATATATCTAGCTTTAAAATAGCGAAAACAAGCAGAGAAAGATTGAAGACCAAAGCTTTCTTCACTGAACAATATTGGTAATGATATTCTAGAAGGAAGAATTGTTAATTAAACACTCTGGTTAACCACACAAGGACGACACAAGGAACAAGTAACCTTTAAAACTACAACATTAAGAACTCAAACAATGTGAAGTGATCAGAATATTTAATCATATAAGATTGTTCCCGGTCAAAATTGAGGACAGAAACACGAATAAGTCATTGGAGATGACTCTCGGAGAGGGAAGTTGTGCTGGGCAGATGGGGCCCTTACTTAAGCAAAAGAAGTTTAACTTATACATTATAAGATCGTTAACATCATACCTCATGGCCAAAAAAGGTTTTATGGCCCTGTTCTTGCCAATCTTGCAAACATAAATCATATAATCAGTTGAGCATGTTGCAAAAGAAGTATTGTTTCTCCAATCAACATCGAGGGTAGGAGTTGTAGGATGCCAAACACACTTCAATCAGCAGACACAATGATTTTAAACTCAAAGACACTAGAACAGAGTCTATAAAGAATATGAGGAATGCATAAACTAGGACCTTGTTGACAAATAAGGGGAAAAAAAAATACCCAAAACATTATTTTTTTAACCCCCAAAAAATACTTAAGGCCCCTAATGAGATTTATAGGATACAATCCCCCAATGATCTTTAAAGAACAATAGTAGAGAAGAGCAAGGTATATAGAGAATTAACACAAACAAGGAGGTGCAACAACAGAATTATAAAAAACTAGAACACAAAACCGCATTACCTTTCGGAAAATCCGTCAAACCATGAATATATACATGATATAATCTATCCTCACTTTTTCAGCACCCAACGAATTGAACACCCAATTCTAAAACCCTAAAAACCAAAATCAAAGAATCAGATTTTAAAGTGAAAAGTTATATGTGCTGAGATTCCAAACAAGGATGCTGAAACTGATTTGTTTAAAGTATTCAGGGGTTTGAAGAGAGAAATGAATTCCCAAATTAAACCCTAACCATACATAAATTCCCACTAACCCCAAATTAAGCCCTAACTATACACAAACTAGAACAAAACATAGAAATCCCTTTTAAATCGGTTGGTATGACTTAAATCAAACGGATTTAAAGAGAGATTCTCCTATTTAATTCTTCCAATTTTTGATTTTTCATCCCCTAAAATTTTTATTTTCAAGAAATCAAATAAACCCTAATCTTTCTTCAATCGAACCCTAATAAAAAAACGATCTAGATCGAGAGATCTTTCAAACTGGGTAAAATAAAACTTACATTGAATACTCAACTTGAATCGTAGGGGGAGTCGGACTAAGCACGAGCAGAGTGCAGCACGTCGGAGATATTGAGAGAGCGGGAGGGAGCCGGACTGAGCAGTGAGCGATAGGGAGCGGAGTGCAGCGAGAGCTTGAGAAGTGCAAGAGAACTGATTGAGATTGAGATTCGAGACTAGGCAGGAGGCAGGAGTGGCGCCAGCGAGCCGGAGCAGGAGGGGCAAGAGATATTGAGATTCGAGGAGAGAGGAGATCAGATCGAGATTTTTCAGATCTGAAAATGAGGAGAGAGAAGGGTAAATTGATCTTTAGAGAGGGAGGTGAGCGGGTTAGTTTTTAGGGTTTCTTTTTTTTTTTATTTTTTTTAATACAAACACATTTGCCACGGTAAGTTTATTAGAGTGGCAAATTGTCGAATTTCAATATTTTTTGAAAAAAAATTGTAAAACAGACATTTTTTTTGGATAAATTGGTGAATTATCCATCTTTTTGGACAAACTGGTGAATTGTCCATCTTTTTGGATAATTTAGCAAAATGTCCACTATATAACCCCAATTCATGGTCAGATCTCTCGCTTTAATCTCCCTCTCTCTCGCCGTCTCCATTGCTCTACTCCCTCCCTCCAACTGCTCCATCCACCTGCCGCCGTTGCCTCATCCTCCCGGTCCCAGATCCGCCTCCTCTTGGTGGATGGCGTTGATCTCCGCCCCCTGGATCCGAATCCGCTTCTCCCCGGTCGAAAATCAGATCCGCCGCCTCTTAGAGAGTGGTTGAACGATCGTGGAAGATCAAATGAGTTCGTAATTGAAGATTACGGACTGTTTCTCTCGTTTTGTGCTTGATTCGAGTGGCTCAATTGAAGATTAATGGAGAATATCAGATCTGTTCCTCCCCGATCTACAAAATCGTCCAAAACTAGATTCGCCGGCCAGGGCTCCTCGGTGGATCTCGGATCTCGGACAGGGCTCCGTTTCCAGATCTCGGATTCCTTGCTTCTTCATCCAAGAGCATGATTAGAGGTTGGATCTTCATTCTTCATCCGAGACATCCTCCTTGCTCGAGCTTCGGCACACCGATGAAGATGTTCGAATTTGGCCGATCTGTCTTCTTCGTCCTTCCTTGTTCGCTTAGCCTATGGCAGAAGGAGGTCAAGCACCATGAATTCCCAAATCCATTACCGAATTTTACCCGAACACCACCATACCAGGTACCTTCGCTTATTCTCATGAATTTCATTTCATTCCTTTGTTCTTTTGCTCCGTTTCACATCAGGAAGGATATAATTAGAGGATTTCATGGGAATGTAGCTGTCATTTTGCTAAGTTGATTAGGAAGGGATTAGTTGAATCTGTGTCTTCACTTGCTGAAATGAAAAAAAGGGTCATAATGGCGGAATCTCGGTCTGTGGATTTCGATTTGCTTGCTCTGTGTTGATTTTGGTTTGTTGATCTTGATTTGCTTGCTCTGTGTTGGCCTGCAGTTTAGTTGGTTCCAACTTCCAAGTGTTATTTATTGTAGTCATTTCCTTGCTCTGTGTTGCATACGGTTTGTTGTTTCATCTGTATTATGTGATGTTCTACTTTCATGTGCTGATAGTGAGTGAATGTACTCTATCATTCAAACACATTTCTTTTAGCTGCGATCTAATGTTGGGATGCAGTCTGCTGAACGTCATCAGCTGCATCAGCACCTGTAATCTTACCCAGTTGCTAATTTTATTGTTAGGTCATATTCAATACTATACAGTTGAATTTCTTGCTTTAACTAATAAAAACACTCATATATTATAATAGGAAGCTATAACCACCTCCTGCATATCCGAATGTTTCTGGTTTTCACGGTTGAAGAAGATGGCAAGAAAACAGATTTCTTAGCCATGACAATGACTGCAGAGAAGATGCTTAAAATCAAAGCCCTGGACTTCCTCAACATGTCAACCAAGGTTTGCCACCTACAACAACGTCTTTCTTATAACTCAATTTTTTTGTTTGCCATAAAATAAACATCATCAATACTTGTGTGTTCACAGGAAAAAGAATCCTACAGTTCTTATGCTCTACAGACCTTGGGACCGAAGAAGCTTGTTCTAATCCTGACACCAAATGCAACACATTTAGCAAATGGAGTTATGGAGTGGGAGCTCAAGTATATCGAAGGCAACTAAACGCTTTGGACTGCACCTTACATTTTGCCACTCAGTGTGAGTGTGTTGTATACAATCACCTTGTAGATTGGGATACAACCAAAGAGTCATTTTCTCATGCGACTCTCACCCATGACTCTTGTTCTAATGTAAATACAACTTGGGTGATTGTTTATGTTTACTTTTCTTGTCCAACGCTTTACTTTTAAGTCGAGTGTGGACTACCTGGTGTTTACCAAGCCTTGGAATAGGGTCTGCCCTTTTTTTGCTTGTGCAACCCCCCTTCTATTGTCGTTTTCCCTGGGCTTGCTATGCCCCCATGTGTATTTTGGTATATTAATAAACCTGTTTTAGTGTATCATCTTGTGTTTGATTCCTGTCACAGCTTGATCAATTACCAGAATATTGACCACCACTTCACTATGTCTCATACAAACGTAACCATCATTTGCTTCGTTACAAGGCACAATCACACAGTTTTGATCTTAACTACAATCCAGTTTGCTTTTATGGCTTTAGTTTTAATCATACAGGGGTTTTTACTTCATTATTGCAATCCTTCATTTATTTATGCTCTTATTACTCTCATATGCATTTATTTTATATTTTCACAACGTACTCTTATATTTGCACGACAAAATATTAAAAAAAATAAAAAGAACTAGATTTGGGTCATATTTGCACAACTTATGGTTAAATTTGCACAACGTACTCTTATATTTTCTCAACGTACTCTTATATTTGCACGAAAAAATATTAAAAAAATAACTAGACTTGGGTAATATTTGCACAACTTACGATTATATTTGAAGTTGTGCAACTTTAAAGTGCAGTTGTGCAACTTTAAAGTACAGTTGTGCAATTTAAAGTGCAGTTGTGCAATTGTAAAATACAAATGTGCAAAATTTCAAATTTGTGACGTGATGGAAAAAAGAAAAAAAAACTTATAAAAAAAGTACTAACGTGAAAAAAAAAAAGAATTTTTTTAAAAAAGTGCTGACACATAGAATAAAAAGTGCAATAATAATATTATAAAGTGCACAAATTAGAGTCGAATTGTTTATTGGATAGGAGTATGAACAACATAGTAACTACTGCCTACTAGAGCTTTTAAACTCCATGAGATTTTTTTTTAAATTACTAAATTAATTCACAGTTGTGCAATTTTAAGATATGGTTGTGCAATTGTAAGATACAGTTGTGCAATTGTAAGATACAGTTGTGCAATTTTAAAGATCAGTTGTTTAACTTTAAAGTGCAGTTGTGGAAATTTGCTCAACATGATCTTATTTTTTCTCAATATTATTTTATACTTGCCCAATATATTATTGCACAACATGGTCTTATTTTTGCTCATCGATAGACTATAATTGCACAACATGGGGGATTGGTGGAAATTTGCTCAACATGCTCTTATTTTTGCTCAACAATAGATTATATTTGCACAGCTATTGAGACTTGTGAAATTTTCCTCAACATGATCTTATTTTTTCTCAATATTATTTTATATTTGCTCAATAGATTATTGTTCAACATGGTATTATTTTTGCTCATCAATAGACTATGATTGCACAACTTGGGGGATTGGTGGAAATTTGCTCAACATGATCTTATTTTTGCTCAACAATAGATTATATTTGCACAACAATTGAGACTTGTGAAATTGTGCTCAACATGATCTTATTTTTGCTCATTAATAGACTATAATTGCACAACATAGGGATTGGTGGAAATTTGCTCAACATGATCTTATTTTTTCTTAATATTACTTTATAGTTGCTCATTAGATTATTGCACAACATAGTCTTATTTTTGCTCATCAATAGACTATAATTGCACAACATGGGGGATTGGTGGAAATTTGCTCAACGTGATCTTATTTTTTCTCAACAATAGATTATATGTGCACAACAATTGAGACTTGTGAAATTGTGCTCAACATGATCTTATTTTTTCTTAATATTATTTTATAGTTGTTCATTAGATTATTGCACAACATAGCCTTTGTTTTGCTCATCAATAGACTATAATTGCACAACATGGGGGATTGGTGGAAATTTGCTCAACGTGATCTTATTTTTGCTCAACAATAGA
The DNA here is from genome assembly GCA_963922045.1 of Persicaria maculosa. NCBI lineage: Eukaryota > Viridiplantae > Streptophyta > Magnoliopsida > Caryophyllales > Polygonaceae > Persicaria > Persicaria maculosa. Next base: position 57,608,044 of record OY998262.1, read on the forward strand.
ATATATTTGCATAACAATTGAGACTTGTGAAATTGTGCTCAACATGATCTTATTTTTTTCAATATAATTTTATACTTGCATGATAGATTATCGCACAACATGGTCTTATTTTTGCTCATCGATAGACTATGATTGCACAATAGATTATCGCACAACATGTGCATATAAATCAGTAAAGTTAATTTGGATGAAATGTTCATCTGGAATGCAGTTGTGCTGTTTTTGAAGTTTTTGCATTTAAATGAAAGAAATAACTTTGTTTACGAGATACATAATAATATCTAAATATACCTCAGATTAACATTATAAACTGCTAAACTAAAAGTCTAACTCAAGCTTCAAATTGATCTGAAATTCCATTTGTTCAGGTTCCTTGGCATGTTCCTTGTGGCGGGGTCTACTATGGAGATATCTCTATTGATGGAGTTCAACCTTCCAATTTTGCCAGAGTCGGTCAAGAGCACTGTCAGCATCTCCCTGTGATACATCAACCAAATTCATTCATTGCAAGAAGGGAATTTTATGTTCAAAACATGCATAAAAAGTTTAAAATACAGTAAGCTCAGTTACAACATGAATTTTGCAGTGGATTTCTATCAGTATAGAACCCTAGATTACTTGATGTGTTAGCATAGTAAAATTCTGAATGCTGGCAAGAGAGTTTCATCTCAAACTGATTTATATCAACAGGATTCCAGTAGATCATACAGATATAGTGGAATTAAGGAAGACGTATACCTGAGCTCGAACAAAGCCGGAGAGAGCAAGGGTTGTGAAGTCGCCAGTGTAGACGGCATTGGCATCCAAATGTCCGATGTTCATCTGGACGTAAGCATGGTCCTTGGCAGTGATCAGCATGTTGGAGGAGGAACTGCAATCATCGCAAACCTTCACGATCATTATCATTTACACGCGCTAAGAAAATAGCAACAAATCATAGAGACTCATACGACCACATACCATTTCCTGGGGATGTAAAGGTCCTGGACAACTCCCTCTTCGTTCTGCATGATATCTTACTCGAGAAGCGCAGCAAACAACATAAAAACAGTCGCATCAGATCATATACATGAAAATCTCCCCAAAAATTGGCAACACTAGCACCAATTCGCAACGATCGTACAATAACTTCTGATTCCTTGTAATAAAACGATACAATTGAAGCTATCATACAATGCCGATTTCCGAAGTTTGTTCATTTGAAATCGAAATCAATTGCATGAAAAAAAACTACTGAATTCAAACAAGGATGAGGATGAGAAACGAGAAGGAAACGAATTACAGGACGTGAAAGTTTCGAACTTCCGTTTGAGCAAGCCCGAAATCAGCAACTTGATTAAATCCAGAATGATTCGATATCCTGAAACATACTAAAAGGTCTTGCATCAACAACCAAGGCAAATGATTCGATATCCAAAATGATAATGCAAATGAAAAGGGAAAAATATCAGATCCGCCATCTTGATGAGGCCTTGGAGCCTGGAATCATGCTTGATGTTGATCCGATGGAACTGGATTCGGCCTTACCTATACGAGACACAAGGCAGCAACAACAACTAGTACTCCTCCGCGGTAGCAGCACCAAGGGGAGATCGGAACATCACCAGCAACACCTGGAATTGGAACATCAAATATGAGCACAACAGATCCGTCCAGAGGGGAGAGATACCGGCCTGATCTACACACCTCCACCGCTCGCTCGCTCGGCCTCCCTCGTTCCCTCGCTCAGCCTCGCTCGCTTCGGATTCTCAGATCCAGTGAGGGATCGACAATCTCAAAGGAGATCTCCGGCGGCAATAGAGAAGGAAGTGGTCGGGGACGGCGCGGCGATGCGCCGGAGATGGACGGAGATGGAGGAAGAAGGATGGAAGAGCTGGATTCAGGAATCGCCGGTGAGAGAGCGCGTAATCGCCGGAGAGAGAGCGCGTAAGAGATAGCGCGTACAACAAAGGGAGGGGGTTTATATTGTGGACATTTCACCAATTTGTCCCAAAACGTGGGCATTTCACCAATTTGTCCCTATTTCGTGGCTATTTCTCGAATTGCCCCATATTTTTTTAACATCCAATAGACACGTTAAATTTTGCCGTTGCTACCAGGGGTGTCAAAATGACCCAATAGCCACGACAATTCTTCCCGGAGCTACTATCAGTGGCGAATTTGTCTTGTTTTTCTGATTGAAGGCTTGCCGTGGCTAATGCCGTGGCAAAAGAGTACAAATGCCACGGCAGGCCCCTGCCGAAGCTAGGTAGCGTGGCGAATTTAATTTTTTTTTTGTAGTGCTAGTGGTAGTTTTGATAATCCCTTATATGATGGTACCTATGGTAGCGGTTATGTGAGTTATTGTTGCGGTTTTCGGAACACTTTTTTTCATATCTATTGAAGCGGGTTTGTGTACTCTATTGAAGCGGAATAAAAATAGAGGTTTGATATTTTCGCCTGGCCCTTAACCTTCACGGGCTTCTCATTTTCATTTTTATTTTGTCTTCCATTTGAGAGAGATAAGTGATGGGGATTTTGAGTTAGGGTTCCGACTTGCAAATTCCCAAACCACCACACCACCGGAGCCACCCCCTTAGCCCCAGGCTTGAACCTTGTTGTAGGGAGGAAATCGAGACTTGCAAATTAAATATGAATAAAGCAAAGCAAACCAGATTTCGTCCCGTGCAAATAATTACAAGACTTCCTCCCGATGTAGCAGTGGGAAGTCAGGATCGATCCACGAGGAAGCGTGTCAGCGGATCCTAGGCAGCAACGGAATCTCACGAACGGTGATCGACCACAGTGGTACTCGACCTCGACCAAGGGTTAGTCGACAGAGGTCAGGCACAGCCGATTTCAAGCAACAGAAGATGCTAGTGGTGGTGTTGTGAGCTGAATCTGCCATGTTTTTACAGTTACTTTTATATCGATTTCTGCATGCATTTCATACATTTGGGTTAGAATAATACACAATCTGTGTAGTTTACACTTATTTGCAATATATGGAGCTCTACACAAGTTTTGGTTATATTTCGCAGAAATCGGACGCACTTTGGAGCTTAAAGGAAACTCATGGAGAAGCTAAGAATGGTGCAGCTTGAGAAAAGACCATTTTTCACCATTCTTCGTTCTGAATCAAGCTTTGATGTCTTCATAAGAGTTGTAGCCCTCAAAAATATCTTTCCAACGCATGGTCATATGCGTCAATCCGACGAACGAGGACTCGGGAAAGTGCGTTTTAAGAACAGAGCAGAAAGCTGAGAGATTTACTCGATATCGAGTACTTTTACTCGAGATCGACCAAAAATATCCAAGGAGTGCCTGGTCGAGGAGGAGCTGATCGAGAAGCCAAACACGAAGACATGCCGGGTTACACTCTACTCGAGATCGAGTAAACCTACTCGAGATCGAGAAACCCGGAAGCCGGCACCCGAGCCATGTCGAAGAGGAGTTCCTCGACCACACCAGGCCACACATCCTCGACGCCAGATCTACTTGATCTCGAGTTGCTTAGTCGAGATCGATGAGCCAAGGAGCACCAGTCTGAGCCTAGTTGAGCAGAGCTACCCGACCAAGCCAGGAAGCCATACTCGACGACCACCTTACTCGATCTCGAGGAGCCTTAGTCGAGATTGAGGAGAGCCGTGTCCGAAACCCGTTACGCGGTGAGCTGTCCGTGTCGAGTTGGGAGTCCTTGGAGCCGAAGGAATCCAAGATTGCCGAGATACATCAAGTTCTATCTTTGGAAGACAAGATCTATCAACAAGAAGATATTTTACCTATTTAGATTTAAGTTCCCTTTTAGATTTAATTCTTTAATTGCTTTTATTTATCTTTTAAGCGTTTTAGATATAGATAGATATTTTCTATCCTTGATTAGCAAGGAATAGAAGGCTATAAATAAAGCCTTAGGGGCTAGTTTTTCAGAGATTCAATCACACATTCAATTCCATTCAAGTAAGTAGGGAGAGAGAGAGAGTTTGTGACAAGCAAGGTGGAAAGGCGAAAGCGGATTTGTCTTGTTGGTGCACTACTAGAATTATGTCCATAGACATCGGGTATAAACCGATGTTAATCAAAAAAAAATTCGACGTGTTAGTGGGTGGTGTTAAAGATCCAACTTTTACCACATCGGTTTATAACCGATGTCTTTAAGAACTTATAACATCGCTTTTCTTTTTGATAATGATTTGAATACATGAATATGATTACATTTTGATGCATTCAACTAATGTTAAACCGTTATTGTTTTGCATTCTTATCCATTTGAAGGTATGTAGTATAACACAAAAGTTCACATTAACATCGTTATTTTTTATAGACCTGATGTTTTACATTCATGCACACATCGATAATGCATTATCCAGTTTGTGAATGCTCATTTTTCATTTATAATTTGGGATATTGTTTTATATTAATATAATTTTCCATATTGAATATTTTAAAAGCCGATGTCATTTTTGTATTTTCACATTAGTTTTTAATTTAGAAATGATGTTTTTGTGCTTTATAACATCGTTTTATATTACAATTGTGATATATGTAGTGAGATTTAGAAATCAATTTGGTCATTATAATCGACATATCTGTAAAGATAGGCATCGTTTTTTTCTCTCGATTCTGACGTCTTTACTTGAATACGCCAATCATCTAATACCCATATTTATCTATATTGTGGCCCTATTTTAGCTAATGGAAAATTAAACATTGAAAAGACCAATATATACATTAAATAGTGACAATAACGTCAAATACAACAGAACAATAGTGTCAAATACAAGATAAAATACATCAATATACATTTTACGTTGCTAGTCATTTACATAACACTACAATACAAACCCATTTAGAGGTACCTCGATCTTTATGTGTTAATTCTTCTACAACACATCAACAGTCATCGCTTGAGTGCCAACTACCTTTCCTAAGGTAGGCACTAAGAAATGCCAATTGAAATTTTCAGCAACATCAAGAGACTAAAACTAGATTAAAAATTCAGCAGCATCCTATTGAAATGGAGCAACAAAAAATAACACCAACGCCCATCTGTATCATCACCCTAGCTGCAACAAACAAAAACACAAAAACAACTCATCACTAGTACAAGCATTACATGCAATGGTCACTGAGATGGCATAACAAATTTTATGCCTTCTTTAATCATCGGACATGTGAAAAGCACAACTATAACAAATTTTATGCCTTCTTTCATCATCGGACATGCTATTTTTTAATGCAGAGGAATCTTCTCTTCACAGGCTAACGAGAAATTGGTAATGACACTTAACCTTCATCTAATTGCCAGTGCTATTTTTCCCTTTTTTTTACTGACTGGGTGTCACTGAGATAGTAAAAATAAACTCTTAAGCCCCATATAGTTTATCATCAAAACAAAGGTTCATACAAGAAAATGAAGCGAACTTAAACTGAAAAACAAAGTGCCAAATTTCTCTGAAAAATAGATTTACCGTTAATGCAATCTGAACTCTCTTGTTGTCCAAGAAAGATGGCTGTAGAAAACAAAAAACATGTAAATAAACCACTAAATAAAAGTGATATCATAAAAAAAACTCCCAAACTATAATATATAAACAAGCAAATGTTATAAATAAATAACCTTTATCTTAGCATTTTAATGTCCCCTCTTAAATCAGCCAGCTGGACTCGTTCTATACATTGTCACTGATCAAAATGGGTACCTTGCAGCAACAAACATTTCAACTTTTAACCAATGCAAATTCAACATGAAAAAATGGAAACTATGTTCGTAGGATTGAAGAGTATCAATATTCATCAAAATTGAAAATTGACTCATGAAAAAAAGAACATATTAATTTGAACTGGCAAAAAAAAAAATCAAAAATAGAAACAAAAGGCCCACTATTCAGCTATTCACTACCATTTTGAAATTGCTTGAAGAGGATATTAAAATCACATGTAAAGATACCAAAAGAGAGAGGTACCACATACAAAGACATTTGGATCCTCCAAGGGGCATGATTGTACATTGATTCCGACAATACTGCCAAAAATAATGAAGGGTATGAACCTAATTTGTTTAGGCCTTGGATGATAAACATCCCCTCCAGAGGATGAACGACTTACTCCCGGAACTTGGCAATACATAATTTTTTGGAAAATATGAGGTTTTACTGATTCCATCACCACCTGCTTAACAATAACAAGGAAAACATGATCCGAGTTAGCTTAGTTTCGTGTCCCAAGGATCTAGCGTCGACCAAACAAAGATGCTGTAAAAAGCCTAGAGAAAAATGAATGATCTTGTCCATACTCACCCTTTCATCATAGGAAAATGATGCAAAAATCCAAGGCTCCCGAGCGCTCCAAGCAAGACCTGATGCATGAGTCTGAATTTGAGATCATTAACAAATAAATAAAAAGGAAATAAACAGCAAGGAAGGAAATACTACCATAAACACTATCTTCATAGTCACTGTAGGAGCAGATTAGTGGATCTGTGCGCCTGGATGGAGAGTCAACCGGACTGACAAAGAATAACAATCATGGAATAAAACAAGGCACATCGTAAACAAATATGTTTTGTATAAACAATCAAAAAGAAAAATACCCCTCATTTGTTGCATCTTTGCTATTCTCAAGAGCTAACCACAAGTTTACAGCTTAGTTTGTTCCAGAACTCTGCACAAAGACACAGAGTCATCAACCAAATACAAAAGGACTAACTTTAGAAAAGGTAGGTCCTTCAACATTACAAGTACTGTGTATTGAAGGTATGAATGCAGAAGCAAGCCAACTCATACTCAACCTCTTTACTAGATTTGAGAGAAATCTAAAAGAAATTATACTTATAAATCTTATTATTATTATTAGAAAATGTTCATAGGATTGAAGAAGCCAACTCGTACTCAGCCTCTTCACTAGATTTGAGAGAAATCTAAAAGAAATTATAGTTATAAATCTTATTATTATTAGAAAATGTTCGTAGGATTGAAGACGTTCATGGGTCGATTTACAACAATACATTGCTACCATTCAATGTTGATATATACAGATTAAGGAGTATACAAACTATGTTCATAGGATTGAAGACATTTCCACCTTCTACATTCACTGTTTTTTAATTTGTAAAATATTCGTAGGATGGTACTGATTGTGTATTTGTTCAGGAGTTTCCTTAAAGTTTAACATATCTGGTAAAGAAGATAAAGCTTTATAGTCAAGGATGAGTATTACCTGATCAATTGTCTGCATTTTGGGATGTGTTTACCGCACTTATCAGCTGCTAATCTCAAAAACTTCTTGCAAAAACTGCACTTGAACAAGACTAATTAATTAAACATTCTTACAAGTCCATAGGGCATCAAATTTCTAAGAGAACCAACCCTATAGTATTGCTGGCCAGATTTATCTGTGCCCACAGGTGGTGGCAATTGGCTCAAAGCATATCTCAAGGCAAAACTGAACATAAATAAGAACACGGACACTATATGAAATCTGTGTCTTCCTTGATCAACCTAGATAAATAAATAAGAGACTACCAATTCATCCTTTTTCTCTTTCTTTAAATCATTCTCTTTCTTCTTATAGTCTGATCATCAAAAGATCATCAAAAATTTGAACAATCTTCAAGATTTCTCTTCGTCTATGTGGAGAGAGAATGAGAGAAGATCAAAACTCTAACCTTTGTTATTGACGACATCTTCATTGTCAAGATGGCTTCATTAGTAGAAGTGTCCTCATTGTCAAGATTGAGGATTGTAGATTGAATCAAAATGGGTCTGCGCCTCTTCAACCGTCGTTTCCTGAAAAATTAGGGTTAATCTCAACCGAATAATCGAAATCGAAAGCACAAAGGAAATCAAATCAGAGCATCTGATTCTGAACAGCTATCATGAAAGAAAAGAAAAGCACAATTAACCAAATGCAAAAACCAAATCCAGACCTAAACAACTGAAAGTAGTGAATTGGCGATAAGAGAGGGAGAGAGATGAGTTTACAGCGAGTAAGAGAGACTCCTTGGCGGAGAGGCGTTCCATTTCTCTAGCATAAGCAGCGGAAGGTCCTTGTTGCACGGACTGTTGAGCCATCGCCCTAACTCTCCCTTTCCTGGCGACGCCATCGCTAAGCCCCCGGCCGCAGCTCCGGCGAATTGACCTTCTTCGACAGGTTGTGCGAGGAAGGAACGAGGAGGGAAGTGGCCGAGTGCAACAATGAAGACGATGGAGAAGGGGGAGGGGAGGGACAGGCGGATCTGGTGGGGGCGAAGATCCCGACGATGGAGAAGGAGGAGGAGGAAGTGATCGGGCATGGCGGCGAGGGTTCGGAGAGAGGGAGGGTTGACGAGAGGGGATGCGTTTTCTTGAGAGGGGGGTTTATGTTCCCAAAAGTATTTCAATATACTTTGGTGGGTTTTCAAATTTTTTCTAAGTGTTCGGAAATTTGAGATGAGTGGGATTTAACTTAGTTCAGATTTCAATCCCGCGCCTTAATTGTTTTTTCAAAAATCAGTTCTCACATCGGTTAACAAAATAGGATGGTGTCTATTTTGTTTTCAACATCAAAAATTTACAAACCGATGTTAAAAATATATTTAACATCATGCGTTTTTTCGACTGATGTTAATCACCTGATGTCTATGAATACAATTCTAGCAGTGAATTGTAAGCTTTCTTTATTTAATTTAATGCAAGTTAGTTTCTTTTGTTATTTGATATCTTTAATTATGATGAAGAGCGAGTAGTCCACCCACTTCTGGGGCTGGGGTGAGCCCAACGGTGGCCATGTACGGTGATGCGGTAAAGGTACAATCTTGTTATGCAATTCATCTTCTATCCCTACGAGCATGATTCTTTTGCGATAGTTGAAGGCGATCCTTGTTTGTATTATTGAAGCGAAAGTGATCTTAATGCAACTTTGGTTAATTATGTGAAAAGGGTTAGTAAAAATTAGGGTTTATGCGAAAGCCTCTATATGCCTATTTGTTAGTGACGAAAGTTATTTTGATGGAAAGCATGATCTTTTATGCCTTTATGTGTTACTTTGCATGGTTATCGTTGTGGCTTTGATACCCTAGCTTTGGAAGTCATTTCATATATTTATTTATTTCTGTCAAAATCTGAGTTCTGTGTTTGAAATCTGCAATTTGAAGTTTCTGAGTTTTTAGTCGATCTAGAGTAGACCCTTGTCGATCTCGTGTAGAGTCTGGTCTAGGTCGAGTTTCTGTTTTCGACTTCGAAGTTTCTGTTTTTACTATTTCTTGTCGATTTCGTGTACCACTTGTCGAGATCGAGTACTGAGTTGCTTGCTGTTGTCGTCGATTTATAGTTTCTGTCTTTGTTGTCCTTTGTCGATCTCGAGTTAGGCTTATTCGAGATCGAGTAGCTTCTGTCTTTGCTTTGTTTCTGCTTTCGTTTGCCTTTCTTTCTTTGTTTCTTTGCTTCTGTCTTTCCTGCTTTCTTTTCTGTGAGATTTACAGCTGCCTAGGATCCGCTGACACGCTTCCTCGTGGATTCGATCCTGACTTCCCATTACTGCATTGGAGGAGTCTTGTAATTATTTGCGTGGGCCTAAATCTGGTTTGATCTATTTTGTTATATTTCATACTTGATTTCCTCCATATAACAAATTGGCGCCGTTGCCGGGGAGATATCAATCGCGCCTAGTTTAATTGTGTTTAAGGTTCAAAAAAGCCCATCCTTTTTTCTTACCCTATCACATACCCTACCGCCACCTACCTCACCGGTACCAACTGGGTGCCAAGCTTTTGCCACTAATTTGTGTTCTTGATTGTGATTTCAAAGCTTAGGTACAAAGATGGAAGACTTTGTCGAAGGGAATCCTGCATGGGAAGAATGGTATCAAGATTTGAGACGGAGAAATAGGATCGCAGTGGAGGAGGCACGATTAAGGGAAATAGCCCGGCTGGAGGACTTAGTCCGAAGACTTGAGGCTTCCTATTGTTCTGAAGGATTAGAGCCTCCTTCTTATGAGGAAATTGAAGCTATGGAAAGTGATGAGGAAGAAGAAGAATGGAACGAACAATGGGTACTCCCACGGTACATGAGAGCAACAACGCCAATCGATGTCGACTACCCCATAGTCGATGTCGACCACATTACAGAAACCCAGATATGTCCTTCCCCGATCTCGATTCCACCTTTGCAATCTATCTTTGAAAAACCATTTGAAGGACCCCAAGAAGAAGAAGCACTAGAAGAGGAGAAGTTGGACATTGTTGCCCAAGGCATTCCAAGATCACTTTTACCTTACAAAGTGAAGGCTATCCCCGATGATTTTGAGCAACCGATGTTCATATTCAAGTATGGGGTCCTAGCAAAGTGGCATGAAGCTCTGCATGATGAGGTGGGAATATCTCTTCCCACTCCACCGTTTTGCTGTGGTGGAGACGCGCAACCAAGTCAACCTATGAAGCGGAAGAGGTATGATGATGAGGTATGTATATTTTCTTTATATCTTCCCTTATACATGCTAGCTCGAGCCAGGGAAGATGAATGGGTGGAGCCATGGATTATTCACTCGGGGAGGTTTAAGCTTCTTCACATGATGCCCCCGGATGACATCCCGCGCTTCCCACCACCGGAGGAACCACCAGATCCACCTATACCTCCGGACAAAGATGAGCCAGGCTAATGCTTAATGAAGAAGTCGGCCTAGCGACTATAAAATCTAGAGCTTGTAAATAAACTTTATTTTTGGGACTTTTGGACATTGTTGCTTTTTGTTTTTGGTTTTGAACTTTTAGTTTTTCTATTGTGGGTATATGTCTTCTGCATTTTTCAGGTCCATGGGGATAGAAGCAAGCTCAAAACGGACTCGGCCCAGCAGCATAGCACTCGATTAGCACACCTGTCTAGTGAGTTTCTTTCTTTACCCTTGTTTTTATACAGTGAGGTCACTGTAATGTTTAAGTATGGGGTGGGGGAAGGGCTTACTTCATGCATATTTGCTTTATTTGACGTTATATGTGCATGTTTAAAGTTTTATTTCTTGAAATGCTTATACATGGCCATTTTGGAATGCATTATTGATCTATGTGCTTGTATGCATGTTTTCCAAAATTTGAAGAAAAATGACCCCCATTGAAAATTTTTGATTAATGTCATGGAAGCTTATATTGAACTCGACGATGCAAAAATTGGATTCATTAGAGATATAGCATGAAAATGCCTAGTAAAGGGAAGTCACAATGAAGTGCATATTTTCTTGAAAACCATGAAAGGAGGTAAAATTTGAAGTTGCTTTTGCATGTTGCATGATAAGATGATGGAGGACTTTATATTTCCATATATGCTCAGATGTTTATATTCCTAGCCTTACCTATGCTTATGCATCACAAAAAGCCATAATATGCCCTATTTCAAATTATTGCTCCACATATTCTAAATATTGCCCATTCTTTACCTTACTTCCTATCCGGGGATTATGTTGAGAATGATGTTACATTATGGAGATGTTATATGGTCGTTGTGTTGTTATTATCATTATTGGAGTTTGGCGGGAAAATGTTTGAAAAATATGGAAAATTTAATGAGTGAGAAAAAATCCGGTCACCTCAGGAGATAAAGGTAGATCGACCCTGCTTGCTAAGATAATAGTTTGGCGAGATGGGACACATTGTGAGGAGTCCAAAGCACTAAGTATCCGGGGCCATTCATGACACCCATGTTTGCGACTCGCGAGAAGGCAGTGCTGAGGTTAGAGAGGTAAAAGCATTATTATTGAGAAAAGCAATATGAAAGGTGATGAATCTTATGGAAAAGGAGTGTGGTATGAAAAGTTTGGAAATACTCCATTTCCCCGGATTATTAGCACCACATTGCCAAATATTGCCTACCTTTAGCCTTTTACCAATCTACTCCTTATTGAGCTTAAATTAAAGTCCTTTTGATTATTAATGATTTGTCACATGAATTGTTTTTACATAACCCTCCTTTTGTGAGTAGATGTAGCTTTTTATTGCACATGCATGGATTTGTGACACAAGTACCTTTTCGATGACGGTAATTGATTGCAGGGTTATATGAGAATGAATCTAATATGTTGAGAGTTTTGATTTCTTCCCCTGAATGACAATTAAAAGTATTGCTTGAGGACAAGCAAGCTTAAGTATGGGGTGTTTGTTGTGAGCTGAATCTGCCATGTTTTTACAGTTACTTTTATATCGATTTCTGCATGCATTTCATACATTTGGGTTAGAATAATACACAATCTGTGTAGTTTACACTTATTTGCAATATATGGAGCTCTACACAAGTTTTGGTTATATTTCGCAGAAATCGGACGCACTTTGGAGCTTAAAGGAAACTCATGGAGAAGCTAAGAATGGTGCAGCTTGAGAAAAGACCATTTTTCACCATTCTTCGTTCTGAATCAAGCTTTGATGTCTTCATAAGAGTTGTAGCCCTCAAAAATATCTTTCCAACGCATGGTCATATGCGTCAATCCGACGAACGAGGACTCGGGAAAGTGCGTTTTAAGAACAGAGCAGAAAGCTGAGAGATTTACTCGATATCGAGTACTTTTACTCGAGATCGACCAAAAATGTCAAAGGAGTGCCTGGTCGAGGAGGAGCTGATCGACAAGCCGAAGACGAAGACATGCCGGGTTACACTCTACTCGAGATCGAGTAAACCTACTCGAGATCGAGAAACCCGGAAGCCGGCACCCGAGCCATGTCGAAGAGGAGTTCCTCGACCACACCAGGCCACACATCCTCGACGCCAGATCTACTCGATCTCGAGTTGCTTAGTCGAGATCGACGAGCCAAGGAGCACCAGTCCGACCCTAGTCGAGCAGAGCTACCCGACCAAGCCAGCCAGCCATACTCGACGACCACCTTACACGATCTCGAGGAGCCTTAGTCGAGATCGAGGAGAGCCGTGTCCGAAACCGCGTTACGCGGTGAGCTGTCCGTGTCGAGTTGGGAGTCCTTGGAGTCGAAGGAATCCAAGATTGTCGAGATACATCAAGTTCTATCTTTGGAAGACAAGATCTATCAACAAGAAGATATTTTACCTATTTAGATTTAAGTTCCCTTTTAGATTTAATTCTTTAATTGCTTTTATTTATCTTTTAAGCTTTTTAGATATAGATAGATATTTTCTATCCTTGATTAGCAAGGAATAGAAGGCTATAAATAAAGCCTTAGGGGCTAGTTTTTCAGAGATTCAATCACACATTCAATTCCATTCAAGTAACTAGGGAGAGAGAGAGAGAGAGTTTGGGACAAGCAAGGTGGAAAGGCGAAAGCGGATTTGCCTTGTTGGTTGTAAGCTTTCTTTATTTAATTTAATGCAAGTTAGTTTCTTTTGTTATTTGATGTCTTTAATTATGATGAAGAGCGAGTAGTCCACCCACTTCTGGGGCTGGGGTGAGCCCAACGGTGGCCATGTACGGTGATGCGGTAAAGGTACAATCTTGTTATGCAATTCATCTTCTATCCCTACGAGCATGATTCTTTTGCGAGAGTTGAAGGAGATCCTTGTTTGTATTATTGAAGCGAAAGTGATCTTAATGCAACTTGGGTTAATTATGTGAAAAGGGTTAGTAAAAATTAGGGTTTATGCGAAAGCCTCTATATGCCTATTTGTTAGTGACGAAAGTTATTTTGATGGAAAGCATGATCTTTTATGCCTTTATGTGTTACTTTGCATGGTTATCGTTGTGGCGTTGATACCCTAGCTTTGGAAGTCCTTTCATATATTGATTTATTTCTGTCAAAATCTGAGTTCTGTGTTCGAAATCTGCAATTTGAAGTTTCTGAGTTTTTAGTCGATCTAGAGTAGACCCTTGTCGATCTCGAGTAGAGTCTGGTCTAGGTCGAGTTTCTGTTTTCGATTTCGAAGTTTCTGTTTTTACTATTTCTTGTCGATCTCGAGTACCACTTGTCGAGATCGAGTACTGAGTTGCTTGCTGTTGTCGTCGATTTTCAGTTTCTGTCTTTGCTGTCCTTTGTCGATCTCGAGTTAGGCTTAGTCGAGATCGAGTAGCTTCTGTCTTTGCTTTGTTTCTGCTTTCGTTTTCCTTTCTTTCTTTGTTTCTTTGCTTCTGTCTTTTCTGCTTTCTTTTCTGTGAGATTTACAGCTGCCTAGGATCCGCTGACACGCTTCCTCGTGGATTCGATCCTGACTTCCCATTACTGCATTGGAGGAGTCTTGTAATTATTTGAGTGGGCCTAAATCTGGTTTGATCTATTTTGTTATATTTCATACTTGATTTCCTCCTCACAATAGGTGGTCGACGTCGACTAGGCTTACTCGACGTCGAGTAGGGTCTGGTCGACTTCGGGTTCCTGCAGAGGCACAGAAGCAACAGCGATCTTGCTCGATCGAGAAATCAGTTGTCGACGTCGACCAAGGGGTGGTCGAAGTCGAGTAAAAACAAAAACAAATAAAACGCAAAGTCGCAACCAGACAAGCACGAAACAGATGAATCTAAACTCAATTTGATAAAAGACATCCAAGATCTGGGTTTGCAACAACGATAACCAAACATGCATAAGGCAAGGATAAAGAAATAATCATGCAATCACATCAAAAGAACAAGCTTTCGCCTTTTTCCAACAATTAGACAACTCTTTCAAGAAACCCTAATTGTTTCTACCGATTTTATCTTTACAATCCACGTTGTTAGCATGGATCTCCATTGAATGGGTAATAAACACATAACAGGTAGTAGATGCTCAAAACACGATAAAGGTCGCCTCTTTACCTCAATCACGCATGGCTATCGTCGGGCTCGCCCTGACCCTAGAAGTGGGTGGACTACTCGCTCTTCATCGCAATCGCATACATCATTGATTGAAAAGAAACAACTTGCATTAAACCAAACGGAGCTTACAACCAAAGGAAGCCAATTCCGCTCTCGCTTCACAAAACTCCTCTTGGCTTCCACTCTCTCTCTCTCTCTCCCTACTTCTCTCCTCCTCTAGAATTGAATTGAATGATAACTAGCCCATGGGCTTTATTTATAGGCTTCCAATCCTTGCTAATCAAGGAAGGAATTCTATCTATATCTCTATCTATCATAGAAGATATATTTCTACTTGGAAATAAATATATCTAAATAAGATAAAACATGACAAATCCCAGGGTAATTAAATGTTCCACCCTTAGGATAAATAGAAAGATAAAAAGATAAAAATATCTAAATCTTCATGTGTTGGGAATCTCGTCTCGAAAATATCTCCATCGGATTCGGGATAGAACCTTAACAAGACTCAGACTAGCTCGATTCCGAGCACTGTGGTAGTCGACTTCGACCAAGTCTGGTTGACGTCGAGTAGGGTGTACTCGATTTCTGGTAATCTTTAGCTTGTCGAGTGCTTCTCTTCGTCGAGCTTGGATAACCGCCCAGTTCTAGTCGACCTCGAGTAAGGTGTGGTCGACGTCGAGTACGGTGTGGTCGATGTCGAGTACGGCTCGTGCTCGAATTGTCTTCTTCTTCTGTCCTCGATCAAGTCTGCTTCAGTTGTAGTCGACTTTGAGTAAGGCATGGTCGAAGTCGAGTAGAATCCAGCTCTCAGCATTCTGCTCTATTCTTGAAACGCACTTTCCCGAGTCCTCGTTCATCGGATTGAAGCATATGAGCATGCGTTGGAAAGCTCTTTTTGAGGGCTACAACTCTCATGAAGACATCAAAGCTTGATTCAGAATGATGGATGTCGAAATATGGTCTTTTCTCCAGCTGCACAATACTTAGCTTCTCCATGAGTTTCCTTTAAGCTCCAAAGTGCGTCCGATTTCTTCGAAATTAAACAGAAACTAGTGTAGACTCCATAATTTGGCAAATAAGCATAAAATACATAGATTATGTACTATTATAACCTAGATGCATGAAATGTATACATAAATCGATATAAAAGTCAATATAAAACATGGCACAATACATGGACATCAAATCACCTCATACTTAAGCTTGCTTGTCCCCAAGCAATAACTTGGATAGTTATTCAGGGAAAGAATTTAAAACTCTCAACATCATAGATTCATTCTCATATAACCCTGCAGTCAATTACCATCATCGAAAAGGTACTAATGCCACAAATCCATGCATGTGCAATAAAAACAACATCTACTCACAAAAGGGGGGTAATGCAAAAACAATTTATGTGACAAAGCACTAATAATCAAGAGGACTTTAATTAAGCTCAATAAGAAGTAGATTGGTAAAAAGCTAAAGGTGGGCAATTTTTGGCAATGTGGTGCTAATAATCCGGGGAAATGGAGTACTTTCCAAACTGAATTTCCACATTCCTTCTTCATAAGATTCATCACCTTTCTCTCAATCGCTCAATGCTTTTTCCAATAATATTGCTTTTACCTCTCTAACCTTAGCACTGCCTTCTCGCGAGTCGCAAACATGGGTGTCATGAATGACCCCGGATACTTAGTGCTTTGGACTCCTCACCTGGTGTCCCATCTCGCCAAACTATTATCTCAGCGAGCAGGGTCGATCTACCTTTATCTCCTGAGGTGATCGGATTTTCTTTCACTCATTAAATTTTCCATATATTTCAAACAATTTCCTACCAAACTCCAATAATGATAATAACAACACAACAACCATATAACAATCTCCATAATGTGACATCATTCTCAACATAATCCCCGGATAGGAAATAAGGTAAAGAATGGCAATATTTAGAGCATGTGGAGCAATAATTGAAATAAGGCATAATATGGCTTTTGTGACTTCCCTTTACTAGGCAATTTCATGCTATATCTCTAATGAATCCAATTTTGCATCGTCGAGTTCAATATAACTTCCATGACTCTATTTCTTTGAACAATTTACAAGTATTGAGAGATGTCTCATAAAACTTTGAGTTTAGCAATTAAGTACAAAAAATTAAAAATTTACTCAAAATTGACCATGTAATAGCAAAAACAAGAATAAAATATAAATAAATAATATTAAGCTCTTCCCCCACCCCATACTTAAAATATACAGTGTCCCTATGTATAAAATAATATAAAACAAAGGTAAAGGAAGGAATTCACCGAATAACGTGTCGTATAGGCAAAACAGGGCCGTCGAGTAAACTGTGGTACTCGAGGTTGAGTACGCGTGGTCGACGTCGAGTACGGATCTGCTGTGTCGAGTGAAGGATGAAGTCGAGGATGCTCCTGGGTGGTCGACGTCGAGTGGCCTAATCGACGTCGAGTACGGTGTTGTACTCGATCCTCTTCGTAGTCGATCTCGACTTGGCCTAGTCGATTTCAACTGCTGACAGAGACTTCTTCTTTCTCTCTTTGTGATCCTTTTATGCTTCTCGACCTAAAAATGTTAGATTTTCACAAAGACAAGACCTTCCACATGAAGTATTTAAAACAAAAAATAAAAACAAACAAAACCAAAACCAAAAGTTTCAAAGTCCCAAAATTCAAAAGTTTTATGTACATGCTCTAGATTTTAGAGTCGCTAGGCCGACTTCTCCGATTAAGCATTAGCCTGGCTCATATTTGTCCGGAGGTATAGGTGGGTCTGGTGGTTCCTCCGGTGGTGGGAAGTGTGAGATGTCATCCGGGGACATCATGTGAAGAAGCTTAAACCTCCCTGAGTGAACGCTCCATGGCTTCGCCCATTCATCTTCCTGGGCTCCAGCTGGCATGCATAAGGGAAGATATAAAGAAAATATACATACCTCATCATCATACCTCTTCTGCTTCATTGGTTGATTTGTTTGCGCGTCTTCACCATGGCAAAACGGTGGAGTGGGAAGAGATATTTCTACCTCATCATGCGGAGCTTCATGCCACTTTGCTAGGACCCCATACTTGAATATGAACATCGGTTGCTCAAAATTGTCGGGGATGATCTTCACCTTGTAAGGTAAAAGCGACCTTGAAACATCCTGGGCAGCACGTCCAACTTCTTCTTTTCTGGCTCTTCTTCTTCTTGAGGTTCTTCAAATGGGTTCTCAAAGACAGATAGCAAAGTTGGATTTGAGATAGCTGAAGGACATATCTGGGTATCGACTGTAGATAGGTCGATATCGACAAGGCGTTGGTCGAGGTCGACCTCAGGTTCAGATCCTCCTTCTAGCGAGGTTGGGGCTTCTGGCGGTGGTTTTCACGAATCTCGTAGCTTTCTAAATGCGCGTACACCCTCAAGCCAGGCCTCCTCATCAACAATGTATAGTCATCTCAAATATTTGAATTCTTTTGCATACCGTCTTTCTCTTTCCCTTTCGGCCCATATTTCAAGGCGCTCTAAGGTGTCCTGCATCCACCTGTAGAAGAAAACTCAAGGAAAACGTGAGATCTAACTACCTAAGGCGCGAATGATAGCTTTCCTGGCAACGGCGCCAATTTGTTGTAGGGAGGAAATCGAGACTTGCAAATTAAATACGAATAAAGCAAAGCAAACCAGATTTCGTCCCGTGCAAATAATTACAAGACTTCCTCCCGATGCAGCAGTGGGAAGTCAGGATCGATCCACGAGGAAGCGTGTCAGCGGATCCTAGGCAGCAACGGAATCTCACGAACGGTGATCGACCACAGTGGTACTCGACCTCGACCAAGGGTTAGTCGACAGAGGTCAGGCACAGCCGATTTCGAGCAACAGAAGATGCTGGTGGTGGTCGACGTCGACTAGGCTTACTCGACGTCGAGTAGGGTCTGGTCGACTTCGGGTTCCTGCAGAGGCACAGAAGCAACAGCGATCTTGCTCGATCGAGAAATCAGTTGTCGACGTCGACCAAGGGGTGGTCGAAGTCGAGTAAAAACAAAAACAAATAAAACGCAAAGTCGCAACCAGACAAGCACGAAACAGATGAATCTAAACTCAATTTGATAAAAGACATCCAAGATCTGGGTTTGCAACAACGATAACCAAACATGCATAAGGCAAGGATAAAGAAATAATCATGCAATCACATCAAAAGAACAAGCTTTCGCCTTTTTCCAACAATTAGACAACTCTTTCAAGAAACCCTAATTGTTTCTACCGATTTTATCTTTACAATCCACGTTGTTAGCATGGATCTCCATTGAATGGGTAATAAACACATAACAGGTAGTAGATGCTCAAAACACGATAAAGGTCGCCTCTTTACCTCAATCACGCATGGCTATCGTCGGGCTCGCCCTGACCCTAGAAGTGGGTGGACTACTCGCTCTTCATCGCAATCGCATACATCATTGATTGAAAAGAAACAACTTGCATTAAACCAAACGGAGCTTACAACCAAAGGAAGCCAATTCCGCTCTCGCTTCACAAAACTCCTCTTGGCTTCCACTCTCTCTCTCTCTCTCCCTACTTCTCTCCTCCTCTAGAATTGAATTGAATGATAACTAGCCCATGGGCTTTATTTATAGGCTTCCAATCCTTGCTAATCAAGGAAGGAATTCTATCTATATCTCTATCTATCATAGAAGATATATTTCTACTTGGAAATAAATATATCTAAATAAGATAAAACATGACAAATCCCAGGGTAATTAAATGTTCCACCCTTAGGATAAATAGAAAGATAAAAAGATAAAAATATCTAAATCTTCATGTGTTGGGAATCTCGTCTCGAAAATATCTCCATCGGATTCGGGATAGAACCTTAACAAGACTCAGACTAGCTCGATTTCGGGCATTGTGGTAGTCGACTTCGACCAAGTCTGGTTGACGTCGAGTAGGATGTACTCGATTTCTGGTAATCTTTAGCTTGTCGAGTGCTTCTCTTCGTCGAGCTTGGATAACCGCCCAGTTCTAGTCGACCTCGAGTAAGGTGTGGTCGACGTCGAGTACGGTGTGGTCGACGTCGAGTACGGCTCGTGCTTGAATTGTCTTCTTCTTCTGTCCTCGATCAAGTCTGCTTGAGCTGTAGTCGACTTCGAGTAAGGCATGGTCGAAGTCGAGTAGACACTACTAGAATTTTGCCATTTAACATCGGTTAGTCACCGATGTCTTTCAAAAAAAAATCGATGTCTATGTGGGTGTTGTAAAAAGTCAAAACTTTTTAACATCGGGTAATAGCCGATGTCTTTATTTATTATAACATCGGTCATATAGTTAAATCCGATGTCTTTGATATGGTATAACATCGATTATAAAATACATGCGATGTTGTAACATACAAAGACATCGGCTATTACCTGATGTTAAAAGGTTTAAACTTTTTACATCCCCCACATAGACATCGATTTTTTATTTTGATTAACATCAGTTTTTAGCCGATTTGTTAAATGAAATATTTGTTTTTTTTGTCGTTGTAGCTTATACGGGATTTGAACCCGCACCTTTGTGCTTGAACACATTGCTCTACCTATTTGAGCTAATAGGCTTTAACTTAGAAATAATAAAACAATTTACTACCATATAAAGTCACATATAGATGACAAAACAAATTTGATTATGATTTATGTATGCATCTTGGATGGGAGCTTTAAACTGCCAGCATACACGCACACTATCTGAAACATACACTAGCTGTAACTAGATTAAACTGCCAGCATCCAAATGTACAAACTATCTTAAACATACACGCACACACACATATATATACCTTAATGGCAGTGTATAGAGTCTCTTTGACACTAGCTGTAACCACTAACCAGTACTCACTGTAAGACAGTAGATATTCATTGTACTGAAATCCAACAAAAAGATCCAAATGATAGGTTTGTTTCCCAAATACAAATAAGATGAAAAGAACCATCAAAACACAAATAATGACCCCAGATAAGTACTTGTATAAAAAAATGTTGCCTATAAAGAAAAAAGAGCATAACCTGTGCATAGTGAATGTGGAAAACCAAAATATACTTTTTGTATGCTTCCACAGCTATAGCATTTAAACTAGTCATCGGTGCACAACCTGCAAAAAAGAAAACATAACAATAATTCACTATAAGAGTAATTCAGTGTGAAATTCTTAACATATATAGAAGTGGTCAGATATTACACACATTACAAAGAAGTTCCCAGGCTTTCTGAAATTGCATAAGACGAATGAGAAGGTCACACCACATTTGTGGAAGTGTTCTCAATTACACAATCACTGCAATAAATTCAATACTTAAGACTCTCGCACTGAAAAACAAAACTCACAAACCAAACATTTTCAAATTCAATACTGAGTAATTATTATGATTGCATTTTATTTGGATGGGGAATCCAAAGCGCGAAAAATGGATTCCATCTGAAAACTATTTGGCGAAAAAAATTGAGATATCAGTTGCCACAAATCATACTTTCTTTTAGTTATCATACACACTATTCAACTTAGAATCCAAATAAAAAAAATCATGATGGTCATCCGAACATGATGTATGCAAAAAATATATCAATTATACCTTCCCGACAAGCAAATCAACAGGAAGTTTTGCAAGATGATAACCGAGAGGTGTCAATTCTTCATTCCCAACAACAGCACCAACCTGGACATTGTACAGAAAAATAACATTTATAATAAAATTGGAATGAAAAATTGAATCCGTTTCTTCAGAGGTCTCAACAGGCTTACTTGCAAAGTCTGCAGGAGTCACCTTTACAACAGGCTTACTTGAATCCACGAAACCAACCTAAGGTGAAGAAAAATGAAGAAAATCTGTATGAAATAATAACCTGAGTTGTGTTTTTAATGTTGGCTGTGATTGAGAGCCTTGAAAGCTAATTCTTTGCATTCTTTCATCCTAGCACCAGATGGGAAGGCAGATGCTTCATATATTACTCCTCCATATGTGTATGTCCCACTGCGAGCGCAACCACAATATACATGTAGTTAAAACACAATATACTTGTAAGAAGTAAGAACAATAGGATTATAATGTGGACCAGCTAGCAAAACACACCCACACTCTGGCTTGAAGGAAGAAAAGAAATATGCAATAATGGTTTCATCAGCACAAATAATTTAAACTTGATATAAAAGAGAAGCTCCATGTACCATGATAATCTGCCAAAAGGCATGGATTGGCAGAATTTCCAACCACCTTGAAAATCTTGGCATGTGCTGCTAATAGTCCATAATGCAAGTAACTGCAGAAGATAATCAAACTACTTCAATAAAACTCCAAAAAAAAACTTTAGGGAAAGGATCTAAACAGGGCTGTTTAAGATGAGCAAGGGGAACTGAATATTTGCTGACCATTAAAATGTGTCCGTTTATCTAAAAAGGTCATCATCTAGGACTTAACCTATGGACATATAGGTGAGATTTTCTTCCCTTGATCGAGATGCATATCCTTGCATATGGGTCCCCTCCATCAGTCACCATTGGTGCTTTTGCTGCATTGCTATCTTGGACCATATATGCCATCTGAACAGAGCCAGCTTCAAGATCAACTACCCCACAGTGTGAGAAGTGAATCATTAAATAGTGTCCCCATTTACAACAGTATGAAATGACATCTATAAGAGTAACATACTAACATTAATAAAATTCCATCCCAATAAAGTGGTCAACTATTTTGAAAATATAATAAAAATAAAAGACAAAAATAAAAGATACTTTTGACCTATTGAGATTGACCAAAACAATTATACAGAAAGGAGAGTGCTTCTTAGCTACTAGTTGCAGTAACAATTACCTCTCTGATGTGATCTAGTTGATGATTTGATTTTCACCTGAAACACAACACCGAAAGATCCCATGCCCACTACACGCTCTGCCATGTAGCTAATTGTCTGAATTCAAAGCACAATCAACATGTTAGCTCTTTAAAGATTGTTACTCCATAAAATTTTCAAACAAAAATGGTAAAATTATAATTCAACACTTAACACGATTACTTAATACAACATCAAAGGTTGAAACCAGTGAAATAGGATAAGCTCAGATTAAATAATTCAAAAAACAAAATTGTCATTTGTCAAAACTCGAAAAGTATAATGGCAAAATGCTCACACATGGTCCCAACAACTCACGTTCTTTCTTGCTTATAAAATGAAGTCCTAACATCATTTAGCGGGGCTAAGTTATAAAGCATAAGTATAGAAACCACAAAAGATTAACAAACACAATCATTGGGATATCGCTGAGAACTACCCTCAGCTAAATTCCAATAAGCACCCATTTAGAGAGCCATACTCAACTCGTTAAAAGCCACATGCCCTTACAATATTTCTGGATGGCTAAGGCCTAGTGCCTAACTATACTCATTCAGTCATTCACACCCTCAAATCTCATGGCACACACCTGTTACATTAGCAACTACCCTTGTTGGCAATAACAAATTGATTGCATACTCTTCCTAGCTCTATGTCTAAGGCAGTGAGAACATCACTGCCCTTGTTGGCAATAACAAATTGATTGCATACTCTTCCATGTACAGATATGAGGAAACTTATACATCATAACTTCCTAACCAACCCAAACAACTGAATAAGTATCTTGCGAGCACATCACATTTATAAATAAATAAACCTAAGGGAGGAATGCATCAAAGACAAGACATTTCAATTGAGGATTCAATCTAGCATATTTATGGAAGAATGAAAAACCACTCGAGAGATCTAACCTCTCCAAATTCGTCTATTTCTACTCTTAAAACAACAGAATCAAGCGAGTTAAGCTAGGTAGCTTGAATTGAAGCTAGCTTGAAAGCTAATTTTGATTTCTAGAACTGTCGATGAGCACGTTAATGAACAAGATCAAGAGTCAAGTGAAAGATACACACCAATATTATCCTCATGAGTGGCGCCAGTGCCATATTCTTCTGCAACTAAATCTTCTTCAACGGAAGAAGTCTTAGATTTTTTTAACACCAACCCTGAATAGCCTCTACCATGCCTGAGATCATTAGACACTCCAATTACCGACAATGGCGAACCTGCAGCAAGTAGACCTGACTGACTGACATTTTTAACATACAGTGGATTAAAAAAAATCCCCAATTAATAAGGATCAGTCCAGATCACAAACTATAAACTTTGCAGCGATGAATTCGGAACAACATTTTGTTGAACTGAACCCTAAATTGATATCCTTTCATCTAGTATATCAAGAATCGATTTCAAGTAATCAAAAAGCAAGCAGAGAAATATCTACTTAAATTACAAAATGAAGTGAAAATTCTCTTAGTATTCAAGTAATCAAAAAGCAAACAGAAACATGCATATACCTCTTACTATTGCAGTTTTCACTTAACAACGAAGTTAATGGAATAGCTTATCACACCTGAATCACAAATTGATTGCTCAAAATCCTAACCAAACCAAACCCTAACAAAACAGTAACGAAACAAAAACAAACCTAATCCAACCCTAACCAAACCGTAACTTTCCCCCAAAATCAAACCCTAACCACACGGTAATCAAGCTTTTGGATTGAATTGAAAGGGATTTAAAGATATTACCTGACAATTGAGATGTCGAAGTGCCTGAGAACCACTTCGGTCGAAGGTTCCTGAGATCCGCAAGCGCAAACGAGCTACACTTCAGCCAGGCGGGTTCACGACACTGGCGGCGTCACGACGACGTGGGGACGAGCGGCAACACGACAGCGTGAGGACTAGCTGCTCCGGTGCATAGGTGAAGGTCGATGGGGTTTGGAGAGGTGGGGGATTCAGATCTGCAACTCTGGCGCAGTTTTATCGCTGTTAAAAGTCTTCATATCGGAAATTGGAGAGGTGGGGGATTCAGATCTGCAAATCTGTCTGTGGGGGGAGAGAGAGTAGAAGAAACACATAGTCGGGGAATGCAGGGCGGTGTCTTAAGGTGAAGCAGATTTGTAGATGGACGTTCTAAGCTAGAGAGGAGAGTAGAAGAAACACATAGTCGGGGATATGGGATTTGGGAACCTGGGTAAGAAATTGAGTAGAATAGGGTTTTGTTTTTCCAACCCATCTCATAGTTCATCATATACCATCTCGCATCTCATATCATATCAATACCTCATCGCTTAACATCAGCATAGATCATCAGACATCATCTCAACTAATTATTATACCATATATCAATTATTTAGAAATCATGCATTATGATCTCATATATAAGTAATATTCATACTCTCAGTCATATTCATACTCTAAGCATCTTATCCTACTTTCATATTTAGCACATATCCATAATCATGCTTATCAAGCTTATATTATAACATTATAGTCTCACATCATAATTCCTGAACTGGTAAATATATATAGAATGGGTGTAACCAAGTTACAAAAAGACGCTGACCAAACCAAGGGTCTCGTACTCCCGTGGAAAAATAAATGTGCAATATACCTCTCAAAAAACCTCTACCAATTTTCTCCACATAACTATCAACACCCAATCAATCCCTATACATCCATCCTCTATATCTCCCCAACCTCTAATCTAGCCCATTAGCCTTCGTATCCAGGCTTTCTCCCTTCTAGATTTGCTTCTGCACTTGATTTTAATTTTGTTCCTACAAGCTTTTATGATTTCCATGGTGCGCTCTGCTGGCTTACATTCTTTCCTCCTCAAGATAGCTCGGTTCCAAGCTCTTCATGTCATGTAGACAAGGGCACACAGCGTCAGAAGCTGGCCCTGAAATAGCACCCCTTTTTTCTTCCCTTCCGGCTCTCGCTCAAACCATTGCAACCATTCAAGGAGCATGCAAAATCTAGTCCCCACGCCAAGCCAACTTAACACCCTGTTTTGTATATCCTTCACCACCCTACAGTCGAAACATAATTGATCCTCTGTCTCCTCATCCTCCCTGCACAACGCACACCAAGAGACCTCTGGACCCTTCTAATGCTTAACTATGTGACCAGTTTGCAATCTCTTTCTCGCTGCCAGCCAAGTAATGAACTACCATCTAGTGCATTGGGCTTGCTTCTAGATGAAGCACCCCCATCTGCAGCTCTCACCTTTGTCCCGAACCAGCTCTTACACTTTCGCGTTCATTAAACCTCCATTCGGATGTAATAAGGACCCCTAGTCAACCGTACCCTGAGACTACAAAAGCTCCTGGATCTCATCCCTCACCCCTAGGAGCTCGTTCCAGGCCCAAGAGTCGTCCGCTTTTGGTCTTACATCCTAAACAGAATTTGCTCTAAACAAATTCTGATTCGCCCATGGAACCCATATACAATCTCTCTACACTTCAATGTCACACAGGAGTTTGGCAAATACACTCTTGTTCCAGCCAAGCACTTCCTTTAAGTCCAAACCTCCCTCCACGTATGGTTTCGTGACGTCGTTCCACGCCACCAGGTTCTTGTCTCCCTCTAACGAGCCATTCCAGAGAAAGTGGCACTGCACTTCATTAATCTTGTCTATCACTCCTCTCGGCAATAGGACAGCCTGACTCCAGAATAAAACCATCCCTCCATCATCATAAATTCATATTAAGGGCACATATCATTTCGTCTCATATACTTAACAATATCATTAATATCATAAGTCCAAATGGTCCAATCAGCACGTCTTAAATAACAAGAAATCATATAATTCACATTCATAATATTAAATTCATCGATTAGCACTTAAAACATATTATAAAACCCCAACCCAAAAATCCCCTTTTGAAACCGTTTTGAAATCCGAGTTAAATAGTTAGGATTTACGACCTTGGAAAACGTTCGTTAAATTCCCTTTTGAAAATCAAGCTCCAATCCTCAAGACAAGTATTTTAAACCAATCTGACAAGGTTAGGATATTTCCCAAAAATCCCCTTTTTATAATTTATTAAATCCCATTCCATTCTCAAATCAAATTCCAACCTTTAGAACCCCTTTTTTCAAATCCTTTTTATTATCCAAGTCTAATAACATTATACTTTTAAATCACAATAATAATATAATATTTTAAAATCTCGTCGATAATATAATATAATACATTACATTCCATTTTTCATATTTTTTTCTTCAAAAAACATTTTTATAAATCGTTAAAATCCTTATTTTACACAACTCACCCAAATAAAACTTGGCCCAAAGAGAGAAAGGCCCAACCCTTTGCCCAAGTTGCAAATCTGATTTTTTTACAAAACCGAACCGGACCCATATTATTTTAACTAAAACCGAACCAACCCAAACCCTTTCTAAAACCGGATCAAAGCAAAGACAAAATGGCCCAAATCAATTTGATTTCTGAAAAAAA
The DNA here is from genome assembly GCA_963922045.1 of Persicaria maculosa. Classification (NCBI taxonomy): domain Eukaryota; kingdom Viridiplantae; phylum Streptophyta; class Magnoliopsida; order Caryophyllales; family Polygonaceae; genus Persicaria; species Persicaria maculosa. The sequence continues at coordinate 57,635,038 of OY998262.1, forward strand.
AAAGACCCAAATTCTTCAAGTTTCATTAGTCAAACAGGCCCAAGAGCCCATAACCTCCTACCCTTCTCCTAATTTAAAACTGGGTTTTCTGAATACACCGCTAATTTTTACTGAAACTATCGCTAATCTCCACAATCCCCTGCGGAGCTCGGTCCGCAACCCTTTGCGGATCTCCCCGGACATCGTGCCAAACACGCCCTAAAAGTCCATTGACAAAACGTCCGCAAGACGTTGTGGAGAGAGGTCCGCATCCTAATGCGGAGTTCCCTAACCTATATGTTAAAAAAAAAATTCTCAAAGTAGTTCCGCACTGAGGTGGGTAACTTTTTTTTTTCCTTCGATGATTTGCTCCTTGTAAGGAGAATCGGACACAAAGTCGCAACCGGGTGTCGACTTAACTCCACAAGGAGTTGCGTAGTTAAGTCGGCTCAAAGGCTATTTGGCACGACGTCAAAAGTATTCCACAACAGGATGCGGATTTAACTCCGCAAGGAGTTGCGGAGATTAGCGGTGTATTTATCAATCCCCTTTAAAATAAGACAAAAATGAAGGAAAGGAAATGCGGGCCCCCCGAAGTTACTGTTCACCTTCAACCTCCTGCCCTCAGCGCCCATTCCCGCTCGCTCTCGCACGAACCTTGCTCGACCCCCTCGTCCATGGTGCCCAGCTCGCCCCACCTCTCTCGCACTCGGCTTCTCGCTTTCACTCACCGCTCAAACTCGCCCTCGCTCCATCTCGCTGACCGCTTTCGATCCGCCAGACTCGAACTCACACACACACTCCGACCTGCTCTCCTCACTCTCTCACGCACACACACACACACACACTCTCTCACACTCAGACTAATTCAACCCAAAGGTAATGGAATCGAATTCAAGGAAGGGATGGAAATTAGGGCTCACCGGAGGTTTGAAGTTTTTGCCAGAGACTCGTCGGGGCTCGATTTGGCTTGTCGGAGTCAAATCCTTGAAGGAGATGGCCTAGTTGGGATAGAAGAAGTTTAAAAGTCGGTCTTTATTGGGTTTAAGAGAGAAAAGAGGAGGAGCGAGTGCTTACCGAGCTAAACGTGGAAAGAGAGAGGATGGAGACGAAGGGGAGTGGCTCGGCGACTCCGGGCTTTCCTTGGGTGCTGCTGGTGCTTTGCTTCTGCATGAATGGAGAGAGATGGAAACTGTTGTGGGTGCTTGGGTGCTCTCTGGAAAATGTAAGAGGCGCTCGAGAGGTGTCGGCGGTGGCGATGTGGTGATCGGCTATGTTGCACAGACACGGGGACACGACACGATACGGACACGGGGAAATGGCATTTTAAAAACGATAGGATACGATACGTCACTAGTACGAACATACCCTTTTATGACGTTTAAAAAACGCCATAAAAGTCATACCATGTCGTTTTTGAACGCCATGCTCAAACGCTCTTGATGTCGTGCTTTTGGCCAATATTTTATGGCGTTTGTCAAACGCCATATAAAAGTAATTCCATGGCCTTTTTCAAACACCATGTTCTTTTTGTTTAATATTATTAACCACCAATATCCACACAATCCATAATGTTTTTCAAATGCCGTGGAAATTTACTTATTTAAAAAAAATTAATGAATTAAAAATACATTGATGTGGCTCTCAAAAGCCAAGATCCTTTCAAATACAAAATTTTAGTTCTATCGTACTAACTATGCAAATTAATGCAAATATTTATCATCCTCTGCTATGCAAAATTCCATCAGTCGCACCTGATTTTTGCGATCAAACTTGGCTGCTATTGTGGCCTTATTCTTGAATTCTTGTGTTGTTGGCCTGCAATTCCTCATATACTCCACACTTGAGCTAGCGATCGACACTGAAAAATGAAACTAGACTCTCACCTTGGAAATATTACCAAATCCACCTTCTTTGATTTTATTTTCATCAGAGAAGAAGTTTGATGTAGTTTCAAGTGTTTCAGAGTCATATTGCAAGGAGTCCGCAGTGGATAAATCACCAATTGCGCAAAACAGAGAATGATCGACACTGAAAAACTAAGACCACGATCAACAAACATACATTATTTTGTGATTCAGAGATGGATATATCCTATTATTTTCTAAATTCGATCATGGTTTTGGGAAGTTGATTAAGGTGACTGATAAAACAGCTAACTTAAGTTCCTAATCGAATGCAGGAGAATGGTCTAAACCTCGTATGAATTGTCTTAACTACTTACCATAATAGAAAGAAAAAAAAATAAAGCAAGAGAGACATGCAGTTAAAAAATAAAAGAAGCAACCAAAGCCAAAAGGGTCCACAGTGTCCCCTATCATGTACTCTGTATCAAGTCAAGTTATGAAAGTTTGACCTTCAATGCTTTGTATTTAATTTTAAATAACAAGCAAGTGGAAAGAATATAGTACACTGATAATTAAGTAGGAAATTAATTTACTCAAAGCGATTATGACTTATGTTTATTGTCCCTAACAACTATACTTTAGTTGGTTAATAAGCTAGTTTTTGTAGTTTTCCCTTGCCAATGAGTTTAAATAGGTAGAGACAGCAATCCTATAACTTTTGTAAATAACAAACAAAGTGAAAAAATGTCAATTAATACATGAGATGATTCCTGAACGAGGAAAAGATAAAAAAAATCATCAAGAGAGAGCAGTGGCGGAGCCGGGATTTCGGCTAAGGGGGTGCTAAAAAAATTTCGTAATTTTTTTTTTTGGTGTATACTTCCTGATAAGAAGATTTTGTAAAAAAAAAATATTGAAAAAAAAACTAAAATTGTTATTTTAATCCAATATTGAAAGAAAGGGTTTAATATATAATTTAAACATAAATATGATTTTTTTTTAATGAAATGGTTGATAGAAACAAAAAATTTAAAGAGAAACTAAGAAGAATGAATGATAGATTAAAATAAATAAAAAGTGAAGGAAGTGGGATTTGAACTCAACACCTTTGATTCTCCTTAATTTCTCCCTTCCTTCCCTTACCACTTGAGCTAGATAGCACTTTTGTTTCATATATCATTTAAATGTATTATATTACCTTAAAAATACTAAATATATGCAAAAAAAATTATTTTTTTTTGTATTTTTTTTTCCGAGCCAGGGGGGTGCTCGAGCACCCCCCCAGCTCCGCCACTGAGAGAGAGCCTAGAAGTTTTGAAGTCAGTGATTGAGCAGAAAAATCCATTAAAGAGTTTTTTTCAGAAGAGTATTCAATTATAACACATGTTTTTTCTAATGAAATACGACCTTATCATAGAAAAAATAAATGCTATCAATCCAGAATATGAAAGTCTCACCTCACGCGGATATGTCAATGAAGATGCAAATATTTTGAAAACTAAGGAAGCAACGGCAACATGTCCAAGAAGCTTGTTCGCACAATAATTAGCTGGTACAATGCAAGAAAGAAGGTTGATTATGAATGTAACAAAACTTTTATCTTCTTTCTGTAATATAAGATCTTATTTCATAAAAGAGCATAAAAGATTTATCGAGTTTTGCAAGGTAACACATGATATATACATAGGAAACTGAATGGTTACATGACTGATACCAGCTAATCCAAACAGCCCACTGTCTAGCATGCACAACACCAAATAAAAATGAGTATATCCAAATTTTCAAGTCAATACTTGTCATTCACAGAGTCTGCAATTCTGCAAATACCTAAATGATCCACGAATACCCTCTTCATGAGCTATTTTTTGTAGAGCAGAGAGTGTGCCCTTATATGGCTTCACCACCATTCTCATTCCTTGAGTCTGCAAATAAAAACACTAGAAACATTTTTCTTCTCAGAAGATGCATTAACCGCTTGCATGCATGCAACACTTGCATTGTATATAAAAAAATATACCCACCTTATGTACGTATCGCTCTAACCTTTCCCTTATCTCTCAAGTGCACTCATTTTGCTCTTATAGGTTTAACACAAGGATATGATCTAAAATAACACAAAATTGACACTTAACATTCACTAAGGGCTTGAAAACTTAATAAGGATCCATCCAAGCACCAATAGGATAGCAAATTGCACCGTTAAAATCTATGCTTAAATCTTTCACTAAACTGCTTTGGAAACTAATATGAACAAACATCCATCAATCAACAAGATGTTTTTTTAATAAACAAAGGAGTTATTAATTAAATTGGTCTTAAGGGCAACTGAATCTCATGTTAAACTTAGGTTTTACCGTTTACAAAGAAGAAACACACACATGCAAATGGATTGGGAACTCACCGGCATTCCAAACATGATAATTTGCTTAGACCAGTTTCTTGCGAGAGATAACCTCCTATAATACATTAGTATTATGATGTAACTTGCATCAGAGAAGTGGAGTTCAAGGCAAAATATTAAAATCCTGAACCAAAAAGTAATTGAATTGAGTAGTAATATGATTCAACGATATTCATGGTTACAAAGAAAACACATCATGAAAATGGGTTGAGTTAACATATAGTTTTGAGTCATGAATAGGGGACCAAGTCTGTTATCAACTTAATTATTAATCTCCCTCAGATTTACTGTGAAATACTCTAACACAAAACACATTTCTAGATCCGAAAAATTCTCATACTAACGAGTGAAAAAACACACAAATGAAATTCTTCAAAGTCCCCAATTGAAATAAATCGGTGAAAACTCAATCAAAAACCCAAAACATCTACACAAATTAACCTTAGAAATCATAAACATGTGCAATGATACAATTCCCCTAAATCTTAACCAGCAATTGCAATCATCAAACCTTAATTATCTTTAAGATATAAAGCACAAACAAATTATGCCCTAATCAAGGGGAAAATCGACTTACCGAGTAGGCAACAACGGAGGCGAAAACCTAGACAAATCGAAGAAAATCGACTTATGGATAGTTGTCATCTAAAATGGAGAGTAACCGACCTCAACCAACGAACAAAGGATGATTTCGCCGCACCAATACTGCTGGGATGGAGCTCGGCCTTCGACCCATACGTGAGACGAGTTTCTGCCTCAACTTGGGAAGGAGACAGGGGGAGTTTATAAGAGATGAAGAGAGACCCAAGCTGTCACGGAGGGCGGAACAAAATAGATATTGAGAGTTGAGACTCAGATTACTGAGTTTTTGAGGTGAGGTGAGAGAGATAGAGAGTTGAATTAGATTTAGGGATTGAGAGAGAGAGAGAGAGAGAGATTCAGAGGTGAGAGAGAGAGAGAGAGAGTCGAGAGACTGAGAGAGATAGAGTTGAATTAGATTACGGAATATATTTTTCCAACTGTTCAAAATTTCCCCAAAATTTAGGCGGAAAAAAATCCGCTTATTTCATGGTGTTTTTGAAACGTCATGAATTTCATGGCGTTTTGAAAACGCCGTAAAATCTAGTTTATAATTTGCAATCTAATAACATGGCGTTTTATAAACACCATAAATTTTATAGCGTTTGTAAAACGCCGTAAATAAATTGTATTCTACAATTTTATCGCGTTTTTTTATTTAAACGTCATTAAAGATATTTTTAATGACATTTTATTAAAAACGCCATCTTCTAAAAGTCATAAATGACTACATGTGTAGTTGTGCATTAAGGACACAGCAACATAAATAATATGTTGTTTTAAAGGTCTAAACATAACTAATAGATATATCAATAAATTGAATATAGATATTAAACTAGTATAGTAGGGTATTTTTCTTAAATAAATTTATTATATAAATATTAATTTTAGAATTTATAAGAAAAGCGATTATTTTTAGTGGGTTTTGAGTTGTTTAAATTATTGGGTCAAATTTAGGGTTTATATTTGAATTGTTAATTAAGTGGGCTGCCTAGGTTAGAAACCCTCCTTCCCTCGTCTTTTTCCCTGATAGGCACTCATCCATCTCTGTAAGTCATTCTCCTCTTCATCTTCTTCCCTCCTGTGCTGCTCTCTTCCCGTTCTTCCTTCATACCATGCCGATAATTGCAGAGGCGGTGTATCGGAGACGGTAATTCTAGGAGCCCGTGCCCATTTCTTCCCGATCTCCGACACGTTGACTGTCTCCGACACCAATCAGCCGTGTCGCAGCCGTTTGGCGCCGTGTCCTTGTGTCGTCCCGTGTCAGACACATAAAACGGTGGCCGGTGGCGTATCCGTGCAACATAGGTGGTCGGTGATGTTTCGAAAGGAGACAAGGAAAGTTGGGTTCTCGTATTTGGTCATCGGCAACCATGACAAAGGAGAGGGAACGAGAGATGCAAGGTGAGCTTCGGTGTGGTGAGGGAGAGTTGAATGAAATAAGGGGAAGGGTCACTCTAAAATTGAGGGAGAATGGGGTTACGTTTGGCAAATCAAAAGCTAAGGGGTTGAGATTGAAGAGAGGAGGAAGTGAGGAAGGAGTGGAGAGAGTCTGTGATAGTGATTGGTTTGTCTTCAAGTTAAATAAAATGAGATAGGGGAGTCAAAGTTCTGAAAATGGCGGGGTTGGGATTAAGGCACAAAAGAGGTAAGAAAGTGTGGGAGAAGGAAAGAGAGGGAGGTGTGGGTGCTTAGTGTTGGGCTAGAAACCACTTTCCAAAAACACTCGGAAGCGAATTCTGGTAATAAGAGAACCGACAACAATATGTCGCGGCCGCAGCCCCCCCTCGCCCCCACATTCCCCGTTGCACCTCTCGCCTCCACCCCGGCCTCACTTTCCTCCATCCTAACCTCCCACAAAACAACCCTCCTCGACCCGAATTGGCAGGTGGCTATGCTTGATGAATACAAGGCTCTTACAAGGAATAGTACATGGGATCTTGTTCCTCGCCCTCCTGAGGCGAACGTCGTTCGCTGCATGTGGCTCTTCCATCACAAGTTCCGCTCTGATGGGACGTTGGAACGTTACAAAGCTCGTCTTATGGTTAATGGTCGAGCTCAGCAGACCGGTATTGATTGCGATGAGACATTCAGCCCCGTGGTCAAGCCTGCCTCTATCCAGGTGGTGTTGAGCTTAGCGTTATCGCGACATTAGGCTATTCATCAGCTGGATCTCAAGAACGTCTTTCTGTGTGGCCATCTGAAGGAGACTGTTTATTTGTTTCAGCCGCCAGGGTTCGTTGATTCTGATCATCCTAAACACGTCTATCTCCTGAAGGGCTCTCTGTATGGTCTGAAACAGGCCCCTCAGACGTGGTTCCAACGCTTTGCATCTCATCTGCTCCGCTTGGGTTTTGTTGGCAGCCTCTCCGATTCATCTCTCTTTATCTATCGCAGACATCATTCTCACCGCCTCCTCTGATGCACTTCGGACATCCATCATCGCCCAGTTAAGCTCTGAGTTCGCCATGTCTGATCTTGGGCCGTTGACTTATTTCTTGGGGGTCTCTATGCAGCGTTATGCGTATTGGTTGTTTCTCTCTCACAGTAAGTATCCTGCAAAAATCGTTGCTCGAGCCAAGATGAGCAACTGCAAGCCTGTCGCCACCCCTATCATTTCCTCCAACAAGTTCAGTGCCAACTCTGGTCCTTTGTTTGATGATCCCACACTGTATCAGAGTCTCGCCGGGGCATTACAATATCTTATATTTACTCGGCCAAACATCAGCTATGTTGTTCAGAAAATCTTCTTGTTTATGCATGCGCCTAGGGAGCCGTACTTTCAGGTCTTGAAGCGGATCATTCGGTATATATATCAGTGGTACCCTTGATATGGGCACCACGATCTCCCCTTCCTCTCGGCATGACTTCATCGCCTACACGGATGCGGATTGGGGTGGATGTCCTGACACACGTTGCTCTACGTCTGGTTATTGTGTCTTCCTCAACGACACTCTTGTGTCCTGGTCGGCGAAGCGTCAGTCTGTGGTGTCTCGATCCAGTGCAGAGGCTGAGTACAGGGATGTTGCCAACGTTGTTTCCAAGTGCTCCTGGCTGTGCAATCTTCTGCTTGAGCTCCGCTGCCCTCTTCAGAAGGCCACCCTGGTCTACACGGAAAACGTTTCTGCTGTTTATCTCACTAGCAACCCAGTCCAACATCAGTGCACGAAACACATTGAGCTCGATCTCCATTTTGTTCGGGACAAGGTTGCTCTTGGCCATGTTCGTGTTCTGCATGTCCCATCCTCCTATCAGTACGCTAATATCTTCACCAAGGGTTTACCTCGTCAGTTGTTCCTCGATTTTCGGTCCAGTCTCACTGTTCGGGACCCTCCACTTTCGACTACGGGGGTTTGATAGAGTACATATATTTACATAGTGTATAATAGGCCTATTGGCTCAGGCCCAGTCTTAATTGTAATCTATATATATGAACATTATGAGGAATGAAACTCTAAGGAGGATTTTACATAAATTGATATCTCTCTACACCGATGAACATAAACAGCGGCGAGAAGAGGGAGGATAGGAGCGGCGGTATGAACAGCAACAGCGGCTGAGTAGAGCAGCGGCTTCAGCAACAAAGTTGGATGGGAAGGTTGAGCAAGAGAGGCGGTGTACGTACAAGAGGAGTACGTGGAAGGACGGGAGGGGCTAATGAGCAACATCGGCATCTCGGAGGCGCCGAAGAGAGTTAGGGTTTTGTTTTGAGTGAAAGAGAGCAGCTTGTGCTTGTGCGGGCGAGAGCAAGAGCGAGGGTTTGTAAAGCCCGCTTCCCTATCAAATCCCGCCCAAATGAAAATTCCAAATGCAAAGCCCGCTCCTTTTCCTTGGGAAATTTGAAGAAATTGAAGTTAAGAAATCTTGTTAAAAACTCAAAATGAGTCCCGACTAAGCAAAAAATAAATAAATAAATTGATTCTAAAAAAATGCATTTAACTTTATAAAATATTGTCAATAAAAAATTATAATTATCGTATAAACTCGCATAAAATTATTTTCTTATTCGTTTTCGTCTAAATTTATTTAACCTTGTAAATTTCTAACCGGGTTGACAAAGTCCAAAGATATTGAATATATATCTAAATTTATTTAACTTTATAAATTTATGATATATGTACTCTTTAAATATCGTTGTCTTCCTCTTCTTCTTCGTCTTCACTGTCATCTTCGTCTTCATTGTTATCTTCATTGTTTAGATCATCATCATCCCCTATAGGGTTCAAATGTGGTGATAAGTCACGAAAATCGAATTGTCTTGGTGATTATGATCAATTAAAGTGCCAAAATCAAATGTTTTGTGAGGAGGAATAAAATTGGGCCCGACTGCATCAAAAACCATTTTTTGAGAAGGATTTCAATGCAGTGTTCAAACATATGCATTCAGATCCCAAAGAAGTTCAAGCCATTAACACTTAGGGCTGTTATGTGAGCCGAGTAGCTCGAGCTCGGCTCAAAGTCGTTCATTTTCCAAACAAGGCGAGTATGAGTACATTTTTAATCTCGGTTCAAAGCTCGACTCGCTCGATTCATGCTCGAATAACTCGAATTTCGAGAAATTTATAATATTTCCTGTAATTTACTATGTTTTAAGCAAATAGGGTTGTTTAATACTCGACAAAAGCTTTGCTCGAGCTTGTTCGTTTTCTAAACGAGCCAAGTATGAGCACATTTTTAAGCCCAAGTCCATATTTAGGCTCGACTCGAGTTCAACTCGTTTCTAAACGAGCTGAATATGAACAAACAATACTCGCCTCATTCGACTTAAATGACAACCCTATTAACACTAGAGCTCGATGATTCCTTTGAACGACACATTACTTGAGTCAATCCACTCATAAATCATAACAATTTTCAACAAAACCCTTTCCATTCTTTTCATACAAGAGCATTTTATCTTCTCATCCATCAACTGCACTTGTACATCAAATTGCCATTCTCGATTTGGTCCCTGAAAAAAAAATTGTATGCAAATGATTTAAAAGCTTTGAATTAGATATATGGAAATATAATAAATGTTAAAGTTGCTCTAACATATAGCTAAAGGCTAATTAACAAGCCTTGATTTCGGCATTAAAGGTTAGAAAAATATTTCCTTCAAATTGTCCCTTAAACTCGACCTTAACTTAGCCCTATAAATCTTGCATAGCCTCGAATCAAAAAACTCGAGGCTATATTCGATACTACTAGCTTCAAATATACACTCTAGTTCTTACTTTTGAGGCTACTAACCAATTTTTTCTTACACAATTCATTTTTCTTCCTTTTTTTGTTTATAATTTTCATTCAAGCTATGGTTTGCATTTCAAAAATCATATCATAAATTCTCAATCTTTTATTTTAAATTAGATATAATTTATTTTGAAAAAAAATAATTTAATTATTACACATAACTAATAAATTAAATAATATGATTAAATATTACGAAAAACTAAAGAATAGGATCACCTACCAATTAATGTTATTGATTGATTTTCACCAAACTTGAACAAGCCAAAGATTCAAATCTCTTATTTGAGAAAATCAGAGAGAGAGTTTGGATTGATGGAGTTTGAGTTAAGGATCATAGTTGAACTCGTGTCATAGTAAATATGAAAAGTGTAATATTTAATGTGGATGGTACATAATAGCCTCGAATAATGCCTCAAATTTTCTCTCAAAAATTAACATTACACATCTACCTCGAAGATGGCATCGACTTTAGCCTCGAATACTGGGCTCAAGTATTAACCTTAAATTTAACCTCGAAAAGAAATATAGTGGTCAAACTCCACACAAATGTAGCATCCAAAATAGCCTCCATCTTGGTCCGAGCCTAATTGCCCTCGAATTAAGCCTCAAGTTTGGCCTTGAATATTTTTCATTGCTATATGGCCTTGAAAAGGGTCTCGAATTATTTTTTGTTGCCAATTAGCCTCAAATTTTAGCTTCACTAATTATTCGATTCTATTTGGCATCGAAAAAAACTTTCGAGAGTAGAGTCGAGGGTGGAAGCCTCGAAGTTAGCCTCGAAACAACACTTCGTAGCAATCCCACGTGTTTCTAGCAGTATAATGAGTACACTATTTTTACGTGTGTGTTTATTAATCATTTTTTTCCTCTCTCTTCTACGATTATTTTCCTTTTCATTTACATCTCATGTTAAAATAACATTTAGAAAATAACATTTAACCCCCAAATTGATAAAGCACAACAAACAAAGGCAAAGCGGAATTATCTAGCTCCGAAAGGAAGAAACCTTGAATTAAAATATGATCGGAAACAACTCTGGCTCTTTGAATTGAACAATAAGCCAATGAGGATAACAATTCATCTAGAAACATAGGAAGAGACAAAGTAGAAGAACCATGTAGCAAAATAGAGGTGCTTTTTGACAAAGCAAGGAAGACACAATATTAATTACGTTTGACAGTGTCCACGGATCGATGAACAATCTGAGAGGCACCTGCCCACTAATTAAGTGATATACATATATTATACTGGTATGATTAATAGTATTATTGAGTGAGTCTAAATAACTCACCTCGACCTTTAATACCAAAACCTCTTAAACTGAAACAATGCACCTCAAGTAATCCCCTAATCCAAGGGACATAATTAAGTAATCAGTTAAGGGCATCTAAATACATAATGATACAACCACACAATCATCATTTTCACACCAGGTCGATCTTGATTTCCAACACACACACACTCTCTCTGCTAATCTCATCAATCATGACTAAGAATTGCATCACAAAAATCAAAGGAAACGAACAACGAAAACGAGATTTGGTTACCAGGACCTCAAAACTATACACAAGCAAGTTCGCAAGATCGATATAACCTCCTTAATTGTTAGATCTCAGCTTTGATACCGTATAAAGATTCAAAAAGGGTTGAATACATTGGAAAAAATCACAAATTAGCTACAAGAAGTCTAAATGAAGAACCCTAGATGAATTAAGTCGGGGGAGGAAAAGCAGAACTCTAGCTAGTTCACTACTTGGTCCCATTATGATTCTTTTATCGGAAATTTCGTCTAATACCCCCGAGGTATTACCTTTTTTGCGCGGTGTACAAGAGTTTGTCTAATTTCGTCGGGTACCCCTGTGTTTTATAGAGATTTCGCCTTGTGCCCTTGGACTGTCAAAAGTAACAGACTCTCTCCACTCCGTTTGTTTTTTCCTGATTAAAAAAAAATGCAAAAAAAAGAGTTTGGAGAAAGAGACCTCAACTGGAATCGGCGACACAAGGCGAAACAAGGTAGATGTTAGGTTCTTGGAGGCGTTGAAAGGGGTGTGGAGGCGTCAGAATCTGCCGGTTCTCAGTATTGCCAGGTATGTATTATTTCAAACCCCTTTTCTAAAAAATTACGGTTCTAATGCTTGAATCGGGGTTGCTAATTATTGAGTTTAGTTTTGAATTTGAGGTTCAATTTGTCTTTGCAAACAGAAAAATGGTGTTGATTATTGTCGAATTTGGGTTTCAAGTTGTGTGTTTGCGCTGAAATGGAAAAATTAAGACAACAAGAAATCGACCCCCGAAGCAATGATTTCCAAAGAACGATAGGAAAGAGAGGGACAAAGATCATACCTCGTTCGTGAAAACGCTAAGTTGACAGAAATGGAGGCTTCTCCTTGCTCCAGTCGGGACTCCTGGCGGTGAGCAGTTGATGAAGAAATCATCCACAGAGACGGGTAGGTCTTTTCCTTTCCTTTTATTTTTATTCTTTTAACGAAAATGTGAAGAGAGTAAACGGAGGGGCACGAGGCGAAAAAGATATAAATCTCAGGGGTAGGGGTGGGCGCGGGACGGGACGGGACGGGATTGGGGTCGTCCCACGTCCCGTCCCGCGTAATTTTTGCGGGACGGGACCAGGACGCGATTTACTACTTTTTTTTCAATCCTGTGCGGGCCTTATGATTCTTTCGTGCTCTTTCTTGGCCCTGTAGTATCCAGACGAATATCAAGCCAACACATTTCATGAATAAAATGTGACCAATTAACCAACCAACAAAACGACGGGCCTTATCCCTCAAATAAAAAACAATATAAAAAAAATCTAAAATTCCTATATATTTTGCGATTTTAAAAGACGTAACATATATAAAGTTATGGGATAAAAAAACATATATAAAGTTATAATATTTTTTATGTACATACTTATAAACAAAGGTATACAATATAGTATATATAAACTCGATCAGTGTATACAGTGTGTGTGTATACACACACTGTTTATACACATTTGTATATTACTCAGACACACTGCATGTATACTTTGTATACAATGTGTATATATATAATTATATATAATTTTATTTATATATATATATATAATTATACATATACACACAGATATATATATATATATATATATATATATATATATATATATATATATATATATATATATATATATATATATATATATATATATATGAGGGATGGGACAATATTTGCGGGATAAGAAATGCTCGCCTCGCGTCCCGTCCCACATAATTTTTGCGGGACGGGACCGGGATGGGTCTGGGATTTGCGGGATTTGTGCCCACCCCTAGGGGTATTTGGCAAAATATGTCAAACTTCTGTACACCTGGCGAAACAAGCTTTACCCGAGGGGTATCACGTGAAATTTCCGTTCTTTTATTAATTAGAGTGAAAATATATTTACATTGATCAACCTATACTCCATTGTAATAGGGAAAATCCGAGCTTATCCCAAATAACGAAAAAAAACGACATCCATTATTTTGTGGTATCCAAATCAATTCAAACATTAATCACACCTTGACCAACATAAATGAGGAAGAAACCATTTATTTTATTTAAAGGGGCGATTGTTTCTTAATGAGGTGACTTTTCAATTCCTTTAATTAAATGCATTGACCGTTTCATTTAGGCTGAACTAGTATAAATATGGGAAGAAAATTCTTATTATGGGGACAATGACTGACTTGAGCGTCCGAGGGTCATCCAGGGGAGACAAGCCCCGCCCCGACCTCGTTCGTTGTGTTTCGCAGGATTGTATCTCACCGACAGAGCTCTATCTTCCTCAACATGTATGGAGAAGACTTTTGCACTTACATTTGGCGTCGTTTGTGGAAAATTCGATCAATAAGCAATGAGATCGGATCTCCCAATCTAAAAAAAATATTTGACTAGTGATGGGCCGAGGAGGCGTTGGATGCTCGGCCTTGGCCCCCAAACGCTAGGAGAGGGCTCTGTTGGCTTGAAGTTGAGACATAAGCTAGCATAGACAGAACAAGGGATGAGAAACACAGCACTAGGGCTGAATTTCAACAGAAGAGATGAATCGAGGCTTGAAGCTGCTCCAATCGTCTTCTCTAGCGACGCGGTGAGAGAGCAAGGTTGCGCGGAGAGCCGCTACCGACGGTGGGACTAGAATGGGTGTCGACGACGTTGACCACAGCCCTGATCGGAGTCGTCCTAGATCTATTCGTGCTCACTAGATGCGGGAGAGACCAACCCAAGGTGGTTTCGCTAACCGTTGCAGGGCCAGTATACGTTAAAGGTGCGGGAGAGACCGCCAAAACAAGTGCAATTGGAATCCATACATACCAAACAAAGACCGCAAAAACAAGTGTAATTGGATAGCTTTATTGGTCAGTATTAGACTAGTTCTCTCATTATAATTTAGTTTGCATAGAACTGACTGATATCATCGTATTCTATGTGTTTTATAAAAAATACTTAATACCAACTATACATTATATATATAGTGTATAGTTGGTTTTAAGTATTTTTTATATGTTTGCATGTCTTTTATATAGTTTTTGGTTTCGAATTTAATCAGAATGGATGTTTACACTTGTGTTTTATGCGTTTATAGGTAATTTAGAGCTTGTTCAATACTCCCTCTGTTAATCAAAATTTGTCGTTTACTATTCATGCATGCTATTTTCGAATGATAAAAACAATAAAAAAAATTACATTTGTTTTTATAAATTCATACTTATAGTAATAAGTATGAAATTTAAAAAAAAATTATTTAAAAAGTTAATATTTTATATAGTTTTTAACACCTAAAAAGATGTGCGTAAATAGTAAAACTTAAAGTTTTAATTAACAGAGGGAGTATCATTTTGACATCAAGATGGAATAAAAATCATTGAATCCAAGTTCGAGAGGATCACAGATGCCAGAAGAACCTTGCATAGGCCAGGTGCTAAGAATCAAGTTAAGAAGATCGAGCTTTGTCGAGCCTATGGTTTATGAACAATTCCTTCTTGGAGACCTTTTGCTACAATGAGTCGTTTGAGCTCCAAATAATTTGGAACAAAGTCGTTCTACACCTTTATGGAAAAGTGATTTAAAGATCTACAACTTTCATGTTAAGCATTTTTGCCAATTTAGCTTGCAACATAGCAATATCGACCCAAGAAATTGATATTGACCCAATATTTCGACCCGATATCTATAAAGTTCCGGCCCGGTATCACGGAAATTCCAAGGTTGAAAATTTCTAGGTCGACATCGATCCTTTCATTCTGGGTTGGAATAACGGAAAAAAAACATAAAGTTACAAAGTTCCGGATTGGTATCATAATTTTCAAGGTTGATATCATTAAGTTTCGAGTGGGAATGCTTCTAAGTCGGAATGTCGTAACCAACTTCTGGGTCGGTATTCGAGTCCTTTGTAGGGTCTGGATTCATGTTCGTCAATTTTCTTGTTCAAGAGTTGAGGTGATCTCAACGATGTTGAGATCACGCGTGATGATTGGTTGAAAAAATTTAGAGGACAAAATTTTCCAAAAGTGAAGTTGAAAGGGTTAGAACTCACATCTTCATGGTTTAATTACCCACTCGATCTCTATCAACTAAGCTAGCTAAATTTATGATTTATTACTCTTTTTTTTATACTATTTTACTCAATAAATTAGTAAAAATTATATTAAAAAAATACAGTTCTTTGATATCTTTTTCGTGCAAATATAATTTTTTTTAAAAAAAATTGTTGACCCGGCAGGTCAAGGGTTCAAATCCTCTCTACCCTAACTTGAACCCGTAACTCACTCTAACTCGCGACGGTGTGACCCGCTTGACCCGAACCCACGACCCTTGGACATGTACCAAACAATGACGGTCCCTAAAACCCAGGGACAGAACTAGGGGTGGGCTGGTGTATGTTACAACCCACCCCATTTTACTAGTTATATATACTCCATCCGATCCAAATTACACGTCGTTTAACTTTTTAACACGTATTTTAAGGAGCTAAAAACTATATAATATATTAATTTTTTTTTTTTTGGATCGAAGATAGTATAATATTGGTAGAAAGATGTCACATTGTTCAAGGCCCAGATTTGAATCCTCCTTTTCATGTTTTCCACCCACACTTCAATCTTTCCTCCTTTTACTTGCGGCCCACCAAAATTCAATAATTTTTTCTCCTTTGCCTTTTCGCTTTTTTTTTTTTTGATTAGGAAAGAATTCGGGCGAGCGAACTCTACCCGATGGCATCCTTACGGATGAGGTCAAGCAGACCAAGATTGTTGTGAATATCGACACCCCAGACATAGTGGCAAAGGTGTGCAACCTTATCAGCCACTCTGTTGCCTAACCGGGGCACATGAAAGAAAAAAACCTCTTTCAAAGTCGATAGTAAGAGTTTAAAATCCGATAAGATTAGTTCAATTTCCCAAGGACAGTTAGAATTTTGCTTTAGGTGGTTTATGATTATCATAGAGTCGCCTTCAATGAGGAGTTTATCCATACGGAGTTGTAGAGCGTGTTGGATTCCCAGCTTAAGAGTGAGAGCTTCCGCTTTCAAAGGGTTCTGTTTGCCAAGTTTCTGATAACAAATCTGTATTGGACGTCCTTCCCAGTCCCGGATAATTGCTCCTGTAGAGCTGTCATTATTATCAATTGTGGATCCATCAAAATTTAGCTTGAAAATACCTCTAGGGGGTTTGCGCCATGTGATGTTATCCTTCTTTTTCTTCTTCTGCGTGTAATTGGGGTTTCGTATGCCTAAGGGGGCGTCCTCCTCCAAACTATACTCGTAGCGAGATGTTTTACTCCAATTGTCCTTATGGGTTTTAATAATACATAAAGAACTGTCTCTGTTATGTATGGGGACATGTCTAAATATATGTTGGTTTCGAATGTACCAAGCTGTCCACCACGAGAAGGCTAGATCAACCTTAGCCGTCGTGGTAAGATTGTTACCTAGGAAGGTAATGATAGGTTTGATTTCTGGTGAATGATTTATCATATTGGATATTGTCGAGTTTATGTTTGTGGATAAACGAAAGAGAGAGCGTACATATTGGCATTCTAAAAGTAGGTGAACATCATCTTCCACCCTGCAATTGCACATTTTACAAATGGAAGGTACCGAAGTTCCTCGTTGGGGAAGCCTAGAGGTAGTGGGGAGTCTATTCTGACAAACTTTCCATAGAAAGTTTTTGATCTTAGGAGGAATATCTAGATTCCATATCCATGCGTTATTATCTATGTTCATAGCAGATTGAGATGTGGTTAGCTTATAAGCACTCGACGTAGTGTACCATCCGGCCCTGTGAGGCCACCAATATAGGCGGTCCTCAAAAGGTGAGACATGAAGCGGAACGTCCACAATTTCCTTGACTATTTCATTTGGTAATACATTGTTGAGTTTTTCCGTCCACCATTTACCATCTAGAATGTACTCACTGACGGTTTCCTCTATGTTGTTGATTTGAGGGCAATCGTCCATCGATTGCAGAGAGGAAGTTGTTATCCAATTATCTGTCCAAAATTTGATAGAATTTCCATTTCCTACTGACCAGATTAGATCTCTCTTAAATTTATCAATGAGAGTTGTCAGTTTGGCCCATTGCCAAGAAGAATCACCACTTTTCTTATATTCCAGGATGTTAGTTGAACGAAGATATTTGTGTTTAATGAGTGTAACCCAGACATTATCTGGTTCTGCCAGTATTTTCCATAGTAATTTCATTTGAAGGGCTTCATTCATCTCTTTTGATTTCCTAATACCAATCCCCCCATATTTTTTTGGTTTGCAAATCCTATCCCAACTAATAAGCGGGCGGTGTTGAAGGTCTTTATTCCAAAAGAAACATCTGTTAATCTGGTCAAGTTCTTTATGTATTGTTGAAGGTAACAAGAAGTTTTGCATTGTATACAATGGCTTGGCTGACAAGTTTGTGTTGATAAGAATTGCACATCCCTGTTGTGACAGGGCGTTGGCACGCCATTTACTTAATTATTATTTGGATTTACATATGATGTCTTCAAATGTGTGTGTGTTTACTCTACCATTAATAATCGGACATCCAAGATATTTTTCCAACGAATTTTCATTTGTAATACTTAAGCAACAGCTAAGTTCAGATATCCTAGAGTTCGAAATGCCTCTTGTGGTTTGGAAGCTAGATTAATGGTAGTTAACTTTTTGTCCAGAAACTTTACAATAAGTATCAATTATATCTTTAACTTTTTGTCCCATAGTGACACTGCCTTTGGAGAAAATAATAATATCGTCAGCAAAGGACAGAAAAGGAACTCGCGGACCACTCCGGCCAAAGGAAAAACCAATTGTACTGTTTTCCAAATTTTCTTCAGTAGAGAGACTACGAGCTAGGATTTCCGCACCTAAGATAAACAGAAAGGGGATAGAGGATCCCCTTGGCGCAGGCCCCGAGAGAGGAAGAACATATCTGTAGAGCCGTTGTTGACTAGCACAGAGAAGGACACGGTCGTTACACACTCCATAGCCCACGTGATGAAAGTAGGATGAAACCCGAATTTTCCTAAAATTTTGTTTATGAAGCTCCAATCTACTCTATCGTACGCTTTTTCCATGTCTAGTTTTATTGCCATCCAACCCGCCTTTCCTTTACGCGATCTAAAGGAGTGGAATATTTCGTGAGCTATTAGTACATTGTCTTGGATGGCCCTGTCAGACACAAAGGCACCTTGTAGAGGGTGAATTAGTTTCCCGATAATTGTTTTGATTCTTTCTGTCAAGATTTTCGAAATGATTTTATATAAAGTGGAACATAGACTGATTGGGCGATAATGACCGGTGGTAGTAGGGTTGTCCCTCTTTGGTAGTAATGAAATGAATGTATGATTTATTTGTTTAAAAATTTTCCCGGAGTGGAAGAAACTCTTAACCGCTCTAATAATGGAGACACCCACAATATCCCAATATTTTTTATAGAACTCGGCAGTAATTCCGTCAGGACCTGGGGATTTATTATTACCTAATCTAAAAACAGCAGACTTAATTTCCTTGTTGGAAGGATGTCGAATGAGGAATTCATTTTCAGATGTTGTAATAGAAGGTTGGATTAGGTGAAGCATTTCATCGAGAAGACTACCATCGATAGCCTCTTGTTTGAATCTTTTTTTGAAGTCATTTTTAATTTCGTTTCTTACATTTTCCTCTCCTATTATCAGAGTACCTTCTGACGTAGTTATGTTGCGTATTTGTTTCCTATGTCTTCTCCCAGAGGCCACATGGTGGAAATACGATGTGTTAGAATCGGAAAGCTTAAGATGTTTTGTTTTCGCTCTTTGATTCCAAAACGATTTTTGAAATAGGAGAAGCTTTTCTTTTTTCCTCAATAGACATTTTTCTTTATTAGTGGTTGTTCGTGTGTTACTTGTCGTTACTAATGATTGTATTTTAAGTAATTCATTCTCAACCTCTTGTAATTGGCGAAAAATGTTTCCAAAGGTGTGCTTGTTTCATTCTTTAGCTTTTTTCTTAAGAATTTTTTGTTTGAAGACAAGTTGGAACATACTTGATCCAAGACAGGATGCACGCCACGATTGTTTGATGATGTTACGGAAATCCTTCCGTTTAAGCCAGGTGTTTTCAAACTTGAAAGGAGGAGCCTTGAAGATAGTACTACTTTCAAGTGTTATAGATAGTACTACTTTCAAGTGTTAGAGTGGGAAATTTATGAAGGATTTGGTGGTGAACTAGAACTCGGTCCAGTTTTTCTCGGATATTATTCTCGTCTTCCTCATTTTTTCTCCAGGTGAAGGGGTTACCGAAGGTGGGGAGATCTTCGAGTGAACAATTATTTTTGAATTGAAGCAAACGAGCAAACCAAGAAGACCGGGTTTGCGCCCCACCAAGTTTGTCCTCGCTACAACCAATTTCGTTTAAATCGCCCAAGACAATGCATGGGGTAGACGAATCATTTACGATTGTTGTTAATGTTGCCCAAAACACATCTTTCTCATGGGGGTTTGGAGGAGCATAAACAAAAAGAATTAGAATCATGAAACCGTCATTCAAATTTTCATATCGTAGCCCAACGATGCGTGGTGCTTGAAATTCAACAGAGATGATTTCATTTGATAGTTGGTGTGATTTCCATAATAAACCAAGCCCACCTGAACGCCCCGTGACAGGTGACCAGATAGCCTCATCGAACCCAGCGTATTTCCAAAGTTTGTCTTCGGGAATGGTATCTGATTTGGTTTCTGCTAGAGCCAGCAGCTGAATATGTTCACTTTTACACCATGTGTCCACTTCGATCCAGAACGTTTTTTTACGTATACCTCTACAGTTCCAATAGGCGATTTTCATGTATACCTTTTGGCGATACGAGGACGGGAGATGAGGGTCCTCATATCAAAGAGCAATTTAACTATATATGTGATTTGGGGGTATAACTTATCTGCGAGAGGTTTGTGGAAAATGTTAACAAGATCACACGGATTATTGTGTAACCAAAGCAAAAAGGTGCAGGTTTTGTAATGTCTCTGGACCATGAAACCATTTTGCCACGCACAAGAGGATTGCATGTTAATGTTGTCTAATTTTGTAATGGCCCAAAACAGCTTTAATTTTGGCATAGAATTAGTAAGTCTCTCGTTGAAGAGCAATTCGTTAAAGAGCTTAGACAAAGCCATCCTATCAACTAACGAAACTCCAAAGTATGTTTTTGTGGACCAAGCTAAACCATCACGCCACACAAAGCCAAAGTAAACTAATAACTTTGTAATAGAGTGATGCCGAGCAGTGAGAATGAAGCACCGGTCCTGCCCAACTGACAGCAGTAGCAAACCGATACAAGAAGTCCACATAAACCACAGATTACTTACATAGGGGAGCAAACATGTGTTTAGATATATAATGGGGATTAGGTGAATTGAGGGATTTTGTTCTATGTATTGAATGTTGCTTGAAATTCCCAGGTTGCAAAAAGCACCCCAAAGGCGACAAGAAACATACAGCTGACAGGAGAAGATAACAAATAGCTACAGCAAATCTCTCCGGACTGTGTTGTGGCCGAGGTAAGGGTACCTTACAGGAAGGACAAACACCGACTTTAAATCCACATACTTATACCTTTGGATTTGCGAGTCCCATAAAGAACTCCTACCCCAAGTACCGTGATTGTACCACACATCATCCCGCACAACAAAAACCACACAAAGGCAGTGGTGGGAGAAGCCGAAGTATTCTAATGGCTGATAATCATCCCAACCAACATCGTAATAAGAATTCTTGATCCTAGATGCACAACTCATTTTCAAAACCAGGAGAATCATGTCCATAAGCACAATCAGCACCAAGTTTGAAGATGGATTACCAATAAGAAGTAATTTCGAAATGGATTGGAAGTGAGAGAAAGATCTTCTAGCACAAGGCTTGAATACACAGTTTGTTAGGGCACTGACAGCTTGCCAAAAAAGAAGCATATGTATGCCCTCAGATGGGAGTTCTGCATGACTCCAAGCCTTAGGAATGGACAACATTAAATCAGACTTACATTGTAGGCAGTTGAGTCCTAAGGAGGAGGAATTTTTTCCAAGTGCTAAAGCAGTAGTAGCACAAAGGAAATCCAGCCAACGAGCACCAATTGAATCGGACCAAGTAATAGCTTGACATTATTGCTTACTGGGTAATTTAGTCTTATATAAGAGGTAACATATAACGTTAAAAAAGGACTCATCCAGAGGAGGAGTAACCAGAAGTACAATAGGCAATTTAAATTTCAAAAGGATCTGTAAGATATCCGAAAAAGTAACTGAATAATCAGATTTGCTGCAAGACAAATTTAGGAGTGTGATATGCAAAACTACAGTAATAAGGACTTTGCTTTTGTGAATTCTTTGATGGATTTTGTAACGCCCATGCCAAACGAGACTAAGAACGATAGACAAGATATTAATTTTGATTAGCAATTCAGTCTTACCACCAACTGCAATGGTCATTGTAATGATAATAGGGTAGAAATTACTGGACCACAAAAAAGGGAAACATTTTTTAGCGAAAACATCCGTAAACAATTTGTAAAGCACACATTCACAATCAGGTTTAATAAGATCATTTACATCACAAACTGAGTAGAGGAAGAGTGCAGGTAATCTTCGATCAAGAGAGCATGCTAGGACACCATCCGACACACAACACAGGCGCATCAAGATGAGGCCAAGCAACTTTGATTTCTTTTGTTTCTTATCCTTGACTTGGTAGTTGTTGCCCTCGTTCGGGAGCATACTCCCATCCGAGTGATTTGCCTCATGAAGAGGATTTGGGCCCTTGCGGGATTTGGTTGAAGAGAGAAAAGAAAATTTCACCTCCAATGAATTTTTACTTTTATTTTCTGATGCAAACACCAAAGAAAACAAGGCCAAAGACGCTTGTTTTTTTTATGAAAACAACCAGCAGTTTAATGGACCCTTCGGGAATTGCCGATAACAACAGAAACGGAAGACAAACCTCGACGCCGAGCCAACAGTACAACAGGAGTAGCCAACACAGTCCTGCCGCCACCAAACACTCCACCACCGGAAACCACCACGAAAGCATCCCCCAAACGCCTGCCGCCACCAAGCACACAACCACCAGAAGCCACCCCGTCGCCCCGAACCGCATCCCCTTTTCCTCCTCTTGCGAAAATCTTTCGCAATCTTCTTGATTCCGTGGCTAAAGATCGACAGGAACACAGATCTACGGCCAAAGGTTGCCCCAATTTTGAAGATTTTCCCTCTACTGCAACCAATTTTTGCCATCTGCAGATTTTATACTATATGGAACCGAACTAGGGTTCTTGAGGGGACTTGACAGAGGAGAAAACGCTCCAACGAGCCCCAACCGAGGCGCGAATATAGGAGAACGGGGAAATGGAAACTGAAATCGGCAGGAAGCCAGACCAATTAGAGGAAGGAGGGGACGATGCGATGAAGAAGCAACCAATATTTGGTTTAGAAGGGAAGGTAAAACAAAGGGATTTCGGGCGCGTGGGAGGCGCATCCTTCAGGCTCCCGGGGGAGGTTTTTTCTGAAGGGGTTATGGGCCATGGGTATTTTTGCCTTTTGGCTTCTGTTGTTGTCCACAAAAAATGAAGCTATTTTTTTCTCACAAAATATACCCATTCATGGTATATAAAACCTATATTATCTCTAATTTAAATATAGATAAAATAAAAGTATAGATTAATTTAATAATTTGATGGGTATTTATCTATATTAAATATAAAAATTAAAATTATATGTAAATACAACTCATCCAAAATTGTAATTCTGGTTCCGTGCCTTCTAAAACCTAACATCGACCATGAACAAATATCATGATCACGTACGCAATGCAACATTACATGATCACAGAGTGTTGCATGGAGAGATTTTGGAAGATAGCACATGATCTTAATTGGCTACATATCAATTAACATTATAGATGTATGTATTAATTG
This sequence comes from Persicaria maculosa, assembly GCA_963922045.1. Lineage (NCBI taxonomy): Eukaryota > Viridiplantae > Streptophyta > Magnoliopsida > Caryophyllales > Polygonaceae > Persicaria > Persicaria maculosa. Next base: position 57,658,518 of record OY998262.1, read on the forward strand.
AAGTACGACATAGTACATACATAAATACTCCCTCCGTTCGACAAAACTTGACGTTTTACTATTCACGTACGTTTTTTTAGGAGCTAAAGACTATATAAAATATCTAGTTTTTTTATTAATTTTTTTAACAATTTCGGAGTATTAATAAGTACAAATTTGTTAAATTTTTTTTTAAAAAAATGAATATTTTATATAGTTTTTATCATTATAAGAAAAAGGCCATTTAGCTAAGTTTCCATTTTCTACAAGGCATTTTGCAAAATGTCCACTTTTATTTTCCCTTTTGCAAAATGTCCTAATATTACATTTTTGCCCCTCCTTCCCATTCCCCTTCTTCCTTCTCATTTTTATTTTGACCATTGACCGGTCAAAGTCAATGAATTGGTGACACAACATTGATGACACACGAAAAAATTTGATTACAGTTTTTTTTTCACGAAATTAGTGTCACCACCTTTATAAGTGGTGACACCGGTCAATGACTTTGGTGACACAACTTTGGTGACACATGTATGATGATAAACAAATTTTTGGGTGACAAATTTTAATTTTTTTTTACGAGATTAGTGTCACCGCCCTATCGCTGTCACCATAACCCATATCGCTGTCACCACCACCCATATCGCTGTCACCACCCTTATTGCGGTCACCACCTCTATCGCTGTCACCGCCTTATCGCTGTCACCACTCCTATCGCTGTCACCACCACCTCTATCACTGTCACCACCACCCATTTTGCAAAATTTCCACTTTTATTTTCCCTTTTGCAAAATGTCCTAATATTACATTTTTATCCCTTCTTCCTTCTCATTTTTATTTTGACCATTGACCGGTCAAAGTCAATGAATTGGTGACACAACATTGATGACACACGAAAAAATTTAATTACAGTTTTTTTTTCACGAAATTAGTGTCACCACCTTTATAAGTGGTGACACCGGTCAATGACTTTGGTGACACAACTTTGGTGACACATGTATGATGATAAACAAATTTTTGGGTGACAATTTTTTTTTTACGAGATTAGTGTCACCGCCCTATCGCTGTCACCACAACCCATATCGCTGTCACCACCACCCATATCGCTGTCACCACCCTTATTGCTGTCACCACCTCTATCGCTGTCACCGCCTTATAGCTGTCACCACTCATATCGCTGTCACCACCACTCATATCGCTTTCACAACCACCTCTATCACTGTCACCACCACCCATATTGTTGTCACCACCCTTATTGTTGTCGCCACCTCTATCGTTGTCACCACTCGTGTCGCTGTCACCACCACTCCTATCGATGTCACCACCCTTATTGCTATCGCCACCTCTATCGTTGTCACCGCCCTATCGTTGTCACCACTCGTATCGCTGTCACCACCACCCATATCGCTGTCATCACCACCCATATCGCTGTCATCACCCTTATTGCGGTCACCACCTCTATCGCTGTCACCGCCCTATCGTTTTCACCACTCCTATTGCTGTCACCACCACCTCTATCATTGTCATCACCACCCATATTGTTGTCACCACTCTTATTACTGTCACCACATCTATCGCTGTCACCGCCCTATCGTTGTCACCACTCCTATCGTTGTCACCACCACCCATATCGTTGTCATCACCCTTATTGTTGTCACCACCCCTATCGCTCTCACCGTCCTATCGTTGTCACCACTCCTATCGCTGTCACCACCATTCCCATCACTGTCAACACCACCCCTATCTCTGTCACCATCACCCCTATCGTTGTCACCACCACCCTTATCGTTGTCACCACCACCCATATCGCTGTCACCACCCCTTCGATGCCATCACCCCTATCGCTTTCACCACCCATATCACTGTCACCACACCTATCACTGTCATCACTGTCACCACCCTTATCGCTGTCACCACTGTCACCACCCTTATCGCTGTCATCACTCTTACCACTGTCACCATTCTTATCACTGTCACCAGTGTCACCACTCTTATCACAGGTAAGAAATCAATCACTAAGCAATAAGCATCACGACATGACTAGCTGTCACCAGATTATTGATAGTCACATACTCGTAGTATGAATGTATGATAGTGGTTTCTTTAACAAATTGTCCAAGATAATAACTAAAAAAGTCATCATTCAATTGCGGAATTTGTTTAACAAATCCAACAAGGAGATTTCATCAAATAATAAAAGAAAATCAACCATGAGAAGAAGATTAGACTAAAAGAAAAGGAATTCTGAAATTCCAATCCTCAGCTACTAGAAAGTGAAATACTAACTACACCGAAGATGAAAATTCAACACAAATTGGAGAAGCAACAATGGACGTTGAAAATTCATTCCAGAATAGAACCACAGAAACGAAACTCCAATCGAATTGATTACAAACTAGTACGATTCCCGCGCCATGGCGCGGTTTTTTAAAACTAAAATATTAATAATATATATAAATATATTATAAAATACTAATAAAAGTTAAGATAAAAAAAACTTTACCATAAAAGTATAATACATAAATGTAGATATTTTAAATCACCCAGTAATAATAATATCAATATCAGTGTAACTTTTTTGAAAAATTTTGAAATCTGAATCACGCATTTAAATGTGATGTGTCACAACTAATAATTAATTAATGTTTTGAATTGAGCTCAATAGTTAGTGCATAAATGTGATTTAAGCCTAATGGTTATATTAGATTGAATTCAATGTTTTCAATTAAGCCCAATTGTTAGTAAATATGTTAAGAATAAAAGAGAATGGAAGATTAAAAAAAATTAATGGAAAAAAAAGAGAAAAAGAGAAAAGGATAAATAAAAAAATCAAGGAAAAAAACAATATTCCTAAAACTCCTCTAAGATTGACACGTAAGCAAAGTATTCTAAATTAAGGTTATATATAGATATATAGATTGTTAGTAAATATGTTAAGAATAAAAGAGAATGGAGGATTAAAAAAAAATTAATGGAAAAAAAAGAGAAAAAGAGAAAAGGAGAAATAAAAAATCAAGGAAAAAAAACAATATTCCTATAACTCCTCTAAGATTGACACGTAAGCAAAGTCTTCTAAATTAAGGATTGTTAGTAAATATGTTAAGAATAAAAGAGAATGGAGGATTAAAAAAAATTAATGGAAAAAAAGAGAAAAAGAGAAATAAAAAAATCAAGGAAAAAAAAACAATATTCCTAAAACTCCTATAAGATTGACACGTAAGCAAAGTCTTCTAAATTAAGGTTATATATAGATTGACAATGAGCAGAAGATGAATGCAAGAAATTAGAAGAAATGAAGAAACCTTTCCACCGAGGTAGATAGTCTCGATCGATGTCGACGCAAATCTAAGGATCGATCGATGACCCAAATCGTCCAGAAGCTCCAATTTCTGCTTCAATGGCCGGCGCCTTCCGATTTCTGCACATCTAAGGATCGATCGATAAAGAAGCACATACCTATATTCTCTATTATTCCTTCACCGGCGCCTTCCGATTTCTGCTCCAATGGCCGACCCCTTCACCGGCGCTGACCGCTTCGACACGGAGGAGCCTCAACATTCAAGCGCTGCTCCGTGGTGACAGACACGGTGATGCGGATCTGATCGTTGTCCCTCTTCAGATCTGCGATCTGAACCTGCAGATCGTCCAGAGGCTTCTGCTTCTTCATCCGAGATCTACTCGCCGATTCACGGTTGGATTCCATCTTGTTCCTCTTCCGCTCGTAGATCGGTATTCAACTGCCGCGAGTCCTCCTCCGCGCTCGATCTCCGGTGGTGCTTCCTGACGCTGCTCGTGATTGTTTCTCCTGAGGAGTTTCCGCTAGAAGAAGCTATAGATCTACTCCTTGATCCTTCAATTTCAATTGATTTGCTCATTGATCCACCAATTTCAATTGATGACACGCCGGAACAAGGGGAAGCAGCAAGGTGGCGAAGGCAGAACAGCGGCGGAAGATAGGGGAGATAGAATCGGCGATCGGAGAATCAGGAGAAAAGCCGACGAGATCTGATTCTCTATGGAAGGAAGATAGCAATCTGGGGTTGTTCTCCTCTCTGTATCATATGGTTTCCATTCAAAGCGAGGGAGGTAGGAGATCGGGGATATACGGGGAGGGGGTTTAATTAATGTAGGGGTAAACTTGGTATTTTGAAATGTTTTTGGACATTTAGCAAAAGGAAGATTATGGTGGACATTTAACTAAAAGGTCATGTAAAAATGGACTTTTAACCAAATATCTTCATAAAAAAACATGTGTGAATAGTAAACGACAAATTTTGCCGAACTAGGGAGTAGCTAGAGATAAGATGGGACATGTCACATGCATGTGAAAGGTCGAACATCATTCCAGTAGTACTCGTATTGTACGTATAACAAGTCCGAATCACCTACAACCTTAGTACCTTACCTACTTTTTTCTAAAATAACACTTTAGATAAATAAAAAAATATTTTCTAAAATAATCGATATTTGTTATCTAAATTTTTAAAATGTGATTTTTTAAAATTTTAAAATATTAATATAAGTGTATAAAACCTAAAAATAATGGGTTGGCATGACTGTGGATTAACGGGTTGGCTGAAGGGATGGCTAGGTCTTATGTGTCCGGATATCTCTAATAGAAACTTCCATTCAATCGGACAACTGCGGACTCACTATGAAGAACAAGGCGGAAAACTCTTGATTTATCTCTATCGACCATGTTTTTCGATCGACCTTTTATACTACACTTGAATTTGATCATATTTCCAACTTGGGATAATTCATCATTTCATATTTTCATACTAACAAACCCATGAACATATATTCCAAGTTAGAGGAAATATACGTAGTGAAAATGGGTTCATATGATAAAAATAAATTCACGTGCGTGCGCGCGCGTGTGTATGCATGTGAAGTACGTTCATAAAGATAGAGATAAGAGATAAGGTGGGACCATTACTAGAATTCTGTCATTTAACAATGGATGATTAACATCAATCAGTAAAACATGTGATATTAAATAGTTTTTTAACATCGCTTTTTAAAATTGAGAAGTCTAAAATAAAACATACATTAGTATATCTTTTCGACTGATGTTTAAAAAATTCCAAAAAAATTCACAAAGCGCGGCATTGAATCTTGAATTAATTTCAAAACCCACCTAAATAATCCCGAACACTTGGAACAAAATCTTATCTTCTCTCGTCCTCCTCTTGTCCCTATTGTATGACGACTCTCATCTCTCATTCTCTCTGGCTGCTCTCTCAAGCCAGTCGTCCCTCTCTGATGTCGCCACTCTCGCCTACTCTATTGTCAATCTGGTCTTCTGCTTTCATCTCTTTGCTCTCTCTCGCCCTACTCCATTGACGATGTACTCTCTCACGTGCTCTTATATCTTCTCTTATCTCTCTCTCTCTCTCTCTCTCTCTCTCTCTCTCTCTCTCTCTCTCTCTCTCTCTCTCTCTCTCTCTCTCCGCTCAACGGTAAGATCTGGTCCCCTTTCCCTCGTCATTGTTGGCATGAGGTAAACCGTCGTGTGTAAACCTCGCCAAAGAAATTCCCACACAAATTCCCACACAAATAACCTCGCCAAAGAAATTCCCTGCAGGGTCGAACCCACAGGGAAATCTAAGATCAACAATCTAAACACTAGTTTATCAAGAAGTGGGAAATAAGCAAATAAATATGAGAAATAAAACTAATAATCAAGGTTGCAAATGAAATAACAAAGCATAGAGATGATGATTTTGATATCACTTCAATAGAGAAAATAGTTCAACATGCGCATTCATCGACATTGGTTGACTTAATTGGTCCTAGACATTCATATACTCAAGTTGTATAATTCCTTTCACATAATTCTTCCCATCTTAGTTTGAATAGATTAAAGCACAAAAAACATAATTAATCATTTACAACTTTATGCAACCTAAGCACGAAAGAGATTTAACATAAAGATAGCACAAATTCCTAAGAATCTAGGCATATGAATAACATCAAGTAAACAAGGTAACCGATGTTTAAGACATATATATATGTCGAAATCCCTACTTAGTCATGATCAAACGAAGGTTCTCACAATCTTAAGCATGCTACTAAGGAATTCATTCAATGACGAAAGAACAAAAACCTAGCAAGATACTATTATGGTCGCGAATCACAATAATATCATCAATAATTGCAAGGGAAATCGAAAGAGAAATAGGATACAACTGAATTTAAGCCTCATAAATCATCAACCAAGTCTCCGAAACACAGGTGAAACAAATAACGAACATAGCCACTCATGGCTTACCTAAATCTCCTTCGAATTGATGGAAATTAAGCAAACTTTAACGGAATAAAAACCTACTGTAAAATGTGATTGAAAGTCTGAGAATAATGGTTGTGTTCTCCACAATTTCGTGCCTCCCTCTATAGAGGAGAAAGAGACCCCGAAAACCTAGATACTTTCCTTAAAGATAATGTAGAAATATCCTAAAATTATATAAAATATACTAAAAATATTAAAATTGAAAATAATAAATAATTAAATAAGTCTTAATCGCTCTTCCTTAAACCATAAGTAATAAATACTAAAAAGATTGGATCGAGTTTCCTTTCGAATATATAAGATATGATCTCAAAACGAACTTTCTCTACGGATTTTCGCCGCCGCGACTGGTCTCTCGCGGCCGCGACTTGTGATGTTCAATGCTGGCTTCTCGCGGGCAGTTCTCCATGGCGGAATGATGGACCTCACGGCCGCGACTTGCTGACTTGCAGCCGCGACTGATACGTTTCCTCGGTGCTTCTCGCTGCTCATTCACCATGGCAAGATGGGGATACTTGCGATGGCACGAGTCCCATCTAGGGGTGGAAATGGGGCGGATTATGGGTGGATGAAGCCACTCCATCACCCGCCTCGCGGGTAAAGAATTTCACCCGCTCCATCCAGCACCCGCAAACATTTTCATCCGCATCCGACCCGCGCGGGTGATGCGGGTGGAGTGGGTACCCAATGGGTGAAACAAAAGAAAAAATAAAATCAACACAAGTAGTCCAATTCTAACTCAAAATTACAAAGGGGTGAGTTTATGTATTTATATTTTTGATCGGCAAAGCATTGAAATCACGAGCTAATTGAAATTTGAAAGTGGAAGGGTATATATCTCTATAATAATCATATTCTAATTGAAATTTGGTGGGCAAAGCACTAATAAAATATTAGGGTTTGTAGAAGTTAAACTTGAAAAGGTTAAAATAATAAAATCACACACATTATATATATAAATTTTAGGGTTTTTTGCGGGTTTGCGGGGCGGGTTAATGGGTGGGTTAATGGGGCGGGTTATGGGTGAAAAATCTTCACCCATAATCCATCCATCACCATCTTCACCCGCACCCGCTCCACCCGTCACCCACTTTTTTGAGGGTTTTCCCCCGCAAAATTAATACGGGTAAAGTGGGTGGAGCGGGTATCCGTGGGTTATTTCCAGCTCTACTCCCATCTCGTGGCCGCGACTTCAGTCAAACGTGCCTTCTGCTGCTCTTGGCCTTTGCTCTCCATTACTTCTTTTCCTTTGCTTTCTTCCTCTTCTTTGCTCCATTTTGATCTCTCCCAAGCTACCCACATGCCAAAACCACGAATCTGCGTAAAAAAATCGAAATAGCATAGTTTCCACACTTTTCCACCAAAAGATCATAATTTGCGTAAAAAATCGGCGTAAATTCATTAATTTGTTTTGGTCATTACCATTAGAGAATTTTCATGGGTCCTATGTACGTTAAATAACATAATGAGTTCTGATTTTGAACTTGAAAGAGTATGCCCTGTGACGGTGACTCATTTTCTATCATCCCAATAATGTCTAGTTTATTTGCTGATCACATTAATGTTCACTATTATTGTTTTATTCAAATGACTATCATTGTTACTTAAGTCTGGGTAGTTGTAAGGTTCTTAACTTGATCTGTTCTGAGCGAATGTGCCCCTGTATAAAACATCATAAATCCACGATATTGGATTGCGTTGTTCCCTAATCTTTGTCTGCATTTGTAATCGTGATTATGTGAATGATGGTGATATAAACTGACATGCAGCTTCCTACAAATCGAGTTGTATCGCCAAAACTTAGCCGTAGAAAGAGTTCTGGGGATGCAGTGCGCCCTACATCAGAGGAAAAGGTTCTGGTCCTCTTATGATTATTCTTCAGTTTGGGTAGTTGTAAGGTTCTTATGATTGAAATGGATTCTCATGGCTAAATAATTCTCTGATTTTTTTTTGTCTTTTCTCAGTCCACACAATGGAAGAAAATCAATCAGGCTCTTAAAGCATAAGTCATATGCATTATCGAGTTAAATGTGTGCACCTCTCAGTAACTTTCATGATCAATGTGAAGTAGTGCTATATTTTTAATGTAAAAAACTGAATAACGTATTTTGTATTTTCATGTGAAAACGCTTTAGTAGAAAACTTTTAAAAAATATCTTTATCTTTCTCTAATGTGCAGAACTAGTAAGCTTAACTGCACCCTGATGTCTTTGTACAATGAGTGGGGTACAAGCGAGTTATGTCTTTCAAATTTGGCTTTTAGTTTGACAATCATAAAAGAATATGACCCTTAAAATAGCTCAGTTTTCTATCTTGTTTCTGGTTACGGAGTCTGAATGAGGAAAACCCAATGCCCAACTCTTCTGAAGATGGGCAAGCACTAGAATCATCTTAATGCCCAATCAAGATGGACAACAATGTTAAGCAGGAGTCTGGAAACACTACCTCTTACTCCAAATCCGACGAATCGCAAAATCTTAATCTTGAAAAAACCACCTACTTCTCAATCCATGACTTGACGTGAAGAGCGGAAGAGGCAACATCTAGCAAATCACTAGTAGCTATCCTAGATGTGAGGGGTCTCGGTGAGAGACCAGCTTCTCTTACAGCGCTTTGGCTCCCCCTCCCTCGTCGATAACCTTCACGACCAGTAACATATTCAGGCAACATATCTCTCCGATCGGAAAGTAGCGCTGGCAACACTCGCTCCTTTGCATTCCCTGTGTAAAGACTAAACAAACCCTGTCTTGTACACATTACAAAATGCTCAATCTCATAAGGTCATTAATGCTGCTGAATTTCAGTGGGGTTCCGAGCTTGACAACTAATCCGGCCTCCATGGGTTCAAATCCTAGCCGACATGCAAAGGACACGAACCGGTTAGCTAGACGACAAGCCACCAGGCAGGCTCACCCTAACCAATGAAGACTTGAGCACCCACTAATTATATACAAATTGTGTAAGGAGTGAAATTTGACCTCTTGACCTGTTATAATTAAGGGTCACCTCTCCTTTATCATTCGAGTATGAGTAAGGGGTCATTAGTGATTCACCAATTCATGAACAAATATCATGATCGGGATTGATAGATTACATAGGTCTCAGCTCATATTGTATAGTGGGCTAAAAGCCCGTTAAGGCCCAACACTTTTGTAACCTATATATATGTTATATCAATGAATGGAAACCCTAGGGAACCTCACTTTCAGGCTTTGAAGCGGATCATTCGGTACATCAGCGACACCCTCGAGCTCGGCACCACCATCACTCCTTCCTCTAAGCTTGATCTTGTGGCTTACACTGATGCGGATTGGGGTAGTTGTCCAGACACACGTCGCTCCACGTTTGGTTACTGTGTCTTCCTCAATGACACTCTTGTGTCTTTGTCAGCCAAGCGTCAGTCCGTCGTGTCTCCCTCCAGCGCTGAAGCCGAATACAGGGGTGTTGCCAACGTTGTCTCCGAGTGCTGTTGGCTCCGCAATCTCCTACTTGAGCTACGATGCCCCTTGCAGAAGGCCACTCTGGTCTACACTGACAACCCTGTCCAGCATCAACGCACGAAGCACATTGAACTTGACAATTGTGTAAACTACTTTACACATCATAATTTTTTTTTTATTGATGTAATAGAATAATTGAACATCTGCTTATTTTTTGACAGACTTAAATTACGTGATGTCTAATTACAGTATTCTAGTAGTGTGCAAAGGACACGAACCGGTTAGCTAGACGACAAGCCACCAGGCAGGCTCACCCTAACCAATGAAGACTTGAGCACCCACTAATTATATACAAATTGTGTAAGGAGTGGAATTTGACCTCTTGACCTGTTATAATTAAGGGTCACCGTACCTCTCCTTTATCATTCGAGTATGAGTAAGGGGTCATTAGTGATTCACCAATTCATGAACAAATATCATGATCGGGATCACGCAATGCAACATTAGATGATCACACAAGGTGTTATACTTTCCCAGAAATATCCAACACGACAACTAGAGTGGACGAATGGTACTGCTTACTCCTCACCAAACTAGCTAGCTAGTAGAATGTGTGATGTTGGCCACAATATGAGAGAATGAATAATATAATTAATTAAGCACGTTTTGTGCATGAAGAGATATATTTAATTTGGAAGATAGCACATGATTTTAATTAATTGGCTACATATCAATTAACATTATAGATGTATTAATTGAAGTACGACATAGTGCATACACAAATATCACGTGCATGTAACATTTCGAGCATCGATCATTCCAGTACGTAGTATTATAGTATATAACAATAAGAATTAACCAGTCCGAATCACCTACAACCTTATTATTTTGATTATAAATTTACGCATATCAATATAATTAAGGGTATAAAACTTAAAAATAATGGGTTCGCTTGACTGGGGATGAACGGGTTGGCTGACAGAAGGATCAAGTCTGATGTGTCTGGGTATCGACTCCCTTTCTATCGATCTTATATATTTCCAATCAACATGCAAAATAATCCATCCTAATTAGAAACCCAATGAACATTTATTATAAGTTAGAGTAAACATAGGGGGTTGTTATATGGTACTATATGTAGTGAAGATGATAAAGTTAAACAGAAGAAGCACGTTATATGCATATGCATGTGGGTGTAGTACGTACATAAGGTGGGACAAGTGATTGAAGCATAGCATAGTTTGTTGAACGTACACCAACTATTTAAGTAGCAATATGTGTAAGATGAGTTTCATCATATTCATATCTATCAATCAGTAAGCAAAGCAAGCATATACTTAATTCCGATCAACAAATCTCAAATATTTCAAAAAAGATGGAAGGCAAAGCTGTGATTTTGGGTGCTCTGATGGTGAGTCTTGTTTTGGCCCAATTTCAAGTGGAGGGAAAAAGCTGTTGCCCGAGTACCACTGCGAGAAACATATATAATGTATGTCGCGCAGCGGGCGGCACTCGGGATTACTGTGCCAAATTCTCTGGATGTAAAATTCAATCTTCCAGCAGTTGCGAACCGCCTTATACTCATGATATTCTCGAAAACTCTGGTAAACCTCCGCCCATCCATCACTAGCGCGCTATTTCTATTCATTATTAGTACTCCGTATATATTAATGCAATTAACTTGTACTTAATTGTGCGTTTTCACTCCATCAATTCAATTCAAGGTGATGTCATGAAATCATACTGCAAGATCGGGTGTGCATCCTCTTCGTGCAATGCCCATGCCTATGGTAATATACCTTCTATTTTACTCTTAGATCGAGGAGCTCTCCTCGAGATCGACCAGCACTGGGAGTCATGTCCGAGCTTGTCGAGCGCCAGCTAGCTGAGACGACAAAGTCGGCCCAGTCGATGACTTTCCTAGTCGAGATCGACTAAGTCGTACTCGAGGTCGACGAAGATTTTCCGAAGCCGCGTGACGCATTGATGGAGTCCTACTCGGAATAGAGTCCTTGGAGCCGAGGAGAAGCAAAGTCTATCCGATTTATCCACATCTATCATGAAGAAGAGAGTTTTATCCACTTGAGACAATTTAGATATATTTCCCTATTTTTAGATTTAATTCCATTATAGCTTTTATTTATCTTTAAAGTCTTAGATATAGTTTTAGATATAGATATAGATATTCTATCTTTGAGTAGCAAGGATTAGAAGCCTATAAATAAAGCCCATGGGGCTCAGTTTTATTCATTCAATTTCAGAGATACAATTACACATAGAGATTTAGGAGTTCAAAGGTTTTAAGGTTTTGGCAGTTTACGAAAGTTGATTGCCGGGATTATAAAGGCTTTGAATATTAGTTTATTACAAGTTATTTCTTTTAAATCAATGAAGTCTGCGATCGCAATGAGGCTTGAGTAGTCCACCTACTTCTGGGGTTGGGGTGAGCCCAACGAGAGCCATGTCGGCGAGTTAGCGATTGCAAAAGGAGGTATTTTGTCGTTATCTTAATCTATTCCCTATGTGCTTCATCTTTGATTGAGAAATTGAAGAACTCATGTTGTGAAACTTGGGTAGTAATTAGGATTTCTATTCGAAAGATTATAAATGCTAATTATGAAAAGGAATAGATGCAATTAGGATTATTTGTCGCGAGATCTATATTCCTACTTGTCGGATTAGGTGAAAGCCTTTTCCTTTATCGATAAAGTTACCGCCTTTTGTGATTTATATTCCGCTTGCATGGTAATCGTTGTCGCAAACCCTAATCTTGGAAGTTCCTTTAATTCATAAAGTTACAGAAACCGAAACTGCTTTGTTTTTTACTTTTCCACCCTCGTCGACCTCGACCACCCTCTGGTCGATCTCGACCACTAATCTCCGATCCCAGATCGTCGTAGCTCAATTGTGCAGGAACTCGACAAGACGAGCCGAAGTCGACGAAGGCCCTACTCGATATCGAGTAAGCCTTGTCGAGGTCGAGTAGACTTCGCCGAGTTGCTGCTGCTGTGTTCGACTGTGCCTGACCCCTGTCGACCAACCCTTAGTCGAGGTCGAGTACCACTGTTGTCGACTTTCGTTCGTGAGATTCCACCGCTGCCTAGGATCCGCTGACCAGCTTCCTCGAGGATTCGAACCTGACTTTCTCTTACTACATTGGAGGGAGTCTTGAACATTATTTGCTGGGATTCGATTGGTTTGCTTTGTTTACTTACTGTTTTGCATTCTCGATTCTCTCTTACAACATTGTCGATCCGGCAGGTCAATGATTCAAATCCTATCTACCCTAACCTGAACCCGTAACTCGCTCTAACTCGCGACGGTGTGACCCGCTTGATTCGAACCCGCGACTCTTGGACATGTACCAAACAATGACGATCCCTAATTATAACATAGGGACAGAACTAGGGATTAGGAATGGGCTTCCGGTCTAGATCGGATCGGACCGGGACCGGGATATATGGTCTCGGGTTTTCCGGTCCGTGGACCGCAAAGACCGTTTGGACCAGAAACTAGATTTAATTTTTTTTTAAGATATACAAATTGAAATTTTTCACAATCTGAAAATTGAAATTACTCCTAGATCTGAAATTCATCGTACAACATATACACAAAAGTAGATCTGAACATGTTTTCCACAAAAGTAGATAGGAAAATTTTAAAATACAAATTGAAATTTCTATAAACCTAGATCTGAGAAGAAAGTGAAGAGGGAGAGAGGTCTACGACTGGCCGGTGGCGATGGACGGTGGCGGACAGCGGTTGGTCGGTGGCGATGGTGGTGGCGACTGCCGAGGACGGTGGCGATGAGCAGTGATAAAGGGCCAGGGCGGTGGCGACTGGAGAGAGATGACTGCACAGATTGAAGTACAAGGGCGATGACTGATGAGCGGTGGCGGCGGTGACTGAGAGAGAATGGCTAGTGCGAGCATGAAGACTCGAGAGATGCTGAGAGAGATGGAGTTTAGAGGGCAGCTGTTTGACAGTTTAGGGTTGTAAGTTTTTTTTTTTTAAAAAATAAAATTAAAAGAGAGAAATAAAAGGTTGGCACGCTACAGCCTGGAGCCTACTAGACAAGCACAAAAGTCTGGCCTCTTTTTTTTTTTAATGAAATGATAGGGAATTCAGTAACGTGGCCCTTTTTTTTTTAATGACAGGGAATCCGGTCCAATTCCGGTCTGGTCTCGGGTTTGGACCGGAAATCGGAAATCAGAATATCTTGGACCGTAGATCATACCGTAATATCCCGGTCCGATCCAAAGACCGTAAATTTCAGTTTGGTCCCGGTTTGATTCCGGTCCGATCTACATTTTGTCCAGCCCTACTAGAGATGGACCGATATATGCTACAACCCACCTCATTTTACTAGTTATAGTATATAATATTGGTAATTGGTAAAAAGATATCACATTGTTTAGGTGGTCCATTGGTTAGGAAGAAAGACTGGAGCATTCAAGTCCCAGGTTGGAATCCTCCTTCTCGTGCTTTCCGCCCACACTTCAATTTTACCACATTTTGCTTCTGCTGCGGCCCACCAAAATTCAATAATTTTTTTCTCCTTTGCCTTTTGGCTTTTGCTGTTGTCCACCAAAAATGAAGCTATTTTTTTCTTCAAAAATATACTATCCATGGTAATTGGTATATAAAACCTATATTATCAATTTATTACTAATTTAAATATAGATAAAATAAAAGTATGGATTAATTTAATTATTTAATGGGTATTTATCTTTGTTAAATGTAAAAACTAAAATTATATGTAAATACAACCCACCCAAAATTGTCATTCTGATTTCGTGTCTAATAAAACCTAACATCGAACATGAACAAATACCATGATCACGTACGCAATGCAACAATACATGATCACATAGTGTTGCATGAGAGATTTTGGAAGATAGCACGTGATTTTAATTGGCTACATATCAATTACTAACATTATATAGATGTATTAATTGAAGTCCGACATAGTACATCCATAAATAGCTAGATTATGGGACATGTCACATGCATGTGAAAGGTCGAACATCATTCCAATAGTACTCGTATTGTACCTATAGCAAGTCCGAATCACCTACAACCTTACCTACTTTCAAAATAAATTTAAATAAAAAATTAAAAAAATAGCTTTACCTCCTTTTCAGGGTATGAAAACCCGAAAAATAGATTTACCTCCTTTATCGTCGAGTTAGGAATGAAGAACTACTTTAGTATGTAATTCTAATTAGAAATGAAGAACTCTACTAGTGAAATCTTTTGTTTTTTATCGCTATTTTGTAGCATTGAACACTTTTTGTATTGTCTGAGACCTGGCTATTCTTTGCCGTGTTTTGGGTCCGCCACTGTGTGTGCGTGCGTGCGTGCGTGCGTGCGTGTGTGTGTGGACAGGGTGTCTTCTCGCCAGCGCCTCCATGGTTGTCCTCCTACTGCTGTCGGGATGGGCCGAGAGCTGATGCTTTGGGCCCAAGGTTTTGTCTTGTACCCGAAGCAGCCCAGAGTATTAAAAAATAATTAAAAAATGATAATAATAAATTATATATTTATTTATATAATTATATAATTATATAGATTTTTATATTGATTAAAATCCCGCAAGGGTATTAAACCCCGCTCGTATGGGCGTGTTATAAATCCCATTAGGATTGACTAAATGCCAATAGGGGTTTTGGGTGCTATTTTCTCAAATGGTGTGCGGTTTTACGGTGACGTGACTTAGCGATCTTCTCCGTGGATTTGGTTCTGGCAGTTGGAGTCGGGATATGTTGGGATCGTGGTGGTGTGTATCGTGGCGTCTCCACTACTGGGTTGACTGCTTCCCTGGAGTTTTGTCCTCACTGCCATCAGGATGATCGGGTCTGGATGTATCGCTGGCCTATGGTTCTGCTTCAGAGTGGGGCATTGCTTCGTCCGTCGTCTTCGGCCTCATCCAGTTTTGGTTTAGGTTTGCTTTGTTTCGTGTTTTGTAGATTGCATATATCTGAGTTTGCACCAATTTATTTTGTTGTATGTTATGGTTTTTAGACGGTTCTCCTGTCTGCCGGCGTGTTCTGCCTTCGAGTTTCAGATATGTCTGAACTCGAATTCTTACCTAATAAAAAAAAATGATAGAGATAAGAGATAAGGTGGGACCATTACCAGAATTATGTCATTTAACATCGGGTGATTAACACCAGTCAGTAAAACAGGTGATAGTAAATAGTTTTTTAACATCCCTTTTTAAATTTGAGAAGTCTAAAACAAAACATACATTAGTATATCTTTTCGACCATTGTTTAAAAAATTCAAAAAAAATTCACAAAGCGCGGCATTGAATCTTGAATTAATTTCAAAACCCGCCTAAATAATCCGACCACTTGGAACAAAATCCTATCTTCTCCCCCCCATCCTCTTGTCCCCCCCCCCTCCTCTTGTCCCTACTCTATGACGACTCTCATCTCTCATTCTCTCTGGCTGCTCTCTCAAGCCAGTCGTCCCTCTCTGCCGTCACTCTCGCCTACTCCATTGTCGATCTGGTCTTCTGCTTTCATCTCTTTGCTCTCTCTCGCCCTAATCCATTGTCGATCTACTCTCTCGCGCGCTCTTATATCTGCTATCATCTCTCTCTCTCTCTCTCTCTCTCTCTCTCTCTCTCTCTCTCTCTCTCTCTCTCTCCCCACTCAACGGTCAGAGTTGGTCCCCTTTCCCTCGTCATCGTTGGCAGGAGGTAAACCGTTGTGTGTAAACCTCGCCAAAGAAATTCCCACACAAACAACTAGTATAGCGATAAATGTAGGGTCGAACTCACAAGGAAATCTAAGATCAACAATCTAAACTCTACTTTATCAAAAAGTGGGATAAGCAAATAAATATGAGAAATAAAACTAATAATCAAGGTTGCAAATGAAATAATAAAGCATAGAGGTGATGACACTAGTACAAATTAAGTCATTAATAGCGAAAATTTAAAAGCGCTTATTTAAAACCGCTATTAATGTATGGGAAGCATAGCGCTTTTTCTAAACAAGCGCTGAGAATGTATTTAGTTTATTTTTAAATTTTTTTTTTTCAAGCATAGCGGTTATATAAAAACAAGCGCTGTTAATTTATGGGAAGCACAGCGCTTTTTTAGAAAAAGCACTGAGAATGTATTTAATTTTATTTTTTTAAAATATATTTTTTAAACCATAGCGCTTATATAAAACAAGCGCTATTAAAGTGAAACCTTTCTTAGCATTTTTTAAATAAAAAACGCTGTAAAAAAAACCCTAACTCCCTCTTTATCTCACCAGCCGCCACCACCTCCATTAACTCTCACTTTATCTCCCCACGTCTGCCTCCATTAACTCCCTCCTTATCACCAGTCATCACCTCCATCTTCGATCTCAACTTCTCAACCTCACCGAAAGCCGGATCGACAACCATGGAAGATTGAAGAGCAGTCGCACTGAAGGTCATCATCGAAGAGCGGCGGAGGATTGAAGAGCAGCCTAAACGCGCTGCCTTACAGCGGAGGGTTGAAGAGCGGATTGAAGACCGGTACCGGAACTAGCTTCGGCGGCGGAGGATTCATGAGTAGCGAAGCAAAGAGCACCGCCTTGCTCGCCCCTCGAAGGAGCTCGGCAACTGCCTCCTGCCGGACGGGTACGACTTCCACCATCACCGCCAGATCCAAACCACCAGCGGTGTTCTCTCTCTGCGTGTTCGTTGAGAAAGATTCCGACTCGCCCTCATCCATGGACTCCCTGATCTCTTCAACACCAACCAGAGTATTAGAAATCAACAGCCATGTCCACCAAATCCAATCCACACAATTGAAGTCCAATGGTTTCCAATGGTCAGTGGCAAACACCGATGGAGAATCTCCATTTACAGATCCTACTTCTCCGCCAATCGTTTATCCATTAGGGTACTTATTCAGTATTATATTTGTTCTCCATCTTCTTATGCACACTCCTTAAATTTCAAGAACAAATTAAAAAAATGGATGTTCATTATTTTCTTTGTAATTGGCACCTTGTACAATATTGTATTGTAATTAGAAAATAATCAAAACATTTGGTTCATTCCGGTTCTTAAAGTTGAGATTTATGAATTTTAGTTTCAAAGTTTGGCAGTACTTGGTGGGTGTTGGTGGTATAAATGGTGGTTTGAGATTGGTGTTGGGTGTTGATGGTGTTTTGAGACGGGTGTTGGTGGCGGAAATGGTGATTTTAGTTACCACGCAGGTTTTTTTTTTAAAAAAAATGTAAGAGCGGTTGTTTTCTCAAAAGCGCTTTTACATGTTGAGATAATAATAAATAAATAAAATCAAGTTAGACAGCGCTTTTCTAGAGAACCGCTATGCTTCCCCTTTACCCATAGCGCTTTGAAAAACCGCTTTTATTAACCTTCTCAGCGATTTCATTAACAGCGCTACAATAACCGCTTTTCTTCCTATAAAAAAACCGCTATTAATGTGCTCTTTTGTACTAGTGTGGTTTTGATATCAATTCAATAGAGAAAATAGTTCCACATGCGCATTCATCGACATTGGTTGGCTTAATTAGTCATAGACATGCATATAATCAAGTTGTATAATTCCTTTCACATAATTCTTCCCATCTTATTTTGAATAGATTAAAGCATAAAGAGCACAATTAATCCCTTACAACTTTATGCAGCCTAAGCACGGCAGAGATATAACATAAAGATAGCACAAATTCCTAAGAATCTAGGCATATGAATAACACCAAGTAAATAAGGTAACCGATGTTTAAGACATATATATGTCGAAATCCCTACTTAGTCATGATCAAACGAAGGTTCTCACAATCCTAAGCATGCTACTACGGAATTCATTCAATGACGAAAAAACAAAAACCTTGCAAGATACTATTATGGTCGCGAATCACAATAATATCATCAATAATTGCAAGGGAAATCGAAAGAGAAATAGGATACAACTGAATGTAAGCCTCATAAATCATCAGCCAAGTCTCCGAAACACAGGTGAAACAAATAACGAACTTAGCCACTCATGGCTTACCTAAATCTCCTTCGAATTGATGGAAATTAAGGAAACTTTAACGAAATAAAAACCTACTGTAAAATATGATTAAAAGTCTGAGAATAATGGTTGTGTTCTCCACAATTTCGTGCCTCCCTCTATAGAGGAGAAAGAGACCCCGAAAACCTTGATACTTTCCTAAAAATATTAAAACTGAAAATAATAAATAAATAAATCAGTCTTAATCTCTCTTCCTTAAACCATAAGTAATAAGTACTGAAAAGATTGGATCAAGTTTCCTTTCGAAAATATAATATATGATCTCAAAACGAACTTTCTCTACGGATTTTTGCCGCCGTGACAGATCTTTTGCGGTCGCGACTTGTGACGTTCAATGCTAGCTTCTCGCGATCGCGACTTGCTGACTCGCAGCCGTGACTGATGTGTTTCCTCGGTGCTTCTCACTACTCATTCACCATGACAAGATGGGGAAACTTCCGATGGCGAGTCCCATCTCGTGACCGCGACTTCAGTCAAACGAGCCTTCTGCTGCTATCGGCCTTTGCTCTCCATTGCTTCTTTTCCTTTGCTTTCTTCCTCTTCTTTGCTCCATTTTGATCTCTCCCAAGCTACCCACATGCCAAAACCACGAATCTGCATAAAACAATCTAAATAGCGTAGTTTTCTCACTTTTCCACCAAAAGAACATAATATGAAATTAACTATAAAACATAACCAAATACCCATGAAATGCAACTAAAACTATCATGTAATGCCTGTTGAAATATGCATTATCAATCGTCCTCCCGTCGGTCCTCCGCAGGCTCTCATCCCCTTGTCGCTCCTCATCATCCTTCAGGTATCCTCCCATTCCCCCTTTTCTTTTTGTATTTATTCAAATGTTTGTTTTCAAATCAGAAATTAATTTGTGAATTGGAAACAAACTCTTGAATTTGCACCCAATTGCTACTCGAATCATGGGTTTTTTGTACAAAAAATCTAGAATGGGTTAGATATGGGATTTTGTTTTAGGGTTTGTGCTCGTTTGTTTTGGGACTTCTGACTCTGCGTTGATTAAGGATTTGTGCTTGTTTGTGTTGGGCTTTCTTGAATCTAATGAATCTCTACCTCATCTATGGGTTTGTAAGTTTCAATTTGGAAGTTTTTAGGGTTTGATTCATTTATTCCTATTTCTATTTAGGCTTGTGATGGGTGTGGAATTTATGGCTTATAAGTTTGTTACTATGTTTTAGGGTTTTTGTTTTGAGGCTTTTTAGAATTTCATATCTATTTGTCATCTGGGTCCTATGTACATACTGTGATTTTGCATGGATAATAAAATTTATGGATTTGTTTTGGTTATTGCCATTAGAGATTTTGCATGGGTTCTATGTACATTAAATAACATAATGATCGAGTTCTGATTTTGAACTTGAAAGAGTATGCCCTGTGGCTGTGACTCATTTTCAATCATCATAAAAATGTCTTGTTTATTTGCTGATCACATTGATGTTCACTATTTCTGTTTTATTCAAATATATATCATTGTTACTTCAGTCTGGGTAGCTGTAAGGTTCTTAACTTGATCTATTCTGAGCGAATGTGCCCCTGTATAAAACATCATAAATCCACGATATTGGAGTGCATGCGTTGTTCCTTAATCTTTGTCTGCATTTGTAATCGTGATTATGTGAATGATGGTGATACTAACTGACATGCAGCTTCCTACAACTCTAGTTGTATCGCCAAAACTTAGCCGTAGAAAGAGTTATGGGGATGCAGTGCGCCCTACATCAGAGGAAAAGGTTCTCGTCCTCTTATGATTATTCTTCAGTCTGGGTAGTTGTAAGGTTCTTATGATTGAAATGGATTCTCATTGCTAAATAATTCTCTAATATATTTTTTTTGGTCTTTTCTCAGTCCACAATATGGAAGAACGTCAATCAGGCTCTTAAAGCATAAGTCATATGCATTATCGAGTTAAATGTGTGCGCCTCTCAGTAACTTTCATGACCAATGTGAAGTAGTGCTATATTTTCAATGTAACAAACTGAATAACGTATTCTATATTTTCATGTGAAAACGCTTTAGTAGAAAACTTTAAAAAAGTATCTTTATCTTTCTCTAATGAGCAGATTTAGGAAGCAAAACTGCACCCTGATGTCTTTGTACAATGAGCGGGGTGCGAACGAATTATGTCTTTCAAATTTGGCTTTTAGTTTGACAATCATAAAAGAATATGACCCCTTAAAATAGCTCAGTTTTCTATCTAGTTTCTTGTTACGGAGTCTGAATGAGGAAAACTTGATGCCCAACTCTTCTGAAGATGGTCAAGTACTAGAATCATCTTACAACATCGACCCAATCATGATGGACAACAATGTTAAGCCGGAGTCTGGAAACACTACCTCTGACTCCAAATCCGACGAACCGCAAAATCTTAATCCTGAAAAAACCACCTACTCCTCAATCCATGACTTCACACGAAGAGCGAAAGAGGCGACATCTAGCAAATCACTAGTAGTTATCCTAGATGTGAGGGGTCTCGGTGAGACTAGCTTCTCTTACAGTGCTCTGGATCCCCGTCCCTTGTCGATAACCTTCATGGTGTTGTAAGCTCAATCTGCCATGTTTTACAGTTACTTTCATATCGTTTTCTGCATACATTTCATGCATTTGGGCTAGAATAGTACAGAATCTATGTAGTTTATGTTAATTTGCCAAATTATGGAATCTACACCAGTTTCTGTTTAAATTCGCAGAATTCGAGGCAATTTACAACAGTTCTAAGAAAGGTTGGAAAAGCTCGGAAATCAGCTATAAAAGTCCAAGGTTAAAGAACGACATAACTAGGACGAATCAAGCTGGAGCCTAGAAGTTACTCGATATCGGTGAAAACTAGTCGATATCGACAAAGGATGTCCGAGCACAGGCTGATCGACTAGGAGCTGATCGAGGAAGCTGAAGCCGAAGCAACCCGACTCCGAAGCCTTTACTCCATATCGAGTAAAACTACTCGATATCGACAACGCCTTGATGCCATTCCCGGAGTCGAGGAGCTGTGCCAAGTCGAGGAGCCGAGGACTGGACAAGCCGAGTACCACGTTACTCGATATCGAGGAACCTTCTCGATATCGACAAGATCAGCCGCGCTTGTCCGAGCTTGATCGAGCACCAGCCACCCTACATGTCGAGGCCAGCCAAAGTCGACACAACATCTACTCGATATCGAGTAGATTACTCGATATCGATAAAGACATGAGGAGCCTGCCCGAGCCAGATCCACTACAACTACTCGACAATGCCCAGCCATTGAAGTCGACAACACCACCTTACTCGATATCGAGGAAATCTTTCGAAGCCGCGTAATGCGTTGAAGGTGTCCGTGTTGAGCTGGCTTTCCTTGGGGCCGAAGGAGTCCAAGTTTTGCCGACATCTATCCACATCTATCAAGGCATATCAAGATCTATCAATACATGGAAGATTTACCTATTTTAGATATAATTTCCCTTTTGGATTTAATTTCTTTATTGCATTTATTTATCTTAAAGCCTTTAGATAATTAGATTTAGATATAGATAGACTTTCTTACCTAGAATAGCTAGGGAATGAAGGCTATAAATAAAGCCTTAGGGGCTGGTTTTTATTCATTCAATTTCAAAGATAATTAGTCACATAGAGAGAGAAGGAGAAGAGGCTGTAAGTTTGAGTTTATTAATGCAAGTTAGTTCTTTTTCATCAAAGATGTCTGCTATTGCGATGAAGAGCGAGTAGTCCACCCACTTCTAGGGCTGGGGTAAGCCCGACGGTGGCCATGTAATGTGATGCGGTAAAGGTACAATCTTTTTATGCAATTCATCTTCTATCCCTATGAGCATTATTCTTTTGCGAGAGTGGAAGGTGATCCTTGTTTGTGTTATTGAAGCGAAAGTGATCTTAATGCAACTTGGGTTAATTATGTGAAAAGGGTTAGTAACAATTAGGGTTTATGCGAAAGCCTCTATATGCCTATTTGTTAATAACGAAAGTTATTTGATGGAAAGCATGATCTTTTATGCCTTTATGTTTTATCTTGCATGGTTATCGTTGTGGTGTTGATACCCTGGCTTTGGAAGTCTTTTAGTTTATTGAGTTTATTCACCGAAATATGAGTTCTGTGTTTAAAGTTTGCACTTTTACAATTTCTGTTGCTTGTCGATCGCGAAGAATTTTTGTCGATATCGAGTTCTGCTTAGTCTATATCAAGTAGGGTTGTCGAGATCAAGTTTCTGTGTTTGATTCTGAGTTTCTGTCGTCCCTGTGCTTTGTCGATATCGAGTTAGTCCTTGTCGATATCGACCAGTTCTGTGCTTTTGCTTTTGTTTCTGCTTTAGCTTTGTTATTTCTGTCTTTCTGCTTTTCTGTCAGTGAGATTTACAGCTACCTGAGATCCGCTGACACGCTTCCTCGTGGATCGATCTTGACTTCCCACTACTTCATAGGGAGGGAGTCTTGTAATCATTTGCGTGGGCATAATCCGGTTTGATTTATTTTATTTTGAACTCGATTTCCTCCTACAAAAATTGGCGCCGTTGCCGGGGAAGCTATCATTCGCGCCTTAGGTAGTTAAAATCTCACTTTCTGCTTTGAGGTACTTTGCAGGTATATGCGTCGTTCTGGTCAAACACCTGAGTTTGACGCCTTAGACGAACCGGAACGCCTGATACACATCCAAGCTAAACTCAAAAGAGCCATGGCAGCTGCAAAGACACATGAACAGCTGATTGAGAGGCTTACAAGGGAACTAGCCGCTAGGGATGTTGCTCTCGCCACTGAGAGAGCAGGAAGAGAACAAGAAGCCGAGCGTGCGAGGCATTTACAAGATGAGCTTGCCCAATATCCTACCACTGCAAAGGATTACATGCATCGGACACTCGTCGTGCCTGAATCGGCTATTCTTATCCCTCAAAATAACTATGAAATTCGCACTCCTTTCTTAATAGAAATTAAACATAATGCATTTCATGGTAGATTTAATGAATGCCCGCTTCAGCATATTACAAACTTTACTGACATGTGTCGTACTCTTGCTGAAGGTACCACCCTGGAGTACATCCTGATGAAGGCTTTCCGTTGGTCTCTCGCTGGTCTCGCACTGAAGTGGTTGGAAGGACTGAAACCACGATCTTTCACGACATGGGCTCAAGTAAAGCAGGAATTTCTCAATAAATTCTTTCCTCCTGCCAAGACAGCCCTCCTTCGCCAAAAGATTACATCTTTCAAACAGCAGCCTGGAGAGCCGCTAGCAAAGGCATGGGAACGCTATAAGGATCTGCTGCAATCCTTCCCTACTCATGGACAACAACCCTGCATCGTTCAGGAGATCTTCTTCAACTCTCTTGATCTGGCTGCTAAGGATAGGACCAATAGATATACTCACTATGAGTATCTGACAATGCCGCCAGCTGACGCATGGGCTGCTCTCGACAAGCTGACCAACTATGACAACAAGTATGGGACTCCAATCAACTATGAGGAGAACCCCTATGCCAGGCCAGCACCATCCATGCCCCTCTATGAGACCTCTAAAGAAATTGATCAAGATGTCAAGGAGCAATACTACAAGGATCAGAATTGCAAGCTCCTCAAGCAAGTCCAGTATCTTTCTGTCAACAAGCCCTGCATTGAATGCGGATCACATAGGCACACCACTACTGAGTTCCCACACAGAGCAAGTCAAGTTGGCAGAATACCATGAAGAGGCAGCTTACGCAGGGGGTCCCAATCACTACATGGGGGACCAAAGGTTCCAACAACCACAATGGAACCAAGGTGCCCCTAGAAACCCCCCACCCTACAGAGCTCCAGGACATCCAGAAAGGGACCAAAAGAGGGATGATCTATAGACAATCCTAGAGGAAATGCGGAGGAACCATTCAGACACCAAGCAGTCCTTCAACTCAGTCTACACTCAGATTGAAGGTGTCAACTCTAGGCTTGGGGAAATCAACGTCTGGAGGAAGTCAATGGAAACAACGATTGGCCAGCTAGCAGCAGGCATTCCCAGACAATCAAGAACACTCCCTGGATCTTCAGAACCAAATCCTAAGGGGAAGACTGGACACATTGCTGCTTTAAAACTCAGAAGCGGCCATCAACTACAAGAGCCAGAGGTCGGAAAGCAGCAGGACGAAGGAGAACGACAACTCGATATCGACCAGACCTTGGTCGATATCGACAAAAGGCAACTCGATATCGAGGAAGGAGAACTCGATATCGACGACAGAGAGAACCATCCTTCGTCTGCACAGCACAACAACTCGACACCAAGGAAGCTAATTAATATCGAGGAAGAGTTAGTCGATATCGAGGAGACCCAAGTCGAGATCGAGAAATCTGATGCACCTCCGACATCTGTTCTGGCTCCGAATCAGAAAAAGAAACTGTCTTTCCCAACAAAATCTCCAAAAGACCCAGCAGAAAAGAAGTTTCAGCGCTTCATCAAGATGCTTCAGAAGCTCAATGTCACCATACCTTTCACAAAAGCTCTCAATGAAATACCATCCTATGTCAAATTCCTCAAAGCGATCCTAAGCAAGAAGAGGTCCATGGCTGAAATAACAGAGGAGTGCAGCCACTTGGACGTACTTGAGAAGAGGCCAGATCCAGGTAAGTTTGCTATAACTATTGGATTTGGTCAACATAAAATTAATGCTTTATGTGATCTTGGAGCTAGTGTGAGTATAATGCCTTTAACGATATGGTCCAAGATTAAGATAGGTGCCCTGGAGCCTGTGGATGCTAGACTTTATATGGCCAATAACACGGTGGTCATTCCAACAGGCATTGTGGACAATGTGCCAGTGCAAGTAGGTAAGTTCTTTGTCCCTGCTGATTTCTTAATTGTTGATATGGCGGAGGACCCTGCTTGTCCAATTATTCTAGGAAGGCCATTCTTGGCGACGGTGGATGCCAACATTAGCATAAGGAAAGGAGTGCTCACTTTCAACATCAGCGATGAGGTAATTGAGTATTCCTTTAATAAAACTAAAAGGCATACAGGTCCAATGGAAGAAGTCAAATCTATCTCAACTGGTTACATCACCTGTGGGGAGCCTAAGGTAAGAAATATGACTCCTGAAAAGCTGGAAAAGAGGGATATGGAAGCCCAGGTGGAGGAGATCATGGTCATCCTGAACGAAGAAACAGAGAATCCACTCGACAAAAACCAAGGTACGTCGATTTGGACTAACTATTTTTCGTATGCCTTGACAGGATGCAAGTATGCGGTCATAGTCGACCAGAATTCCTCGATATCGAGGACCTTGGTCGATATCGACCAAAATCAGAAACCTCCACCAGCACCAGCGTCGTCGAGCAGCCAGCCTGAAGCAACAGACTCCTCAATATCGAGTAAACTACTCGATATCGACTAAAAGCTCGCTGCCCTGACTTCTCCTCCCTCAACCAACACTCCACCAGACAAGCAGAACAACTCGATATCGACCAAACTGGTCGATATCGACAAACACCAGGCCTCCTCGACTTCTCCATCCTCGAGCAGTCCACCACCAGAAGCTGAAAGCAACTCGAGATCGAGCACTGTTCCTCGAGATCGACTAAACACGGTGGTCCCCTAATCCGTTTCTGCGAAGGTAAGCCAAGGTATGTATCTTTCTTCTCCTATTTCCATTAAACATCTATCTATACATGGGAGAGGTTTGCCTTGGTACGTGCGCTTATGTAGGATTTCCAATGATGAGCCCAAAGAATATGAAGTTGGAGATAAGCTCTATGTTTCCAAATCAAAAGATCATTGGTTTCCCAACAAATTCAACAAGAAGAGGATGGGACCCTTTGTGGTGAACAAGATCCATTCAGGAGGATTACAGCTGATGGACAAGAATGGAGTCCTATTTGAAGCCCAAGCTACATGGGCCATGCAGATGCCACCTTGAGCTTAAAAGAGAAGTCGGCCTAGCGACTATAAAATCTAGAGCTTGTACATAGACATTTATTTTTTGGACTTTTTGGACATTGTTTGTTTTTAATTTTTGAACTGTTAGTTTTTCTATTATGGGTATATGTCTTCTATATTTTTCAGGTCCATAAGGATAGAAGCAAGCTAAAATTGGACTCGGCCCAGTCATTTTTTATCGATGTTTTTGAAGCCCTGCACACCTGTCTAGTGAGTTTCTTTCTTTACCCTTGTTTTTATACAGTGAGGACACTGTAATGTTTAAGTATGGGGTGGGGGAAGGGCTTACTTTGTGCATATTTGCCATATTTGACATTATATGTGCATTTTTAGAATTAATTTCTTGGAATTGCTTATACATGGCTATTTGGAATTCATATTTAATTTATGGGCTTATATGCATGTTTTCCAAAATTTGAAAAAATGACCCCCATTGAAATTTTTGATAAATGTCATGGAAGCTTTATATTGAACTCGACGATACAAAATTAGATTCATTAGAGATATAACATGAAATTGCCTAGTAAAGGGAAGTCACAATGAAGCGCATTATTTCTTGAAAACCATGAAAGGAGGTAAAATTTGATGTTGCTTTTGACATGTTGCATGATAAGAGAATGGAGGACTTTATATTTCCATAGAATGCTCATTGTTATAATCCTAAGCCTTACCTATGCTTATATGCATTACACAAAAGCCATATTATGCCTTATTTTCATATTGCTCCACATGTTCTAAATATTGCCATTATTTACCTTATCCGGGGATTATGTTGAGAATGATGTTACATTATGGAGATGTTATATGGTGTTTGTGTTGTTATATATCATATATGGAGTTTGGTAGGAAAATGTTTGAAATATATGGAAAATTTAATGAGTGAGAAAAAATCCAATCACCTCAGGATATAAAGGTAGATTGACTCTGCTTACTGAGATAATAGTTCAGTGAGATGGGACACACAGGTGAGGAGTCCAAAGCACTAAGTATCCGGGGCCATTCATGACACCCATGTTTGCGACTCGTGAGAAGGCAGTGCTAAGGTTAGAGAGGTAAAAGCATTATTATGGATAAAAGCAATATAAAAGGTGATGAATTAAAGGAAGAAGGAATGTGGAAATTCAGTTTGGAAATACTCCATTTCCCCGGATCATTAACACCACATTGCCAAAAATTGCCCACCTTTAGCCTTTTACCAATCTACTTCCTTATTGAGCTTAAATTAAAGTCCTCTTGATTATTAATGCTTTGTCACGAATGAATGTTTTTGCATAACCCTCCTTTTGTGAGTAGATGTTGCTTTTTAATTGCACATGCATGGATTTGTGACACTAGTACCTTTTCGATGATGGTAATTGACTGCAGGGATTTATAAGAATGAATTTAAGATGTTGAGAGTTTTGATTCCTTCCCCAGAATGACAAATAAAAGTATTGCTTGAGAACAAGCTAGCTTAAGAATGGGGTGTTTCTTGTAAGCTGAATCTGCCATGTTTTACAGTTACTTTCATATCGTTTTCTGCATACATTTAAGGCATTTGGGCTAGAATAGTACATAATCTATTTAGTTTATGTTTATTTGCCAAATTATGGAATCTACACCAGTTTCTGTTTAAATTCGAAGAATTCGAGGCAATTTACAGCAGTTTTAAGAATGGTTGGAAAAGCTCGGAAATCAGCTACAGAAGTCCAAGGTCAAAGAACGACAGAACCAGGACGAATCAAGCTGGAGCCTAGAAGTTACTCGATATCGATGAAAACTAGTCGATATCGACAAAGGATGTCCGAGCACAGGCTGATCGACTAGGAGCTGATCGAGGAAGCTGAAGTCGAAGCAACCCGACTCCGGAGCCTTTACTCGATATCGAGTAAAACCACTTGATATCGACAACGACTTGATGCCATTCCCGGAGTCGAGGAGTTGTGCCAAGTCGAGGAGCCGAGGACTGGACAAGCCAAGTACCACGTTACTCGATATCGAGGAACCTTCTCGATATCGACAAGATCAGCCGCGCTTTTCCGAGCTTGATCGAGCACCAGCCACCCTACATGCCGAGGCCAGCCAAAGTCGACACAACATCTACTCGATATCGAGTAGATTACTCGATATCGACAAAGACATGAGGAGCCTGCCCGAGCCAGATCGACTACAGCTACTCGACAATGCCCAGCCACTGAAGTCGACGACACCACCTTACACGATATCGAGTACATTACTCGATATCGAGGAAATCTTCCGAGGCCGCGTAACGCGTTGAAGCTGTCCGTGTTGAGCTGGCTTTCCTTGGGGCCAAAGGAGTCCGAGTTTTGCCGAGATCTATCCACATCTATCAAGGCATATCAAGATCTATCAATACATGGAAGATTTACCTATTTTAGATATAATTTCCCTTTTGGATTTAATTCCTTTATTGCATTTATTTATCTTAATTAGATTTAGATATAGATAGACTTTCTTACCTAGAATAGCTAGGGAACGAAGGCTATAAATAAAGCCTTAGGGGCTGGTTTTTATTCATTCCATTTCAAAGATAATTAGTCACATAGAGAGAAAAGGAGAAAATGTTGTAAGTTTGAGTATATTAATGCAAGTTAGTTCTTTTTCATCAAAGATGTCTGCTATTGCGATGAAGAGCGAGTAGTCCACCCACTTCTAGGGCTGGGGTGAGCCCGATGGTGGCCATGTAAGGTGATGCGGTAAAGGTACAATCTTTTTATGCAATTCATCTTCTATCCCTATGAGCATGATTCTTTTGCGAGAGTTGAAGGTGATCCTTGTTTGTGTTATTGAAGCGAAAGTGATCTTAATGCAACTTGGGTTAATTATGTGAAAAGGGTTAGTAACAATTAGGGTTTATGCGAAAGCCTCTATATGCCTATTTGTTAATAACGAAAGTTATTTGATGGAAAACATGATCTTTTATGCCTTTATGTTTTATCTTGCATGGTTATCGTTGTGGTGTTGATACCATGGCTTTGGAAGTCTTTTAGTTTATTGAGTTTATTCACCGAAATTTGAGTTCTGTGTTCAAAGTTTGCACTTTTACAATTTCTGTTACTTGTCGATCGCGAAGAATTTTTGTCGATATCGAGTTCTGCTTAGTCTATATCAAGTAGGGTTGTCGAGATCGAGTTTCTGTGTTTGATTCTGAGTTTCTGTCGTCACTGTGCTTTGTCGATATCGAGTTAGTCCTTGTCGATATCGACCAGTTCTGTGCTTTTGCTTTTGTTTCTGCTTTAGCTTTGTTATTTCTGTCTTTCTTTCTGTCTTTCTGCTTTTCTGTCTGCGAGATTTACAGCTATCTGAGATCCGCTGACACGCTTCCTCGTGGATCGATCCTGACTTCCCACTACTGCATAGGGAGGGAGTCTTGTAATAATTTGCGTGAGCATAATCCGGTTTGATTTATTTTATTTTGAACCCGATTTCCTCCTACAACACATGGCCAGTATCATATTCAGGCAACATATCTCTCCAATCGGAAAGCAGCGCTGGCAACACTCGCTCCTTCGCATTCCCTGTGTAAAGACTAACTACTCTTGTCTTATATACATTACAAAAGGCTCAGCTCAATCTCATATGGTCATTAATGCTGCTGAATTTCAGTGGGGGTTTCGAAGTTGTAAACTAATTCCCCGTAGGCTCACCCAAACCAATAAAGGTTTGAGCAATCACTAATTATATAAATTGTGTAATAATGATTAATGAGTGAAATTTAAACCCCTGATTTCTTGTAAAGGTCACATCTCTCATATCACCAGAGTAAGGGGTAATTGGTGATTCACTGATTCATGAACAAATATCATGATCACGCAATGGAACATTACCTGATCACACAATGTATTACTTTTTTCCAAAAATATCCAACACGATCACAACTAGATCGAGCAGTACAGTAGAATGTGTGATGTTGGCCACAATATGAGAGAATGAATAATATAATTAATTAAGGACGTTTTGTGCATGGAGAGATATATTTAATTTGGAAGATAGCACATGATTTTAATTTGCTACATATCAATTAACATTATAGATGTATTAATTGAAGTACGACATGGGTAGTACATACGCAAATATCACGTGCATGTAACATTTCGAGCATCGATCCTTCCAGTACGTAGTATTATATATATAACTAGCCAGGTCATGCCCGTGCTACGTACGCACGTGACTTATTAATTTTGATATTTTATAAGATTATTTAAGAAGTTATTTTAGATATACTGTTCCCTTATTTAAACTATATATACACACATTCATGATGCAAACTGTTCCCTTATTTAAACTATATATACACACATTCATGATGTAAATCTTGATTATATATATAATGTTTATATAAATTGTTTATTTTTTGTATGTCTGGTATTTAATTTTAATAAATATTTTTATGTAATTGTTAATGATACACATTAGCAAATAAAATATCCAATATGTTTTTAAAAAGATAGATCTAATTAACCACTTAATTACCATCAAATTCGTGCTTTGATTTCAATATGTGCGAGGAGAGTGACCTCTTCTTATGAGTGCCCAACTGTATAGTATTTTCTCCATTTTATATAGTGCTTAATTTGATGCCCATTTTCTCGCTTGATGTCTCCCATTTATGATGCAAATTGTAACAGATGCTTAAGAATTATTTGAAAGTGAATTTGCACGGTTCGATGCAAGTTTATCTAATTCACCTCGTTCGGTAAAACATGTCATTTACTATTTATTCAATATTTTTTATAATAATAAAAAATATATATAATTTTTTTAGCAATTTCATAGTTACTATTGTCTATTGATATGAAAATTGTTCAAAGAAATTATAAAAAACTAGATATTTTGTATAATTTTTTTTTATCATTTTAAAAAGTATCCCTTAATAATAAAGGACATTTTTAACGGATATATTAGTAACTAATTAGATATTTTGGGTATTTTAACTCATAGCACAACCCCTGAATGAGACGTTTTATTTTTCTACTAACCAATTAATTTAAGATGTCACTCATATAAATAATTATATTTCTAACCATACCTCTTTGAATTAAACTTTGCCTTCTTATGTTCCAGTTAATACATGTATAAATCCTGCAAAAATATGAATTTAATATAATCAGCGCTTGTATGGAAAAAAAATGAAAGTGATTCTCCTATATTTACCAAAAATTAAAATTAATTATTATAAGCTTTTGTATTTTTTTTTTAAAAAAATTCTGCAAACCTAATGCATATGAATTTGAACAGAAATGATAAAATAAAAAAACTCCAAATATTGGAAGTGGAGAGTGGGGGAGGAATAGAAAAAACGGGTTGGAGCAATTGAGTAATATCTCAAATGAAGATTGGAATACAAATGGTAAGTTGATGCTTTATATATAATCTCTAAATCTCTTAGCTGTAACTTTTTCTAGTCCTTCTATGCCTCTTTGCCTCCGTAGAAGTTATTGGCCATGGTTTAAATGGCCATTGATCTCCTTTGGAATTAAAAAAAACCCAATTAATTAATAATTATCTATTGTGAGAACAATATATATGTTATGCAATTGTAATTCTCTTTCCGTTACAATTTGTTAGAGAATACTTCTTAATTGTTAAATTATCAATGGAGGAAGATAAAAAAATTACATAGTAGAAGATAAAGAGTTAAAAATGAGTATTAATTATATAAGTATATATATTGATCAATTTTGACTGAGCCAATTAAATATCCACTATTGAGTTTACTTATTTTAATTTGGAAAAAAGAATATAAAAATTATATATTTGTATTCTTTTGTTTATGTTACAATAGTTTTATTATTTTTAATTTTTCAAAAGGAATATAAAAATTGTATATTTGTATTTTTTTTGTTTCCATTACAATGTGTTAGATAAATTAAACTTAATTGTTGAAATATAAAGGGTTGGAATATAAGGAGTTAGAACATAAAGAGTTAGAAACGTGTGTTAATTAGGTACGTATTAATAAACCTTCATTGACTCAATTAAATCTCCACATTTACTTTTATTTATTTTTAATTTTCTTAATATGAAGCCAAAATCTAAAAACTCAAAAATTAATTTTATTTAACTCAATTTTGCTAAAGTATCATAAAAAATGCATGAAGCCAAACATAAAAAAAGAAGTGATTTTCAAAAAAAATTATTTCTAAATATGTGCTACCTTTAGGTTTAATTAGATTGGATTTTGACTAAAAATGGTTGTGCTAACTTTATTTCTAAATGAAATGTAGAATGCATAATCAACGAACTATGTTGCTTTTTTTACTTAATTTGCTAATGTATATAGATTTTTGATAATTTAATAGGTGCAATAAATGGGGCAAAAATTGATTGATAATTAATATCACAAAATATGAGCAAAATTACATAAACAAATCAACCATATATATTAGGCCATTAAATTGGTAAAAAAAAAAAATTATAAATTTTCATGAATCATTAAATTTAAGAGTCATTAAGGGGCCTTGAGACACAATTTTTAAAGGTATATAGATTTACAATAAGAATTAACCAGTCCGAATCACCTACAACCTTATTATTTTGATTATAAATTTACGCATATCAATATAATTAAGGGTATAAAACTTAAAAATAATGGGTTCGCTTGACTGGGGATTAAGGGGTTGGCTGACTGGAGGATCAAGTCTGATGTGTCCGGGTATCGACTATCTCTTTCTGTCGATCTTATATATTAGGCTTGAATTTGATCATATATTTCCGACTTGGGATAATTCATCATTTCATACTGATATATAAACATGCAAAATAATCAATCCTAATTAGAAACCCAGTGAACATATATTCTAAGTTAGAGTAAACATAGGGGGGTGTTATATGGTACTATATATGTAGTGAAGATGGGTCTGTATGATAAAGTTAAACAGAAGAAGCACGTTATATGCATATGCATGTGGGCGTAGTACGTACATAAGGTGGGACAAGTGATTGAAGCATAGCATAGTTTGTTGAACGTACGCCAACTATTTAAGTAGCAATATGTGTAAGTTGAGTTTCATCATATTCATATCGATCAATCAGTAAGCAAAGCAAGCATATACTTAATTCCAATCAACAAATCTCAAATATTTCAAAAAAGATGGAAGGCAAAGCTGTGATTTTGGGTGCTCTGATGGTGAGTCTTGTTTTGGCCCAATTTCAAGTGGAGGGAAAAAGTTGTTGCCCGAGTACCACTGCGAGAAACATATATAATGTATGTCGCGCAACGGGCGGCTCTCGGGATTACTGTGCCAAATTGTCTGGATGTAAAATTCAATCTTCCAGCACTTGCGTACCGCCTAATACTCATGATATTCTCGAAAACTCTGGTAAACCTCCGCCCATCCATCACTAACTATTTCTATTCATTATTAGTATATTAATGCAATTAACTTGTACTGATCGAATTAATTGTTCATTTTCACTCCATCAATTTAATTCAAGGTGATGTCATGAAATCATACTGCAAGATCGGGTGTGCATCCTCTTCGTGCAATGCCCATGCCTATGGTAATATAACTTCTATTTTACTCTTAATTTTTTTATTGTGTATACATATTTGTTACAAGTGGGTTTTTTTTTGGTTCTAATTGCAACTTTTTTGGGGCGGTGAATGTAGGTGAAGTTGCAAATGAAGCTCTCGAAAAATGCATCGATGCATGTGCTGAGTTTTGCACCAAGGGTTCAATTCGTGCACTTGAAATCGAAATTGCGTAAACAATGCATATGCATGGAGATGTCACGTGCGTTAATGAATGCATATATATTATGCACATAAGCGTACGGTGGTTGTGAGTGTTACTTTTATTTTCAATAAATGTCATATATATGTGACAATTGTACGCTATCTAGTCGGCCTCTGGTGCTCGCTAGCTAGTATTTATGTCTTCTAGCGTCTAGTGCTAGTAATATAAGTGATCGATTATCTATCTAATAATAAAGAGTGTGTTTATTAATTACCTTTTTAATTCCCTCTCTATTCTACGATTATTTTCCTTTTCATTTACGTACACCTCATGTTAAAACATCTAAAAAGGAACTTTTGCATCTAAACACACAATGACACAACCAAATTAACAATCATCATGTTCACACCAGATCGATCTTGATTTCCAATACACTACTAATCTCATCAGTCATTACTAAGAATTGCATCACAATTTTGCAAAATTCAGAGGATACAAACAACGAAAACGAGATTTGGTCACTAGGATCGGACCTCAAAACTATACACAAGAAACTTTGCAAGATCGATCTAACCTCCTTGGTAGATCTAAGCTTTGATATCATATAGAGATTTAAAAGGGGCTTAATCCGTTTGAAACAATCACAAATTAGCTAAAAGAAGTTCGAATCAAGAACCCTAGATGAATCATGTAGGAAGAGAAAAAAGTAGGACTTCAGTTGATCCATTATGATTTTTTTATTAGAATGAAAATATTTTACATTGATCAACCGACATTATTATAATTTGAAAGCCCCAAGGACTGGTTAGCCTTGAGTGTTCTTCATTTCTCCGATCTCCAGCCCATTCGTTGCCTTAATGCCCTTCACCGGTACCGTGACCCCTCAATCCTCGTCGACTGTAGTCGTGCTCCTCTTCCCCTCAACCCGTCGTCGACTGTAGTCGTGCTCTTCCTTTCAATCCGTCGTCGACTATATTCATTCTCTTCTTTACTCATGAGTCATGAGTCACCTTCACCTAAATTGAAGGTAATCTTTGAAATTGATGGATTTTTGAAATCGAGTTCCGGGTTGAGTTTTTTAATGAAATTGGCAAATCTTTGAAATTGATTTCATTAATATCAGCAAAGAAACATGTAAAGTGATGAAAATTTGAGCAAGAATTCGTTGAATTCATAGTTTGGTTGCCACTTGATTATATTGTTAAGTTCCTTGTTGAATTCATTGAATTTAAGCAGGAATATATAAAATTGGTTTTGCAATTAATTGAGTTGTAATTTGAGAAGGAAATATATATAACGTGACTGCTGATACTAATTAAATTGATAAATCCATGTGAGAAGAAAATGTATAGGAGTATTGATATTGAGTAAGGACCTACTGTTTAGGTTTTGCAATTGATTGAGTTGGGAATTGAGGAAATATTCCATAGATTAGTATTGGAGTATAAGAATATTGATTATCATTGATTTTATATTTCTAAGTTTATATGTTTCATTACATGTTCATTTTATTATCATTGAGTTTATATATTCCATTGAATTTGTTCCGCTAGATCGAATTCCGATTCAATCCCTAAAATCAGTAGATTCTTTTCCAAATCCTAAACAAATTTTTTTTTTCTTGTAGTAATGTTCGGCCCCCTCGTTGTTGAGCTTGAGGTTCCGCCACTGCCTATGCCCACGAGATTCATGTCCGACTCGTCATGGCAAATGTCTCTTGGACCACAAAAGGAAAACCCAATTGTCAATTAATCAACAATCTTGTAACCGTCAAGCCTATAAGAAAACAGAATAAATAAAGAGACCCCAAAATGTGGTAAAATTTATAAATGAAGATTAGCTCTTGGAAATCTTGTGGAATTGCTCGTAGGAATCTATGGGCAGAAGTTGACAGTTTTTGTAAGATCCAAAACATACAAATGTTGGCATTAATGGAAACTAAGACAGATCGACAACCAGATGAGAAAATTTGGAAGAAACCTGGCTTTGATTCAATGGAATGCGTTCCAACGGTGGGAAAGTCGGGTGGGATATGTGTCTTATGGAAAAGCTATCAATAGCACAATGACACTATAGAACTCATCTTAAAGGACCAAAGATTTATCTCGTTTAAACTATCGATTCAAAGTCAAAATTTGATTCTAGCCCTTGTCTTTGTCTATGCTCCGTCCAACGAAATGGAAAAAATGAATTTTGGAATAAACTTACAAGTTATATTAATAACCTTAATCTCCCATGCATTGTGCTTGGGGATCTGAATGAAATACAAACCTTTAGTGAAAAGTGGGGTGCACATATACCTAACCAAAATAGATTCAACCGACTTTTGGATTTTAAGAACAATTGTGAACTAATGGAAATTCCGACGCTAGGAAACCAATTTACATGGTGGAAAAATAAAACAGATATAGATAAAATATAAGAAAAACTTGATAGAGTGCTAGTTCACTCCCAAATCATGCAATGGTATCCTGAAATTGTTACATCAAACCATGCCTTCACTTCTTCAAACCATTGTCCAATATCCCTAGAACTTTGATTAGATGACAACTACAAAGGTAAGCATTTCCGGATTGAGAAAATTTGGATGAGTAGAAATGATTTTAGAAACATTGTCACACAAGCTTGGCGACTAAACGTTTCAGGATCATTCATGTTTAAGCTTGTTAAGAAAACGCTTCTGCTCAAACGTCTCTCTAAAGAGTGGAGTAAGAAGTCTTTTGGGAACATTTTAGACAACTCAAAGAAATTGATGATAAGTTGATTCAAATTCAAAAATAAAACGCCAGAACACAAGATACACAAACTAGCTTGAAGCAAACTCGACTCCTAAATAAAAAGAACAAAATTCTTGAGTACCATAAGATTTACTGGAATCAAAGAGCAAAAACTAAGCACCTCAGACTTGTAGATACGAATTCAGGGTATTTCCATAAGATAGCTACAGGAAAGCGAAATAGAAAAACGATAAGGGAAATAACAACTGCAGAAGGAACCAAGATTATAAGAGAGGAGAACATCGCGAAGGAAATCAAAACAGATTTTGAGAGGAGATATAAAAAAACCAACATTAACACACAATTACTCAAAGAATACCTCCATCTAATTGATTCAGAAATTTCTACGACCGATAATGAAATGCTGGTTAAACCGGTAACAAATATAGAAATTAAAAAAGCGATGTTTGAAATTGGGAAAAACAAATCGCCAGGACCAGATGGGATGATAGCCGAGTTCTATCAAAAGTATTGGGATATAGTTGGACCCGATGTAATTAGAGAAATTAAAAGCTTCTTCTATTATGGAAAGCTCCTAAAACAGATTAACCAGACATTTATCTCTCTTATTCCAAAGTGTGAAAACCCAAGCACCACTAACCATTATAGACCAATAAGCTTGTGTTCTACTATCTACAAAACAATTGCCAAAATAATATCGGATAAATTGAAAATTGTCCTAGAAAAGATCATACACCCATTACAAGGAGCATTTGTAGCAAAACGGGCAATACAAGACAATGTCCTTATTGCGCACGAAATTTTTCACTCTTTTAAATCAAGAAAAGGCAAAGAAGGATGGATAGCAATAAAGCTAGACATGGAAAAAGCATATGATAGGGTTGAATGGGATTTCCTCTTCCAATTTATGTCTAGATGCGGTTTTTGCCCACGATTCATCTCTTGGGTTGAAGAATGTGTGAAAACCGTCTCTTTTTCAATTCTGGTTAATGATGGACCAACTGATGTATTTCGACCAGAGAAGGGACTCAGACAAGGTGATCCAATTTCCCCGTTCCTTTTTGTTATTGGAGCTGAAATAATTTCAAGAAAACTACAAATAACAAGTGATGAATCAAGAAAAACGATAGGTTTTGAGATGACTAAGTTAGGAACTAGAGTACCATTTCTCTCCTTCGCAGACGATGTCATGATATTTTCTAAAGCAAGCCCAAAATCATGCATTCAAGTTAAAAAAATCATTGATGAATATTGTAGCATATCGGGACAAAAGGTCAATTTTCACAAATCAGCTTTTCAAGTAACTTCAGGAGTTACAAACCAACGAAAACAAAGCATTCAAAATATACTCCACATCACCAACCATACCGCAATCGAAAAATATTTAGGATGCCCGATTATAAACGGGAGAGTAAACCGGAACACTTTTGAAGATACTATGGAAAGGACAAAGTCCCAACTGACAAAATGGAAGGCAAACTCACTTTCCCAACAGGGTAGAGCTGTTCTGATTAAAACAAATCTTGCAACTAAACCTTACTATGTGATGCAAAGTTTTGGTCTACCAACCGACACACACAAAGAACTAGATAGACTTAATAGATCTTTCTTTTGGAATAAGGATAGGAACTACAAGCCATTGATTGGATGGGACAAAATCTATAAACCAAAGAAATATGGTGGATTAGGACTAAACAAATCCAAAGATATGAACAAAGCACTTCAAATGAACTATTGTGCAAAATCTTGGCTGGTCCAAATAATATTTGGGTTAGAATAATTAAAAAAAAATACATGAAAGATGCAACATTATGGGAATACGAAAAAAGAAAACAGACATCGTGGCAATGGAATAAACTAATGGAAAGTAAAAATGAATTCTGTGAAGGGTTGATTTGGCAAGTAGGGAATGGGAAAACAATCAGATTCTGGAAAGACGAGTGGATTGTGGGAGAGAAACTGTTTGGGAAAAGTATTTCGAACAATTTAATTAATGAACAAGAGAAGGTGGAGCAATACATAGGACCCGATAAAAAGTGGAAAGTTGAAGAATTGAGGAAAATACTTCCTCACAACATCATAAACAAAATCCTTAACATACAAATTCTGATGAATGAAATTGAAGATAGGTTATATTCGAAAGCTAGCCGCAATGGCTGGTTTTCCACGTCAACAGCCCTAGAAATGATAACAGGACATGATAGAATTCAAGAAAGCGAAATTGCATGGATTTAGGAAATGGAGTGCTTTCCGAAAGTGAAAAACTTTCTTTGGAAATTAGTGATGAATAGAATCCCAACAAAACAAAGACTGGCTGAAAAAGGAGTGGTTGTGCCCCTCTCTTGTGCTCTCTGTTGCCATTTGGTTGAAGACTCAGAACACTTGTTTACAAAATGTACCCATTCCCTTGATCTGATTGGAAAGATTGATAGAGACATCGAATAAAAAAATTCGAAGGGTGGACACTACAGACAAAAATATGAAACAAGTTGTAATGGAAATATTCTCCAATCTCACTAAATCTCAAACAACATCTTTATCTCTGATTTGGTGGGGCTTATGGACAATAAGGAATAAAGTAGTATTCGACGATCAAAACTACATGAACAATCAGCAACATGAAGGATATATAAGACTCCATGTACAAAACTGGAAACAATAAAAAACACTTCATTGGGAAGAAATGGAAATAACGAAATTTGTAAGCGTACCCCAACTTAGAAAGAAAAAGAATCTTCGCTGGAAGAAACCCGCGAAGGAGTATTTCAAGATCAATTTTGATGGGTCAAAACTATCTTCAGGTGAAGCTGCGACGGGTTTTGTTATTCGAGACCACCATGGTAGTGTCCAGGCTTGCAACGCCTCATTGTGTGGCACTGTTTCAGCTTTGATGGCCGAAGCTTTGGCTCTTCGATTGGGCGTTGCTGCTGCTTTAGAGATGGGGATCTCAAAGGTCGAAGTGGAGGGGGATAGTCTTACGGTTATCAACTCCATCAAAGGGAGCTGGAAATGCCCTTGGGAGATTGAGTTGGTGATCGCCGATATTCTAGTTTTGCTCCACGCCTTCGAGTCCTTTTCTGCCACCCATGTCTTCCACGAGATCAACCAAGTGGCGGACAAAGAAGCTCATCTCAGACTAGGGAAGACTCAGGGGTCGATTGCTTCTCACCATGAGCTTCTTGCTCTCGTCCGTAAGGACGCTATTGGGTGGTGGATCAGTAGGGTCTGACACCACTCGAATTCTTGCCTTGGATCAAAAAAAAAAACAACTACTTACTTACTGTTTTTTTTTTGTGTTGTGCACTTCTTCCTTCTTTGTAATGGAATTAATTATGCAAGACTATTGTTTTTTATTTGTTATTTTTTATTGTGTTTTAATTTATTTTACGAGGGACAAATCCCGTCCCGTCCCGGCCCGTAAGGGATAAGACCTGGCGGGATTTGAAAAAAAACATATCAATCCCGTCCCGCAAAAAATACGCGGGACGGGACGCGGGATTACCCTAATCCCGTCCCGTCCCGTCCCATGCCCACCCCTAATTGGAAGAGTAAAGGTAGATATTTACTCATTAATAATATTGTTGTTACAACTTTTATAAATACTAGGGTGACAGACCCGTGCTACGCACGGGACATATGTTTTATATCAATTATATGCGAGTGAAATTGAACATGTTAGTGCAATGCAAGGAACATGTTATTAATTCCTTATAAAAGTTCAAATATTGTTTAGTTATTTAGATATAATAAAGTATGGATTATTCAATAAAACAAAGTATTTGTATTCTAAAAGCTATTTTCATGTAATGTAAATGAACAATCGTTAATCACAAATATATATGATAAACAATTATATATTAATTTAATTATAAATATATGTTGTGAGCCGAATCTGCCATGTTTTATAGTTACTTTTATATCGTTTTCTGCATACATTTCATGCATTTGGCCTAGAATAGTACAGAATCTATGTAGTCTACGCTTATTTGCCAAATTATGGAATCTACACTAGTTTCTGTTTAAATTCGCAGAAATCGAGGCAATTTACAACAGTTCTGAGAAAGGAAGAAAAGCTCGAAGTCAACTACAGAAGTCCAAGGTCAAGGAGAAGCGGAACCGGGACAAATCACGCTGAAAGCAAGGAAATCCATTCGACAACATGTTAGTCGATATCGACTAAAGCTTGTCGATATCGGGTAAAGTTACTCGATTTCCAGCAAGTATTGCCCAGAATCGAGCAAGGAAAAGAGACACAACTTACTCGATATCGAGGAAATTACTCGATATCGAGGAAAACCTAAGTCGAAATCCACCTCTGGAGCCGAGATCGACGAGTTGAGCACCAGACATCGACAAGTGAAGCTGGGAGCCGAGCAAGCCTTACTCGATGTCGAGGAAATTCCTCGATATCGAGGAAACATCCAGTCGACATGTGTCCCGAAGGCCAACATCGAGCTGCTGAGCACAAGACGAGAAAATACTACTCGATATCGAATAATCCTACTCGATGTCGAGGAAGTCCCAGAAGCCGACGCCGAGGAGTCCGGTTGTCTTGTTAAGTTTCTATCCCGAAGCCAATGGTGATATTTTCGAGATGAAATTCTATCCACATCTATCAAGAGCTATCAAGTCAAGGGAGAAGATATTTTATCCACATTAGATATAATCCTAGTTTAATTTATTTCCATGATTTATCTTTAAGTAAGTAGATATAGATAGACTTTCTTACCTTGATTAGCTAGGATTTGAAGCCTATAAATAAGGCCTTAGGGGCTGATTTCTAAGCATTCAATTTCAGTTAAAATTAGTCACATAGAGAGAGTAGAGGAGAGAGCCTTGTGGCGAGAGAAGTTGGAAAGGCGAAAGCGGATTTGGCTTCGATTGGTTGTAAGTTCTCTTTGGTTTAATTTAATGCAAGTTATTTTCCTGAAATCTTTGATGAGTTACTTGATGATGAAGAGCGATTAGTCCACCCACTTCTAGGGTCGGGGTGAGCCCGGCGGTAGCCATATGAGATGATGCGGTAAAGGTTTGAGCTTTTTATGCAATTCATCTTCTATCCCTGTGAGCATGATTCTTTTGCGAAAGTTGAAGGTAATCCTTGTTTGTGTTATTAAAGCGAAAGTGATCTTAATACAACTTGGGTTAATTATGTGAAAA
This sequence comes from Persicaria maculosa, assembly GCA_963922045.1. Classification (NCBI taxonomy): domain Eukaryota; kingdom Viridiplantae; phylum Streptophyta; class Magnoliopsida; order Caryophyllales; family Polygonaceae; genus Persicaria; species Persicaria maculosa. The sequence goes on from OY998262.1 coordinate 57,700,728, forward strand.
GGGTTAGTGACAATTAGGGTTTATGCGAAAGCCTCTATATTCCTATTTGTTAATAACGAAAGTTATTTGATAAAAAGTATGATCTTTTATGCCTTTATGTGTTATTTTGCATGGTTATCGTTGTGGTGTTGATACCCTGGCCTTGGAAGTATTTTAGTTTATTGATTTATTTCATCGAAATCTGTGTTCTGTGTTCGAAAGGTTGCGATTTTAAGTTTCTGTTGCCTTGTCGATTTCTAGGAGTGTTTAGTCGATATCGAGTAGTTTTACTCGACATCGAGGAAAATTTTGCCGAGATCGAGTTACTTTGTCTGAGTTTGCTGTCTGTTTGTCGAATTCGAGTTCTGTTCGTCGATATTTTACTCGATATCTAGGAAAAGTGGTCGATATCGACTTGTTTATGTGCTTTTGTTTTATTTTCTGCTTTTCCTTGTTATTTCTGTCTTTCTTTCTTTCTGTCTGTGAGATTTACAGCTACCTGAGATCCGCTGACGTGCTTCCTCGAGGATCGATCCTGACTTCCCGCTGCTACATCAGGAGGAGGTCTTGTAATTATTTGCAAGGGACGGAATCTGGTTTGCTTTAATTTATTCGTATTTTATTTGCAATCTCGTTTTCCTCCTACAACAAATTGGCACCGTTGCCAGGGAAGAAGATGGGGCCTTTCGTGGTGAACAAGATCCATTCTGGAGGACTGCAGCTGATGGACAAGAATGGAGTCCTATTTGAAGCCCAAGCTACATGGGCCCTGCAAATTCCACCTTGAGCTTAATGGAGAAAGTCGGCCTAGCGACTATAAAATCTAGAGCTTGTAAATAGACATTTATTTTTGGGACTTTTGGACATTGTTGCTTTTGTTTTTGGTTTTGAACTTTTAGTTTTTCTATTGTGGGTATTTCTCTTCTATATTTTTTCAGGACCATGGGGATAGAAGCAAGCTTATAAATCAACGAGGCCCACAGCATAGCCCTCGATTTTTGGCATTCTGCACGCCTGTAAGTTTCTTTATTTACCCTTATTTTTTTGTATAGTGAGGACACTGTAATGTTTAAGTATGGGGTAGGGGAAGGGATTACTTTATGCATATTTGATATATTTGACATTATGTGTGCATATTTAAAGCTTAATTCTTGAATTGCTTATACATGGCGATTTTGGAATTCATTATATATTTATGTGCTTACATGCATGTTTTCCAAAGTTTGAAAAATGACCCTCATTGAAAATTTTGATAAATGTCATGGAAGCCTTATTGAACACAACGATGCAAAATTGGATTCATTAAAGATATAGCATGAAATTGCCTAGTAAAGGGAAGTCACAATGAAGTGCATATTTTCTTGAAAACCATGAAAGAGGTAAATTTGATGTTGCTTTCGACATGTTGCATGATAAGAGGATGGAGGACTTTATATTTCCATATAATGCTCATATTGTTATATCCTAGCCATACCATGCTTATGCATCACAAAAGCCATATTATGCCTTATGTCATATTTTGCTCCACATGATCTAAATATTTTCCATTCTTTACCTTATTTCCTATCCGGGGATTATGTTGAGAATGATGTTACATTATGGAGATTGCTATATGGTGTTTGTGTTGTTGTTATCATATATGGAGTTTGGCGGAATTGCTTGAAATATATGGAAAATTTAATGAGTAAAAGAAAATTCGATCAAAGATCGACCCTGCTCGCTGAGATAATAGTTCGGCTAGATGGGACACCAAGTGAGGAGTCCAAAGCACTAAATATCCGGGGCCATTCATGACACCCATGTTTGCGACTCGCGAGAAGGCAGTGCTCAGGTTAGAGAGGTAAAAGAATTATTGTTGATAAAAGCATTATGAAAGGTGATGAATCTTATTGAGAAGGGATGTGGTTAAGAAAGCTGGGAAATACTCCATTTCCCCGGATTATTAGCACCACATTGCCAAAAATTGCCCACCTTTAGCCTTTTACCAATCTACTTCTTTATTTGAGCTTAAATTAAAGTCCTCTTGATTATTAATGCTTTGTCACTTATGAATTGTTTTGCATAACCCTCCTTTTGTGAGTAGATGTTGCTTTTTAAATTGCACATGCATAGATTTGTGACATTAGTACCTTTTCGAGGATGGTAATTGATTGCAGGGACATATGAGAATGAATCTAAAATGTTGAGAGTTTTGAATTATTCCCCTGAATGACAAATAAAAGTATTGCTTGAGGACAAGCAAGCTTAAGTATGGGGTGTTTGTTGTGAGCCAAATCTGCCATATTTTATAGTTACTTTTATATCGTTTTCTGCATACATTTCATGCATTTGGGCTAGAATAGTACAGAATCTATGTAGTTTATGCTTATTTGCCAAATTATGGAATCTACACTAGTTTCTGTTTAAATTCGCAGAAATCGAGGCAATTTACAACAGTTCTGAGAAAGGAAGAAAAGGTCGAAGTCACCAACAGAAGTCCAAGGTCAAGGAGCAGCGGAACCGGGACAAATCACGCTGAAAGCAAGGAAATCCATTCGATAACATGTTAGTCGATATCAAATAAAGCTTGTCGATATCGGGTAAATTTACTCGATTTCCAGCAAGTATTGCCCAGAATCGAGCAAGGAAAAGAGACACGGCTTACTCGATATCGAGGAAATTACTCGATATCGAGGAAAACCTAAGTCGAAATCCACCTCTAGAGCCGAGATCGACGAGTTGAGCACCAGACATCAACAAGTGAAGCTGGGAGCCGAGCAAGCCTTACTCGATGTCGAGGAAATTCCTCGATATCGAGGAAACATCCAGTCGACATGTGTCCTGAAGGCCAACATCGAGCTGTTGAGCACAAGACGAGAAAATACTACTCGATATCGAGTAGTATCTTGTTAAGTTTCTATCCCGACTCCTCGGCGTCCCAGAAGCCGACGCCGAGGAGTCCGGATATCTTGTTAAGTTTCTATCCCGAAGCCAATGGTAATAATTTCGAGATGAAATTCTATCCACATCTATCAAGAGCTATCAAGTCAAGGGAGAAGATATTTTATCCACATTACATATAATCCTAGTTTTATTTATTTCCATGATTTATCTTTAAGTAATTAGATATAGATAGACTTTCTTACCTTGATTAGCAAGGATTGGAAGCCTATAAATAAGGCCTTAGGGGCTGATTTCTAAGCATTCAATTTCAGTTACAATTAGTCACATAGAGAGAGTAGAGGAGAGAGCTTGTGGCGAGAGAAGTTGGAAAGGCGAAAGCGGATTTGGATTCGATTGGTTGTAAGTTCTCTTTGGTTTAATTTAATGCAAGTTATTTTCCTGAAATCTTTGATGAGTTACTTGATGATGAAGAGCGATTAGTCCACCCACTTCTAGGGTCGGGGTGAGCCCAGCGGTAGCCATGTGAGATGATGCGGTAAAGGTTTGAGCTTTTTATGCAATTCATCTTCTATCCTTGTGAGCATGATTCTTTTGTGAAAGTTGAAGGTGATCCTTGTTTGTGTTATTAAAGCGAAAGTGATCTTAATACAACTTGGGTTAATTATGTGAAAAGGGTTAGTAACAATTAGGGTTTATGCGAAAGCCTCTATATTCCTATTTGTTAATAACGAAAGTTATTTGATGAAAAGCATGATCTTTTATGCCTTTATATGTTATTTTGCATGGTTATCGTTGTGGTATTGATACCTTGGCCTTGGAAGTATTTTAGTTTATTGATTTATTTCATCGAACTCTGTGTTCTGCGTTCGAAAGGTTGCGATTTTCAGTTTATGTTGCCTTGTCGATTTCAAGGAGTGTTTAGTCAATATCGAGTAGTTTTACTCGACATCGAGGAAACTTTTGCCGAGATCGAGTTACTTTGTCTGAGTTTGCTGTCTGTTTGTCGAATTCGAGTTCTGTTCGTCGATATTGTACTCGATATCGAGGAAAAGTGGTCGATATCGACTTGTTTCTGTGCTTTTGTTTTATTTTATGCTTTTGCTTGTTATTTCGGTCTTTCTTTCTTTCTGTCTGTGAGATTTACAGCTACCTGAGATCCACTGACGTGCTTCCTCGAGGATTGATCATGACTTCCCGCTGCTACATCAGGAGGAGGTCTTGTAATTATTTGCAAGGGACGGAATCTGGTTTGCTTCACTTTATTCGTATTTTATTTGCAATCTCGATTTCCTCCTACAACAATATATGAATAATTTCTAATCACAAATATATATAATATATATAATATATATAATATATATAATATATATATATATATATATATATGAATAAACAATTACCTATTCATTTAATTATAAATTTATGAATAATTTTTATCAATAATAAGAAAGTACAAATTTTTCATGGAATAATATCAAGCATCCTACCTTCTGTTGGCTAAAATGGTCATTAATTTGATATTCTCAATTGTTAAATGACTTATAATTGTTAGCATATATTATTTGTACTTGTCTATATCGTGTACAGTTATCATTGTACCCTCAGAGTTTTCACCCATTGATATATATATATATATATATATATATATATATATATATATATATATATATAGGAGTAGGCCTCTGAGATCCGTAGGGACTCAGTTATCCAAACACTTACATAATATTGAGCTTTGTTGTGAAACCCTAATTTTTTGTTTCACAACTACGATCCCCTAGCCGCCGCCGCTAAGCCGTCACCGCCCCTAGCCGCCGCCTCCCACCCTTGCTGCCGCCGCTCCCCACAGCCGTCGCCGCAACCCCCCCTCCCCCTTCGTTTCCTTTCTCTTCCGCCGCCATCTCCTACCTATATCGATGGCTACCGTCGAAGATAACACCCCACCCAACCCAAACCCCCCTCCACCCAACCTTAAGCTTCCACCACAGCCACAAAAACCGTTCCATTCCGTTCAATCCGTCACCAACATCAAAAACCAAATTCCCCTAACCCTAGTTCTAAAAAAGGTCCAATACCACACATGGGCGGAACTTTGCAATACCGCCTGAAAGGGTCACGATGTCATTGCCCACATCGACAGCTCTAGCCGTCCGGATGATGTCCCGAGCCCCTCTGGAATCGCCTTGACTCTATCATTCTTGGATGGATCTATGCCACCATCTCTGAGGATCACCTGATTACCGTCCTCCAACCGAATTCCACCGCTCTAGATGTCTGGCTCCACATCAAGGGCCTCTTTCATGACAATCAATCCGCTAGGGCAGCGGATCTTGAAGGAAAGTTCATCAACACTCGTCAGGAGAGCTTCTCCACCGTCTCCGACTATTGTCTCGCCATCAAAGCCATCGCCGATCAACTTGGCGATGTCGGCCACAAAGTCAGCGTCCTTCAACTCATCAACGGCCTCTCCACCAAATTTTATGTCGTCGGTGGCATGATCAGCAACACCTCGCCACTGCCGACCTTCATGGTAGCTCGCAGCATGCTCTCTAGGGAGGAGAGCCGTCAGGGCCGCCCTCAGAGTCCTTCCCATGTCCTTGTGTCATCCAAGGATTTCATAGCCCCGGACCCTTACCCCCAAACCCCATCCCGACCAACCCAACAGTGCGGAGGCCGCGAGAGAGGCGGCAACACCAGCGGGCGCCGCACAACAACTGGTACCCGCCTCCTCATCAGCAGCCTTGGACCGTCAATTCGCCTCCCTGCCCCTATCCGACTTGGGCAGGCTTCTCCCCGTCGGGCATGGTCTTTCCGCAGCGTCAACCACCGCAGTCGGCCCCTTCCCCGACGTTGTACATATCTCAGCAGCATCCGTCGAACCCCATGCACACCAATCTCTCCGCTGCTTTCTCCTCCATGGGACTTCAGCAGCCCGACGACAACTGGTATATGGATACCGGGGCCCCCTCTCACATGACGAATGCACCAGGTAACCTACACACTGTTTTTAATTCTAGCACTTTACCGTCTGTCTATGTCGAAAACGGCGAATCTCTTGCAATTGTCGGTTCGGGTCACACAACCCTCCCCAATGCCCCACCCCTTCACCTTAACAATGTCCTACTTGCCCTTGGTCTTGTTAAAAACCTCATTTCTGTTCGTGAATTTACCATCGATAATCACGTGGCTGTCCAATTTGACCCGTTTGGTTTTCTTATGAAGGATCGTCGTACGGGGACCCCAATCATGCAGTGCAATAGTTCTAGAGACCTCTACCCTATCACCGCTGCTCGCTCATCGTCCCCCACTGCACTCACCGCCCTCGTCACCCTTGGTTCTTACTTGTCTCACACTCGTCTTGGTCATCCTAGCGACCACGTGGTTCAATGACTCCGCTCTAGCAATTTAATTTCATGTAATAAAGCCTCAGGCGTTTGCACTTCCTGTGAAATCGCCAAGAGCAAGCGTCTTCCTTTTAGCATTTCTCATTCCCTTACATTTGCACCTTTTGATATTATACATTGTGACTTGTGGACATCTCCTATTTCGAGTGCTAGTGGTTTTCGATATTATTTGGTTGTCCTTGATGATTTCACCAATTTTGCTTGGGTCTTTTCCCTATGCCACAAATCGGAAACACAAAGTCATATTGTAAATTTTCACACATTTGTCCGCACTCAATTTAATTTGCATGTCAAGTCTATTCAGTGCGACATGGGAGGCGAGTTTGACAACACTTTCGTCCGCTCCTTTTGTCAAAAACATGGGATAGCCCTCCGCTTCTCTTGTCCTCAAACCTCTCCACAAAATGGCAAAGCGGAACGCATCTTCCGCACCCTCAATGACAAAACTCGAACACTCTTACATCACGCCTCTCTCCCCCTCTCCTTTTGGTTTGAGGCGCTTCACATGACCACCTATCTCCACGATATACTTCCCTCCAAAGCGATTGGCAACTTCATCCCAACCTTGGCACTCTACAAGCGCTACCCTTCCTACAATCACATTAGAGTGTTTGGATGTCTTTGTTTTCCCAACATGAGTGTCACCGCGCCTCACAAGCTCTCCCCACGATCCACCAAATGTGTCTTCTTGGGGATCTCCCCACACCATCGAGGCTACCGTTGTCTTCACTTGGATAACAATCGGGTTGTCACTTCGCGCCATGTGATTTTCGACGAACAAACCTTCCCATTCGCCTCACCACCTACCTCTGTTGTTCCCAACCCCCCTACACCAACCGATTCTGACGAATTCCCACCCCTCCTCCGCCTACTTTTTCAACAGGGGTCGCCCGAAGCTTCAGCTGCGATTCAGCCCCCCTGGCCACGGTCGCAGCACCCCCCTGCCGCGATACAGCCCCCCGCCGCAATTGATCTGCCACGGCCGCAGCAACATGCCGCGGCCACCGCACAGCAAGCTGCACCCACCCCCCCTGCCAGCGCCCGCAGCACCCTCTGCCGCAATTGATGTGCCACGGCCGCAGCACCCTGCTGCGCCCTCGGCACCTCACGCAGCCCCTGCGGCTGTCCCACTGAACCCCCCACCCTATCCATGAAGACCCGGTCCCAGCCCGGGATCTTCAAACCTAACCCAAATACAACCTTCTCACCCCGTCCACTGACATATCCCCTCTCCCCAAAATCACCACACAAGGCCCTACAGGACCCGAACTGGCACGCCACCATGGTCAATGAGTTTAGTGCTCTAATGAAAAACGGCACGTGGGACCTCGTTCCAAGGCCTCGGGACACTAATATCATTAACTGCATGTGGTTGTTCAAACATATATACAGGTCTGACGGGACTCTTGAGCGTCACAAGGCTCGCCTAGTGGTCAATGGCAAGTCTCAAGAAGTTGGGGTTGACTGTGATGAGACTTTCAGCCCGGTCATCAAACCCGCTACCATCCGCACAGTTCTAAGTATCGCCCTCACCAAGGACTGGCCCATTCATCAGCTGGACGTCAAGAATGCCTTCCTTCATGGCAACCTTCATGAGACTGTGTATATGTAGCAGTCGCCAGGCTTCTATGATCGCTCCCGCCCATCCTACGTCTGCCTTCTCCGGAAGTCTCTCTATGGGTTAAAACAGGCGCCTCGCGCCTGGTATCAGCGATTCGCCACGTACCTCACTGGTATTGGGTTTCAGGGCAGTCAGTCTGATCACTCTCTCTTTGTGTTCCACTCGGGGTCTGACATTTCCTATCTTCTCCTGTACGTCGATGACATTGTGCTCACATCATCCTCTACTTCCCTCCTGTCTAGACTGATGGCACTGCTGCGTTCTGAGTTTGCCATGACTGACCTCGGTTCCCTGAGCTACTTCCTCGGCATCTATGTGACTCGCACTCCTGCTGTGCTGTTCCTTCATCAGCAGAAGTATGCCCTTGAGATCGTCGACAAAGCCAGAATGACGTCCTGCAAGACCACCACCATTCCTGTAGACTGCAAGTCCAAGCTCGATGCTGCCTCCAGTCCTATGGTTGAGGATCCTACAGCCTACCGCAGTCTTGCCATTGCCCTCCAGTATCTGACTTTCACTAGGCCAGACATCGCCTTCACCGTCCAGCAGATTTGCTTATACATGCATGATCCCCGCGAGCATCATCTTCAGGCGCTCAAGCGGATAATCCGGTACATCAAGGGCACCTTTGACATGGGATTTCATCTCGTTCGCAGCCGTTTTGACTCCCTTACCGCATATTCAGATGCTGACTGGGTGGGTTGTCCTGAAATTCGCCGCTTCACGTCTGGTTTCGCAGTGTACCTTGGCGACAACCTGGTCTCGTGGTCCTCAAAGCGTCAGGCCACCATCTCCCGCTCGAGTGCCAAGGCCGAGTATCGTGGTGTTGCCAACGTCGTGGCAGAAACCTGCTGGCTATGCAACCTCCTCTGCGAGCTCCGAGTTCCGCTTTGATCGGCATCAGCAGACGAAGCATATCTCCGCTGCGACAATGTCTCCGCTGCGACAATGTCTCCGCTGTTTATCTTTCGTCGAACCTGGTTCAGCATCAGCGGACGAAGCATATCGAGATTGACATCCATTTCTTCAGAGAGAAGGTCGCCCTAGGCCAGGTCCGGGTTCTTCATGTCCCTTCTGCACATCAGTATGCGGACATTTTCACAAAAGGATTACCTACTCCTCTTTTTACTTCTTTTCGTTTCAGTCTTGCTATTCGCTCACCTCTAGATGCGACTGAGGGAGGATGTTAGCATATATTATTTATACTTGTCTATATCGTGCTTTTCTCAATGGTTTCTTAGAGGAAGAAGTTTATGTGGCTCAACCCTCAGGTTTTGAAAGCTCAGAATTTCCCGATCATGTTTATAAACTTGACAAAGCGCTTTATGGTTTGAAACAAGCCCCAAGAGCTTGGTACGAGCGCTTGTCAAAATATCTTTTAGAAAATGATTTTAAAAGGGGGTTGATCGACAAGACTCTTTTTATCAAGACCAAAGGAAAGGACATTTTGGTTATTCAAATTTATGTTGATGATATATTATTTGGTGCTACTAACACATCTTTGTGCAAGAAATTTTCTGACATCATGTACAGTGAATTTGAGATGAGCTTGATGGGTGAACTCTTCTTTTTGGGATTACAAGTTCATCAATCCAAGAAAGGGATCTTTGTCAACCAAAGCAAGTACACTAAGGATCTCTTGAAGAAGTTCAAGATGGATCAATCCAAAGCAGCCAAGACTCCCATGAGCTCAACATTGTCTCTAGATCAAGACAAGACTGGAATAAGTGTCAATCAAAAGGAGTATCGAGGAATTATTGGATCTTTATTATATCTCACGGCTAGTAGACCTGACATCATGTTTAGTGTTTGCATGTGTGCTAGGTTTCAAGCTGATCCTAAAGAATCTCACCTCGTGGCTGTGAAGAGGATCTTTCGATATCTCAATGGCACTAAGGAGCTTGGACTATGGTACCCAAAGCAAAAGGATTTCACTTTAATTGGATATTCTGATGCAGATTTTGCAGGCTATAAGGTAGATAGGAAGAGCACATCAGGATGTTGCCAATTCTTAGGTGCATCTTTGATCAGTTGGCACTCAAAGAAGCAAAACTCAGTTGCTCTATCCACTGCAGAAGCCGAATACATTGCAGCTGGAGCCTGTTGCTCCCAAATCCTTTGGATAGCTCAACAAATGCGAGATCTTGGCATCAACCTCAAAGGTATTCCAATTAAGTGTGACAATACAAGTTCCATCTCCATCACTAAGAATCCTGTTCAGCATTCAAGGACCAAACATATTGATGTAAGGCATCATTTCATTAGAGACCATGTCGAAAAAGGTGATGTGTCCATATCTTTTATTTCTACTGATTATCAATGGGCTGACATTTTCACTAAGTCTCTGGCAGAGGACAGGTTCACCTTCATTAGGCGTGAGATTGGAATGCTTAACAGGGATGCACTTTCGTAGGGGGAGCTTTCCCTTAACGAAAGAAAATTCTACTCAGTGTCAAGATCCTTGAACCTCATTTCAAAGGTTGTGAACTGAACAGTAGAGTACATATGACGGATCAGATATTTGGTTGGTATCTCTTTAGATATTTGATCAAATATTGCTTTAATGGATTTTAACCTTCTCTATATTTTACCTATTTTATTTTTCGGGAAAATCTTTATTATTGCATGTTATCCGATTATATTTTTTGTGGAAATCTTTTAAATCGGATAAACATCTCTTGCCTTAATCATTTAGATTCGAACGACTCTTGGTTTATTTTTTGAAATTGTTTTGGTGACTATTTTCACGCTCCTCCCTTTGTTGAAAGACAAAAAGGGGGAGATGGTTTGATGGCTTAGACTTTGAAACTGCTGTGAACCAAGGGTCTTGGAAGACCTTGTTTTGTTTTACTTTGTTGGATGTTTTTCATGTTAAAACTTATGATCCAACATTCGTCTAACCCATGCAGGTACTTAGTCCGATTGTGCTTATGATATATCTGTTTGACTAAGTTGCAGGGATGCACAGATTTTGTCTTTCATCAAGGGGGAGATTGATAACTCCACTCCCTTTGATGAAAATCGGAATTAGTTTCAAAGGCTTTGACAGACAGTTTGTGTCAAAGGTCTTGAAGCGACAGCTGTGTTGATGAAACACAAAACCTGTACTTTATTATATTATGTCCGAATATTATATTATGTTATTATATGCTTCCATATTATTATTATCTATTCACTAACCTTTCAGGAAGCTATTTGAATTATATCTCCTTCCTTAAGCGTTCAAAGCTGAGAAAGATCAAATCGAGATCATGGCTTCCGAAGTTTCCAAAGATAGAAGATTGCGCTCAAGCCATGATCCTCTCTTAGCCGTTGGAGAAGATTCCTTCCTCAAGTGGTGCCGATGATCTTCACTATATAAAGGAGATGAAGAAGAGAGAGAGGGACGCACTTCAAGAATATCATTGCACAATCAGCCCTCAAGTTTACGTTCTCTCTTCAGCGTGTTCTCTCTGCTTGTTCTTAAGAGTCTTATATTTTGTTTCAAAGCATTTGAGAGATACACAATGAGCTTATAGGATATATTCTGAGAGAGTGTTATACTCGAGAGTTTATAACTCAGGAAGTTGCACTAGGCTATTGATTTGTGAGAGTAAGAGGATTGTACTAGATAGCCGAGAGAGGTGGGGCTCTTCTAGATTGGTCTAGGACTCCAAGGGAACGTGAGTTGACTAGATTGCAATTGTATAGGAGAGAGGCTTCTCAGTGAGCTATTAGAATCCTAAGCTAAGCGAATCAATAAAGCCTTTGAATCCTAGGGTTGTGGAAGAACCCTAGGCGGGGACGTAGGCCAAGTTGTGCTGAACCTCGTAAACAATTACTCGTGTTCTTTACTTATTTGCTTTACCTTATTTCCGCACTTGGTTCGATTGTCTAACTTTGTGATTCAGGTTTAATCTCAAAGGTTTTAGTACAAGCTCCAAAAGTCTTGAGACTTTCTGCGAAAAACGGGCATACTCTATTCAACCCCCCTTCTAGAGTATCTTTTTATTACTTTGCTTTACATTATCGAACCTTCATTTTAATACTCTCTCCGTAACGAAATAATCGTCCTTTTGGCTACTTTTTCTTGTAATAAAATATTTGTCTCTTTGAACCTAATTAATGACAAAAAGATGGATTATTTTTATTACTTGAGGTAACCATAAATCGATAAGTATTTGTTTACAAATACTCATGCATTAATGAAGTTTGTTTTGTTAATTTCATCAATGAAATTATCTAGTGTAGTATTTCATTGAATCCAAGTTCGAGAGGATCATAGATGCCAGAAGAATCTTGCATAGCTCAGGTGCTAAGAATCAAGTTAAGAAGATCGAGCTTTGTCGAGCCTATGGTTTCTGGACAATTCCCTCTTAGAGACCTTTTGCTACAATGAGTCGTTTGAGCTCCAAATAATTTGGAACAAAGTCGTTCTACAACTTTATGGAAAAGTGATTTAAAGATCTACAACTTTCATGTTAAGCATTTTTACCAATTTAGCTTGCAACATAGCAAGATCGACCCAAGAAATTGATATTGACCCAATATTTCGACCCGATATCTATAAAGTTCCGGCCCGGTATCACGGAAATTCATAGGTTGAAAATTTCCGGGTCGGCATCAATCCTTTCATTCCGGGTTGGAATAACGGAAAAAATATATAAAGTTACAAAGTTCCGGATTGGTATCATAATTTTCAAGGTTGGTATCATTAAGTTTCGAGTGGGAATGCTTCTAAGTCGGATTGTCGTAACCAACTTCTGGGTCGGTATCCGAGTCCTTTGTAGGGTCTGGATTCATGTTCGTCAATTTTCTTGTTCAAGGGTTGAGGTGATCTCAACGATGTTGAGATAGATATGTGCGTGATGATTTGTTGAAAAATTTTAGAGGAACAAAATTTTCCAAAAGTGAAGCTGAAAGGGTTAGAACTCACATATTTATGGTTTAATTACCCACTCGATCTCTATCAACTAAGCTATCTAAATTTATGATTTATTACTCTTTTTTTTTACTAATTTACTCAATAAATTAGTAAAAATTATATAAAAAAAAAATACAGTTCTTTGCTATCTTTTTCATGCAAATATAATCTTTTTTTTAAAAAAAAAAAATTTGTCGATCCGGCAGGTCAATGGTTCAAATCCTATCTACCCTAACCTGAACCCGTAACTCGCTCTAACACGCGACGGTGTGACCCGCTTGATTCGAACCCGCGACCCTTGGACATGTACCAAACAATGACGATCCCTAATTATAACCCAGGAACAGAACTAGGGATTAGGGTTGGGCTTCCGGTCTAGATCGGATCGGACCGAACCGGAATTTCCGGTCTGGTCCAAGTTCGGTGGACCGGAAATTCAGAGAACTTGGACCACGGATCGGACCGGGACCGGGATATTTCTCACAATCTGAAAATTCAAATTACTCCTAGATCTGAAATTCATTGTACAACATATACACAAAACTAGATCTGAACATGTTTTCCACAAAAGTAGATAGGAAAATTTTAAAATACAAATTGAAATTTCTATAAACCTAGATCTGAGAAGAAAGTGAAGAGGGGGAGAGGTCTACGACTGGCCGGTGGCGATGGACGGTGGCGGACAGCGGTTGGTCGGTGGCGATGGTGGTGGCGACTGCCGAGGACGGTGGCGATGAGCAGTGACAAAGGGCCAGGGCGGTGGCGACTGGAGAGAGATGACTGCACATATTGAAATACAAGGGAGATGACTAATGAGCGGTGGCGGTGGCGATGGCGGCGGTGACTGAGAGAGAATGGCTAGTGCGAGCATGAAGACTCGAGAGATGCTGAGAGAGATGGAGTTTAGAGGGCAGCTGTTTGACGGTTTCGGGTTGTAAGTTTTTAAAAAAAACATAAAATTAAAAGAGAGAAATAAAAGGTTGGTACGCTACAGCCTGGAGCCTACTAGACAAGCACAAAAGTCTGGCCTCTTTTTTTTTAATGAAATGATAGGGAATTCAGCAACGTGGACCTTTTTTTTTTAATGACAGGGAATCCGATCCAATTCCGGTCTGGTCTCGGGTGATGTGACCCTTGACGGAACTAGCTTGTCCGACGATCGCTGTGAAGGTCTGGATACTAGTGATGGAGCTCTGACGGATGATATTGAAGATGCTACCGAGGAGGAGATTGAAGAGGAACCGCTTCTGCCTCGAGCTACCCCACCGTTGACAAGAGCTCGAGCTCGCCTACTTGGTCAGTCGGTTCTAGCCTTTGAAATGTCACCCGCATAGATGATTACTTTGCTACAGGTGACTTCTGATCCGACAACATTTGAGGCTAGTGTGGAGACGAAATAAACCAAATGAAGGCTGATTTATCCCACCAATATTTATACATTTTATGCAATTTCTTTCTACAATAATGGGCTAAAGGTTTGGCTATGGTGGTTAGCCCCAAAGTTGCCAATTAGTCGGTCTTATGGCCTAGTTTATTTTCATAATTTCTTTTCTTCCTTTATTTATTGGGTGTTTTAAGAGGTCTTATGACCAAGTAGCTTATATATACATTTGTAAGCCTCATTTGAAAGACAAGTTGAATTTTGAGAAAAAGTGAGCCTTTTAGCTTCCTGTGATTCGGGTTAAGAATCTCGTTCTTAGGTGAGAGGCCGGGAACAAAACCTTCGGTGAGAGGCTGAAGGAGATTCCTTAGTGAGAGACGACGGAATCAAAGGGTCGGAAACACTCGGAGTGCGAGGCCGAGAGTGTGGAAGATCGAGTGTTGGAGAGAGCTCGGAGTGCGAGGCCGAGAGCGATCTTGCATCACATATCCCTCAACCCCATACCCCTTCTTTACCACCATTCTAAGGCCTTCCACAGCCCCATTATCACCCTCAATCCTACCCAAAACGTCACTCCCAAAACAGCCCTTAATACCTCTCAAACGAACCCAATTTCGGAATCGTCTCTGCACAGGCGACGTCTCGGTAAAACGCGATTTCCCGCTTCGTCTGACATCCGATTGACGAGATCTGCCCCAATCCGTGACCGCGACTTCAAGATCTACAAACTTAGTACTCGCACGTTTCCAGAAGCCTAGCCAATCGACGGGAAATTGGCATTCTTTGCCGACTGATCTGCTGCTCCAGAACTGCCAACAACTTCCCGACTTCTCGGAACTCTCGTCGCCGGTCCTTTTGCTCGAGCCCGGGTCCGAGCACGTCAAGTGGTATCAGAGCCACGACAAGGGTTCCTCAATCTTTCGAGGTACGAATTACTTTCTCTTCGCTTAATCCTTAGTTTTTGCAAAACATGTTTGATTAAGCCCGAGAGGTTGCAATTGTTCGTCCTCCCATTTCATGTGTCTTGTGTGCTTGTTGTTCTTGTCCCCAATGCATTGTCTTTTACTTATTCTTGTTGAACATCGATGGATTCCAAATGAAGCAATCTGATAACTCCCTCCCTTGATGTAAAATGGAATAAATGTTTCAAGGGCTTTGACAGGATGGTTGTGTCAAAGGCCTTGACGCATTAACAGTTGATGAAATACAAAACCTATATTATTTATTCGTATATTATTTTATCTTATTATATACTTCCATTATATTATATATATATATATATATATATATATATATATATATATATATATATATATTCGAGATTATATCCTTCCTTATACACATTGAGGAGATCAGTTCAAAATAGATCATGGCGTTCGAAGTGTCCATATATAGAAGATTGAAGATCAAACTGATTCGAAGGAGCCGTTGGAGATCTGGTGGTGAAGATCCTCACGCTCCATGCTCTTTTATAAAGGAAAGGAAGGAGAAGACAGAGAACACACAAGTGCTACACACGAGCTTTCATTCATTCAAGCGATCTGTCTTCCAAGTGTCTCTCTGCTAAGCGCTCAAAGAGTTTGTTATTTATTTCAAAGCCTTTGAGAGTCACTGTGAGCTTATAGGATATATTTATTTAAAGTGTTACTCGAGAGTTTATAACTCGGGAAGTTGCACTAGGCTATTGATTTGCGAGAGTTAGAGGATTGTACTAGATAGCTGAGAGAGGTGGGGCTCTTCTAGATTGGTCTAGGACTCCAAGGGAACGTGAGTTGACTAGATTGCACTTGTATAGGAGAGAGGCTTCTCGGTGAGCTATTAGGATCCTAAGCTAAGCAATCAATAAAGCCTTTGAATCCTAGGGTTGTGGAAGAACCCTAGGCGGGGACGTAGGCCAAGTTGTGCTGAACCTCGTAAACAATTACTCGTGTTCTTTACTTATTTGCTTTACCTTATTTCCGCACTTGGTTCGAATTGTTTAACTTTGTGATTCAGGTTTATCTCAAAGGTTTTGGTACAAGCTCCAAAAGTCTTGAGACTTTCTGCAAAAAACTGGCATACTCTATTCAACCCCCCTTCTAGAGTATTTCTTACTACATTGTTTTTACATTATCGAACCTTCAATTGGTATCAGAGCTTTACTCACTGTTTTTGATCTTACAATCTTGTGAGTTTTCGATCATGTCTGGTGAAGCAAGCGGAGGATTTGCACAGGGAAGGTCCACAAGCAGACCGCCACTCTTTGTAGGAAACAACTTCGTCCACTGGAGATCCTTGATGAAGATGTTCATCATAGACCAAGATCTAGAGCTTTGGAACATTATAGAGAATGGTCCGAAGATTCCAGAAAAGGAAGGACCAAATGACACCAAAGTTGCAAAGAAGGAGTCTGAATACAACCAAGCAGATCTTGAAACCATTTCCAAAAACTACAGGGCTATTAACTTACTTTATTGTGGTCTAAGCACTGATGAGTTTAACCGCATTTCTTCTTGTAGGTCAGCTAAAGAGATTTGGGACAAGTTGGTCGTCACCTATGAAGGAACGAGCCAAGTGAAAGACACCAAGATCAGCATCTTCCTTCGAAAGTATGAGCTCTTTAAGATGAAGTCAGATGAGTCAATCAAAGCCATGTTCACACGATTCACAGAAATCACCAACAACCTTGACTCTCTCGGCAAGAGCTTTACCAACGTTGAGAAAGTGAGGAAGATACTGAGGTGCCTTCCAAAGGAGAAATGGGGTCCTAAAGTAACAGCTATAGAGGAAGCCCAGAACCTCACCACTCTACCCCTTGATGACCTTCTTGGAAAGCTGATCACGCATGAGATGATCCTTAATGAAGCCGATGGAGAACTTCCAGCTAGCACCAAGAACTTGGCACTCAAGTCTAAGAAGGATGAGCCCAAGGATGGATCTGATTCCGAAGATGAGGATGACGATGAGGATGATCCTTTTGCTCTTATCACAAGAGGCCTTGCTAGAATTCTCAAAATGAAGAAGCAATTCATGTGAGTCCACATACGCTACAGAAGCTTGTGTCCAAAGGACTTGTAAGAGGGCTACCTGAAATGGACTTCAAAGGTATTGATATGTGCAATGCATGCACACGAGGTAAACAAACACGTAGCTCCTTCAAACCCAAAAAGGTTGTAAGTTCTTCTAGACCCCTTGAACTTTTACATATGGATTTATGTGGTCCTATGCGAGTCAAATCTCCCAATGGTAAAAAGTACATGCTAGTTATTGTCGATGATTTTTCAAGATATACTTGGGTTGCATTTTTGAAAGAAAAATCAGAGGCCTTATTTGAGTTTTCAAAACTTTGTAAGGAGTTGCAAACTTTAAGAAATGAGCCCATAGTGTCTATTCGGAGTGATCATGGTAGGGAGTTTGATCAACTTCAATTTGATTTGTTTTGTGCTAAATATGGCATCTCCCATAACTTTTCTGCTCCTAGGACACCTCAACAAAACGGGGTTGAACGCAAGAACCGCACCTTAGAGGATATGGCCAGGACTATGCTTTTAGAAAATGCATTACCTAAAACCTATTGGGCTGAAGCTGTTAACACAGCTAACTATATTTTGAATCGTTGTCTTATTCGTTCCATCTTAAAGAAAACTCCTTATGAACTTTTCAAAGGCCGCAAACCACTTATATCTTATTTTAAACCCTTTGGCTGTACTTGTTTTGTTCATAACAATGGAAAAGATAACCTTGGGAAATTTGATGCGCGTAGTGATGAAGGTATATTTCTTGGCTATTCCACGAGTAGCAAAGCTTATAGAATCTTCAATAAAAGGACCCAAGTAGTTGAAGAAAGTATACGTGTTATTTTTGATGAATGCAATGACGGTGCTTTGAGTGAAAGTGTTGCAGATATAGATCTTAACATCCATGAAGAGAACGAGGAAGGTGATGTTGCTGCTACCAAGAACACAGAGAAGAGGAACATGCAGGAACCGATTCTTAACACTGAAGAATTGGCCCAAGGTGTTGAAGATTCGTCCAAAGCCTTTGGTGTCCAATCCAACAGTGTTGAGACGTCAGAAACTGCTGTAACTGAACCTAACAGGACCACGGAGTCAGATGCCACCACAAGTCAATCCTACAAGTGTGACGAATCAAGGAGCTGAGACTAGCAAAAGGAAATTCAAATACTCCTCATCACACTCATTAAAGGATATCATTTCTGACCCTACTTCTAGTGTTCAAACTCGTTCTAAACTTAAAGATCTTTGTGCTTTTCACGCGTTTGTTTCTCTTATTGAGCCAAAGAAGGTAGATGAGGCACTTCAGGAGCCAGACTGGATCATTGCTATGCAAAGTGAGCTTAACGAATTTGAAAGGAACAAAGTCTGGACCTTGAAGCCTAGACCAAAGCATCAATCAGTCATTGGCACTCGATGGGTGTTTCGAAACAAGCTAGATGAGAATGGCAAGGTTGTGAGGAACAAGGCACGGCTTGTTGCTCAAGGCTACAATCAAGAGGAAGGTATTGACTACGAGGAGACCTTTGCTCCCGTAGCCAGGCTTGAAGCCATTCGTATTTTATTAGCATTTGCATCTTTTATGAGCATAAAGTTATATCAAATGGATGTCAAGTGTGCTTTTCTCAATGGTTTCTTAGAAGAAGAAGTATATGTAGCTCAACCCCCAGGTTTTGAAAGTTCAGAATTTCCCAATCATGTTTATAAACTTGACAAAGCGCTTTACGGTTTGAAACAAGCCCCAAGAGCTTGGTACGAGCGCTTGTCAAAATACCTTTTAGAAAATGATTTTAAAAGGGGGTTGATCGACAAGACTCTTTTTATCAAGACCAAAGGAAAGGACATTTTGGTTATTCAAATTTATGTTGATGATATATTATTTGGTGCTACTAACACATCTTTGTGCAAGGAATTTTCTGACATCATGTGCAGTGAATTTGAGATGAGCTTGATGGGTGAACTAAACTTCTTTTTGGGATTACAAGTTCATCAATCCAAGAAAGGGATCTTTGTCAACCAAAGCAAGTACACTAAGGATCTCTTGAAGAAATTCAAGATGGATCAATCCAAAGCAGCAAAGACTCCCATGAGCTCAACATTGTCTCTAGATCAAGACAAGACTGGAACAAGTGTCAATCAAAAGGAGTATCGAGGATTGATTGGATCTTTATTATATCTCACGGCTAGTAGACCTGACATCATGTTTAGTGTTTGCATGTGTGCTAGGTTTCAAGCTGATCCCAAAGAATCTCACCTCGTGGCTGTGAAGAGGATCTTTCGATATCTCAATGGCACTAAGGAGCTTGGACTATGGTACCCAAAGCAAAAGGATTTCACTTTAATTGGATATTCTGATGCAGATTTTGCAGGCTACAAGGTGGATAGGAAGAGCACATCAGGATGTTGCCAATTTTTAGGAGCATCTTTGATCAGTTGGCATTCAAAGAAGCAAAACTCAGTTGCTCTATCCACTGCAGAAGCCGAATACATTGCAGCTGGAGCGTGTTGCTCCCAAATCCTTTGGATAGCTCAACAAATGCGAGATCTTGGCATCAACCTCAAAGGTATCCCAATTAAGTGTGACAATACAAGTGCCATATCCATCACTAAGAATCTTGTTCAACATTCAAGGACCAAACATATTGATGTAAGGCATCATTTCATTAGAGATCATGTTGAAAAAGGTGATGTGTCCATATCTTTTATTTATACTGATTATCAATGGGCTGACATTTTTACTAAGCCTTTGGCAGAGGACAGGTTCACCTTCATAAGACGAGAGATTGGGATGCTTAACAAGGATGCACTTTCGTAGGGGGAGCTTTCCCTTTACGAAAGATAAATTCTACTTAGCATCAAGACCCTTGAGAACCATGTCAAGGTGTGTGAACTAAATGGTGGAGTACATTTATCGGATCATATATTTTTGGTTAATATCTTTTTAGATATTTAATCAATTATATTTGTTTTAATCGGATTTCAAAAATTGCCCATTTAGTAATTTCCTTAAACCGCTAAAGATATTTTATTTTTGGAAATAGATTTTTTAGTTATCTTGTCCGATTTTAATGGTTATTTGAATTTGAATTTGAATTTGAAAACCTTTCAAATCTTAGCAATGTAATGATTTCTTTCCTTGGAACCCTAAACCCATCCCATCAATCCGTCACCCTCTCTCTCTACTTAAACCAAATCCTGTACCCGATTTCTCCTCACCTCAGAAATTATCCAAACCCCTTTCACTTCTTCATCTTCAACCTCTCAATCGCCTCTCAAGAAACCCTAACCGATTTCCTCCATGGCACCCAAAACCAAGAAAACTGTCACACCCAAAAGACTTGGCGCCACCCCCAAGGGACGTCAGGCCCCTGCTACTTCTCCCACACCTGAACCCGCTCCTCAAGCCATCATCCCAGCCGTTGTCCAGAGCACCATTACGGCGAGCACGGCCACGGTTCCCAAGGGCTCTCAGAAGCGCGCTGCTAAGAAACCCCTGAGTGCTAAACAAAAGGGAAAGAGAAAGATCTTGGTTGAGGAAGAGGAAGAGGAAGAGGAGGAAGACGACCTTGATGCCGCCCTGGAAAGAGATGCTGCCAGGGAAGCCGAGGAGGAGGCCTTGAGGCAGAAAAAGGCCGATGAGGAGGCCGAACTTGCTAAGAAACTGGCCGAGGAAGAAGCTGAGGGGATTCGGAAGGAAGCCGAAGCCGAGGAGGTTCCATCCGAGGTGGAGCCTGAGGAAGAAGAAGAAGAAGAAGAAGAAGAGGAGCAAGAGGGATCTAGAGAGGACGAGGAACCTGAAGGAGATGAAGCGGGGTCCGGTGAGGACTCGGGGTCTGAGGAAGAGGAGGAAGAATCTCCCTCTCCTTCTCCTCCTCCTCCCCCGTCTCCGAAGAAGC
This sequence comes from Persicaria maculosa, assembly GCA_963922045.1. NCBI lineage: Eukaryota > Viridiplantae > Streptophyta > Magnoliopsida > Caryophyllales > Polygonaceae > Persicaria > Persicaria maculosa. The sequence goes on from OY998262.1 coordinate 57,721,785, forward strand.
GGAAAGCCCCTGCTCCTGTCAAGCCTCCATCCCCCAAGCGCACCAGGAAGGGCCCTGTCAAGAGTCTTGTAGCGCCTGTCAAGAGAGCTGCTCCAACAGTTGCGCGCAGAAAGAATGCAGACCCCCCGGCCTATATCCAGGTAAATCAATCCTTGCCCTCCTCTTGGTTTCAAGATGCTGAGACTGCTGGTAAGTGGGTAGACGAGTTTAGAACTCGTAAGGTTAGCTATTTGGATTTTTTAGATTTTGAGTTCTTTGAAGCTTTGAAGTTACCCTGCATTGAGCTCCTCAAAAAATCCCCAGCCTGGACTCTTCTTAACCTTGAGACTGTCTACTACCCCCAACTTACCCGACTTTTCTACATTAACCTAAAAGCCAAAAACGACACTGATGGTTGGTCTTTGGAATCTGTTGTCAAAGGGGTTAGAATATCTCTCAACTCCAATGACTTCGCAGTTTTCCTTGGCTTACCTACCCCTGTTCCACCTGCTCAAGTCCACCCCTCAAAAGAAAATTGCATCATCCTAGCCCGAGCCAAATATCTCCTACCCGAAGCATCCAACAGCACATCAAAGCAACTCACCCACTCATCCCTAACCCTTGAGGCAAAAATAATCTTTAACATCATTGTTAGATGCCTCCTACCCCGTCTTAACTCTGGCTCACTCCTTACCGACAATGCCATGGTCCTGCTCTACCGCATCCTAAATGGCCTTGATCTTGATCTGGCCAACACTATCGTTGGAACCATGGCTCATGCCAGAAAAGCTAGAAAAGGCTCTCCCCTCCCCTTTGCTACCCTTTTGACACCCATCTTCAAAGCTTCTGGAATTGATGTCAAAAATGAAGAACAGCTGCGTCATACGGGTAAGTTCGACTCTAAAGGCCTTGAAAAGATTGGCATCACTCGGTCTCCCCAAGGGACCTTGAGTCTTGCCACTCCTTCAAAAGCCTTTCCCACTGCTCCAGCTTTCGATGAACGCATGGACAACCTAGAGTTGGGCTTGGAGGAGGTTCGCCTGGATATTAAGGAGCTGTAGAAGGAGGTGATGACGGAGATGAGCGGGATTTCAAAGATGCTGGAAGGACTGTGGACGAGGCTCACTGATGATGCTCCGGATGACTAAGCCTAAACCTTAACCCACCCTATCCCACCCCTGAAACTTGATACATTGCTGGTTTGTTGGAAACGTTTTCAAAACATTTGGTAACTATTTTGGTGACTGTTTTGCCTCCGCCCTTTGTTGAAAGACAAAAAGGGGGAGATGATCTGTGGGGCTTAGACTTTGAAAACCTTTGCTTAAAGGTCTTGGATGACCTTGGTTTCTGATTTATGGTTTTCGGTTGGATGTTTTCATCTTTAAAATTTTTTGATCCAACATTTGTCTAACCCTTGCAGGTACTTAGTCCGAATTCTATTGTATTATCTATTTTTGACTAAGTTGCAGGGATGCACAGGTTTTGTCTTTCATCAAGGGGGAGATTGATAACTCCCTCCCTTGATGGAAAATGGAATAAATGTTTCAAGGGCTTTGACAGGATGGTTGTGTCAAAGGCCTTGACGCATTAAAAGTTGATGAAATACAAAACCTATATTATTTATTCGTATATTATTTTATCTTATTATATACTTCCATTATATTATATATATATATATATATATATATATATATGTATGTATGCCTAACCATTTCAGGAAGTATATTCGAGATTATATCCTTACTTATACACATTGAGGAGATCAGTTCAAAATAGATCATGGCGTTCGAAGTGTCCATATATAGAAGATTGAAGATCAAACTGATTCGAAGGAGCCGTTGGAGATCTGGTGGTGAAGATCCTCACGCTCCATGCTCTTTTATAAAGGAAAGGAAGGAGAAGACAGAGAACACACAAGTGCTACACACGAGCTTTCATTCATTCAAGCGATCTGTCTTCCAAGTGTCTCTCTGCTAAGCGCTCAAAGAGTTTGTTGTTTATTTCAAAGCCTTTGAGAGTCACTGTGAGCTTATAGGATATATTTATTTAAAGTGTTACTCGAGAGTTTATAACTCGGGAAGTTGCACTAGGCTATTGATTTGCGAGAGTTAGAGGATTGTACTAGATAGTTGAGCGAGGTGGGGCTCTTCTAGATTGGTCTAGGACTCCAAGGGAACGTGAGTTAACTAGATTGCAATTGTATAGGAGAGAGGCTTCTCGGTGAGCTATTAGGATCCTAAGCTAAGCAATCAATAAAGCCTTTGAATCCTAGGGTTGTGGAAGAACCCTAGGCGGGGACGTAGGCCAAGTTGTGCTGAACCTCGTAAACAATTACTCGTGTTCTTTACTTATTTGCTTTACCTTATTTCCGCACTTGGTTCGAATTGTTTAACTTTTTGATTCAGGTTTATCTCAAAGGTTTTGGTACAAGCTCCAAAAGTCTTGAGACTTTCTGCGAAAAACGGGCATACTCTATTCAACCCCCCTTCTAGAGTATTTCTTACTACATTGTTTTTACATTATCGAACCTTCACAATCAGTGCTGGATTTCCTGTTGCTTGTTCATCGATCGATTGCAAATGGGGCGTTACTAAACTGAGTTACTAAGCAATCTGATCTTTGAGCTGCTACCATTTAATTAAGCGTTTGGTGGGAGTTTTTTTTTTTTTCATTTAAAAAAAAAAGAAGAGCTGTTAGTTAGCTTCTAGTTAAAAAAAAAAAGAAAAAAAAAGAAAAAAAAAAAAGAGTTCCACGTATCTCTTCAAAAAATATATATATATTATTTGTTGGGTGAAGCAAGTAGGTGAACATTCAAACCCCACATTGGCTTGTTCAGTAGAAGTATGTTCGTGAGTTAACTATTGCCATCCGAGCTTCATAGATATTACGTTGTTTCTTCCTACATTGCAATCTCAATTTTTATTCGGGCTAGATCACTTGTTTTGCATTGCCTAAGGACCATAACGGGTTTTGGTAAATACTCGTCGAAAGGCCCTTGTTCGTGCTCGAAGGTTGCACTTTCAGCTTATTTGTGCTTGCTATTGTGTTGGTGTTTCGTTGATTGCTATTGTTTGTGCTAGTTGCCGCTAGCGATTAATCAGGTTCTTGAGTGTCGTGCCCTTGCATTGGGAAAATGAGAGTTGAGAGTGTTGCCTGTTGCAACAGGAAAAGGAGAGGTGAGAGCAACACTGAGTGGTGTTGGAAAACGTGAGTGAGAGGAGAGTACCATCTAGAGTAAGGAGCGGAGAGCCAAACACCGGGGAGGTCTATTGCTACTAACTGCTATTATATCTGTTGTTTGCTCATTTTCCAGGTTTTCGAGTCTCTTTCTTTTTTGAGAATACATTATAGCGAGGTAAACACTTTAAACACACGAGCGGAGTGTGTGAGAGAGTGTGAGCGTCCACCAAAGTGAGAGAGAGGTTTCTGTTTTGCTAACTTGACGAGTTTGTTTGTTTTTCTGTGGTGATGTCACAACATTCGGTGAACAGGGAAGGAGGCAGAGTTGACCCAGCTGTCCAAGAGCTAACTCGCCGTATGGACAGAATGGAGCTAAGCATTGCAGAGATACTACAACGATTACCGCCAGCCCAGAGAGATGCACCGAGTGATCATGGTAGCCATGACGGCCAAAGGAACCAAGATGGCGGAAGAGGACACAGGAACGGACATCGCCATAATCGCAACAATCCACGGTCAGATGATGAGAGATCAGATGGATCCATATTTTCAGAGCGGACTCAAGCTAGAGAGGACCGCCATGCTAGGCGTCGCCAAGAGGATGGTCGTCAACGTCGGACCCATGGGGTCAAGGTAAGCATTCCTATTTTTACTGGTGCTGCAGGGCCAGAGGCGTATCAGGATTGGGAGGTCAAAGCTGAACAGGTCTTCCGTTTCCATCGATATCCAGAGGAGGAGCAAGTGGAACTCGCTGTCATCCACTTTACCGATTATGCCCTCTCTTGGTGGCAAGGAGTACTAGCAGATCGGGCCTACACTCGAGCTCCACCAGTGACGACTTGGGGAGAGTTGACACGTCTGATGCGAGCTCGCTTTATTCCGGCGGATCATGGGCAACAACTGTTGCTGAGGATAGAGAAACTGAAACAGGGTCCTTGATCCCCAGACGATTACTATAAGGATCTACGCGCCCTTTTGCAGCGATCGGGCACAAGGTATGAGGACTCTTATATTCTTGCTAAGTTTCTTGCAGGTCTGAACTCTGATGTGGCTGAGATTGTGTTGCAACTGCGACACACCCATGTGATTGATGCTCTTCATCGTGCCACACATGTTTATGAAAACTTCCTCAAAAGAAGGTCTGCAGGGTCCTCAACAAGGCGTTGGACGGGAACTGAATCTCCTTCAGAACCACCTCGGAGTTACCGTCCCCAACCGCCTAACCCTAGTCCTACTTCCCCCTCCACCGTTATACCTCCAGCTAACCCAAGCCCTAGTCCTGTCATCCCTAACCCCACACCTCCACCTCCTAGACCAGAGTCCAGCAGGCCTCGAGAGGTCAAGTGTTACAAGTGCTATGAGATTGGGCATTATGCTAGAGAATGCCCAACCCACGAAAGGTTCTCCTTAACTCGTTCGGAGAAGTGGTGAGTGAGGTGGAAGGCCTCGATGACCCTTATGAGCTGCCAGTTGTGGATGAGGATGAGGAGCTTGTTGCCAGAGCACCAGTTGGTGAGAACTTCGTGGTTAAGAGGACTTTGAGCGACAGTGAGAAGCATGAGCTTGACACCTCTCAGCGGGAGAACTTGTTCAACACCCGTTGCACCATCGCAGGTAAGATTTGCACTGTTATTATTGATGGTGGCTCATGCTGTAATATTATTAGCCAAGAAGTCATGGATCGTTTCTCTCTAACCACTCAGGTACACCCGAGACCCTATACTCTGCAATGGCTCTACTCAGGATCACCGTTGAAGGTGAAGGACCAAGCTCAGGTGTCCTTTTCCATTGGACCTTATGCCGATACTATCTTATGTGATATACTACCTATCACCGCTTGCCATTTACTTCTCGGTAGGCCATGGCAGTATGATCGGCGTGTGATGCATGACGGCTACAACAACGAGTATTCCTTCGCCTTTGGAGGCAAGCGGGTAAGGCTTCTACCTCTAACCCCTCAAGAGGTTGTCACTGATTATATTGCTAGGGAACAGCGTCGCCAATTTCACGAGAAGATCGGAAAGGATGCTGAAAAGCAGAAGTTGGAGCAAGGATTGCCCAAGGAACCCCAGAGCTTGCTGGTCGCTCGGGTTCAAGATGTCCGACATGCTATTCAGGGGGGTGATGTTTGTTTTATGCTTGTCTGTACTTCTACTAGTTCTAACTTACATGTTAGTTCTAGTTCATCGTCTGCTACTGCTGTTGAGTTGCCTTCTGTCATTTCAGGTGTACTCGAGGAGTTTCATGATATGCTACCAGATGAGATGCCAGCTGGATTGCCTCCTCTTAGGGGCATAGAGCATCAGATTGACTTTGTGTCGGGTGCTGTTATTCCTAATCGGCCAGCTTACAGGACTAACCCCATGGAGACCAAAGAGTTGCAGTCACAGGTAGAGGATTTGCTTAGCAAGGGGTATATTAGGGAGAGTCTGAGTCCCTGTGCCGTACCAGTTTTGTTGGTACCAAAGAAGGATGGGACCTGGCGCATGTGTGTTGATTGTCGAGCCATCAACCAGATTACAGTTAAGTACCGTCATCCCATTCCTCACTTAGATGACCTGTTAGATGAGTTGCATGGTGCTTGCTTGTTTTCTAAGATTGATTTGAGGAGCGGGTACCATCAGATTAGGATGAAGGAAGGTGACGAGTGGAAAACCGCTTTTAAGACCAAATATGGTCTTTACGAGTGGTTGGTCATGCCCTTCAGGCTAACTAATGCTCCTAGTACTTTTATGCGCCTGATGAACCATGTTTTGCGTGCATTCTTAGGTCGATTTGTTGTCGTATACTTTGATAATATCCTTGTTTACAGCAAGTCCTTAGAAGAGCATGCTGAACACTTGCGCGCTGTTTTTCTAGTTCTTAGGAAGGAGCACTTATTTGCTAACTTGAAGAAGTGTCAGTTTTGCTCCGATACTGTCGTCTTTCTTGGTTTTGTTGTAGGTACAGATGGCTTGCAAGTGGACACAGAGAAGATTTGAGCTATTCGGGAGTGGCCCCAACCAACATCCGTTACTCATATACGGAGCTTTTTAGGCTTGGCAGGATTTTATCGTAGGTTCGTCAAGGACTTCAGTAGCATTGCCGCCCCTCTTACAGAACTAACAAAGAAAGGGATGCCCTTCAAATGGGGTCCGGCGCAAGAAGAGGCTTTTGCTACACTTCGGGACCGGTTGACGAATGCTCCGTTGCTAGCACTTCCTGATTTCTCAAAGACTTTTAAGATTGAGTGTGATGCATCTGGGGTTGGTATTGGTGGTGTGTTGATGCAGGAAGGCCGGCCTATCGCTTACTTTAGCGAGAAGCTAGGAGGAGCTACAGAGAATTACTCTAACACTACCTACGGCAAGGAGTTGTATGCATTGGTTCGTGTTTTACAAACTTGGGCTCATTACTTGCTGCCCCGTGAGTTCGTGATACATACTGACCATGAGGCCTTGAAGTATCTCCGGAGCCAAACCACCCTTAGCGCTCGCTATGCTAAGTGGATTGAGTTCATCGAGGATTTTCCTTATGTGGTCAAGTACAAGAAAGGGAAGGACAACATTGTCGCTGATGCCCTCTCTCGTAGGTATTCTCTTCTCTCTACTCTTGAAGCTCGTGTTCTTGGCTTTTCTATGCTACTTGATCTTTACTCTGTTGATGCTGATTTTGGGGATATATTCTATCAATGTGTGCAATCTGCTGGTTCCCCTAGTGTTGGTAGTTATTTTGTGCAGGATGGTTACTTATTTAGGGCCTCCCGCCTTTGTGTGCCTCGTTGTTCGGTTCGATCGTTGCTGGTTTTAGAGGCACATGGAGGCGGATTGATGGGGCATTTTGGGGTTGCTAAGACCTTAGGAATTTTGAAGGATCATTTTTACTGGCCTAGGATGCGATCTGACGTTGAGAAATGTTGTGCTAGTTGTGTTACTTGTGCTAAAGCTAAGTCTAGATCGAACCCGAATGGTCTGTACCTCCCCCTACCTCTAGCTAGTGCCCCTTGGGAAGACATTTCTATGGATTTTGTGCTAGGGTTGCCTAAGACTAGGAAGGGCCATGATTCTGTATTTGTTGTGGTGGATCATTTTTCTAAGATGGCTCATTTCATAGCTTGCTCGAGGACTGATGATGCTTCTCATGTGGCTACTTTATTTTTTGATCATATTGTTAAGCTACATGGGGTACCTAAGTCTATTGTTTCTGATCGGGACTCTAAGTTCCTTAGCTACTTCTGGAAGACCTTGTGGGCTAAGTTAGGTACCAAACTGTTATTTTCAACTTCTAGCCACCCTCAAACAGATGGTCAGACTGAGGTAGTTAATAGAACTTTAGGGGTTTTATTGCGTACTATGCTTTCTACTAACTTGCGCAGGTGGGAGGATTGTTTATCCTATGTCGAGTTTGCTTACAATCGAGCAGTGCATTCCGCCACCAAGATGTCTCCTTTTGACACTAGTAGAAAATTGGGATTTTACCCCATTGCCTATTACCCCGGATCTCATAATTGTGGGGTGTAATAGCATAACAAGCAAGCTTTCTTTCAACTTTTTTAATTGAAATTAATATACCCCGGATCATATAAAAAATATCCGGGGTATATTATGTTGGGATATTAGTTGAACTAGATTTTATACCCCGGGCGTTTTTTTAGACAAATATCCGGGGTATATACTGTTTTCACCCCAATAAAGATAATTTAAATACCCCGGGCGTTTTCTCAATGGGGTATATACCCTTCTTTTACCCCAAAAAATATAAACACCACTTAAATATCCGGGGTATAAGGTTAATGATTTTTAATGAGATTTTCAGACCTAGGCAAAGAATTCTCAGGACTCGGGGGTGCGGAAAAGGTTTCATTTCTCCCTCTCCACGCCTCCTCACAGTGCGTGCTCCGATTCCTCACCGACTCCTCACCGGCTTCATCGTCGACCTTGTCGACCCCTCAGTCTCTCACCCGCCGACCTCGCCAACTCCTCACCCGCGTGCTGTCCTCGCCGAATCCTCACCCGCGCGCTCGCCTCGCCGGCTTCAATTGCAGACACCTTCTCACCTCGCAGACTTCTCACCCGCCGACCTCCATCGCTGACTCCTCTTCGCAGTCATCCTCTTCGACGCCATCCTCTTCGATGCCATCCTCTTCCTGAAGAAATTTCAAGCCTCCTCTTCCTAGGTAAACAAACCCCTAACTTTCAGATCTTTCAAAACCCTAATTTGTATTCGCCCTCTTCTTATTAGAACCCTATTTTGCAACTTTCAGCTTCATTGTAACTCTTAGCACGCCAATTTGCTCAGGTTCTTGCTCGATTTCCACCCAGGTGAGGTGAATCTACAATTTGCTCAAGGTTTTTGACCTGGAAGTGCTGAATGTGTGTTGTGATTTGGGGGTTGATTGCAGGGAGTGTATTGAGTGGAGGTGGTAGTGTGCCTGCTCCAAAGGCACCAGCGGAGGCTTGAGTGAACATGGTGAATGAATTCCAAAGGGGAGCCATGTCTACCCATCTCGGAATCCCCATGATCTATGGCATTGATGTTGTTCATGGCCACAACAATGTCTAGAATGCCACCATCTTCCCTCACAATGTGGGGGTTGGTGTCACCAGGCAAGCCACAAACACAAGCTGAGATTGAATTTTTGTGTGCTATACTGCTATTTTTATCTTTATGAAGTTGAAATTGAGCAACAATTTATCTGAAAATGTAATAGGGATCCTAACCTTATCAAAAGGATTGGAGCTGCAACTGCACTGGAGTTAAAGCTACAGAAATTCCTTACAACTTTGCTCCCTGTATTGCGGTATTGAATCGAATCCCTATTCTAAATTATGGATCAGTTGATTTTATCATTGTCTTCAGCCGAGGATTTCTCATTGTATTTGTTGCAGGTTCATAGGGATCCAAGACGGGGAAGGTGCTATGAGAGCTAGAGTGAAGACCATATAATAGTTCAGATGATGACCGAGATCATCCTGGGCTTGCAAGTAGAAGCTCCGGCTGATTATCCAAAGGGGTTTCCCTATGTAGCTGGAAAGTAAGAGTCCTTGATACAATCTTCATATTTATGACAAACTACTATTGTTATATAACTATGAACAATTAACCAAGTAAAGGAAGAATGTGACTAATACTTTTACTAAATTTATATGCCCAATACCTTGATAAGTGATTATCTTGCAACTTGCAAATATAAAGGATACACTTCCAGTGAAATAGGACATATTTCTAGTGGTGGGGATCTTGAGCATATATATAGACTTTGCCCTTCTTAAATCTTGCATCTCCCCTTTTTGTTTTGTCCCCACTGAAATCAATCTTCTCTTGTGGTGCTATAGTATGCATGACATTTTCAGGGTGTATATATTTCATTTTTCACATATTTGTAGAAAATTTTGTTTGGTTGCTAGGGGATCATGTTTGGTGTGGTGTTTGAAATGGCTTTGGACATCATACTTTATCCGGTCATTGTCGCTATTTATGTATTTTGGATTTGAGAAATTTAGGTTACAGAGTACTATAATTTAATATAAAGTTGTCTAAGAACTTGAATAGATATGAAAATAAATCTAAGAGAGCTGTAAAAAGCAACCCTTTACTTCTACATGATGTTGCTTAAATATTTATACCTAAACATGTTCATGCTTACTAAACAGACCTTCAAGAGCCATATGTACTATCAATAAATTGCACTTCTTTAACAAACACATCTGAAGTGTTTGTGAAGGTAGTACTGCCAACTAAAGGAAGATTATACTTCATTTGCATTTATTTTGTGAGGATGTAACCTTTATATATGCTTATCTATAGATACTTCAAAAGATCCAACCTAAGAAGAAGGTTAATGGTTCAACTACGGCTTTAAAGCAAATTCAAGAACTCTATTGTAGGGATGAATCATCATGCAAAATAACGTAAGAAACCAATGCTTAATGCTTTCAGTTCAGCTTAGTTAGTAGTTACTATACTTGATCTGCTTCTTTGCTCATGTATATCTTGTATTTACAGTAAGAGTTTTGATCACAATCAGGATTGTTGATCCACCTTTGTCTGATTCTCTAATTGATCAGGCTACTAATAATTGATGAGCTAGACTATCTCATTACAAGAGACCGGGCAGTTCTGCATGAACTATTTATACTTACAACTGTTTGATATGAGTTTGTTAAGTACTTAAATGCAACACTATGTGAAAAATCACAAATCAGGCAGCAAGGGTTTCTAACTTGGAGCTTTGTTGTTTTGAAATAGGTACTTCCTTACCAAGTCTTTCAACCTCGAGCATTGGAACTATGTGCCAGAGTAAGTATTGGTTATTTAACTCTTACTCAACTTGGACATTTTGTGATCTTATATATCGAGTAAGCAATGCAGCAAAATTTCCATACCCATCAGCATAGCATTGCTTGTTTTGCTGAAGCAAGCAAACTAGTAATTGCCTTGAAGTACCTCTAGCCTTAAAAAACTACTAATTTCCTATGCTGGATATTTGGGCATTCAATTAGAATGACAACTAAGCTATAGATTTCCAGCAGAATACTCTTGCCTGTTTGCCACCTTATTATTAAGCAGTTGCTTACTTTTAACTAATGACTAACAACAATTAAATTTTGGTTGACAGAAAGTGGCAGCCGCATCTAGGGATATGAGAAGAGCACTTTTTAATTGCATTTTCAGGTATGAAGTATAACATGCCTGATATTAGTAGTTAGTACCCAAGAATTCTGACACTTGGATTGATTATTCGACAAGAGACTGAAGTTAGGCCTATTGATGAGAAGGGGCTGAAATATAACAGTCAATGTTTGTTAACAACCCCATAATTGATACTGTATGTAACTAGTTAAGTCAGTTCATTGCACTTTCCAACCATCTATGATATATTAGATGCAGTACTCAATCAGCTTCTTGGACCATATGTTTCACTTATAGACTAAAGTTATGCCTCTTTCATATTTATTTTTTCTTAGCACATGATACAATTTTTGCCTCTTTTTCAAACATCATTGAAGCTAATTGCTTACCTAGCTTGTATCTTCTTGTGGCTGCAGGTCTACTGCTTTCAATGGGTTGGCGAGAAGAGAACTGAGAATCAACCAATATTATGAGAACATACACTGAGGTGTGTGATATTCTTGTCATTCTTCAAAATTTATGCTCGTGGCATTTTTAGTTAAGCATGAAATCTGTAAAAACTGGACATCTGAACATCCATGAGGTAGAGCTTGTTGAGTGTTATGAATCAACTGCCCTTTGCGAAAGGATATTTCTTGATTAGACTAGCATTTGCGTTTGGTCCTTTAGAAGTTGTGAAATGAGTCAAGAACACTTTTTTTTTTACCCATATTATTGTAGTGGGATAATTGTCTGAATGAAATAATAAATGGGGATTGGATTTAAACTTTCTTTATAAAAACCACTGTCAAATATGGAGAAAAAATATCAAAATATTACTAATATAAAAAGGTGGTTTTCACTTTTCAGCTAGAAGCCTAAAACTAGTCCAGTGAATCCCTGCTTCTTTTTTATACTTGTTGAATCTAGAAATCAGAGATAACGAAGTAGTTTAATGCTAGTGATGTATAACTCATCATTCATTATCACTGCATAAAAATGAATTGTCTAGTAAAATTTCCTGACATAGTATCAAGAGAAAATAATGATAGTAATGAATTCCATTTTATCAATCTAATGCACATTCTGTTAATCTTGATCATTTTTTTTAGGCAAGGCTAATTACAGTATCTCTGGTTTTGGAGGAGGTTTTAGACCATTCGCCTTTTGATTCTGAAACAACGTTGCAAGACATATCAACTCGTCTCTTTCTAGCGTCTTTGAAGGGTATTGTTCATCTATGTATTATGAAGCCTAGTTGGTTGTAAGATACTATTCTAGTTTTGTCATTGAACATATTCTGATGCACTGCCTTAGCTTTTCTGAATGACATTGCCTTAGCCTTTCTGAAGGACATTGCCTTAGCTTGTTCTGAATGGCATTGCCATAGCTTGAAAATGTGTAAATAGTTGGAACTTTGTTTAATGTATGTGTCGTTCAGTTGTGGATTTAGTGGATGTCTATATATTGCTTTGAATGGATGGGAATTATAGGTCAAATAACAGTTGAATTAATATTGTAATATACGATTTGATATTAAAAATATTTTTATATAAAAAATAATTATATATCCCGGGTCATATTTATCCGGCATATATATCATGACATTAAGAAACTCCATACACATAAGAGGCATGCACCCCGGATATTAGATGAATATAGCCCGGGCTTTTTTTTTTGAGAAAATTGGGTAAAGGTATATACCCCGGATTATTTTGGTTTTATACCCCGGATAAAAAAAATTTACAATCCGGATTGGACAGACTTTATACCCCGGATATTAGCATAATATACCCCGGATATTACTGTAATATACCCCGGGCGTGTTTTTCAGATCACTTTTTTTGAAATTTGCTTAGGTTATATACCCCGGATTTTTTTAAAATATATCCGAGGTATAAAGTTAGACCTATTTTTAACCCCACCCTACCTGAACCTCGGAGCATTATATTGTCAGGTCCGGGGTATATGTATAAAAATATCCGGGGTATATTAACTATTTTCTACTAGTGTGAGGTGGTTTATGGTCGCAACCCCCACACACCATTGGATTTGGCACCGCAACCCCTATCTTCTCCCGAGGACTTTGCTGGTAAGTCCCGAGCTGAGTTGGTGAAGTCTTTGCATGAGAGAGTCCGACTACAGCTGGAGCGTCGAACTCAACAGTATGTGACCCAGGCCAACAAGCATCGCAAGGAGCTATTATTGGAGGTTGGAGACTTGGTTTGGGTTCATCTCCGGAAGGATCGATTCCCTGCTTTGCGGCAGTCTAAGCTGCGGCCTAGAGCTGATGGGCCTTTCATGGTGCTAGAGAAGATTAATGACAACGCTTACCGAATTGATCTTCCAAGTAAGTATGGTGTTCATGATGTTTTTAACGTCTGTGACTTAGCTCCCTTTCTTGCAGGTGATGGGCTACTTGAGGAGCTGACGGATTCGGGGTCGAATCCTTTTCAAGGGGGGGAGGATGATGTGACCCTTGACGGAACTAGCTTGTCCGACGATCGCTGTGAAGGTCTGGATACTAGTGATGGAGCTCTGACGGATGATATTGAAGATGCTACCGAGGAGGAGATTGAAGAGGAACCGCTTCTGCCTCGAGCTACCCCACCGTTGACAAGAGCTCGAGCTCGCCTACTTGGTCAGTCGGTTCTAGCCTTTGAAATGTCACCCGCATAGATGATTACTTTGCTACAGGTGACTTCTGATCCGACAACATTTGAGGCTAGTGTGGAGATGAAATAAACCAAATGAAGGCTGATTTATCCCACCAATATTTATACATTTTATGCAATTTCTTTCTACAATAATGGGCTAAAGGTTTGGCTATGTTGGTTAGCCCTAAAGTTGCCAATTAGTCGGTCTTATGGCCTAGTTTATTTTCATAATTTCTTTTCTTCCTTTATTTATTGGGTGTTTTAAGAGGTCTTATGACCAAGTAGCTTATATATACATTTGTAAGCCTCATTTGAAAGACAAGTTGAATTTTGAGAAAAAGTGAGCCTTTTAGCTTCCTGTGATTCGGGTTAAGAATCTCGTTCTTAGGTGAGAGGCCGGGAACAAAACCTTCGGTGAGAGGCTGAAGGAGATTCCTTAGTGAGAGACGACGGAATCAAAGGGTCGAAAACACTCGGAGTGCGAGGCCGAGAGTGTGGAAGATCGAGTGTTGGAGAGAGCTCGGAGTGCGAGGCCGAGAGCGATCTTGCATCACATATCCCTCAACCCCATACCCCTTCTTTACCACCATTCTAAGGCCTTCCACAGCCCCATTATCACCCTCAATCCTACCCAAAACGTCACTCCCAAAACAGCCCTCAATACCTCTCAAGCGAACCCAATTTCGGAATCGTCTCTGCACAGGCGACGTCTCGGTAAAATGCGATTTTCCGCTTCGTCTGACATCCGATTGACGAGATCTGCCCCAATCCGCGACCGCGACTTCAAGATCTACAAAAGTAGTACTCGCACGTTTCCAGAAGCCTAGCCAATCGGCGGGAAATCGGCATTCTTTGCCGACTGATCTGCTGCTCCAGAACTGCCAACAACTTCCCGACTTCTCGGAACTCTCGTCGCCGGTTCTTTTGCTCGAGCCCGGGTCCGAGCACGTCATCGGGTTTGGACCGGAAACCGGAAATCAGAATATCTTGGACCGTGGATCATACCGTAATATTCCGGTCCGATCCAAAGACCGTAAATTCCAGTTTGGTCCCGGTCCGATTCCGGTCCGATCGACATTTTGTCCAGCCCTACTAGAAATGGACCGATATATGCTACAGCCCACCTCATTTTACTAGTTATAGTATATAATATTGGTAATTGGTAAAAAGATATCACATTGTTTAGGTGGCCCATTTGGTTAGGAAGAAAGACTGGAGCATTCAAGTCCCAGGTTGAAATCCTCCTCCTCGTGCTTTCCGCCCGCACTTCAATTTTTCCACATTTTGCTTCTGCTGCGGCCCACCAAAATTCAATAATTTTTTTCTCCTTCGCCTTTTGGCTTTTGCTGTTGTCCACAAAAAATGAAGCTATTTTTTTTCTTCAAAAATATACTATCCATGGTATATAAAACCTATATTATCAATTTATTACTAATTTAAATATAGATAAAATAAAGTATTGATTAATTTAATTATTTAATGGGTATTTATCTTTGTTAAATATAAAAACTGAAATTATATGCAAATACAGCCCACCTAAAATTGTCATTCTGATTTCGTGTCTAATAAAACCTAACATCGAACATGAACAAATACCATGATTACGTACGCAATGCAACATTACATATGATCACATAGTGTTGCATGAGAGATTTTGGAAGATAGCACATGATTTTAATTGGCTACATATCAATTAACATTATAGATGTATTAATTGATGTCCGACATAGTACATCCATAAATAGCTAGAGATAAGATGGGACATGTCACATGCATGTGAAAAGTGAAAGGTCGAACATCATTCCAGTAGTACGTACTCGTATTGTACGTATAACAAGTCCGAATCACCTACAACCTTACCACTTATTTCACGGTGCAAATCCTCTGCCCCAAATCCCTACCCCACAAAATTATTTTACTTCTAAATTAATATTAAAAAAATTAAAAAATATATATATTTTGCTTTTACATACTTATGATAACATATTTGAAAAAAAAATCTTATAAATTCAACTTACAAAAATTATAATAATTCACAAGAGATAGAAAGATTTTTTTAAATTTTAAAAAGATGTGAATTTACTATATATTTTTATAAAAAAATATAAGTTGAATTTTTAAGATTTTTTTTTTCAAATATGTTATCATAAGTATGTAAAAGCTAAATATATTTTTTTAAATTTTTTTAATATTAATTTAGAAGTAAAATAATTTTGTGGGGTAGGGGTTTGGGGTAGAGGAATTGCACCGCTTATTTCAGTGCATCTCTTATTTATTTTGAAAATAAATTTAAATTAAAAAATTAAAAAAATATATTTTTAAGTTTTATACCCTTATATTGATATGTTTATATATATATATATATATATATATATATATATATATATATATATATATATATATATATATATATATATTAAAATTAACATTTTAGATGAATAAAAAAATATTTTCTAAAATAATCGATATTTGTTATCAAAATTTTTAAAATGTGATTTTTTAAAATATAAAATTTTAAAATATTAATATAAGAGTAAAAAATCTAAAAATAATGGGTTGGCATGACTGTGGATTAACGGGTTGGCTGAAGGGATGGCTAAGTCTAATGTTTCCGGCTATCTCTAATAGAAACTTTCATTCAATCGGACACCTGCAGATTCACACTATGAAGAACAAGGCGAAAAAATCTTAATTTATCTCTATCGACCATGTTTTTCGACCGACCTTTTATACTACACTTGAATTAGATCATTTTTCCAACTTGGGATAATTTCATATTTTCATACTAACAAACCCATGAACATATATTCCAAGTTAGAGGAAATATACGTAGTGAAAATGGGTTCGTATGATAAAAATAAAAGCGCGCGTGTGTATATATAGTGTGTGTTCCAAGTTAGAGGAAATATACGTAGTGAAAATGGGTTCGTATGATAAAAATAAAAGCGCGTGTGTGTATATATAGTGTGTGTGTTCCAAGTTAGAGGAAATATACGTAGTGAAAACGGGTTCGTATGATAAAAATAAAAGCGCGTGTGTGTATATATAGTGTGTGTGGATCAAATGTTAACAACTCTTAACATGTTAAATGTTAACAAATCTTGGCCATTGGTTGAGGAAAAATGGATGGTCTAGATTTTGTCAAAATTCAAATTAATTATTTATTTATCAAGATGGGCTCACTAAAAAAATTAATTGTATTACTCTCAATTGTTGGAACGTGTATTTTAATTCCCTGTAAATTCTAGGTTTACCATCATCGATCCCAACAAACCTCCCAGATCGACGTCTCCTTCTGCTTTCTCCTTCTTGCTCCTATGGTGGATTCATGAATTCCTTTACCTCCAAATTCACCATCCTATGCGATCCAATTGAAGCCATCGTCGTCGTCGTCACCGCAATCCCCGGAGTCGTCCTTCTTCGCCCGCCATCGCCTCCGCCTCCGCCATCTCCTTCCAGTTTCCTTTGTCATCGATTGGAGGCGGCGAATTCCACCGGCCAGCGTCCTCTGCGATCCAATTGAAGTCGTCGCCATGGTCGTCACCATCGCCAGAGTCATCACCTTCTTCGCCCGCCATCGCCTACGTCGGCCTTTGCACACGGAGTGCCCGACATCGGACTTTGCTCCTCTGCCGATTGCTTCAAATCGTCCCCACACTCCTTCAAATCGCCGTTGAGTACTCCAATTGAAGCCATCACCATCGCCATGTTCGATCGTCGATGACAGAAATGAGAGTCTTCTATGATGGCGATGGTGGAGCGGAGCGTGATTTGCTGGCGCAATACCCGTCAGTGATGGCGATGACTGTTGTGAGGAGGAAATCGAGTATGAAATATAACAAAATAAATCAAACCAGATTCTGCCCACGCAAATAATTACAAGACCTCCTCCTGATGCAGCAGCGGGAAGTCAGGAATGATCCACGAGGAAGCGTGTCAGCGGATCCTAGGCAGCAGTGAAATCTCACGAACAGAAGTTGACAACAGGGTCCTCGATCTCGACTAAGGGTTAATAGACAGAAGATCGGACTAGTCGAACACAGCTAGTCGAACAGCGTAGCAGTCGCAGGCAGGGGCTACTCGATATCGACGAAGGGCTACTCGATGTCGAGTACAGTTCTTGTCGACCTCGGGTTGGGCTCGTCGATTCCTGCACAAGTAAGCTACGGCGACTCTAGGTCGAGGATCAGTAGTCGAGGTCGACCAGGGGCTGGTCGAGATCGACGAGGGCAGGGAGTAAAACGAAATAAAAGAAAGTAAAAACAATTGCTTTGGATTCGAACTAAACTTAATGTGAAAGAACTTCCAAGATTGGGGTTTGCAACGACAATAACCAAGCATGCATAAGGCAGAGATAAACGGATAATCATATAATTCGCATTAAAGGACTAAGCTTTCGCCTTTTCCAACAATTAGACAACTCTCTCAAGAAACCCTAATTGTCTCTACCGATTTTATGTTTATAATCCAAGTTGTTAGCATGGATCTCCATTAGATGGGCAATAAACACATAAACAAGTAGGAAAATGCTCAAAACATGATAAAGGTCGGATCTTTACCTCAGGCACGCAGGGCTATCGTCGGGCTTGCCCCAACCCTAGAAGTGGGTGGACTACTCGCGCTTCATCATAATTAAAGACATCAATAATAAAAGGAAATAAACTTGCATTAATAAAATAAAATAGAGCTTACAACCAAAGGAAGTCAATTCCGCTCTCGCTTCACAAAACTCCTCTTGGCCACTCACTCTCTCTCTCTCTCCTACTACTTCTCCTACTTACTTCTCCCCGAAATTGAATTGTGTCTGAATTGGAATGAATGAAAAACCAGCCCCTAGGGCTTTATTTATAGCCTTCTATTCCTTGCTATTCAAGGATAGAATCTTTTATCTATATCTAAAATTATATCTAAAAGCTTTAAAGATAAATAAAAGCAATAAAGGAAATAAATCTAAAAGGAAATATATCTAAAGTGTCTTCAATGGATAGAACTTTTCTTCTTCATGATGTATCTTGATAGATTTTCAGATAGAGTCAGCAATCTTCACGCCCAAGCAATCCCAAGTCGAGTAGGATTCGTCGAACCGAGTAACGCGGCTCTGGAGGTCTACTCGATCTCGACAAGGGTCTGGTCGATCTCGAGTAGGGTTGACTGGCTCGGCTTCGTCGTCTTGGCTAGCTGGTGCTCGACAGACTCGGACATGGCTCCTGGTGCTCGTCGATGTCGAGTAAACTGGCTATGTCGACTGGGTCTTCTCGGGTGGCTCTACTCGACATGCTCGGATCTGGACTCAAGGCTCGTCGATCTCGACTAGGTCTCGTCGAGGTCGAGTAGGGTGTGGTCTTCTCTGATCGAGTAGCTTCTCCTCGGCATGGACTCGGGCAGGCGCTGGGAGGCTCGTCGATCTCGACTAGGGCTTTGTCGAGATCGAGTAGGATTGTGCTCGGCGTCTTCGTCCTCGGCTTTCTCGATCAGCTCTTCTCCTCGTCGACTCCGGGTGTGGCACTAGGCTTCGTCGATCTCGACCAGGTCTTGTCGAAATCGAGTTGGGTTCCGGAGCTGGGTTGGTCTGGCTCTCGACGTTGCTCCTGATCGACAAGGCTGGCTCGGACATGCTCGTCGAGATCGAGTAGGAGCTACTCGAGATCGAGTAGCCTGGTTTCTCGGCTCGATTCGATTGGTTCCGTTGCTGCTTCGACCTTGGACTTCTGTAGCCGATTCCCGAGCTTTTCTGACCTTCTGTAGAATTGCTGTAAAATGCCTCGAATTCTGTGAATTAAACAAAAACTGGTGTAGATTCCATAATTTGACAAGTAAACATAAACTACATAGGTTCTGTACTATCTAAGCCCAAATGAATGCAATGTATGCAGAAATCGATATAAAAGTTACTGTAAAACATGGCAGATTCAGCTCACAACAAACACCCCATACTTAAGCTTGCTTGTCCTCAAGCAACACTTTTATTTGTCATTCAGGGGAAGAAATCAAAACTCTCAACATATTAGATTCATTCTCATAAAACCCTAAAATCAATTGCCATCCTCGAAAAGTACCAGTGTCACAGATCCATGCATGTGTAAATATACCAAAGCAACATCTACTCAAAAAAGGAGGGTTATGCAAAAACAATTTATGTGACAAAGCATCGATAATCAAGAGGACTTTAATTTAAGCTCAAATAAGGAGTAGATTGGTAAAAGGCTAAAGGTGGGCAATTTTTGGCATTGTGGTGCTTTTGATCCGGGGAAATGGAGTATTTCCAAACTGAATTTCCACATTCCTTCTCCATAACATTCATCACCTTTCATAATGCTTTTATCAGTAATAATGCTTTTACCTCTCTAACCTCAGCACTGCCTTCTCGCGAGTCGCAAACATGGGTGTCATGAATGGCCCCGGATACTTAGTGCCTTGGACTCCTCACAATATGTCCCATCTCCAAACTATTATCTCAGAGAGCAGGGTCGATCTTTGATCGGATTTTCTTTCACTCATTAAATTTTCCATATATTTCCAAACAATTTCCTTCCCAACTCCAATAATGATAAACACAACACAAACAACCATATAACATCTCCATAATGTAACATCATTCTCAACATAATCCCCGGATAAGGTAAAGAATGGCAATATTTAGATCATGTGGAGCAATATTTGAAATAAGGCATATTATGGCTTTTGTGTAATGCATAAGCATGGGTAAGGCTAGGATAATATGAGCATTATATGGAAATATAAAGTCCTCCATCATCTTATCATGCAACATGTCAAAAGCAACTTCAAATTTTACCTCCTTTCATGGTTTTCAAGAAATAATGCACTTCATTGTGACTTCCCTTTACTAGGAAATTTCATGCTATATCTCTAATGAATCTAATTTTGCATCGTCGAGTTCAATATAAGCTTCCATGACATTATTTCAAAAATTTCAATGGGGGTCATTTTTCAAAACTTTGGAAATCATGCATATAAGCACATAGATCAAATAATGCATTCCATGTAGCAATTCAAAGAAATAATGCACATATATGTCAAATATGATCAAATAAATCAAATATGCACAAAGTAAGCCCTTCCCCTACCCCATACTTAAACATTACAGTGTCCTCACTGTATAAAAACAAGTAAAACCAAGAGTAAAGGAAGGAACTCACAGGATAAAGCATCGAGGAAGGCGAAATTGGGCAGGTCGAGTAGCTAGCTTGTCGATATCGAGTACTCCTTACTCTATATCGAGTAGCTTCGTCTGCGTCTGGTGGTTTTCTGAAGTCGAGGAGCATCTGGGCTTGTCGATGTCGAGTACGTCTACTCGAGGTCAAGTAACTTCTGGGCTTCTCCTCCTTGTCGAAATCGACTTGGCCTTCGTCGATTCAGACTGGTTTTCAGGGACTTCCTATTCCACTTTTCGCGATTCTCATATGCTTGCCGACCTAAAAGTGTTAGATTGCCCAAAAGAACAAGACTATCCACATGAAGTATTCTAAAAGACCTAAAACCAAAACCAAAAAAACAAAAAAGTTCAAAAAGTCCCAAAAGTTAATAAAGTTCCATATACATGCTCTAGATTTTAGAGTCGCTAGGCCGACTTTCTCCATTTAGCTCAAGGATCATTATTGTGGGGCCCACTCATGCTTGGCCCTTCTCCTGGATCGTCTAGGTCCTGATGGTAATATGCAAGCTCAGCTGACAGGTGGTTGCTTGCATCATCTCTCTTCTCTTTCTTCTTCTTCTTTGTAGCCCTCAGTTTCTGCAGGTTCTCTCGCCACGGTGTTTTATTTCCTCTTAAATTATTAAAAATTTTATTTATGGACTGAGGGGGAGTAGAATTCATACCTGAACTTACCTGTTCGGACCCAAAACAGAAATCTTTGGGCTTGGGTCTACTCGATGTCGAGTACTGCTGGTCGAGATCGAGTACAGGGACCCCATACTTAGGCTCCTGGCAAGTTTCTGGCTCAGTGGTGGTGGTCGACATCGACTGAGGCTCGTCGATATCGAGTAAAGGGCTCGTCGAGGTCGAGTTGGTCTTGTCGACCTCGAGTACAGTTCTGGTGCTCTCCTCCGCTGTTTGCTGAGTCCCGTGGTTGCTGATGCTTTTCACCTCCAGCCATGAAATTTCCTCCTTTGTAGGGCCAAAAGAGAAATCTAAAACCTCATCGCCTATGGTGAAGGTGAGCGAGGGATTCTTGACACTAATTTTGGCATCTGCAGTAGCTAAGAATGGTCTACCAAGAATAATAGGGCTAGTAGGATCTTCAGCACAGTCTATGATAAGGAAATCTGCTGGAACAAAGAACTTACCAACCTGGACGGGGAAATTCTCAACTATACCTGTAGGGATGACTACTGTATTGTTTGCCATGTATAATTTGGCATCCACAGGTTCTATACATCCTATCTTGACCTTCCGCCAGATTGATAGAGGCATGATGCTCACACTTGCTCCTAAATCGCATAGAGAATCATATTTATATTGTCCAAAACCCACAGTAACAGAAAACTTACCAGGGTCAGGCCTTTTTTCAGGGAAGTGGAGTACTTTGCATTCGCCTGCGATCTCTGAGATGGATCGCTTCTTGCTCAGGATTTCCTTCAGAAACTTGACATATCCAGGCATCTCTTGCAAAGCTTCTGTAAAAGGAATAGAAACATTCAGTTCTTGCAGCATATTAACAAATCTGGTAAACCTACCTGCAGTGGGATCTTTCTGTGCTTTTGAAGGGAAAGGCAGTGGCTTTTCCTGCTTCGGAGCCAGATCAGCTGTCGGAGATGCTGCAGAGTCGTCGACCTCGGCTTGCTGCTCCTCGATCTCGACCACGGGCTTGTCGACATCGAGTTGGGTTGTCGACCTCGGGTTGCTGGTCTGCGCAGCGGAGTCCGAGCTCAGCTTCTGGTCTTGGTCGAGTAGAGGATTGTCGACATCGAGTACGGGCTCCTCGAGATCGACCAGGTTCTGCTCTGTCTCGAGTTGCTGCTCTGCCTTGCTTTGCTGTTTCCCGACCTCTGGCTCATGTAATTGATGCCCATTCCTGAGTTTGATAGCTGCGACGTGTCCGGTCTTCCCTTTAGGATTTGGCTCTGGTTGCCCAGGAAGTTGTCCGGATGGTCGTGGGACTTGTGCAGCGATTTGACCCATCTGTGTCTCGATTCCTCTTTTCCAGATGTCCAGCTCTCCAAATTTCGTGTTGAAGTTCTGGAGCTGATTGTTGATGGTGTTTGTAGCCTGCAGGTTCTGTGCATGATTCCGACGCATCTCCTCAAGGATCAGCTGCAGATCATCCTTCTTTTGATCCCTTTCTGGATGTCCTGGGGCTCTGTAGGGTGGGGGATTCCTAGGAGGACCTTGGTTCCACTGAGGTTGATAGAACCTTTGATCTCCCATGTAGCGATTTGGACCCCCAGCATAGGCTGCTTCCTCATGTGTCTCTGCCATTCTGACTTGCTCAGTGTGTGGGCACTCAGTAGTGGTGTGCCTCTGTGATCCGCATTCGATGCAAGGCTGGTTGACAGATAGATATTTGACTTGCTTGAGGAGCTTGCGATTCTGGTCCCTGTAGAACTGCTCCCTGACATCTGGGTCAATCTCCTTTGCTGGCTCATAGAGTGGCATAGATGGTGCTGGTCTGGCATAGGCGTTCTCATCATAGTTTGTAGAAGTCCCATACTTGTTGTCATATGCCGTGAGCTTGTCTAGCACACCTCATGCGTCAATTGGTGGCATCGTCAGGTACTCATATCGAGTGTACTGATTGATCCTGTCCTTAGTGACTTGGTCAAGAGAGTTGAAGAAGATCTCCTGAATGACGTAGGGTGGCTGTCCATGAGTAGGGCAAGATTGCAATAGTTCCTTGTACCTTTCCCATGCCTTTGCTAGCGGCTCCCCAGGCTTTTGTTTGAAAGCTGTGATCTTTTGGCGGAGGAATGCTGTCTTGGCAGGAGGGAAGAATTTGTTGAGAAACTCTTGCTCTACTTGTGCCCATGTTGTAAGGGATTTTGGTTTCAGTCCTTCTAGCCACTTCAGTGCAGGTCCAGCGAGCGACCAGCGGAAAGCTTTCATCTTGACATATTCCAGAGTTGTACCTTCAGCAAGAGTACGACACATGTCATGAAAATTGGTAATATGTTCAAGATGCAGGGCTGGTTGACAGAAAGATATTTGACTTGATTGAGGAGCTTGCGATTCTGATCTCTGTAGTACTGCTCCCTGACATCTGGGTCAATCTCCTTAGAAGGCTCTTAGAGAGGCATGGATGGAGCTGGCCTGGCATAGGAGCTCTCATCATAGTTTGCAGTAGCCCCATACTTATTATCGTAGTTGGTGAGCTTGTCTAGTACACCCCATACGTCAGCTGGTGGCATCGTCAGATACTCATACCGAGTATACTGATTGATCCTATCCTTGGTGGTTTGGTCAAGAGAATTGAAGAAGATCTCTTGAATGACATAGGGTGGCTGTCCATGTGTGGGGCAAGATCGTAGTAGCTCCTTTTATCGTTCCCAAGCTTTTGCAAGCGGCTCCCCAGGCTTCTATTTGAAAGCTGTAATCTTCTGGCGGAGGAGTGCTGTCTTGGCGGGAGGAAAGAATTTGTTGAGGAATTCCTGCTCTACTTGAGCCCATGACGTGAGGGATCGTGGTTTTAGTCCTTCTTGCCACTTCAATGCAGGACCAGCGAGAGACCAGCGGAAAGCCTTCATCTTGACATATTCCAGAGTAGTACCTTCAGCAAGAGTACGACACATGTCAGTAAAATTGGTAATATGTTCAAGAGGGCATTCATTAAATCTTCCATGAAAAGCATTATTTTTAAGTTCAATAAGGAAGTGAGTGCAAATTTCATAGTTATTTTGAGGGATTAGAATGGCCGATTCAGGCACGACGAGAGTCGGGTGCATATAAACCACTGCAGTGGTTGGGAATTGGGCAAGTTCAGCTTCTGCTTGCCTCGCACGCTCAGCTTCCTGTTCCCTTCCTGCTCTCTCAGTGGCGAGAGCAGTATCTTTGGCGGCTAGTTCTCTCTTAAGCCTCTTAATCAGCTATTCTTGTGATATTGCGACCGCCATGGCT
This sequence comes from Persicaria maculosa, assembly GCA_963922045.1. Lineage (NCBI taxonomy): Eukaryota > Viridiplantae > Streptophyta > Magnoliopsida > Caryophyllales > Polygonaceae > Persicaria > Persicaria maculosa. Next base: position 57,746,259 of record OY998262.1, read on the forward strand.
CTTTTTAGTTTAGCATGGACGTGTAAGAGGCGTTCCGGTTCGTCTAAGCCGTCAAACTCATGTGGTTGACCAGAACGGCGCATACACCTGTGAAGTAACTCAAAGTAGACGTGAGATTTAACTACCTAAGGCGCGAATGATTGCTTCCCCGGCAACGGTGCCAATTTGTTGTAGGAGGAAAATCGAGAATGCAAATAAAATATGAATAAAATAAGGCAAACCAGATTCTGTCCCTTCAAAATGATTACAAGACTTCCTCCCGATGCAGTAGTGGGAAGTCAGGATCGATCCACAAGGAAGCGTGTCAGCGGATCCTAGGCAGTGGATGAATCTCACGGCAGAAGTCGACCACAATGCTTGATCTCGACTAGGGTCAGTCAACAAAAGATCGGGCAAGTCGAACAAAGAAGCAGCAGCTCTCGGTGGTTACTCGATATCGAGCAAATCTCCTCGATATCGAGGAAGGCTCTCGTCGATCTCGAGTTCCTACACAGGAGAAGCGACAGCGATCTTCGTCGATCGAATATCAGTACTCGATATCGACCAGATTTCGTCGATATCGAGGAACAACAAAAAGTAAACGAAACAAAATAAAGAACAATTCTTGTGGGTTTTCGAAATAAACTATGTGTGGAAAATTTCCAAGATTGGGGTTTGCAACAACAATAACCAAGCATGCATAAGGCAAGATAAAGAAATAATCATGCAATAGCATCGAAGGACCAAGCTTTCGCCTTTTCCAACAATTAAACAACTCGTTCAAGAAACCCTAATTGTATCTACCGATTTTAGGTTTACATTCCAAGTTGTTAGCATGGATCTCCATTGAATGGGTAATAAACACATAACAGGTAGTAGATGCTCAAAACATGACAAAGATTAAATCTTTACCTCAAACACGCAGGGCTATCGTCGGGCTCGCCCCAATCCTAGAAGTGGGTGGACTACTCGCACCTCATCGCAATCGCAGACATTGATTTAAAAGAAATAAATTGCATAAACTATATTCAAAGCCTTTACAATCCCGGCACTCCAACTTTCGTAAAATGCCAAAACCCTAAAACCTTTGAACTCCTAAACTATATGTGGAATTGTATCTCTGAAATTGAATGAATAAAAACTCAGCCCCTTGGGCTTTATTTATAGGGCTTAATCCTTGCTATTCAAGGAAAGCAATCTATATCTATATCTAATGATAAAACTTAAATAAGAGGAATATTTATCTTAAAAGGAATTATATCTAAACTATCTAAATATCTTCATGTGTGGATAAATCTTCTTTCCATGGATAGACCTTGATAGACTCGGATAGAACTTGATAGAACTCGGACATCTCGCTCCCAACAGCCCAAGTCATGATCCGACAGGCCCAACAGCGTCACGGCCCAGGAACTTTCTACTCGATATCGAGTAATTTCCTCGATATCGAGGAAAGGTGTCGTCGACTTCGGGTTGCTCGGCATCTCGAGTAGCTCTTCCTCAGACTGGCTCGAATATGTGATCTGGTTTTACTCGATATCGACTAATGTTGTCGATATCGAGGAGCTGGGACTGTCGACTTGCTGACCTGTCTTTCTCGAGCAGCTTCTCTTTGACCTGGCTCAGACAAGTGGTGCTGGGGTTGTCGATATCGAGCAATTTCCTCGATATCGAGGAGAATGTTGCTTGGTATGTCCTGGTCTTCTTCTTCTCGATCAGATCTCCTTCCTCGATTCCGGATGTGACTTCAGGGCTTGTCGATATCGACGAATTATATCGATATCGAGTAACTACTGTAACTCGACTTGGCTTGTTCCTCAGCTGTGCTTGTCGATCAGCTTCTTCTCGATCAGGCCTGGCTCGGACTTCTTTAGTCGATATCGAGGAAGAGTACTCGATATCGAGTGAAGCTTCAGCTTCCGTCTTTGCTTCTTGGTTTTGTCCCCGAATGGCTCCAAATTCTGCAATATTAGACCAAAACTTATGTAGACCTCTATTTCTTGTAAATAAGCATATACTACATAGATTCAACATATTCCCATCCCGAAATATGCAAAGTGTATAGAATAAGGAGCTAAAATGTGTATTTCAACATGGCTATTTTAGTAGACATCAAGATCCAAGTTAACTGTTTACAACTTATATCTGATTATTAGTGCACTAGATTCAAGGAGAAAATGGTAAGGATTTGATTTCTATAAACTTTGCTAAAAATATTATATGTATGTTCATTAATTCATGCTGGAGCTTATTTGTGGTGAAAAAATTGAGCTGTTGTACTGGTCTTGTATTCAACCATAGAATGTATAGATTGAACTACTTATTTCTTGATTCTTACAATTGATAGAATATTTTTAACCTATTAGCTCAATTGGTAGAGCAATGTGCGTTTTCACAAAGATGTGGGTTCAAATCCCACATAGGTTACATAATAGACAAGAACACAACAATCCCAAATTGTTTCATGCACATTATAATCTTAGTGATGCACTTTTTAACCTTAATTATGCACTTTAATTTGAAATTTGTTATATGTAAAAAAAATCGATTTCAAAATCACATCTATCGGCCTAAATTAGGCGAGAGGTGAACCCAAACTCTCAAAAGAAAAAATAAACAAAATTAAAACATCGATTTCAAAAGCCCATCTTGTTTCACATTCATGCACTTTATGATCTTATTTTTGCACTTTATCATCTTATATTTGCACTTTTTCAAACTAAAATTGCACATTTAATTTTCCTATTTGCACTTTTTGAAACTAAAAGTGCACATTCAAACTAAAAGTTGAAGTGTTTAAAATTCAGATTGCAATGCTTAAAAGTGCACAACTGCACTTTAAAGTTGCACAAATGCACTTCACAGTTGCACAAACGCACTTCAAAGTTGCACAAATGCACTTCACAGTTGCACAAATGCACATTACAATTTTATTTTCACAGTTGCACAAATGCACTTCACAATTGCACAAATGCACTTCACAGTTGCTCAAATGCACTTCACAGGTGCACAAATGCACTTCACAGTTACACAATTGCACATCAAGATTTTATTTTTGCACTTTATACTATTCACGAAGAGAAACATAACAAGAGATACCACATAGATAGCCGATGCGGGATTCGAACCCGCATCTTTGTGCGTAGGCACATTGCTCTCCCATTTTGAGCTAATAGGCTCTCAGACAATAATTAATATTCACCCACATAAACAATTACACTCGTAAATAGTTTCATCTCTGCTGAAACATTACACTAGTAAATTCTTCACGGAATCAAAGACCAGAAATAATATGCAGGCAGAACCAAATGAAAACGGAGAGAGACGTGAATGAAAGGAGAAGAACTAATCAAATAATTTGCACTCAGCTGACCCACCTAACTATTTGATAATCTGACGGAAGAAAGAGCAACAAGACATAAAGAGGCATGAACCCTCTCCATCTAACTATTTGGCTGGTTCTGTTGCTTTTGCTCTTGATTTTCAGTTGTATTTTTCTGCGTTTCTTTCTCCTGAACAGCTCCCACTTCACTTGTGCTCGGCCCCTTCTTCTCATTCTTCTTTTATGTCACAACTTTCTCACTGATTTTTTCCAGCCTTTCCATCCCACAATTATCATTGTCTAAGCATATTCTAGCACTCGACATAACCCCTACAACATGGACAGACAAAGAAAGCTGATCAGGTTTGGTAACCTTCGCCTTACCTTTTTCTGCAGTTGTATAAACCCCTCCTTTGAGTCCTTTTTGTTCCTTCAGGCACCATTCAAACTTAGCCTCAAGACCAATTCCAAGCTGTATAAAACTTTGTTTCCCTCTAGTCAAATCTGTCAACTTTGTGCAGGCTTCAAGACCAGTTCTAAGCCTTCATGGGATGCATGAAAGATGTGATTTGGGCTAGCTTAATATAATTTTTGAGGCTTGTAATAACTCTTTTATGGGTAACTCTCATTTCTAGTAGGATTTTTGTAATGCCCAGGTTCCAAGTATATATGTTATCATAAGGATAAATCTTCCTCCTGATCATAGCACTTGCAATGCAATAGGCTTACCTCCCAATCTCCCAATCTCATCCATAAATATCATTGCGGGAGATATTAGCACAAAGATTTAAAAGGAGAGATAAAAAACAATAGGCCTGTATAATCTCAAATTTGCAAGGCACTGGCTATTTCAGTTAATCAGCACAAACGTAAAAGTAGCATTATGAGCAACGATTAATCCTGATAACTTACAGCCTTACAAGTGGTAGACTCGAAGCTTTTGTGTTTTATTCGTGATAACCGAAAGCTTCTGGCTGATGATGCTCGGATCATTATATGCTGCCACATCCACTGAATATCCTTTCTGTTATGCAGATAAATAGATAAGAATGAATGGATCATTCAAGAATGCCGAAATTGTAAATTCAAGCTAATAAAATTCTGATCTTCTAAATAACGACCCCGGGAAACAATGAAAATCTCGGATGCCCTCTACAGCAAGCATGTATGCAAATACTCAGAAAATGAGGACAATGCATACGAGTGTCCTTGTTCATTGTTTGTATGCTTGTCCAGGTTCCAAGTATATATTTAAGGATAAATCTTCCTCATGTATTAATATGTCTTATTTCTACCAATCAATTTATGGATGCTAACCTCCAAAGAGAAACTATGATCTTCAATAAAACTAAATAGGCAAGGCATTAGTCTCGAAACAAATCAATTTCAAGCCCTTTCCAACTAAAGAAGGCAAATTCAACAGGGAAGAAACAAATATAACATGGACATGAAAGCAAACCTCTACCTCTAACTGTCTGAGATCTAGGGTTCTTAAATTGAAACCTAATCAGAGAATTGAGCACCTATAAAATTCATACATAATGCAAAACCAAAATTTGTGGAAAGGTTAGCCAAGAACAATTGTTTACTTTTACAGCCCATCCTCTACCTCTAACTGTTATTTGAATAATAAATTTTAAGAACCCTAGATCTGAGACAAATATGTTTCTTTCGAAGGAAAACCCCAAAATTAGGACAAACCCAAAAATATAACTTCAAGGTCCTGAAACCCTACATTCATATCCAAATTGAGACGATTCTCTATTCCAAACGAAATTGACTTTACAGATTTATAATAAACCCCGAAATTATAGCTGAAAGGGGTCCGGGTCCTGAAACCCTAGAATCAAATCCAAATTGAGTTTACAGATTTAGAAAATTACATTTTCTTTCGACTTCTTCCTGGAGAGATTGTGGCCTCGAGGTGCTGAGCCTGAATCCATGATGCACGAACCAAGGAGAGAGAGCAAAATACCCTGCAATCTGAAACCACAAATACAAAAACACAAAAAAGGACAGCAGAAATTCTAACATGGACATGAAAGCAAACCTCAAAGAGCCAAAGGGAGTTGATGAACAATAGAATGTCCTGACGATCCAAGAGAAGCAATTGACTGATAAGAGATGGAATAGATAGAGAAACACCCCAAGCGGATCAATTTAACCTTGAACAATTGGGACATTAAGCTATCGAACCCGAAAGCCCTAATTGATTGAAGAGGAAGCAACGTCTGAACGAATGGCCTGTACTCCTTCCTTCACAAAGGGAATCGACAAAAAACAGAGGGAGAAGATAGAATATGCAAAATCGTCGATCCTCCTCTGCAATTGCTCCATTAATCGGAAGATTCCCAGCGACGGTCGTTTTCTTCAAGCACTGGATCGACCGCCATGGCTACAAGGTCACAGTGTCGGGAGAAAGAAACAGATTAATTTTTAGCGTTTGTTTGGGTCGGCCCGTTAATTGAGTTTCTATATTGGGCGCGTACACCATATTTAGAAATTTTACACCTTAAGCAAATTTTACACCCCAAGACAATTTTACATTTGAACCATTGCATATATATATATATATATATATATATATATATATATCCCTCCGTTCGGCCAAACATGTTAAAAAAATTTTTAAAAAATGAATATTTTATATAGTTTTTATCATTCTAAAAAAGCGTGCGTGAATAGTAAACGACAAGTTTTTCCGAACGGAGGGAGTATATTCCAAGTTAGAGGAAATATACGTAGTGAAAATCGGTTCGTATGATAAAAATAAAAGCAAGTATGTATGTATGTGTGTGTGTGTGTGTGTGTGTATATATATATATATATGCATGTGAAGTACGTACTATGTACATAAAGATAGAGATAAGAGATAAGGTGGGACCAATACTAGAATTCTGTTATTTAACATCGGGTGATTAACATCCGTCAGAATAACAGAAGATATTAAATAGTTTTTTAACATCGCTTTTTAAAATTGAGAAGTCTAAAATAAAACATACTTTAGTATATCTTTTCGACCGATGTTTAAAAAATTCCAAAAAAATTTACAAAGCGTGGAATTGAATCTTGAATTAATTTCAAAACCCGCCTAAATAATCCCGACCACTTGGAACAAACTCATATCTTCTCTCTCCCTCCTCTTGTCTCTACTCTATGACGACTCTCATCTCTCATTCTCTTTGGCTGCTCTCTCAAGCCAGTCGTACTTCTCTACCATCATCACTCTCGCCCTACTCCATTGACGATCTATCTCTATCTTCTCAATGGTCAGATCTGGTCACCTTTCCCTCATCATCGTTGGCAGGAGGTAAACCGTCGTGTGTAAACCTCGCCAAAACAATCCCCACACAAATAACTAGTATAGCGATAAGTGCAGGGTCGAACCCACATGGAAATCTAAGATCAACAATCTAAATGCTAAATTATCAAGAAGTGGAAAATAAGCAAATAAATATGAAAAATAAAACTTATCATCAAGGTTGCAAATGAAATAACAAAGCATAGAGATGATGGTTTTGATATCAATTCAATAGAGAAAATAGTTCCACATGCACTTCATCGACATTGGTTGGCTTAATTGGTCCTAGACATATACTCAAGTTGTATAATTCCTTTCACATAATTCTTCTCATCTTAGTTTGAATAGATTAGAGCACAAAGAGAACAATTAATCTCTTACACCTTTATGCAACATAAGCACGGCAAAGATTTAACATAAAGATAGCACAAATTCCTAAGAATCTAGGCATATGAATAACACCAAGTAAACAAGGTAACCGATGCTTAAGACATATATATGTCGAAATCCCTACTTAGTCATGATCAAACGAAGGTTCTCACAATCCTAAGCATGCTACTACGGAATTCATTCAATGACGAAAGAACAAAAACCTATCAAGATACTATTATGGTCGCGAATCACAATATATAATATCATCAATAATTGGAAGGGAAATCGAAAGAGCAATAGGATACAATTGAATTTAAGCCTCATAAATCATCAACCAAGTCTCTTAAACACAGGTGAAACAAATAACGAACTTAGCCACTCATGGCTTACCTAAATCTCCTTCGAATTGATGGAAATTAAGCAAACTTTAACGGAATAAAAACCTACTGTAAAATATGATTGAAAGTCTGAGAATAATCATTGTGTTCTCCACAATTTCATGTCTCCCTCTATAGAGGAGAAAGAGACCCCGAAAACCTACATACTTTCCTTAAAGATAATGCAGAAATATCATAAAATAATATAAAATATCCTTAAAATATTAAAACTAAAAATAATAAATAAGTCGCTCTTCATCTGCCTTCAGGTATCCTCCAATTCCCCGTTTTCTTTTTGTACAAATTCAAGTGTTTGTTTTCGAATCAGAAATGAATTTGTGAATTGGAAACAAACTCTTGAATTCACATCCAATTGCTACTCGGGTCATGGGTTTTTTGTACAAAAAAATCTAGAATGGGTTATATATGGGATTTCTTAGGGTTTGTGCTCGTTTGTGTTGGGACTCCTGACTCTGTGTTGATTAAGGATTTGTGCTTGTTTGTGTTGGGACTTCTTGAATCCAATGAATCTCTACCTCATCTATGGGTTTGTAAGTTTCAATTTTGAAGTTTTTAGGGTTTGATTCATTTATTCCTTTTTCCATTTAGGCTTCTGACGGGTGTGGAATTTATGGCTTATAAGTTTGTTACTCGGTTTTAGGTTTTTTTTCAGGGGGGGGGGGCTTTTTAGAATTTCATATCTATCTGTCATTTGGGTCCTATGTACATACTGTGATTTTGCATGGATAATAAAATTCATGGATTTGTTTTGGTTATTACCATTTGAGATTTTGCGTGGGTCCTATGTACATTAAATAACATAATGAGTTCTGATTTTGAACTTGAAAGAGTATGCCCTGTGATTGTGACTCATTTTCTATCATCCCAAAAATGTCTAGTTTATTTGCTGATCACATTGATGTTCACTATTACTGTTTTATTCAAATGACTATCATTGTTACTTCAGTCTGGGTAGTTGTAAGGTTCTTAACTTGATCTGTTCTGAGCGAATGTGCCCATGTATAAAACATCCTAAATCCACGATATTGGATTGCGTTGTTCCCTAATCTTTGTTTGCATTTGTAATCGTGATTATGTGAATGATGGTGATATTAACTGACATGCAGCTTCCTACAACTCGAGTTGTATCGCCAAAAATTATCCGTAGAAAGAGTTCTGGGGATGCAGTGCGCCCTACATCAGAGGAAAAGGTTCTCGTCCTCCTATGATTATTCTTCAGTCTGGGTAGTTGTAAGGTTCATATGATTGAAATGGATTCTCATGGCTAAATAATTCTCTGAATTTTTTTTTGGTCTTTTCTCAGTCCACACAATGGAAGAACATAAATCATATGCATTATCGAGTTAAATGTGTGCACCTCTCAGTAACTTTCATGACCAATGTGAAGTAGTGCTATATTTTTAATGTAACAGACGGAATAACGTATTCCATATTTTCATGTGAAAAGGCTTTAGTAGAAAACTTTAAAAAATATATTTATCTTTCTCTAATGAGTAGAACTAGTAAGCTGAACTGCACCCTGATGTCTATGTACAATGAGTGGGGTGCGAACGAGTTATGTTTTTCAATTTCGGCTTTTAGTTTGACAATCATAAAAGAATATGACCCCTTAAAATAGCTCAGTTTTCTATCTTGTTTCTTGTTACGGAGTCTGAATGCGGAAAACCTGATGCCCAACTCTTCTGAAGATGGGCAAGCACTAGAATCATCTTACAACATCGTGATGTCTCCAAAGTAGCCATGTCTTAATGCATATTTTAGTTCCATATTCTTTACATTTTGCATATTTCGGGTCGGGAATATGTCGGATTTATGTAGTATATGCTTATTTGTCAGAAATGGAGATCTACATAAGTTTCTGTTTAATATTGCAGAATATGGAACCATTTCGGAAGAAAACCAAGAAGCGAGAACCGGAGCTCAAAGACACTCGACATCGACAAACCCTAGTCGATCTCGACAAGCCATGCCTAGACACCTGCCAGGATCGAGGAGCTTATGTGGAGAAGCTGAAGACGAAGATAGGATGCATAGAACCTGTGGATGCCAAATTATACATGGCGAACAATACAGTGGTCATCCCTACAGGTATAGTTGAGAACGTCCCTGTCCAGGTTGGTAAATTCTTTGTCCCAGCAGATTTCCTTATCATTGATTGTGCTGAAGATCCTACTAGCCTTATTATTCTTGGAAGACCATTCTTAGCTACTGCAGATGCCAGAATTAGTGTTAAGAATCGCTCGCTCACCTTCACCATAGGCGATGAGGTTTTGGATTTTTCTTTTGGCCCTGCAAAAGAGGAAATTTCCTGGCTGGAGGTGAAAAGCATCAGCAACCACGGAACCAAGAAAACAGCGGAGGAAGGCGCCAGCACTGTCCTCGAGGTCGACAAGAGCTACTCGATCTCGACAAGGGCGCCACTCGATCTCGACCAAGACTTGTCGATGTCGACTTCCACTACTGAGCCACTGACTTGCCAAGAGCCTAAGTATGGGGTCCCTGTACTCGAGGTCGACCAGCAGTACTCGATCTCGACTAGCCCCAAGCCCAAAGCTTTCTGTTTTGGGTCCGAAAAGGTAAGTTCAGGTATGAATTCTACTCCCCCTCAGTCCATAAAGAAAATTATCAATGATTTAAGGGGAGATAAGACACCATGGCGAGAGAATCTGCGAAAACTGAGGGCTGGAAGGAGGAAGAAGAAAGAGCAAGGAGATGATGCAAGCGACCACCTGTCAGCTGAGCTTGCATACTACCATCAGGACCTAGATGATCCAGGAGAAGGGCCAAGCATGAGCGGGCCCCACAATAATGGTCCTTGAGCGCAAATGGAGAAGTCGGCCTAGCGACTCTAAAATCTAGAGCATGTATATAGAAACTTTATGAATTTTTGGGACTTTTTAAACGTTTTTGTTTTGTTTTTGGTTTTGGTTTTATGTCTTTTAGAATATTTCATGTGGATAGTCTTGTTTCTTGTGCAATCTAACACTTTTAGGTCGGCAAGCATATAAAAAGGATCACGAAAAATGGAATAAAGAAGTCCCTGAAAACAGTCAGAATCGACGAAGGCCAAGTCGACGACGACAGGGAGAAGCAGCCCAGACGCTACTCGATATCGAGTAGGCCAACTCGATATCGACAAGCCACCAGAAGCACCTCGACTTCAGAAAACCACTAGACGTAGGAAAGCTACTCGAGATCGAGTAACATGTACTCGAGATCGACAAAGATGTCTACTCGACCTGCACTGATCTGCCCTCCTCGATGTGTTATCCTGTGAGTTCCTTCCTTTACTCTTGTTTTTATTTGATTTTATACAGTGGGGACACTGTAAATTTTAAGTATGGGGTGGGGGAAGGGCTCATTATCATTATCATATGTTTTAGTCTTGCTTTTGGTTTTACATGGTGAAATTTTAATTTTTATGTTATGCATTCATATTTAAATTTTATGCATTTAAGTTTTTGTCATACTTTAGTTTTGTTTCTTTTTGCATAAGTAAAAAAAAATAGAAAATGTCGAAAAAATAAATAAAAAAATGCATGTTTAAATTTTTGCATTGTTTTAGTTTTTATACCCTAACTTAGATGTCCTATGATGATGAATAATGATTGACTTGATCATATAAATCCTATGTCATGTTTGGAAGGTTTAGCCTAAGTCCCCAAAATGGTTTTTATGTAGATTGTGAACTTGTGATGAAATTGAGCACATATGATCCTAAGCTAAAGGTTAAAATCCAACAAAAATTGTCCCAGTGAGAATTTTGGCCTTATAGGGAGAACATAAAAAAATCCCTCTGCTTTCTTGAGTGTATTTACTCTTCCTATGCATCTCTAAATGTTGTGATAGTTATTCAAAGCCAATGCATTTATATGTTTATGTTGATGAGAATTAAATGATGGAGGCACCTTTTAAGCCAATTTTATCCTCTCTTTACCTACCCTGCATTATCCCTGCTTGAAGCCAGAACATTAGCCTGAGACTTTTATTGTAAACTCCACAAAAATATCCTTAGCCAAATTGAGCCTGACCCCCATTTGGGAATTAAGACTTAGAGTTGGTTAGAATGATGATTTGTGAAAAGAATGAGCTTATGTTGCATTTCAAGAAGGAAGGATTGTTGAAATTATTAAGATATGGGATGGTTTTAAATTTTTACCTTGCTATGCATATTATGTAAAAGGATTTTTGGCTCACATTATAAATGCACTATTAGTATTATTTGGTTTTTATTTTCGAAAAAAAAAGAGAAAAAAAGCAAAAAAAAAAAAAATAGTTTGCAATTGTGAATAAAGTGCATGAGCCAAATTTACCTTATTTCTTTCATTATTTGCAAGATACGTACTTTGGAGAGGTTGAGAAAGTTTGAAAGGTTACATACTTCATTGAGACAAATTGGAGAGTTTGGTTGATGCATATGATTGATAAGTTATGGTTTGGTTGTGTTGGAGATTTAGGAGTCTTGATTCTCGAATTTTATTAAGCACCACATGGCCAAATAATTCCATTCCTTATTATTTCTTACCAAGCCCCATTACAACCCCGCCGAATAGAATCTTCTTTGAAGACTTCTATTGAGCGAAGTCCTCTTGATAATTCTTGTTGCATTTTCATAATTGGTTGCGAAGTGGATTCATATTTAAATTGCAATGTTTATGAGATTGTGTATGGAATTGAGTTGAGAGTTGATCTTCATAGCCTAAACACATTTGAGAGTTGAGTGTAAACACATTATCCCTGTGAGGTTGGATTTATATTGCCTATGCCTATGGATCGCTCATATATGTGTGATGACGTTAAATTCACTTGTCTTACATTGCTACTACTTGAGATGTTGCTTTTGACAAAAGGCGAAGACTTGAAAGATGTGTTGTAGGTCTTGGTTATTGTTTGGTTATTGCTTAAGGACAAGCAAGTCTAAGTATGGGGGGATTTGATGTCTCCAAAGTAGCCATGTCTTAATGCATATTTTAGTTCCATATTCTTTACATTTTGCATATTTCGGGTCGGGAATATGTCGGATTTATGTAGTATATGCTAATTTGTCAGAAATGGAGATCTACATAAGTTTCTGTTTAATATTGCAGAATATGGAACCATTTCGGAAGAAAACCAAGAAGCGAGAACCGGAGCTCAAAGACACTCGACATCGACAAACCCTAGTCGATCTCGACAAGCCATGCCTAGACACCTGCCAGGATCGAGGAGCTTATGTCGAGAAGCTGAAGACGAAGAACCCGACTCCACACCCTACTCGATATCGAGTAGTGGGTACTCGAGGTCGACAAAGACGTGGAGCCAGGACCGAGCACATCGAGAAGACTTGCCCGACCAGCCAAGCCAAACCTAGTCGACGAGCCTCTCTACTCGATGTCGACAAGGGGTCCACGAGATCGACAAGCGCCAGGAGACATGTCCGAGCCTGTCGAGGACCAGCTAGCCAAGACGACGAGCCAAGCCCAGTCGACAACAATCCTACTCGAGATCGACAAGATCCTTGTCGAAATCGACGACGATTCCAGAAACCGAGTGACGCGTTTTGGGCAGTTCTACTCGGATTGGGATTCCTTGGGCTCGAAGTTTGCCAAAGTCTATCCGATCTATCAAAATACAGAAAAGAAGGAGAAGATTTATCCACTTGAGACACTTTAGATATATTTCCCTATTTTAGATTTAATTTCTTTGTTGCTTTTATTTATCTTTTAAGCCTTTAGATATAGTTTTAGATATAGATAGATATTTCTATCCTTGAATAGCAAGGTTTAGAAGCCTATAAATAAAGCCCATGGGGATGATTTCTAGTCAATTCAATTTCAGTAGGAGAAGTAGTAGAGAGAGAGAGAGAGAGTGAGTGGCCAAGAGGAGTTTTGTGAAGCGAGAGCGGAATTGACTTCCTTTGGTTGTAAGCTCTATTTTATTTCATTAATGCAAGTTTATTTCCTTTTATTATTGATGTCTTTGATTATGATGAAGCGCGAGTAGTCCACCCACTTCCAGGGTTGGGGCGAGCCCGACGATAGCCCTGCGTGCCTGAGGTAAAGATCCGACCTTTATCATGTTTTGAGTATCTACTACTTGTTTATGTGTTTATTACCCATTTAATGGAGATCCATGCTAACAACTTGGATTGTAAACATAAAATTAGTAGAGACAATTAGGGTTTCTTGAAAGAGTTGTCTAATTGTTGGAAAAGGCAAAACCTTAGTCCTTTGATGCGATTCACATGATTATCTGTTTTATCTCTGCCTTATGCATGCTTGGTTATCGTTGTTGTAAAACCCAATCTTGGAAGCCTTTTACATTAAGTTTAGTTCGAAATCCCAAAGGAGTTGTTTTTTTCATTTCGTTTTAGTTTCTGTCTCCTCGATATCGAATAGCACTCGTCGATATCGAGTGTTGATTCTCGATCTAGCATCGCTGTAGCTTCTGTGTGCATGTACTCGACAAAGCCCAACTCGACGTCGACGAAGCCTACTCGATCTCGAGTAAGCTCTAGTCGAGATCGACAAGACCCTGTGCTTGCTGCTGCGCTCTGCTCGACTGGCCCGATCTTCTGTCGACTAACCCTAGTCGAGATGGAGGACATCTGTTGTCGACTTCTGACCGTGAGACTCCACCGCTGCCTAGGATCCGCTGACACGCTTCCTCGTGGATCGATCCTGACTTCCCGCTGCTACATCAGGAGGAGGTCTTGTAATTATTTGCAAGGGACGGAATCTGGTTTGCTGTACTTTAGTTATATTTTATATTTGCATTCTCCATTTCCTCCTATCAATACATCGTCCCAATCAAGATGGATAAAAATGTTAAGTAGAAGTCTGGAAACACTACCTCTGACTCCAAATCCGACGAACCGCAAAATCTGAATCCTGAAATTAAAAACCATCTACTCCTCAATCCATCACTTGACACGAAGAGCGGAAGAGGCGACATCTAGCAAATCTCTAGTAGTTATCCTAGATGGGAGGGGTCTCGGTGAGACTAGCTTCTCTTACAGTGCTCTGGATCCAATCGGAAAGCAGCGCTGGCAACACTCGCTCCTTCGCATTCCCTGTGTAAAGACTAAACTACTCCTGTCTTATACACATTACAAAAGGCTCAACTCAATCTCATATGGTCATTAATGCTGCTGAATTTCAGTGCGGGTTCCCAAGTAGTCAACTAAGTCCCCGTAGGCTCACCCAAACCAATAAAGATTTGACCACTCACTAATTATACAAATTGTGTAATAAGGAGTGGAATTTGAACCCCTGACGTCTTGTAAAGGTCGCATGCTAACAACTTGTTTATGTGTTTATTACCCATTTAATGGAGATCCATGCTAACAACTTGGATTGTAAACATAAAAGTAGTAGAGACAATTAGGGTTTCTTGAAAGAGTTGTCTAATTGTTGGAAAAGGCAAAACCTTAGTCCTTTGATGCGATTCACATGATTATCTGTTTTATCTCTGCCTTATGCATGCTTGGTTATCGTTGTTGCAAAACCCAATCTTGGAAGCCTTTTACATTAAGTTTAGTTCGAAATCCCAAAGCAGTTGTTTTTTTCGTTTCGTTTTAGTTTCTGTCTCCTCGATATCGAATAGCACTCGTCGATATCGAGTGCTGATTCTCGATCTAGCATCGCTGTAGCTTATGTGTGCATGTACTCGACAAAGCCCAACTCGACGTCGACGAAGCCTACTCGATCTCGAGTAAGCTCTAGTCGAGATCGACAAGACCCTGTGCTTGCTGCTGCGCTCTGCTCGACTGGCCCGATCTTCAGTCCCTTGTAAATAATTACAAGACCTCCTCCTGATGTAGCAGCGGGAAGTCAGGATCGATCCACGAGGAAGCGTGTCAGCGGATCCTAGGTAGCGGTGGAATCTCACGGTCAGAAGTCGTCGACAACAGGGTCCTCGATCTCGACTAGGGTGGTCGACAGAAGATCGGACAGTCAAACACAGCAGCAGCAACTCGGCAAAGGCTACTCGATCTCGACAAGGGGCTACTCGAGATCGAGTACGGTCCTCGTCGACTTCGGGTTGGGCTCGTCGAGTACCTGCACAGGAGAAGCTACAGCGACTTGGTCGAGCATCAGTTTACTCGAGATCGACTAGTGCTATTCGATATCGAGTAGAAGGACAGAAAATAAAACGAAAGAAAATAAATGCAAAGGCTTTGGGATTTTGAACTAAAACTGTATAAAAAGGACTTCCAAGATTGGGGTTTGCAACAACGATAACCAAGCATGCATAAGGCAGAGATAAACAGATAATCATGTGAATTGCATCAAAGGACAAGCTTTCGCCTTTTCCAACAATTAGACAACTCTTTCAAGAAACCCTAATTGTCTCTACTAATTTTATGTTTACAATCCAAGTGGTTAACATGGATCTCCATTAGATGGGTAATAAACACATAAACAAGTAGGAGATGCTCAAAACTTGATAAAGGTCAAATCTTTACCTCAATTATGCAGGGATATCGTCGGGCTCGCCCCAACCCTAGAAGTGGGTTGACTACTCGCGCTTCATCGCAAACTCAGACATTGATTGAAAGGAAATAACTTGCATTAAACTAAATTCAAAGACTTTACAATCCCGGCGATCCAACTCTCGTTGAACGCCAAAACCCTAAAACCTTCGAACTCCTAAACCGTCTCTGTGAACTACTTGTCTCTGACTGAAATTGAATGATTAAAACTCAGCCCCATGGGCTTTATTTATAGCCTTCTAATCCTTGCTATTCAAGGATAGAAATATCTATCTATATCTAAAATTATATCTAAAAGGCTTAATGATAAATAAAAGCAATAAAGGAGTTAAATCTAAAAGATAAATCTAAACTAGGTAAGATGTCTTCCATGTCTTCTCCATAGATAGAACTTGATAGATGTTGATAGATCTCGGCCAAATTGGATAGAATTGGATCCAAGGACTCCCAATCCTAGTAGGACAGCGAAACCGCGTAACGCGCTCCCGGACACGGCTCGTCGATCTCGACTAGGGCTCCTCGAGATCGAGTAGGATTGTCGTCGACGGGTGTGGCTCGGCTTCTCGGGTGACTGGTGCTCGACAAGGCTCGGACATGGCTCGGAGGTCTAGTCGATCTCGAGTAGCCCTACTCTGTCTCGGGTAGATTTGCTCATCGACTAGGTCTTCCCGGGTAGATCTACTCGACATGCTCGGACCTTGGCTCCGGGCTCGTCGATCTCGACTAAGCCTCCTCGAGATCGAGTAGAGGTGGTCTGCGTCTTCGTCCTCGGCTTCTCGGCTTGGCACAGCTCGTCGACTCCGGACATGGCTCCGAAGTGTCGTCGATCTCGACTAGATGGTACTCGAGATCGAGTAAGGTTCCGGAGTCGGGTTGTCTCTGAATCAGTGTCCTCGATCAGCTCTGCTCGACCAGATGTGCTCGACCAGCACTCGTCGAGATCGAGTAGATGCTAGTCGATCTCGAGTAGAGTTCTCTCAGCTTTCTGCTCTGTTCTTGAAACGCACTTTTCCGAGTCCTCGTTCGTCGGATTGACGCATATGACCATGCGTTGGAAAGCTCTTTCCGAGGGCTACAACTCTCATGAAGACATCAAAGCTTGATTCAGAATGAAGAATGGTGAAAAATGGCGTTTTCTCCAGCTGCAACATCCTTAGCTTCTCCATGAATTTCCTTTAAGCTTCAAAGTGCGTCCGATTTCTGCGAAATATAACCAAAACTTGTGTAGAACTCCATATATTGCAAATAAGTGTAAACTACACAGATTCTGTATTGTTTTAACCCAAATGCATGAAATGCATGCAAAAATCGATATAACAGTAGATGTAAAACATGGCAAATCAAGATCACAACAAACACCCCATACTTAAGCTTGCTTGTCCTCAAGCAATACTTTTAATTGTCATTCAGGGGAAGGATTCAAACTCTCAACATCTTAGATTCATTCTCATATTTCCCTGCAGTCAATTACCATCATCGAAAAGGTACTAGTGTCACAGATCCATGCATGTGCAATTATACAAAAGCAATATCTACTCACAAAAGGAGGGTTATGCAAAACATTCATTCGTGACAAAGCATTAATAATCAAGAGGACTTTAATTTAAGCTGAAATAAGGAGTAGATTGGTAAAAGGCTAAAGGTGGGCAATTTTTGGCAATGTGGTGCTAATGATCCGGGGAAATGGAGTATTTCCAAATTGAATTTCATACCACATTCTTTATCATAAGATTCATCACCTTTCATAATGCTTTTTCTCAATAAAAATGCTTTTACCTCTCTAACCTCAGCACTGCATTCTCGCGAGTCGCAAACATGGGTGTCATGAATGGCCCTGGATACTTAGTGCTTTGGACTCCTCACAATGTGTCCCATCTCTCCAAACTATTATCTCAGAGAGCAGGGTCAATCTACCTTTATCTCCTGAGGTGATTGGATTTTCTTTCACTCATTAAATTTTCCATATATTTCAAACAATTTCCTTCCAAACTCCAATAATGATAATAATCACAGCACAAACACCATATGATAATCTCCATAATTTAACATCATTCTCAACATAATCCCCGGATAAGGTAAAGAATGGCAAATATTTAGATCATGTGGAGCAATATTTGAAATAAGGCATATTATGGCTTTTGCGATGCATAAGCATGGGTAAGGCTAGGATTATAACCAATGAGCATTATACGGAAATTTAAAGTCCTCCATCCTCTTATCATGCAACATGTCAAAAGCAACTTCAAATTTTACCTCCTTTCATGGTTTTCAAGAAATAATGCACTTTATTGTGACTTCCCTTTACTAGGCAATTTCATGCTATATCTCTAATGAATCCATTTTTGCATCGTCGAGTTTAATATAAGCTTCCATGACATTAATCAAAATTTCAATGGGGTCATTTTTTCTTAAATTTTGGAAAACATGCATATAAGCACATAAATGCATAGCCATGTAGCAATTCAAAGAAATAATGCATACATAATGTCAAATATAGTAAATATGCATAAAGTAAGCCCTTCCCCCACCCCATACTTAAACATTACAGTGTCCCCACTGTATAAAATCAAATAAAAACAAGAGTAAAGGAAGGAACTCACAGGATAACACATCGAAAATCAGTGCAGGTCGAGTAGAGGTGCTTGTCGATATCGAGTAAATATTACTCGATCTCGAGTAGGCTCTCAGCGTCTGGTGGAATCCGAAGTCGAGGAGCGTCTGGGCTTGTCGATGTCGAGTACGTCTACTCGAGATCGAGTAACTTCTGGGCTTCTCCTCTTTGTCGAAATCGACTTGGCCTTTGTCGATTCAAACTGGTTTTTAGGGACTTCCTATTCCACTTTTCGCGATCCTTATATGCTTGCCGACCAAAAAATGTTAGATTCCACATAAAGACAAGACTATCCACATGAAATATTCTAAAAGACATAAAACAAAAACCAAAAACAAAAACCAAAAAGCAAAAAACTAAAAAGTTCAAAAGTCCCAAAAATTCATAAAGTTTATATACATGCTCTAGATTTTAGAGTCGCTAGGCCGACTTCTCCGTTTGCGCTCAAGGACCATTATTGTGGGGCCTGCTCATGCTTGGCCCTTCTCCTGGATCATCTAGGTCCTGATGGTAGTATGCAAGCTCAGCTGATAGGTGGTTGCTTGCATCATCTCCCTTCTCTTTCTTCTTCTTCCTTTTAGTTCGCAGATTCTCTCGCCATGGTGTCTTATCTCCCCTTAAATTATTAATAATTTTCTTTATGGACTGAGGGGGAGTAGAATTCATACCTGAACTTACCTTTTCGGACCCAAAACAGAAATCTTTGGGCTCAGGGCTAGTCGAGATCGAGTATTGCTGGTCGATCTCGAGTACAGGGACCCCATACTTAGGGTCTTGGCAAGTCAATTGCTCAGCAGTGGTTGTCGATATCGACTGAGGCTTGTCGAGATCGAGGAGGATGCTTGTCGAGATCGAGGAGGGCTTGTCGATCTCGAGTACAGTTCTGGCGCTTTCCTCCGCTATTTGCTTGATCCCGTGGCTGATGATGCTTTTCACCTCCAGCCATGAAATTTCCTCTTTTGCAGGGCCAAAAGAGAAATCCAAAACCTCATCGCTTATGGTGAAGGTGAGCGATCTATTCTTGACACTTATTTTGGCATCTACAGTAGCTAAGAACGGTGTACCAAGAATAATAGGGCTAGTAGGATCTTCAACACAGTCCATGATAAGGAAATCTGCTGGAACAAAGAATTTACCAACCTGGACGGGGACATTCTCAACTATACATGCAGGGATGACCACTGTATTGTTTGCCATGTATAGTTTGGCATCCACAGGTTCTATACATCCTATTTTTACCTTCCGCCAGATTGATAGAGGCATGATGCTCACACTTGCTCCTAAATCGCACAGAGAATCATATTTATATTGTCCAAAACCCACAGTAACAAAAAACTTACCAGGGTCGGGCCTCTTTTCAGGGAAGTAGAGTACTTTGCATTCGCCTGCGATCTCTGAGATAGATCGCTTCTTGCTCAGGATTTCCTTTATAAATTTGACATATCCAGGCATCTCTTGCAGGGCTTCTGTAAAAGGAATAGAAACATTCAGTTCTTGCAGCATATTAACAAACCTGGTAAACCTACCTGCCGTGGGATCTTTCTGTGCTTTTGAAGGAAAAGGCAGGGGCTTTTTCTGTTTTGGAGCCTGATCAGCGGTCGAAGGTGCTGCAGAGTCGTCGACGTCAGCCAGATGCTGCTCCTCGATCTCGACCAGGGGCTCGTCGATCTCGACTTGGGTTGTCGACCTCGAGTTGTTGGTCTGTGCAGCGGAGTCCGAGCTCAGCTTCTTGTCTTGGTCGAGTAGCGGCTTGTCGATCTCGACAAGGGTCTCCTCGAGATCAAGTACACCCTGCTCTGTCTCGAGTTGCTGTTCTGCCTTGCCTTGCTTTTTCCCGACCTCTGGCTCGTGTAATTGATGCCCACTCCTGAGTTTGATAGCTGCGACGTGTCCAGTCTCCCTCTTAGGATTTGGTTCTGTTTGCCCAGGGAGCTGTCCGGATGCTCGTGGGATCTGTGCAGCGATTTGACCCATCTGCGTCTCTATTCCTCTTTTCCAGATGTCCAGTTCTCCAAATTTTGTAGTGATGTTCTGGAACTGGTTGTTGATGGTGCCCTGATTCCAACGCATCTCCTCAAGGATCAGCTGCAGATCATTCTTCTTTTGATCCCTTTCTGGATGTCCTGGAGCTCTGTAGGGTGGGGGATTCCTAGGAGGACCTTGGTTCCACTGAGGCTGATAGAACCTTTGATCTCCCATGTAGCGATTTGGACCCCCAGCGTAGGCTGCTTCCTCATGTGTTTCTGCCATTCTGACTTGCTCAGTGTGTGGGCACTCAGTAGTGGTATGCCGCTGTGATACGCATTCGATGCAAGGTTGATTGACAGATAGATATTTGACTTGCTTGAGGAGCTTGCGATTCTGGTCTCTGTAGAACTGCTCCCTGACATCTGGGTCAATCTCCTTTGCTGGCTCATAGAGTGGCATAGATGGTGCTGGCCTGGCATAGGAGTTCTCCTCATAGTTTGTAGTAGACCCATATTTGTTGTCATAATTGGTGAGCTTGTCTAGCACACCCCATGCTTCAACTGGCGGCATTGTCAGATACTCATAGCGAGTATACTGTTTGATTCTGTCCTTGGTGACTTGATTAAGAGAGTTGAAGAAGATCTCCTGAATGACGTAGGGTGGCTTTCCATGAGTAGGGCAAGATCGCAGCAGTTCTTTGTAGCGTTCCCATGCCCTTGCCAGCGGTTCCCCTTGCTTCTGTTTGAAGGCGGTGATTTTCTGGCGGAGAAGTGCTGTCTTGGCAGGTGGGAAGAATTTATTCAGAAACTCTTGCTCTACTTGGGCCCATGTTGTGAGTGATCTTGGTTTCAGCCCTTCAAGCCACTTCAGTGCAGGTCTAGCAAGAGACCAGCGAAAAGCTTTCATCTTGACATATTCCAGCGTTGTACCTTCAGCAAAAGTACGGCACATGTCATGAAAATTGGTAATATGTTCAAGAGGACACTCATTAAATCTTCCATAAAAAGCATTATTTTTAAGCTCTATCAGAAATTGAGTGCGAATTTCAAAGGAGTTTTCAGGGATTAGAATCGCCGATTCAGGCACAATGAGAGTTGGATGCATATAATCCTCTGCTGTAGTTGGATATTGGGCAAGCTCAGCTTCGGCTTGCTCCCTTGCTGCTTTCTCAGCGGCGATAGCAGCATCTTTAGTGGCGATAGCAGCATCTCTAGTGGCTAGCTCCCTTGTAAGTCTGGCAATCAGCTGTTCTTGTGTTTCAGCGGCGGCCATGGCTCTTTTCAGTCTAGCGTGGGCTTGTATAAGGCGTTCTGGGTTGTCTAAGCCGTCAAACTCAGGTGGTTGACCAGAACGGCGCATATACCTGAAAAGTAACTCAAAGTAGATGTGAGATTCAACTACCTAAGGCGCGAATGATAGCTTCCCTGGCAATGGCGCCAATTTGTTGTAGGAGGAAATCGAGTATGCAAATAAAATATAAATAAATCACAGCAAACCAGATTCCGTCCCTTGCAAATAATTACAAGACCTCCTCCTGATGTAGCAGCCGGAAGTCAGGATCGATCCACGAGGAAGCGTGTCAGCGGATCCTAGGTAGCGGTGGAGTCTCACGGTCAGAAGTCGTCGACAACAGGGTCCTCGAACACTGCAGCAGCAACTCGGCAAAGGCTACTCGATCTCGACAAGAGGCTACTCGAGATCGAGTACGGTCCTCGTCGACTTCGGGTTGGGCTCGTCGAGTACCTGCACAGGAGAAGCTACAGCGACTTGGTCGAGGATCAGTTTACTCGAGATCGACTAGTGCTATTCGATATCGAGTAGAAGGACAGAAAATAAAACGAAAGAAAATAAATGCAAAGGCTTTGGGATTTTGAACTAAAACTGTATAAAAAGGACTTCCAAGATTGGGGTTTGCAACAACGATAACCAAGCATGCATAAGGCAGAGATAAACAGATAATCATGTGAATTGCATCAAAGGACAAGCTTTCGCCTTTTCCAACAATTAGACAACTCTTTCAAGAAACCCTAATTGTCTCTACTAATTTTATGTTTACAATCCAAGTGGTTAACATGGATCTCCATTAGATGGGTAATAAACACATAAACAAGTAGGAGATGCTCAAAACTTGATAAAGGTCAAATCTTTACCTCAATTATGCAAGGCTATCGTCGGGCTCGCCCCAACCCTACAAGTGGGTTGACTACTCGCGCTTCATCGCAAACTCAGACATTGATTGAAAGGAAATAACTTGCATTAAACTAAATTCAAAGACTTTACAATCCCGGCGATCCAACTCTCGTTGAACGCTAAAACCCTAAAACCTTCGAACTCCTAAACCGTCTCTGTGAACTACTTGTCTCTGACTGAAATTGAATGATTAAAACTCAGCCCCATGGGCTTTATTTATAGCCTTCTAATCCTTGCTATTCAAGGATAGAAATATCTATCTATATCTAAAATTATATCTAAAAGGCTTAATGATAAATAAAAGCAATAAAGGAGTTAAATCTAAAAGATAAATCTAAACTAGGTAAGATGTCTTCCATGTCTTCTCCATAGATAGAACTTGATAGATGTTGATAGATCTCGGCCAAATTGGATAGAATTGGATCCAAGGACTCCCAATCCTAGTAGGACAGCGAAACCGCGTAACCCGCTCCCGGACACGGCTCGTCGATCTCGACTAGGGCTCCTCGAGATCGAGTAGGATTGTCGTCGACGGGTGTGGCTCGGCTTCTCGGGTGACTGGTGCTCGACAAGGCTCGGACATGGCTCGGAGGTCTAGTCGATCTCGAGTAGCCCTACTCTGTCTCGAGTAGATTTGCTCATCGACTAGGTCTTCCCGGGTAGATCTACTCGACATGCTCGGACCTTGGCTCCGGGCTCGTCGATCTCGACTAAGCCTCCTCGAGATCGAGTAGAGGTGGTCTGCGTCTTCGTCCTCGGCTTCTCGGCTTGGCACAGCTCGTCGACTCCGGACATGGCTCCGAAGTGTCGTCGATCTCGACTAGATGGTACTCGAGATCGAGTAAGGTTCCGGAGTCGGGTTGTCTCTGAATCAGTGTCCTCGATCAGCTCTGCTCGACCAGATGTGCTCGACCAGCACTCGTCGAGATCGAGTAGATGCTAGTCGATCTCGAGTAGAGTTCTCTCAGCTTTCTGCTCTGTTCTTGAAACGCACTTTCCCGAGTCCTCGTTCGTCGGATTGACGCATATGACCATGCGTTAGAAAGCTCTTTCCGAGGGCTACAACTCTCATGAAGACATCAAAGCTTGATTCAGAATGAAGAATGGTGAAAAATGGCGTTTTCTCCAACTGCAACATCCTTAGCTTCTCCATGAATTTCCTTTAAGCTTCAAAGTGCGTCCGATTTCTGCGAAATATAACCAAAACTTGTGTAGACCTCCATACATTGCAAATAAGTGTAAACTACACAGATTATGTATTGTTTTAACCCAAATGCATGAAATGCATGCAGAAATCGATATAACAGTAGATGTAAAACATGGCAAATTAGGCTCACAACAGTTACTCATAAATGATTCCTTAAGCTCTCATTCTATCTTAAGCTTCCATACCAACTTGTTCAAACAAATCCTAACCCAAAAGGCAATATGAAGTTGAGAACACTTTAGACATAATAAGATAGCACAAAGAAAGATACAAGTTGGTAGATACAAGAGGATAGGCCTGCAAAATAAAACCAAATTTCATAAGGAGGAAGTTATAAGAATCAGATTGTATAGTTAACTATAAGTACCAAAATGGTACCTAATACCTTGTTGTTTACGATGCATGCTCAACAACAAGCAGGATAGATTTTGGGGATACAATGAAGAAAAACCCAGCAATATAGTAGTACTTGTCATTCTCAACTGCAAAGTAAATATTCATGATAAGCCAAAATAGGTCAAATATGCAAGGCACATTCTTGTAGTTTGAATTTGAGAAATGAATTTAGTACCGAGTGCCCAATTTTCTCTCTATTTTCAAATGCTCGATCTTGTTTATTGCATTTCCAAAGGTGCATTTATGTTCCTCAAAGAATGACATCCTCAATTGAATCAATCAATAATGACCCGGAAGTCCACATGTAGTTTTAGGCTATTTATTCAAGAGAAATTATTGCTGATCTGAAATATATTTTGCATGAAAACTCTTGCAAAAAAGACCATTTTTCATGCTAACGGATCATCTAACGAATAAGTGACATGTTGAAGCTATCCATCTATTTATTGGGAATAATCTAGCCAAAGCCTCAAATGAAGCAAATATGGCTAGAGAGATTCTGAATTCATGAAAAAGTTTGGAGAATGATATAAGCTCCCCTACATTTAACAGAAAAAAGTACGTATAGAGTTCATCAAAGCCTCACTTTTAACATTCAAAGAATAATATAACCTCCCCCAACTCCTCAATATCATCAAAAAGTATGTAGAAATTTTGATTTGGCGATATTAAAAAAAAATTGGTGAGTAACAAGCTTAATAAGATTGACCATACCTCCTTTGTCAACAAGAAGCAACCTTCAGACTCGCTTCCAAGTTCCATCTATGCATTTGCATAATAACTCATAAAACATAACACCAATAACCATAAAACACACATAAAAATAGGCTTCACTAGAAGACATAATTTCTAGTTACTTTACTTCCTTTCTATGATTTCAAGAAATAAAATACACAAATAGACTATATGAGAGCATTTGCCTTACCCAGTTGCATCATTCTTCTTCTATTCTTTTACCATGATAATCACTTCATTTCTTACACTAGCCTTGTCCAATGTACTCATCCAGCCATCTCTTTTAAACTTAGAGGACTGCATCTGGTCAACAACCTACAAGATTTACAAGAGAACTCACTATAAGCAATTAGTTGGTTGTTGATAGTATTTTCAACATTAATAAAGGAACAACTTTATGTTTTCAATTATCTACTAGAAAGCGTGCAAACTTAGAACAGACAAAAAGAGAGGAGAAATTAAGTTGCCACAACTACAATCAAAGAAAATTGAAACAAAAAATATGTAAACAAATTTAATTAGGGAACAATTTAGAACTTCGATTAGGGTTTTTGGGGGGATTAAAAGTAGGGATGAAATCTTAGCAGATATTATGAATTCACAAATAAAAAATATAAACCTAAAGCAAAACTGATTTCAATCTTCGAACAGCCTAGAAGACGAACAACCCTAAAACCATAGGAGAGAGAGGACGAAACCTACAACAAGACCACACTCGATTACCAATAGAGCTTGAACGACCTACTGCGAGGGCGAGTTGCGCCCTAGAATCTCTGACCGCAAAAACAAATCGAACCCTGCATTCAACAAAGACAAAGCAACATCGAAAGCTATCGGAGGGAGGGACAAACAGACAGAGAGAGAGAGAGAGAGAGAGAGAGAGAGAGAGAGAGAGAGAGAGAGAGAGAGAGAGATCTGACCGTTCGTTGCGAACAACCAGGTTGGATGAGGGTGGGAGCGACTCCTGACGGAAGAGGCAGAGGAGGAGCAGAGCCTTGGCAGTGGACGTATTTGGCGGCTTGAGTTTGGATGAGGCGATCTCCATGGAAGAGCTTGTCAAAGAGGGAAAGATAGAGAGGCACTGGGTCTCCAGTTCTCCATTATTGCCCCTTGTGTTTTGAGGGAGAAAGAGGTGAGACAACGAGGCGTGCAATAGTTTCGATGGAAAAGGGGCAGGATTTAGGGTTTTTTTTTTATCTGCCATTGCCGCTTTAATTGCTCCCTAAAAATTTTTAATTGAAAAAATTGCCCCTAATTTTATGACGTTTTATAAACTCCATTAATTCTACGACGTTTTTAAAAGGTCATAAAATAGTTCATAAATTTTACAATTAAAAAGCACAGCGTTTTATAAACGTCGTAAATTTTATGGCGTTTGTAAAACGCCATTAATAAAGTGTATTTTTAAAAAATTGTAGTGTTTTTGTATTTAAACGCCATAAAAGATATTTTTAATGACATTTTGTAAAAAACGTCATCTTTTAAACGTCATTAATGACTATATATGTAGTAGTGATTCCTATTACCACTTGAGTAAGGGATAATTGGTGATTCACTTATTCATGAACAAATATCATCATCACGCAATGGAATATTACATGATAACACAATGTGTTACTTTTTTCCAAAAATATCCAACACGGTCACAACTAGATCGAGCAGTACCACTTACTCCTCACCAAACTAGGTAGTAGAATGTGTGATGTTGGCCACAATATGAGAGAATGAATAATATAATTATTGCTCAAAAAAAAGAATAATATAATTAATTAAGCACGTTTTGTGCATGGAGAGATATATTTAATTTGGAAGATAGCACATGATTTTAATTGGCTACATATCAATTAACATTATAGATGTATTAATTGAAGTAAGACATAGTATTAATGGAAGATAGCATGTAACATTTCGAGCATCGATCATTCCAGTACGTAGTATTATATATATAACAATAAGAATTAACCAGTCTGAATCACCTACGACCTTATTATTTTGATTATAAATTTACGCATATCAATATAATTAAGGGTATAAAACTTAAAAATAATGGGTTCGCTTGACTGGGGATTAACGGGTTGGCTGACAGGAGGATCAAGTCTGATGTGTCTGGGTATCGACTCTCTTTCTATCGATCTTATATTTTCCAGACTTGGGATAATTCATCATTTCATACTGATATCAACATGCAAAATAATCCATCCTAATTAGAAACCCAATGAACATATAGGGTTCGTATGGGACGGAGTTAATAAACTGACTAAAATTATAAACAGGGTAAAATTTATAAATTGTCGGTAAAAGTAGTTTAAAATTTTAACAACAAGATAATCTCCGTATGGGAAAAAAAACAGTTTATTTGTAAAAAGTGGAGTTTATTTGGTTGTTATTAGGGGTTTTATGGTACTTTCAAACCAAATAAACAAAATAAACCTCAAATAAGCTTGTTGATGTAGCTTTTTTTTTAACTCCTTTTTTAACCATAAACCAAATAAGCTAAATTCAACTACTTTTTTAGTAGTTAATAAAAAAAAACTGCACATCCATACATACCCATATTCTAAGTTAGAGTAAACATAGGGGGGTGTTATATGGTACTATATGTAGTGAAGATGATAAAGTTAAACAGAAGCACGTTATATGCATATGCATGTGGGTGTAGTACGTACATAAGGTGGGTCAAGTGATTGAAGCATAGCATAGTTTGTTGAACGTACACCAACTATTTAAGTAGCAATATGTGTAAGATGAGTTTCATCATATTCATATCTATCAATCAGTAAGCAAAGTAAAGCAAGCATATACTTATTCCGATCAACAAATCTCAAATATTTCAAAAAAGATGGAAGGCAAAGCTGTGATTTTGGGTGCTCTGATGGTGAGTCTTGTTTTGTCCCAATTTCAAGTGGAGGGAAAAAGTTGTTGCCCGAGTACCACTGCAAGAAACATATATAATGTATGTCGCGTAGCGGGCGGCTCTCGGGATTACTGTGCCAAATTGTCTGGATGTAAAATTCAATCCTCCAGCACTTGCGTACCGCCTTATACTCATGATATTCTCGAAAACTCTGGTAAACCTCCGCCCATCCATCACTAGCTATTTCTATTCATTATTTGTACTCCGTATATATTAATGCAATTAACTTGTACTGATCGAATTAATTTTTCTTTTTCACTCCATCAATTCAATTCAAGGTGATGTCATGAAATCATACTGCAAGATCGGGTGTGCATCCTCTTCGTGCAATGCCCATGCCTATGGTAATATACCTTCTAATTTACTCTTAATTTTTTTTATTGTGTATACATATTTGTTACAAGTGGTTTTTTTTTTTGTTCTAATTGCAACTTTTTTGGGGTGGTGAATGTAGGTGAAGTTGCAAATGAAGCTCTCGAAAAATGCATCGATGCATGTGTTGAGTTTTGCACCAAGGGTTCTATTCGTGCACTTGAAATCGAAATTGCGTAAACAATGCATATGCATGGAGATATCACGTGCGTTAATGAGTGCATATATATTATGCACATAAGCGTACGGTGGTTGTGAGTGTTATTTTTATTTTCAATAAATGTCATATATATATATGTGACAATTAAGTATGTACGCTATCTAGCCGGCCTCTGGTGCTAGCTAGCTAGCTAGTATTTATGTCTGCTAGCCTCTACTGCTAGTAATATAAGTGATCGATTATCTATCTAATAATAAAGAGTGTGTTTATTAATTACCTTTTTAATTCCCTCTCTATTCTACGATTATTTTCCTTTTCATTTACGTACACCTCATGTTAAAACATCTAGAAAAGAACTTTTGCATCTAAACACACAATGACACAACCAAATTAACAATCATCATGTTCACACCAGATCGATCTTGATTTCCAATACACTACTAATCTCATCAGTCATGACTAAGAATTGCATCACAATTTTGCAAAATTCAAAGGAAACAAACAACGAAAACGAGATTTGGTCACTAGCTAGGATCAAACCTCTAAACTATACACAAGGAGAAGGAAATGGTGTAGCTGATCGGAATCTGAAAATTATCACAGTCAAACATACACACGTTACTTAATAACCAAACAATCCACACCATGACAAGGAGAAGGAAATGAAAATTCAAAGGCAAAAAGTTACCTCCAGTGGGAATTTTGGCTTCCACTTCATTCACTTCTCTAACTTCTGATGTCTGATCATAATTGGTAGTGAGCCCAACATCAGCAACCTTCAAATTGACCTCTATGTTTCTCTCTTCTGCTTGTCCTTGAGTGTGAAATTTCTCAACCTCACTCAAATTTAAATGGAATTTGTGCCTCTTTTGACAGCTAGTAAATCACAAATTTGATTAAACCAAAAGATTGGTAATAGAAGATTGGTAATAGAAGAAGAAGGATTACCTTGGCAAGTTCAATGTCAAAACTCACATATCTCGGCTCAAATCGATCAAGATTTCAGTGGACAACATCAGTTAGGAACCTAGGCATTTGTACAAACACAGTGAATACACTTAAAAAACCACAAAATTCATTCAACCGAAAGCTTCGTAAGAGGAGAAGGAGAAGTACCTTGGCAGCAGGAGAAGCAGAGTGCAAAAGAGGACATCGCAAACGACACCGAGTGGATCAATCGTTATTGATATCCCATTGAGAGCTTGACAAAATGAAATTATTTAGAGATGGGAGATTGCAGGAGGAATTGAAAGGAAAAAAAAAATTGGTGTGACATTAAGGTAAATCAAAAGAAAGGAAAAGGGAAATTAGAGATTGAAGGGAGATTAATTAGAGGGAGATGAAGGTCTGAGAAAAAAAAAATTGAAGGGATATTGCAGGAGGAGGCGTATTGGAGAGGGGATGTACATGATTTTTTTTTCATCAGGTGGGATGTACAGGATATGCAAAAGGGATGAAAAAAAGGGAAAGGGGTGGAAATATTAATGAAAAACTGTACTAATTAAATTTATGAACTAAATTCTGATTGGTGGAGGTTGCATGAAAAAAGGAGGTGCTGACACCTCAGCGTGTCAGCATTTATGCTTTTGAATTAAGTGTATATATAGAATATAGATATCCTAAAAATATTAAAACTGAAAATAATAAATAAATAAGTCTTAATCTCTCTTCCTTAAACCATAAGAAATAAGTATTAAAAAGATTGGATGTAACTTCCTTTCGAAAAGATAAGATATGATCTAAAAATGAACTTTCTCTGCGCATTTTCGCCGCCGCGACAGATCTCTCGCGGCCACGACATGTGATATTCAATCCTGGCTTCTCGCGGGCACTTCTCCATGGTGGAATGATGGACCTCGCGACCGCCACTTGCTGGCTTGCAGCCACGACTCATGCGTTTCCTTGGTGCTTCTCGCTGCTCATTCACCATGGCGAGATGGGGAAACTCACGGTGGCGAGTCCCATCTCGCGGTCGCGACTTAAGTCTGATGTGCCTTCTGCTGCTATCGTCCTTTGCTCTCCATTGCTTCTTTTCCTTTGCTTTCTTCCTCTTCTTTGCTCCATTTTGATCTCTCCCAAGCTACCCACGTGCCAAAACCATGATTCTGCATAAAAAATCGAAATAGCGTAGTTTCCGCACTTTTCCACCAAAAGAACATAATATGAAATTAACTATAAAACATAACCAGATAACCATGAAATGCAACTAAAACTATCCTATAATCACTACAAAAAAAAATTGCTTTTACTACCGGATCTTAGAAACGGCAGGGATTTGCCGTCACAAATAAATGTTTTTTGCGACGGTTGTGCAACGGCGTTCGCTCTGTTCACAACTTTTAGCCAAACTTTGCCACGGCTAAGTTGTTGCCGTTTCAAAATAACAGGTTTTATCAATTCAAAAAAAAGAAAAGAAATACTCTTTACCATCCTCTCTTATTCATTCTCTGCCGCCTCCCATTACCTCTAACCCTAACTCCTTTTTTCATTTTCTCAGATCCAGATCTAGAATCCCTCTCACTCCCAACTCCTCCTCCATTAATCTCCTCTTCCATAAGCAGCTTAGAAATCAAATGCTTGAAATCCAAAAGGAAACCCTAATTTCTGCACATTCTCTCGTTTCGTCTTCACCCGAGTCAGAGGCCGCTGCACTCCCCAATTTGTTCATAATATAAGCTCCTCTCCGATCTCCCCAATTTCCTTCTTCTTATCTATTTTGTAGACATCTAAATCTGATTTCGACTAACTGATTTCTTAGGTACTGGAGCTGCAGGAAAGAAGCGTGGTCAAGGGTGGCGCTGCCGGAGGCCATGGTGGCCAAGGGGTGTTTGTAAGTTTAGGGATGCACGCGAGATACCGGAGGAAATCAAATCGGCGGTATCCGGTGACATCTGGTTCGGATTTTCAAATACCAACGGCTGGGGGTTGGGAACTTGGAGTAGAACGACACTTCCGCGCTTAGGCTCCTCTATTCCACTTCTCCGCCGTCGTGGCCTTGCAGCAGTCCAGGTATGGTCACTCGTGCTCATTACTCCTCACGTCCATTCTGATGCTCACTTGTGTCTAGATTTTCTTTTCTGCGGTTTTGCCCCTTTGTCTTTGTCCCTGTCCATGAAATTGCTAAGCCATTATTGAGATTCCTTGTGCTCTGATGTTCAATTTGTGATTTTATATGGAATTACTATGCAAGTTTGCATTTGTTTAGTTCTATAATTTACAGCCGTACATGGTGTTTGATAGTTGAGTTCTATACTCTTTTTGATCAAACTTTCAAGTTAGTCACCATTTAGTCTTCAATCAAACGTTTTAGAATTTTTTTTTGGAAAATAAAAAAGATTATGACATTTGGCAAAAACCATTCAACATATATCTATATGCATCTTGGGTAACCATTCAGCATACGTTGGTAAACATCCTCAAGGGAGAATAGATTTTTAAACATCATAGTCATACTAGTGCTCGTAGTTCATGTATTAGCAAGATATGTTGTAGGTTGCTTGTCTACATTGATTGGGAGCCAAATTCTCAACAAAAATCTTTCTTTTGCATATAAAATTCATTCTCAGTGGGATAAACACACACATATATAATTATAAATGTGAAATTTTTAGAACCTTCTATCTAGCTTCAAAACAGTAATTATATACAATGAGAAATATTGATGACATGCATATAAGTTTTCTTTGCAACATGAAATTCATGATTTATAACTTGTTATCTTATATTGTCATGTAGAAATGAGCAATTAAGAATAATAATAATGAGGGATTTTAGGGAGTTTGATTGAATGCAGCAGCAGCACCATTTGGATGACATGTTATACTCTTGTTTAATGCTTGAGCTAAAAAATTTAACATTTTAATTCATCTAATTTGGCCTTGTACATTTTTTGTTTTGCATATTACCATTGTGTTTTTTATTTGTTTCATTTATTAAACTCTATTTCTAACCCTGCATAATATGTTCTGTTTCCTATCATTGTCATCACCCGAGAAGTTGAAACTAGAATATGCCTAGATTCATGAAGCCTCTTGTGTAATCAGCTATAGTATCTAAGATTCGCCTAATCTTCCAAATTTTAGTGAAATACAAATTTGAAGTTACATACTCATGAGTCATGACCTAAGAAGATTTGAGTTACCTATCCATATTTCTGTTTCATACAGATTTTAGAGTTTAGTCTTCATACAAGTTATTACAAATCCAGTTTCACATATATAGTTTGATAGATTACAAAATCACATATTTATAGATGCGATTTTACAGATTGTAGATGCAGTTTTATAGATTACATAATTATAGATTTAAAATTCATTTTTATAGATTACATAATTACTTGTTTATATATTGCATTTTTACAGATTTTCTATGACAGATTTTAGTTTTACAGGTTTTAGATTTTAGTGTATGACAATTTCAGAATTCAGTTTATGAGGATAAAGTATGCATCAAACACCATAATCTGCTGAGAATACCAAAAAGAAAAAGAAAAACACAATCAATTCAGATTTTCATGAAGCAATTAAGTTTGCACCACATAGTTTCAGGAATGCAAATTTTCAGCGCAACTTTAGTAGACCGAGAATGACAAAAACAGCATGTATCAATATCAGAATGACAAAAAACCAACAGAGTTGCAGATTTTCATGAACCATAAGCTCCAAATCGATTCCCTAATTTACCAACACAATTGTAGATTTGTCATGTAGGTTTGGTGCATTTTTTTATAGACATTGGTTTTTAGGATTCTTAGTGTCATAGATGCTCTTATGTTGCTTATATCGATTTGCTTATGGTGTTTAGATATCATGCATCTTGCTTATATTTGTGGTTTTTTGACGCTAATTGTAATTTCTAACATATCCTAGAAATTTTTGATAATTTCTAACACGTTCTAGAATAGAAAATAGGATTCATTTTTAGTCTTGCATGTTTTAAGTTTTTCAGTTGTCTACCTTTGAGAATAAATGTAGAACTTGGATCGGTAAAGGGTTTTTTAGGCTTTTAATACATCTCTTTATGTAGCCGATGAGTTTCTTAATTGTTAACTTCGATAACTCTACAACAACTTCTGGTCTTGCTAGAAGAATGACATAAAATTTCCACTCATGTAACTATGTAAGTGATATCTTTGTCCCTTCCACACACCTTAAGAAAGGCTTGACTTTTTTATTGGAATTGTGTTATTTTAGTTGTTTGTATTCTTGATTGGTTTTGTATTATGTATAGCATACATCAAGTGTTCATCGCACGGAGTCAATTGGAGATGTAGTACTCTTACTATCGGACGAGGAAGTTGACAGAGAAATTGATGAAGAAGAATCGATCACCTGGCAAGCTGGATTAGAAAGAAGCTTAAGCTTGGCACTTAATAATGTTTTTGGTAATTCGAACATCAAAAGTATGTTCCATACTCTGTCTTCTCAATTAATTTGAGGATTGATCAATCTTTAGGTGTACACAAGTTCTGTTAGTAGGTTGAATGTAGTGTGGATTATGCTCTTTTCTATATTGTAATGTAATGATAAGTGACTCGGTTTGGTATTTATTATTTTGAATGTTAGATTGATTTAGCAAGTGAAAAGACACGTGTTAGCATCTACCATCGCAAAAGAATATTTGGCTCTTGAATAAAAAAGGGCGGAAAAAATGGTGGATTAATTAGCCACGACAGGAGTCCTCGTAGAAAAGTAGAGAGCCCTAATTTTGGTGGGAAATTGTAGATTATTTTGCAACGGCACTGGGCGTCGCAAATTGAAGTCGCAAGCTCAGCTGCCACATGGCTACGGCATTTATCCGTCACAAATACTATTTGCTACCCTAGGGCTAGCGACCCCTGATTTGTCGTCGCATAGCCGTCGCCATTGTGTTTTTGCGACGGCAAACCTGCTTTTTGCGACGGTTTGAAGCCGTTTCTAAAACAATTTTTTTTGTAGTGAATGCCTATTGAAATATGCATTATCAATCGTCCTCCCGTTGGTCCTCTACATGCTCTCATCCCCCTGTCGCTCCTCATCAGCCTTTATGTATCCTCCCATTCCCCGTTTTCTTTTTGTAAAAATTCAAGTGTTTATTTTCAAATCAGAAATTAATTTGTGAATAGGAAACAAACTCTTGAAATCGCATCCAATTGCTACTCGATTAATCATGGGGTTTTTGTACAAAAAATCTAGAATGGGTTATATGTGGGATTTCTTAGGGTTTGTGCTCGTTTGTGTTGGGACTTCTAACTCCGTGTTGATTAAGGATTTGTGCTTGTTTGTGTTGGGACTTCTTGAATCCAATTAATCTTTACCTCACCTATGGGTTTGTAAGTTTCAATTTTGAAGTTTATACGGTTTGATTCATTTATTCCTTTTTCCATTTAGGCTTCTGACGGGTGTGGAATTTATGGCTTATAAGTTTGTTACTCGGTTTTAGGTTTTTTTTGGGGGCTTTTTAGAATTTCATATCTATTTGTCATCTGGGTGCTATGTACATACTGTGATTTTGCATGGATAATAAAATTCATGGATTTGTTTTGGTTATTACCATTATAGATTTTGCGTGGGTCCTATGTACATTAAATAACATAATGAGTTCTGATTTTGAACTTGAAAGAGCATGCCCTGTGGTTGTGACTCATTTTCTATCATCCTAAAAATGTCTAGTTTATTTGCTGATCAGATTGATGTTCACTATTACTGTTTTATTCAAATGACTATCATTGTTACTTCAGTCTGGGTAGTTGTAAGGTTCTTAACTTGATCTGTTCTGAGCGAATGTGCCCATGTATAAAACATCCTAAATCCACGATATTGGATTGCGTTGTTTCCTAATCTTTGTCTGCATTTGTAATCGTGATTATGTGAATGATGGTGATATTAACTCACATGCAGCTTCCTACTGCTCGAGTTGTATTGCCAAAAATTAGCCGTAGAAAGAGTTCTGGGGATGCAGTGCACCCTACATCAGAGGAAAAGGTTCTCGACCTCCTATGATTATTCTTTAGTCTGGATAGTTGTAAGGTTCTTTTGATTGAAATGGATTCTCATGGCTAAATAATTCTCTGAATTTTTTTTTTGTCTTTTCTCAGTCCACACAATGGAAGAACATCAATCAGGCTCTTAGAGCATAAATCATATGCATTATCGGGTTAAATGTGTGCACCTCTCAGTAACTTTCATGACCAATGTGAAGTAGTGCTATATTTTTAATGTAACAGACGGAATAACGTATTCCATATTTTCATGCGAAAACGCTTTAGTAGAAAACTTTAAAAAATATCTTTATCTTTCTCTAATGAGCAGAACTAGTAAGTTGAACCGCACCCTGATGTCTTTTTACAATGAGTGGGGTGCGAACGAGTTATGTCTTTCAATTTTGGCTTTTAGTTTGACAATCATAAAAGAGTATGACCCCTTCAAATAGCTCAGTTTTCTATCTTGTTTCTTGTTACGGAGTCTGAATGAGGAAAACTTGATGCCCAACTCTTCTGAAGATGGGCAAGCACTAGAATCATCTTACAACATCGTCGCAATCAAGATGGTCAAATATGTCAAGCATGAGTCTGGAAACACTACCTCTGACTCCAAATCCGACGAACCGCAAAATCTTAATCCTGAAATTAAAAACCACCTACTCCTCAATCCATGACTTGACACGAAGAGTGGAAAAGGCGACATCTAGCAAATCTCTAGTAGTTATCCTAGATGTGAGGGGTGTCGGTGAGACTAGCTTCTCTTACAGTGCTCTGGATCCCTGTCCCTTGTCGATAACCTTCACGACCAGTATCATATTCAGGCAACATATCTCTCCAATCGGAAAGCAGCGCTGGCAAAACTCGCTCCTTCGCATTCCCTGGGTAAAGACTAAACTACTCCTGTCTTATACACATTACAAAAGGCTCAGCTCAATCTCATATGGTCATTAATGCTGCTGTTTTTCAGTGGGGGTTCCGAAGTTGCCAACTAATTCCCCGTAGGCTCATCTAAACCAATAAAGGTTTGAGCACTCACTAATTATACAAATTGTGTAATAAGGAGTTGAATTTGAACCCCAGACGTCTTGTAAAGGTCACATCCCTATTACCACTAGAGTATGGGATCATTGGTGATTCACTGATTCATGAACAAATATCATGATCACGCAATGGAACATTACAAATATCATGATCACACAATGGAACATTACATAATCCGGCCCCTACGGATCCAAATCCTAGCCGGCATGCAAAGGACACGAACCGGTTAGCTAGACGACAAGCCAGCAGGTAGGCTCACCCTAATCAATGAAGACTTAAACACCCACTAATTATACAAATTGTGTAAGGAGTAGAATTTGACCTCTTAACCTCTTAAGGGTGACCTCTCCTTTACATTAGTGATTCACCGATTCATGAACAAATATCATGATCATGCAATGCAACTTTACATGATCACACAAGGTGTTATACTTTCCCAGAAATATCCAACACGACAACTAGAGTGGACGAATGGTACTGCTTACTCCTCACCAAACTAGCTAGCTAGTAGAATGTGTGATGCTGGCCAGAAATATGAGAGAATGAATAATATACGGAGTAATTAATTAAGCACGTTTTATGCATGGAGATATATATTTAATTTGGAAGATAGCACATCATTTTAATTGGCTACATATCAATTAACATTCCAGTACGTAGTAGTATATAACAATAAGAATTAACCAATCCGAATCACCTACGACCTTATTATTTTGATTATAAATTTACGCATATCAATATAATTAAGGGTATAAAACTTAAAAATAATGGGTTCGCTTGACTGGGGATTAACGGGTTGGCTGACAGGAGGATCAAGTCTGATGTGTCTGGGTATCGACTCTCTTTCTATCGATCTTATATTTTCCAGACTTGGGATAATTCATCATTTCATACTGATATCAACATGCAAAATAATCCATCCTAATTAGAAACCCAATGAACATATATTAAGTTAGAGTAAACATAGGGGTGTTATATGGTACTATATGTAGTGAAGATGATAAAGTTAAACAGAAGCACGTTATATGCATATGCATGTGGGTGTAGTACGTACATAAGGTGGGTCAAGTGATTGAAGCATAGCATAGTTTGTTGACCGTACACCAACTATTTAAGTAGCAATATGTGTAAGATGAGTTTCATCATATTCATATCTATCAATCAGTAAGCAAAGTAAAGCAAGTATATACTTATTCCGATCAACAAATCTCAAATATTTCAAAAAAGATGGAAGGCAAAGCTGTGATTTTGGGTGCTCTGATGGTGAGTCTTGTTTTGTCCCAATTTCAAGTGGAGGGAAAAAGTTGTTGCCCGAGTACCACTGCAAGAAACATATATAATGTATGTCGCGTAGCGGGCGGCTCTCGGGATTACTGTGCCAAATTGTCTGGATGTAAAATTCAATCCTCCAGCACTTGCGTACCGCCTTATACTCATGATATTCTCGAAAACTCTGGTAAACCTCCGCCCATCCATCACTAGCTATTTCTATTCATTATTAGTACTCCGTATATATTAATGCAATTAACTTGTACTGATCGAATTAATTTTTCTTTTTCACTCCATCAATTCAATTCAAGGTGATGTCATGAAATCATACTGCAAGATCGGGTGTGCATCCTCTTCGTGCAATGCCCATGCCTATGGTAATATACCTTCTAATTTACTCTTAATTTTTTTTATTGTGTATACATATTTGTTACAAGTGGTTTTTTTTTTTGTTCTAATTGCAACTTTTTTGGGGTGGTGAATGTAGGTGAAGTTGCAAATGAAGCTCTCGAAAAATGCATCGATGCATGTGTTGAGTTTTGCACCAAGGGTTCTATTCGTGCACTTGAAATCGAAATTGCGTAAACAATGCATATGCATGGAGATATCACGTGCGTTAATGAGTGCATATATATTATGCACATAAGCGTACGGTGGTTGTGAGTGTTATTTTTATTTTCAATATATGTCATATATATATGTGACAATTAAGTATGTACGCTATCTAGCCGGCCTCTGGTGCTAGCTAGCTAGCTAGTATTTATGTCTGCTAGCCTCTACTGCTAGTAATATAAGTGATCGATTATCTATCTAATAATAAAGAGTGTGTTTATTAATTACCTTTTTAATTCCCTCTCTATTCTACGATTATTTTCCTTTTCATTTACGTACACCTCATGTTAAAACATCTAGAAAAGAACTTTTGCATCTAAACACACAATGACACAACCAAATTAACAATCATCATGTTCACACCAGATCGATCTTGATTTCCAATACACTACTAATCTCATCAGTCATGACTAAGAATTGCATCACAATTTTGCAAAATTCAAAGGAAACAAACAACGAAAACGAGATTTGGTCACTAGCTAGGATCAAACCTCTAAACTATACACAAGAAACTTCGCAAGATCTATATAACCTCCTTGGTAGATCTAAGCTTTGATACCATATAAAGATTCAAAAGGGGCTTAATCCGTTTGAAACAATCACAAATTAGCTAAAAGAAGTTCGAATCAAGAACCCTGGATGAATCAAGTAGGAAGAGAAAAAAGCAGGACTCCAGTTGATCCATTGTAATTTTTTTATTAGAATGAAAATATTTTACATTTGAAAGCCCTAATTAGGTCTTTGAATAAAATGCAAGTGGTAATATGCAACGAACGTTCATCTAGATCAACAAGTTTGGCCCAATTGTAAAATGTACATGCCATCATGGTAAACAATTATCACTTAATCGCTGCATTAAATCTCCCAACTGAGCTTATCTTATTTAAAATAGGTAGGGTGTGCAGAAAAATACGACATACTAGATATGATATGTAAAAAACGATAATATGACTCGAAAAAATACGAAATGAAATAGAAACGATGTAAATATGACACGAAACGCTAAAACAAGATAATAAATGTGTTGTGTTCGAATCAAAGTATTTTTCTTATCGAAAATCCGACAAGACATGTTTTTTTTAATATGTTGTTGTTTTGTGTGTGTTGTATTATTATTATTATTATTATTATTATTATTATTATAAAAAATAAATTACAAGAAATTAGTGGGCAACTGAGATATACTATCTGGGCACCAACTTCTTTAGCGATAACAAAGTTAAGTCTAGTAAAAATATAAGGTGCAGCACGAGCCCCAGCATATTGAGATACTGAGAATTTCTGAATCCGCTTTAGCAACGCAACCGCATATGTATCCAACTCCCTCAATGAAGAGCAAGAGAAGGGTATGAAACCATAACCAGCCGTCGTGCACAAATCTCGATACTTGACCCACTTACATCGAGCAGCATCAACAACAGCACGACCAGGCATAAAGTCATAAATCTCAGACTGAGTCAATGGGGAGGATCCCGTCTGATCAACACACACATCTCGCCCCCTATCACAGGAATAAAGGAGCAAATCCGCCGGACGAATGGGCTTATCATGCCCATCAACCAAACCGATATCAACCTCCTTACCGGCAGAAATCCCAGACCTGTAGCAGATATCCAATAAGGTGTCGCGAACGAGGTTATGACGATGTTTAATGCCCACTATACCAGCACAGGACACAACCTGATCACCATATACATCACCATCAAAAGTCCAAGAACAAGCGGAACAAGGCCTAGACACCATGAACAACAGAACACCCAGTCGATACACACTACGGTAGGTCCTTCCATTCATAGTCTGGCCCAGCCCAAAAATAGGAACTGCACGCAACCAATCGGAGGAGTGAGCACCCTGCTGAGACTTCCATAATGTCGCATGTCGCGGAGTCAACGAGAAAACAGAGTCCGATGTAGCAGCAACCTTCGCAAAATATATATCTGCCAATTTCTTCATAAGTTTAGGGACAACGATTTCACTAGGATCACGTAGAAGATCAGAATCCGTAGTCTCACTAAAAGCACGGCAGGCATCATCAAAAGTGGGACCGGCAGCAATGATACTAGAAGGACGTAAAAGCTTAGCTTGCAACTCAGCAGACTGCAAACGGGACGCCAAAAAAGCATAATGTATGACATCCCTAACATCATACACTCCGAGCCCACCAAAATGAAAATGAAAGGTGGCAAGCCGCCACTGCCAATCTCCAAACACATGACCAGATGCAGTGACAATACGCTCTAAAATAGCACGAAGTGCCACATCAAAGGAGAGTTGGGCCGACCCAAAGCATGCCGGGAACAAGTACGCAAAGCAAAGTAAAGCTTAGAAATACCCGTACAGGCCCGGAGCAGAAGCAGCTCGCACTGTGGATCATCAATCCTCGCGACAGAATCCATAAACTCTATGGTCTTAGCAACTCTCTTCGCCACAAGGTCACTGCCAAAAACAGGGCACGCGCTAACAAGCCCACCCAGGACTTTGACACCGCACGAAGTCCGAGCAATAGAGGGTGGGAAAACCCCATGCATCCGACTCCTGGGGTCTTCTGTCGGCCAAAAAACCTCGGTCTTATCCACATTAAGATGAAGGCCAAAGCGGGGACCATCCTCCATAATCAGATCCAAGACCTTCTCCACAACCAAAGTGTCCCAAATAACAGTTTCATTATCTAAGTACCAAGCTTGCAGACTCAAGTCAAAAGAGTCTCTAATCTTGCACACCAAAGGATGCAACACCAAGGAAAAAAACAGAGGCCCTACATGATCTCCTTGTTGAACCCCCCGACAAGACCATAAGCTATGCTCCCCATAATATAGTCGGGCAGGACTAGAGTAGCAAAACTCCACCCATCGGGATAGAACCGACCAGTGACGGCAGACTTCTTGTAACATGGTCACACGATAAACCATGTTGAAAGCGTTCTGAAAGTCGACCAACAACATGGAAAGACCCTCCTCACCGCCACGAGTTTCAACAAACCGATTCAAAGCATGCAGAATAGCCTCTCCACCGGATACCTCGACCCCAAATTGAAGGCCTGCAAAATAACCAGACAAAGAAGGACCAACCAAACAAGCCCCAACCTTAGAGACAAGGCGTCTCCAAATGGTGCCAACAGCAATAGGATGTATACCGCCACCTGGTTTAACAAGCGAGGTAAGCGAAGCCCTAGCAATGTACTCACCCAGAGCCTGTGGACAACGACCCTCAAGGAAAAGATTAATCACCCGAGTAATAGAGGTGATCAAATCATCTGAAATAGCAACAATCGCTCCACCCAAACAATCCAACAGATGCTGAGCACGAA
This sequence comes from Persicaria maculosa, assembly GCA_963922045.1. Classification (NCBI taxonomy): domain Eukaryota; kingdom Viridiplantae; phylum Streptophyta; class Magnoliopsida; order Caryophyllales; family Polygonaceae; genus Persicaria; species Persicaria maculosa. The sequence goes on from OY998262.1 coordinate 57,787,847, forward strand.
ACCCATCCCTCCTACATGACGTGCCACAAGAATAACTCTGAATCATATCCAAAACAACGGTCGAAGAGGCAAGAAGAGGATAGTGATCAACATGCAAAGGCGGCAAGTTAGGAGACGGGGTAGTGGGGTGCTTCTCCTGCAAAGCCGCTAGAGTGGCATTAGAATAAGGAGCAATACCCGATGAAGAGAGCACCCGAACATCGGTAGTGTAATGATCATCACAAATCTTCATCAGACATTGTCGGAGGTTAAACTCACTCAAATCAAGGTCGTCCTTGACATCAAAAGAAGGGGGAACCTCAACTAAGGTCTCCTGTACAAGCTGTAAACTGCCGCCAGGCACACCCCAAGCACGAATAGCACTAGCAATACTCTCCTCTTGACGCTGACGCTTGACAACAGTCTTACACTCAAGATTACTCCGCGGGTGAAAGGTCTTAAGTATAAAAAGAGGCATCACAAGCAAGCGAATCCAGCAGACGAGGTCTCCAGGAGAGTCAGCCACACCATCTAATGCCCCTTTTAAAACCCGAGAAAAACCTAGGCGACACTTAGAAGGGATGGATCTCACGGTGCGTAACCCCATAGAGAACAAACGGTCAAGCAAAGATATAGACAAACCAATCGGCACAACTCCAACATCAGACAAGGGAACCAACGGAGACGGAGCTGGAGGTTTGGGAATATCATAAATAATACAACGAACAAGGCCATCACCACAGTCCGGAGGTGCCACGAAATCATCTTGGCTATGCCGACACCGAGCATGAAAGCTATGAGTTTTAAAGAATACTCCACATAACCAAACTCCCATACGCTTCAAAGTTATCTGCCTCAGAATAAATAGTCAAACTATCAGAAAGTGTTTGACGAGTAAGTAACTGAGCATCAGCACTGCAATGTCGATCACGAAGGTACCTGAGCATGGAGGTTTTGACAAGACCTCTACCACCACCATCAAGGCGCCCACAGAGACCCACAAAGGGCAATGATACCGAACAAGGTTGGGCATATCAAATGGAACAAATATGTTCCTTTCACAACACAAATATATTCCTTTCACAGCACAAACACTAACACCATCACAATTAAGATCAGCCCGTTGCTCCACACTAAGTACTAAAGAGATGCAAAATTAAGAAGGCCACAAAATAACACACAACAACAATGGCAAACGATCAACTTGAAGGAGACGCTCCGAATGTGCGATCGACAACCATGCTCGACTGAACAGCAAGATGAATGCAAAACCAGCCCGACCAAATCCAGTCACCAACAGCAATGGAAAAACGAACAGCAAAACTCACACGAACGAAACGATGACGAATCGCACAGCCCGACCAAACCCAAACAAAACAGGCCGACCGAATCCAATCACCACCCCGACTCACACACACGGACGAAGAGACAAAAACGAGACCGAATAGAAGAAGAAGAAGAAGGACACCAAGTTCCAAGGCCAAACGTTGAAACGCAACAAGAAGAAAAAGAAGAAGAAGCACACCGTACCTACAACGACGCCAAACGAATCAAACTCACGTGCCGAGGGCTATGGACTGAAGGCGGAGACTCCCAAACCGATGGTGCCAGGCGCCGGGATTAGCAAGAGGACACATCATAAAACCAACTCTATGAAATAAAAAATCGTCATTATTCGACCCTGCGCTATGACTTTTCATAACCAATTGAATCCGCCTCATAAAACCAATAGCATCATCTCCCAGATTTCCAAAAGTAGAGAATGCAAATGCCATGATTAACCCTTAGCAGCGCAAATATCTACGTACTTCTTCTCCTTTCTCTCAGTGGCTTGAGAGACCGTCTTGTCGGGTACAAAGGAATCATTGGCTCTAATTGTGAATGGTGAAGCCCCAACCACATCAACACAAGTGTCTCTACCCTTGTCCCACCCATAAACCAACAAATCTCCAGCTTCCTCAGCTCGACACCATCACCATTGCTCATACCTATACGCGGTTCCTTCGGACCTTGTTGTATATGTGCTTCATCCCGATGCCTCGATTGCAATGCAAAGCGTGATCTCCAAATGGGTTCATCCTGTCAAGTTCAGCCCTAGGACAGGTCGGATAGTTATTGAACATATGGATCAAAAGATAGTATTGGATGACATAACGAAATTGGTGAGTCCGCATGGTCTGAGCTAGGCTCTCAATCGGAGCAGCAAACAAAAAAATCATGCGCTCTTTCTCCTCTCACCTCTTGCAAAACGTGCAATCAGATTGAGTGTGAACACTAAGTTGTCATCAATGAACTTGAAGTATCGATCGGCCAATACATACAAAATATTTTGGGGGGCGGAGTATATATACAAACAATTCATTAATATCCGAACCAACACAAGCGGAATACCTCGAGATAGATTGGGTGAGAACGCTATCAGGGCAAATGTTTGGACGTTCAGAAGGTTATGACGCTGACTTACTGAAAATGGATGTTTGGTGGTCAGCCGTTTGGAGACAAGATGTGATGAAAGAAAAATGACTAACATTCTCCGCCGAAAGCACCCCAAACCCACCAAATTAATTTTAAAGGAAGTGTCGCTTAACGCCACTGCCACAGACCAAACACTAGGCCCCCTACAGTAATAGCATGCTCAAGGGAGGCCCGAAGCTAGAATGTAGCATTATTGCTAGATTGTCCGCCTAACAATTTCACTCCCAATTTGGGTCTAGAAATGTCAGATGGGAACATACCAACTTCAAAGTTCCTCGGATCTTCAGTCGGCCAGAATAATTCAGTTTTCTGAATATTAATGAATGGCCCCAACTTCGAACCCTCACTAACCACAATCTCAAGCGCCTTACCAACCTCCCTAGTGTCACCTGATAGGGTACCATCATCTAAGTATCAGGCATTAATGTCAAGAGCACATGCAGTACTAATTTTGGTGACAAGCGGATGCAACACTAAAGCAAATAAAAGCGGACCTAGCGGATCACCCTGTTGCACACCTTGACAAGAGCGCAAAGGAACATCCTGCCAATACAAACGAGCGGGTTGGGCATAGCAGAATTCAACCTACGGAGAAATGGAGGGGCAACGGATGCGTACTTCCTGAACAAAGCACCTCTATCAACGAGATTAAAGGCGTTAGAAAAGTCCACGAGAAGCAAGGACATGCCATTATCCATACCTCTATCTAACAGAAGCATGTTAACAGAGTAGAGGATAGCTTCAACACCCCCTGACACTCCCACGCTAAACTGGTGTGTGCCCAAATAACTACTAAGCTCCTTGGTGACGATAGAAACAGCTGATTTGGAAACCAACTTCCTCCAAATAGAACCTACTGCAATATGGCGAACACCCCACCTGGTTCTAACAACGGCGTCAAAGGAGCACTTGCCACAAATTCCGCAAGCAATCGAGGTCAAGCATCCTACTGAAAAAAAGATTAACAACACTCGTGATGGCTCCAAGAAGCTCACTAGCACTGTCGTCACATACACCGCCCAGAATCTCAAAGAGATGTTGCCCTCGAAACCTATTTTTCCCGCAAGAAGTACCCTTAGGGATGCTTCTGGTCCGGTTGAGGACTAATTCTTTACTAACTGTCAATGTAGGCACCAAGAAAGGATCACATGGAACAGCCAGTGGGAGGGATATAGGATGCTTAGCAAAAAGCTCAACAACTGGGTCATCGTTGAAGGGGGGAAACCCTAGAGGAAGTAAGGGCTCTAATAGCAGCAGCATAATGACCGTCCCCCATTTTGCGTTTGCACTGAACCATGTTGTTAGAGAATCGAGAATTGCAATAAAATATAAATAAAATAAGGCAACCCAGATTCCGTCCCTTGCAAATAATTACAACACTTCCTCCTGATGCAGCAGTGGGAAGTCAGGATCGATCCACGAGGAAGCGTGTCAGCGAATCCTAGGCAGCGGTGGAGTCTCACGGTCAGAAGTCGACAACAGGTGCTAGATCTCGACTAGGGGAAGTCGACAGGACATCAGGAAGTCGAACACAGCGCAGCAGCTCTCGGCAAAGGCTACTCGATCTCGACAAAGGGCTACTCGATCTCGAGTACAGTCCTCGTCGATGTCGGCTTGGGTCTTGTCGAGCACCTGCACACAGAAGCTACAGCGACTTGGGTCGAAGATCAGTAGTCGAGATCGAGTTGTGCTATTCGATCTCGAGTAAGACAGAGAATAAAACGAATAAAAGTAAATGCAAAGGCTTTTGGGATTTTGAACTAAACTGTATGAAAAGGACTTCCAAGATTGGGGTTTGCAACAACGATAACCAAGCATGCATAAGGCAGAACTAAACAGATAATCATGTGAATCGCATCAAAGGATTAAGCTTTCGCCTTTTCCAACAATTAGACAACTCTTTCAAGAAACCCTATTTGTCTCTACTGATTTTATGTTTATAACCCAAGTTGTTAGCATGGACCTCCATTAGATGGGTAATAAACACATAAACAAGTAGTAGATGCTTAAAACATGATAAAAGTCGGATCTTTACCTTAAACACGCAGGGCTATCGTCGGGCTCGCCCCAACCCTAGAAGTGGGTGGACTACTCGCGCTTTATCATAATTAAAGACATCAATAATAAAAGGAAATAAACTTTCATTAATAAAATAAAATAGAGCTTACAACCAAAGGAAGCCAATTCCGCTCTCGCTTCACCAACTCCTCTTGGCTACTCACTCTCTCTTTCTCTCTACTACTCCTACTAATTGCTATGTGATTGAATGAATAAAACTCAGCCCCCTGGGCTTTATTTATAGCCTTCTAATCCTTGCTATTCAAGGATAGAATATATATATCTATATCTAAAACTTTAAAGATAAATAAAAGCAACAACATAATTAAATCTAAATAAGGGAAATATATCTAAAATGTCTTCAAGTGGATAGATCTCTCTCTTCATGATGTATCTTGATAAATTCGGATAGAATCGGAAATCTTCGGGCCCAAGGAATCCCACACCGAGTAGAATCGATCAAACCGCGTTATGCGGCTTCTGGAGGCTTCCTCGATCTCGAGTAAGGCTACTCGATCTCGAGTAGGATTGTCATCGACTGGGCTTGGCTCAGCGTCTCGGCTAGCTGGTGCTCGACAGGCTCGGATAGGGCTCACAAGTGTACTCGATCTCGAGTACCTCTCGTCGATCTCGAGTAGAATGGCCTTATCGACTAGGTCTTCTCGGCAGCGTCGGGTAGATCTTCTCGATGTGCTCGGTCATGGCTAAGTGGCTTTGTCGATCTCGGGGTGTGGCACTCGATCTCGAGGAGGGTGTCCGGGCATGGTCGGGTAGTCTCTCCTCGGCGTCCTCGGGTGGCCTCTTGTCGACATGCTCGGACACAGGCTCCTAGAGTTCCTCGATCTCGACAACAGTCTTGTCGATCTCGAGTAGAAATGTTGATCATGGCCTGGTGTTGTCGAGCAGCATCTCTTTGACATGGCTCGGGGAATGTGGTCTGGTGCTTGTCGATATCGAGTTCCCAACTCGATATCGAGTAGAGTGTTGCTCTGCTCCGGCTTGTCTGGTCAGGTCGGGTAACTCTCCTCGACATCCTCGACCAGGTTGTCCTCGACTCCGGTGTGTCCGGATTTGATTTGTTGACATCGATTAGACTTTGCTGCTTCCGTCTTTGCTTCTTGGTTTTCTCCCGAAATGGTTCCATATTCTGCGATATTAAACAGAAACTTATGTAGATCTCCATTTCTGACAAATAAGCATATACTACATAAATTTGACATATTCCCAACCCGAAATATGCAAAATGTAAAGAATATGGAACTAAAATATGCATAAAAACATGGCTACTTTGGAGACATCAAACCACATTCAACTCAAACTGAGACGAATCTTTTTTCTTCTTTACCAAACCAGCGTCGTAAGAGGTAGAGAGTGAGTATATCCTCAACCAGAGCATGCATCCCTTTCGGCTCTCTCCACAAGGCCAAGGAAACAACCATAGACGCAACCTGATCCCTCTTTCTTCCAATATACATGCCTTTATGACAACCCTGCAAAGCATCTGTATTAAGAACACATGTTGGGAGAACAAACAATTGAACCCAACAAGAATTATCTGATGGTTGAGGAATGAATCAAGAGAGAGCATCACGATACACCCTCCCGAACTCAAGACGGAGCTTGTATGGGATACTTTTGGAGATCACGAACCTTCGCTCAAGGAAATGCTCAAACAAATGCTCATTAAAAAAAAATTCCTTGGCCTGACTTTATCACCATCATGTGTATCAAGAGAGTCCCGGGGACTAGGAGCCAACGAACATAGAGAAACATAACCCACATAACCAACGACTCCCTGTTACCACTACACCCCGGCCCGGCGGTAGGGATCCCAATACCTCCATGCTTGTACGCCATCCTGACCGTATGATTACACAAACATAACCCACATAACCAACGACCAGCCTATTTAGGATTCGTAGCTAGTAGATCATAAACAAACCTATCTAAAGAAATGACCATCATATACTTCTCGATAGCCTCCTCTGTACTGAAATGTCTAGAGAGGTGATCGACAAAATACTTTGGCGTGAGACCAGTATTCGCCGGACGACCATCCCTACACCCTTCTTGACCTTGGAAAGGGCAATGAAAACGTTTATCTGATTGTGAGAGAGATATACCCGCGTCAATAAATAAAATAGCCCACATAAACGACCGAATTGACCACACAAACAACAAACCACGTGCACAAAGAGTAGCCTGCAAAAATTGCGACCACGAGCGATACCCACCACCAGCGCAACCATCATCGGACCGATCACACATCCACCAACACCACCCGCCTGAACTAAGTACATGCACTAAAAAAGGAGGAAGCAACAAACACCACTCCACGCACCCTCGTTACCAGCCCTCGAGAACGAACAACAAACCAGACCGGCCCTCGAGATGGCTCCAAAACAGACACAACAACCGTGACCCGGATCAGAATTATTGCCGATTTGCCGGGCGCCTGAGCCGACAGCCTAGCCCCATCTCAACACAGTAAGTTTTCCTAATCATAACCGAACCCCATTGATTCAAATTTGACTACAAACTCGGAGATTGGGTTATTTCCTAATCCTTACCCCATTTTCTAATTTTACACGGTAAGTTCAATCTTAATTAACACGATAAGTTTTCCTAATCCTAATTCCCAACTTCATTTTCTAATTTACTGATTGAAATTGTGCTATTTCCTATTGATTGAAATTTGATTATGTACTTATTGAAATTGGTTATCTCCCTATTTTCCTAAAGCGTCTTTATCATCTAAAGCGGTTATCTCCCTATTTTGGTAGAGTGGATTTGAGACTGATATTGAATTATGTTTTTGTGCAATTGTATTTTATTTAAATAGGAACATGGATAAATTTGTTATTCGAGTGAAGATGTGAGTGTGGATTTTCTAGTTAGAGTTGATATGATTGTGGTTCGGATGATGTTAGGAGAGAGAAAAAAGACCTCGAATGGAAAATACATGTGAAGATGAGATTGATTTTAATAGTGATCTAGGGATGTTCAAATCGATTGATGATTATGATTCTTCTATTATGTGAGGAGAATGTACCTGGATAAAGGTCCTTGTGAACCACTAACCCATGATGGGAGGAGATGATGTGAGGAGAATGTATCGTGTTGATGCTATCCACCAATTCACCGAGTGTCGTCTCTCACTATCTTTTATTGGTAGTTTGGATAGGCAAATCGAATAAATTATCAGAAACACGGATAAAACAGATAAACAATACAAGGACATTATAACAAACATTTTTGAAAAACTTTCGACAAACCATAAATCCATCCTCGTGTTTTCCCTTTGGGGTATCTGGACAATGAGAAACAAAATCTTATTCGATAACAACGATCTCAGAAATCTGGAAGAATGGATAAAAATATATTTAAAAAATATAGGATAAGTTGGAATAAGACTAAAGAATATGAAGTGGAGGAAGAGGACACCACCTTGAGAAGGGAGTCCAACCAACCTAAAAAGGGACAAGACCGAAAACTGTGAAATGGAGTAAACATGCCCAGGGCTCTGTCAAACTCAACTTTGATGGAGCAAGGAATGATGTTGGCTCTACAGTTGCAGGTTTCGCTATCAGAGATGATCAGAGGGTGGTGGTCTCCTGTGGCGCCCGGAGTCTTAGAGGGGTCTCCGCTGTGCAGGCGGAATATTTTGGTCTTCTTTTTGGCCTTCATGCGGCGTCGACGGCCGGTTATTGTCGGATTGAGGTGGAGGGTGATTGTCTCTTGCAAATCAATGTCCTGAAGGGTCTTTGGTGTTGTCCTTTGGAGCTTGAGATGACGGTCTCGGATATCCACTGTACCTGCCGCTCCTTCGAATCTGTCAACTTCTCACATACGTTTCGGGAAGGGAACCAGGTCGCTAATAGATTGGCTCACATCGGCTTCTTGTCGTCCTTTTCATCGAGCAGGTCCCTGCAGAGGTCGACGATCTCATCCAGATGGATGCCCTTGGACGATGGTTTAACCGCGGTTAACCATTCCCAAATTATTCTCTTGTATCAATATATATATATATATATAGGGAGTGGTTCCCTTGTGCACACCTCTTAAGATATACCTTGTGCACAATTATGAGCATTTGATTAAGAGGAGATAAAAGGCTAGGATTAAAAGAGATTTTTCCTTTTTTCTTTTTAATATAGTGGGACCCACATGCCAAAAAAAAAACCACCCCAATTCACTTAGTGGGTTAGTGCGTGTGATTCAAACCCTCCCCTTCCTTTTTTTGTTTTTTTTTAATATATAAAATATTTGTGAACAAAATGCTTTTTTTTTGGAGAATAAATGTTTTTTTTTTAAATCCACCTGATTTTATTTCGTTTTAAAGATTGGCAATTTCACCGAATAATATTTCAGTTTTATAAAAAAGAATAACCGATTCCATTGAATAATTTATCACATGCTACCAAATAATTTTATTTTTTTTTTGTAAATCAATTTCATATAAAAGAAACCTCAAATATCTAAACAATACTTACCATTAATACTAATAATGTTTCATATTTTACCGAATAATGTCTCACATTTCACTGAATAATGTCTCACATTCCACCGAATATTGATTTATTTTATATTGTTTACCAAACCAAAGACTCCGTATTCTGACGAATAATGAATCAGATTTCACCGAACAATTTACCAAACCATTACCACTAGTAACCAAAATTCGACATATAAGACTGAATAATTAACGAATAATTACTCAAAATTATGCATCTAGAAAACCCTAACCCAAACACCCCGGTCGCCTGTGATGATCCATCAACATTTGCTACCACCAGTCCACCACCCCCACACCCACACCCTCTACCCCCAACCACCCCCGCCCCCCACCCCCGCCCCCCACCCCCCACCCCCATCCCCCACCAAAAAAAAAAAAGACGATGCTAGCTTCTCCTACTCGCACCACCGCGCTGAGTGTCGATTGCCCGATCGACATCGCCACCACCGTTGCTCGACCACGCCTTCATCGCTTCTGCTGCTCGCACCTGTCAGCGCCTACTGTTGTCAGACGTCGCCCTCCGCCTTCGAATCGTATCCCCGCCTTCACCTTGGTTGTCTCCTTCAATTCGATTCGCCCCTTCGACCGGAAAGATGAGGATGATTTTCCTGTGTTTCTCTATTATAGTTAGAGCTCGGCCTTAAACTCATCGAAATCCATGGCGAATTGGCGATACCTGCTCATCGATCTCTCTGAAGTTGATCTCGTCGATCTCTCCAGAGTCGCACTACTCTCGCCTCCGCCTCGCCGTCGAAACGCCTCCGCCTGGACATCGCCGCCATGATCAATGACAGCCTTCCGACGCCGCTCTCGCCACCAGCACCAATCCCTGGTCCACTGAGACGATTTCCGAAATCCTTCGCCTCGCCTCAGCCTCCGCCTCGCTGCCTCCGCCTACGCCTCTCTTCGGCTCCATGGCTGAACAACAATGAAGAAGAATTGATCAATTGCCGGTCAAAAACATTAGAAGAAGAATTGATCAATTGCGGCCAAAAAAAATTGAAGAAGAAGCAATTAGGGATTAGGGTTTTATTCACGCAAATCACACGCGCTCACTGCTAAGAGGAGAGCGTTTTTCATCAATTATGTGCGGGGCCCACTTGCTTTTAATTAAAAAAAAAAAGAAAAAACCTTTTAATCTCCTCCATCCATCCACACCCGATCTATGGCTCAGAATTGTGCACAAAGTATATATATATATATATATATATATATATATATATAGAGAGAGAGAGAGAGAGAGAGAGAGAGAGAGAGAGAGAGAGAGAGAGAGAGGAGCTTTCCAGTGAGGACACCCATTACCATAAAATGGGGGGACAAATATAGGCTTTTGGATTAAAAAAAATGGACGGGCTAGAATAACTATAAAAAAAAAAAGTTCAATTGTGTAACCACCTCTCTTATTCATATTTAAGATCAAATATGAATATTTGCCTTAGTACTGTGTGTAATATTCAGCAACGTACTATTAATCACCAAATTTGTTAAAATTCATATTTATTGATATAATTATTCAAATCTAAATTATTAAATATTCAATTATTCATATTTAAATTGGCAAGTATTCACTATGGATTATTCATTTTTAATGATCAGTTTATTCAAATATTCATATTTAAATTGGTAAGTATTCACATTTAAATGATTATATATGAATACTTAATATATAGATTTGAATAAACAGATCATTAAAAAGGAATAATCTATAGTTATCCATAACTATCCAGTGTGCAAAGGTTGTAAGCAAAATTCATAAGCAAATTAATGGTGATTCATATGGATTTTTTGAAATATTCATAAATAAATAAATAATTACACAAATATTCAACGTTTCAAAATAATTACAGAAATATTCATTTTTTGCAGGTGGAGCAGAAAAAAGCGGACCCAGACCGCGTTTTATTCACAAAACAGGAGAGAGAATTGGCGCCTGGACGGGGGTTTGAACTTTACGAAAAATGGAGAATAAAATGAAAAATAAAATGAAAAATGGAGAATAAAATACAGCTGCCTACCTGGCACTAAAAACGCGGTCCCAGACCGCCTTTTTAGTCTTGGCCTGGGACCCACTGGTCAGTTGTTGCTGACGAGGATGGGACATAATAGAGAAACGCGGTCTGGGACCGCGTTTCTCTATTTGGCACAGAAAAGAAAAATGGTCAAAGGGGCATTGATTGTGGTTGTTGAATATTTAAACGGAAAACGCGGAGCCACATCGCGTTTTTGTTTAATAACCCTAAAAGAAACCGCCTCTCCACTTCTTCTTCTTCGTCCCTCTTCGTCTGCCTGGTTCATCAGAGGATTTCGTCCCTCTCGTCCCTCTCCGTCCCTCTCGCCAGCGACCACCTCTCGTCCTCTCGTCCCTCTCATCCCTCGCATCCCCTCCCTCTTGTATCGCAGATTCGAGGTTAGTTTTTTTTTCCGGTTTTGTATTGAACGATTAGGAGGTATGAGATGTTAAGGGTTGTTCTTTGTTTAGATTGTGTGATAGTTGTGTGGTTGTGACAATAATTCGAGTTTAGTGTGATTTCTTGATTAATTTGTTTTTGGTTTGAAGAAAAATCGATTAGGAGATGAGATGTAGGGGTTAAATAATGGGTTGATAGTTGAATGTTTGTGGATATTGATTAATTAGCGATTATTATAGGTCCGAAATCTTATGATAGTTGTAGATCCGAAATTGTGGGATAATTGCATGTTGAAACAATTACATTGTATGAATATGAGTTATATGTTATGTGGGATGAAATAATAAGGGAGTATATTTGAAGTGACATGAAAGAATTAGATTGTATGAATATGGGAAAGATTAGGAAGTTTTGATTGAGAACATAATAAAATAATTGTATAATAATAGATTCTATATAAGAATTTGTTTTATAAAATAGTAGAATTTCATTAAGTTAAATATATATAGAGGAGAAAACGATGTAAATAATTGAATTTGATTGTTAAGTGATTGTAGGTTAAATAATTTTGAAATGCATGATAAAAAAATAGATTCAGTATGTAATTTATTTGTGATTCTGAACAAATTAAGTTCTTTGTTTAGGGAGGCGAAAATGGCAATGCATGTGAATCCCGGCCCGCTGGTGAATGAGGTTCTCCATAGACATCATCTTCATAGGTCAACTGATGTGTGGAATCGGGAGGAATATGTGAGTATTGTTTTCATGACGTATACAATTACATGAAACGTTACTAATAGATCAGATGCTTATGCTTGTGAGTTTAATATTTGTAGACGAATGGTGTGATCCAACATAGACTGCATTTGCGTAAGTTTGGGCGAGATCTAGTTCCAGACCATAGAGTCATGCAGTACATAAAGTCGACGGGATTCGAATGCATCTACAAGCTTGGTTCCCAGTTTGAGTTAGACAACGAGCTAATAACGACGCTCATAGAAAGATGGAGACCTGAGACCCATACCTTCCACTTCAATGTTAGGGAGGCCACTATCACGCTCTAAGATGTTTCAGTTCTATTGGGGTTACGTGTTGATGGTCTGGCAGTTACTGGATCTGCATGCTACGATTGGCCAACTCTCGCTGAAACATTGCTCGGGCAAAGACCCCCTCCGCATCAGATTAGGGGTTCGTCTATGAAGGTGGCTTGGCTTCGACAACTACTATTAGTGCCCTTACCAGAAGATGCAGCGGAACATGTAGTGCAGTGCCAGGCTAGGGCATACATTCTACTGTTATTGGGAAGTGTCCTGTTCGCCGATAACAGTGGCGGTCAGGTGCAATTACTGTACCTCCCACTGCTAATGGATTTGGAGGTTGCTAACCAGTACAGCTGGGGCAGTGCAACATTGGCCTTCCTCTATCGACAGCTTTGTAGAGCTTCAGAACGAGAAAAAGTTGAGATCGTAGGTCCCGTCATCTTATTGCAGGTATGAAAACCGCTTCATTGTATGTTTTTTCTAATTATCTAACTTGTTACATTATTAACTTCACAATGACACTAGCTCTGGGCATGGGAGCGCATACCCATTGGACGACCACACTGCATTGTCCCCCTCGGTGAAGGTGACGACCAAAATGCAGTTCGAAGGGCAAGAAGGCGAGAAGCTAGGAAGAAGACATGCTATGCTACCGAAGCTCCTCCATTTAGCTCCCGATTTGTAGATGGGGAGGACTCTTTAGCTATGAGATGGCTTAATTGTTCATACTAATACAGAACTACCACGAAGACGTTGATGTACTACCGCGATGCATTCGATCGCCAAACTTCTGATCAGGTTAGTCAGTTTCTTGATTACTTTCCATCATCGTTTATGTTAGAATTACCAACAATCTTAAGGAAAGTGAAATGCATTACTTTCCAATCCAGTTTGTGTGGGAACCCTACTCCAGCGACGTGCTAGCTCACCTTGCACCCATTTGTAAGGAAGGTGAGAATATCTGGCAATCTACCACACCTCTCATATGCTTCGAGATTGTAGAGGAGCACCACCTAGAGCGTGTTTGCCGCCAGTTTGGGGATGTGCAGGTGGTCCCCCCAGCACTACCATATGATGAGGTGTTGCACAAGATGGATCGAAGGGGAAAACCCCAGCACAACTGGACCGAAGTCCATGCAAAGTGGATCCAGTTGTGGAATGATCGGGAAAACTCTGTTCAGGCCGTAGCTGAGGTGGACGATGAGGACGAGGCTATTGCACAATATATGGCTTGGTACACACGTATCACCAGACGCCTCATTATCCCACCTGCTAGTGCGCCGACGGGGGTTTATCAAGCAGTTTCTCCTGACTACCATATGATGGTGAGCTAGACAACCTATCTTTACATATTTCACTTATTGAATTAAGTTAGACAACATCTCTTTACATATTCGACTTGTTAAATTAATTTGACTTGCTTTTCAGGGGAACTTCGTTATGGATGTCAGTGCTCGAGCTACCCAAACTGCAGAAGAGTCACATAATTTCTACGCTGCACATCAATACAACGTGATGATGGGAAAGCTGGATGAATATTGCAACTACATTCCAGCGCATGGAGCACAACTGCTAAGTCAAGTGACCTACAACCCCTCTCAACCACAACTTCCGACTGGACCCAGAGTGCAGCGACCACCTCAACCAGAAATGCCACCAACAGGTTATGGAGTATCCTCACAGCCAGAGATGCAGACACAGTCATCCATGGTTTTTCCTTCCTATCCATCATACGATTCGCAGGGTGGCACACCCCCTTTCGTGATGGACCCATACAACCAACCCCGATTTATCTTCCCCCAGTCCACCTTTGTCGCGGGCGGCGGATCTGCTTCGACCCAGTTCGGTCCTGTTCCCACTTCGACCCAGTTCGGGTATGCTCCTACATTCTTGACCACCCCGCCTCTTCAGCATGGTCGGATTGTGTATGCCAACCCCAGCAACCCGTACGGGCCCACACGTCCATCTCGACCTGCTCCAGACCCGAACTTGTTCTCCCAACCCGACGATGAGGATGATGAGTAGGTCGTGTTGTAGCTTGTGGTTTTTTTTTGGGGGGGGGGATGTTGCTATATACGGTATTGTAGTTTCATCTAATTTAGTTTCCATAACATGTGTACTTAACTCTGTTTTAGCGAATAATCAGTATGAGCATGAAATGTCGGTTGGTATGTCAACCAGTATAACTCCGAAGTAAAGTACCTCTCTACTAATGGCACGAAGGAAAGGCTCTGAAATCTGCAAACCGCCAAGGCATGTGCGCATGGTATCCTCAGCAACTTCCAGCTGGCACATGTACATGTCCTGCGATGTAAGTTCACTGTGTACGACCGCCCACTTCTCCTACCTTGTGACCCCCGCGGGTTCAAAATCACCTCAAATATTCCATTCTGCAAATCAAATGATATGACGTGTGCATTTCTTCCAGCTTCCACAATTACTGCTATCTTGTCATCGGTTGCCTTCGTCAGTGGGAAACCGCCCGAGATGCGAGCGTCAGCTTCCCCTCTCCTCTCCACGAAGTAACTGTTCACCTTATAAAAGGTCTGTCGAACAAGAGCTGTTATCAGAAGACTCCTCCCACCCTTCAGAACACCAATAAAAACCTCAGATAAGTTTGTTGTCATCACACCATACCTCGCCCCCCCATCCTTGGAGATGGCCCACTTTTCTGGCTCAATCGTAGCTACGTACTCCCAAGCCTCAGCGTTCATCTGCTGGAGGGCGCGACATCCCTTCTCGAACCCGCTTGTGGTGAGCTGGTAAGTAGTCGAGCCAACCATTTCTTTCACCTTGTGATCGTGGAACATGGAGTTCACATTGGACTTCAAGTGTCGAATGCATATCCGATGATGTGAACTCGGCGCCCTCCATCTAGGCAGCTCCTCCATGGTCTTTAGGATGCCTGCATGTCTATCTGAAATAACACATATTCCGAGTCTCTGAGTGACGCGTCTCCCTATACAATCCATGAACCAAGCCCAACTATCTCCATTTTCACTCTCCACAATGGCAAATACCAGAGGGAAAATCTGATCATTTGCATCCATACCCATTGCAATTAACACAACATGCTTGTACTTTCCATACAGATGGGTGCCATCGATCGATATCAAAGGACGACAGTGTGCAAACCCAGCAATGGATGGTGCAAAAGCCTGGTACACACGACCAAATATCTTCTCCTGTGGATTTGGGGAATCCAGATGGCACCATTCAACCACTGTTCCCAGATTTGTAGCTTGTAGCGCAGCCATGAACCTTGGCAACTCCGTGTACGACTCCTCCCAATCACCATAGATCTCTGCAATAGCTTTCTGCTTTGCCCTCCAGGCTTTCATGTATGAGACAGAAATCCCATACCTTGTAGCCAGATGCCCGAGTATAGTACTTGGTTTCGTGTCTTGATCCTTGCAAAGAAACCCAAGAATCTCACCTCTAATGAAACTGGAGGTGACGTTACGATTATCCAACTGCAAAACCTCTCCAACACAATTGGATGCATGAGGCCCATTGTATTTGACGACCATCCACATATCAACAGTTCGATCAACACGACGAGCAGATAGTCGCCATGTGCATCCACAACTGTCCTTCCTGTCACAAACAACTGTGTACCATTCTGGACTCGCCTTCTTCGTCCTGTATGGCTTACTCATACGCACAGAATACTCGGTCAAATCACATTTCAGCTCCTCCAGCGAGTTGAACATCTGTCCCCGAAAAAACTGTCTTCCATCATCTAATGGGACGTGTAAATTTAACCCTGGCCATGGAGTTGCTGTCATTGGATCAGCTTCAACTATATTCCAGTTCGGATTAGAGGCCTCTCCCCTAATCGCAGCCTCCCTAGTAGCATCATCGTCCTCTTCCGAATTATCCAAGTCATCTTCATGATCAACACCAAGACCATCCACATAGATCTCACTCAGTTGTTCAAACCCTTGTTGAGGTATGTTGCTATGCTCATTCATCCTATATTTTTATTAACATTAAGTTAGTTCATCAACAAATATTAACTACAAAATCCTACAAGTTCAACAACTTATTCATAATAACAATGACAAGTTCATATAAATCAATATAATCCTCCAACAATCATTATACTCTTTAGCGTATAATCTTACATCTTACTTACTATAAAGATTCAAAACACATAATCTTACATCTTACTCGCAATAATAACTACATAATCCTGCGATTTCTTATTAAGGAATCAAAACACATAATCGCTCCTAAGCACAAGCATGAGAGACTAGATATTAAAGATTTCAAACATATTAATCATTCAATTAAGATCGAAAAAAAGTCTAATAAGAGAGTGAAACTAACCTTAATAAAATCTTCAGACAACAACGTGAAAGTATTACAGATTGAAAAATTGATAGTTGCAACCGGCACTATTTTGAGAGTTTCATGGGAGAGAAGCAAGAGCAAAGAGGAAGATATGATGAATAGAAAGGGAGGAAGTTCCGTGTTCGGGATGTATATACCTAAAAACGCGGACTGACTCCGCGCTTTTATGCTCAGATTCCCCTAACCTAGTAGGGGGGAATCATAGCCGAGAGCTATGGACCAGAAAAACGCGGTCTAGCCCCGCTTTTATTTGGAAATGCCCTAAAAGAACCTTTGACCAGGTTTTTTTTTTCCGAAAAGAGAAACGCGGTCCCAGACCGCGTTTCTCTATTTGTCCCATCCCCGTCAGCTATTGCTAACGAGTGGGTCCACAGTCAACACAAGAAACGCGGTCTGGGACCGCGTTTCTAGTGCCAGATAGATATATTCTTTAATTTTCTTTTATTTTAAAGAGAAACGCGGTCCCAGGCCGCGTTTATTTTGTAAATTTTAAACTTTCTCCCGGGCGCCAATTCTCTCTCATGTTGTATGAATAAAACGCGGTCTCTGTCTGACCGGCAAAAAATGAATATTTCTGTAATTAGTTTCAAACATTGAATATTTACGTAATTATTTATTTAATTATGAATATTTCGAAAAAAAATTCATTCATATGACCCCTTTACTAGTTTACTGTACGTACATATTGTTTTCACAGCAATGGAGAGAACACCGAATTAAAAAAAACTGTACATTCCGTTCATTTGAAAGCAGTTTGATTTCGGTTTTGCTATATGCACGGTGAAAATCTCGCCGGATATACGGATGGACATCGCAATTGCGTAGGCTGAATGCGCGGTTGTAATTTTTTTTACAAAAATTCCGCAACCGCGGATTGCGAGTTTGCGGTTGCAATTTTATTTTTATTTATATATTTCTGCAACCGCAGATTGTGAGTTTGCGGATTCCGCAAACTCACAATCTGCGGTTGCGGTTGTTTTTTTTTAAAATAAAATTCAGATTACCATACACTCCCTCCGATTATTACAGTTTTGCTATATGCACGGTGAAAATCTCGCCGGATACACGGATGGGCATCGCAATCGTGTAGGCTGAATGCGCGGTTGTAATTTTTTTAAAAAAAATTCCGCAACCGCGGATTGCGAGTTTGCGGTTGCAATTTTATTTTTATTTTTATATTTCTGCAACCGCGGATTGCGAGTTTGCGAATCCGCAAACTCGCAATCCGCGGTTGCGGTTGTTTTTTTTTTAAATAAAATTCAGATTACCATACACTCCCTCCGATTATTAATATACAACATTTGACTTTAGAGCATATAGTTTAAGGAGCTAAAAATTATATTAAATATTGATTTTTTTCAATTAATTTTTTTGTATTATAATACTTATGATGTAAAAAAAATTAATTGGAAAAATTAATATTTTATTTAGTTTTTAGCTCTTTAAAGTACGTGTTCAAAAGTCAAATGCCTTATATTAAAAATCGAAGGGAGAACTACGTTAATCCCAATCCTAAATCAGATTACGGATAAATTTTAACGATATTTGACGATATCCCGTTTATATCGAACGGTATATCATCTTCATCTGACGACGACATAGGGAGAAATTTAGGATGTTGGGAATATTAGCTTCGTAAGAACCCTTAAAGTGTGGAGATACTTGTGCTCTAAATACGGGGAGGGTATATATAGCGATCGTTGACGAATATTCTAGGAAATAAAATATATTTATATCCAAATATATCTATCTTCAAATATCTTTGAAATGCGATATCTTCAAATATCATTATCGATCCAAAATTGATATCTACGGGATTTCGTCAAATATCATTATCGATCCAAATATATCTACCGGAATCTTGATTTAGGAAATAATTGCATTTAACATACTCCGTAAGATATATATCCCGATTTTTTTTGAAAAATAAACATTGGCAATCGCGCATTGCGAGTTTGCGGAATCCGCAAACTCGCAATGCGCGGTTGCGGAAATTAAAAAAATAAATAAAAAAATTGCAATCGCGGACTGTGAGTTTGCGGATTTTGCAAACTCCCAGTCTGCGATTGCAAACCGTGTAAAGGGCGATAAATTCGCCGTGCTAATAGTAAGCCCCAAAATAAAAGGAGATTGTGAGAGGGGACAGTAGAAGGGGATAAACTTGGGGACAGGCGATTCACACCCCTCTGGAACCACTTCCTGTAATTATATACTATATCTGATTTAAAATATTTGATTTTTATTATTTCTAGTAATTTTTAATAAAATGTAATAATAATAATATATAAATATAAATAATTTAAATAATTTTATTAAAAATTTGATATTTTATATATTATTATATTTTATTACAAAAATAATTTTTATTATTTCTCTTAATTTTTAATAAAATGTAATAATATATTAAATATCAAATTTTTAAATAATTTTTTAAAAATAATTTCATGCAATTAGTAATAAGAATAGAATTTTTTAAATATTTTAATATTTTTTAGAATTTTTATCTTCTTAAAAAAAATGTGTAGAAAAATAAAAAATCAAATACTATTCATCGGATGGAGTATTACACAATACAAATAAATATAAAAGTTGATTTGAAAATGAAAGATTAAGTGATTGTAATTATAAAATGTAATAAATTCGAATCTCCATAAAAAATTTAATCATTTATAATTATAAATCAACCGGGTCAATCAGGTAAATCATGTCAAAATTACCGAGTCAATCGGGTCACCGGGTCAAAACCTAAATTACCCGGAAAAAATTTCGGGTTTTTGGGTTCAGCTTGAAAAAAAAAATCGGGTCAAAATTACCGGATTCGGGTTGGAAAATTTCCGGGCGTTCGACTCGGGTTATGTTTTGACAGGTCCAGAGGAGATAGACAAATTACAACTTAGACAAGACAGAGGCGTACAGAAGAGGGTAAGTCAGAGGAAATAGGAACCGGTGAGACAAGGAAGACATAACCCTAATTTACCAAAGTTGGAAGAAATCAAGAGGCAAGGTGAAGGAGGGAGATGTGTGAATACTTGAAGGATGGCGGTACGGTTGTCATGTTTCCAGCTAATCAACATCATCATCGTTCTAGACCTCGAAGGAAGAGATGTTTTGGAGCTTGACGTGAACCATCAATGGCACAACGTGTGGGGGATAGATGCAGAGGTTAAAATGGATAACTGACGATAGGCCCATTTTACAAGTTGGAGTCCAGGCCCATCTCATAGAAAAATAATATGATAACGCTCCATCCGGGCGCCCCCACAGACCCTGCCCTGAACCATGTGGAGGAGGTAAATCACGGGATGCTTAGGCGACCGGTTGATGATCGTATAGAGATGATCGGTCGTGCCAACACCACCGGCGAAAGAACACACAATTACATGTGTGTGTGGGAGTCACTGCCCTACTCATAGAAAAATAATGTTCACTTTGGAGTCACACTTTTATAATAGCATAGATAAGCGCGACGGTAAGGGATTGGCGGAATTTTTTTATTTTTTTATTTTTTTTGATAAGAAGGGATTGGCGGAATTTGAAAGCCTCGTCTTGCACCCCATTTCACATAACTTTTGCAAAACAAGATTGGGACGGGACAATTTTTTTCTTCAAATTTCACCGAGATTGAGATACGATCGGAACGAGACTGATAATTACCAGATTTGTACCCGCCTCTAATTTAGATCATCAAGATTTTGAGGGCGTTTAAAATTTCCACATTAGAGATTATAAAAGAAAAAGAGAGAAGAAATGAATTTGGGACATGTGGCGTATACTCGAGGGAAGATCACATATTGCATATTGTATATTATTCGATGTTGCATAAAAATAGTTTAGGTCAAATTGATTAAATAAAATAATTTAAAAAATTATTTTAATGTTATAACTTTTTTGTTACAGTGGACAAACATTAGGAGCTGCTACATATACAGTAACCTAGCTCCTAGATCATCCTGAAGAATGATGTTACAAAAATCTCTACGGTAGGGGATGACCTGTAAATTACATATTACACCTTTCTTAGCTATATAATCCGCTGATTTATTTAACTCTCTATAAACATGACGGATTTCTGTTTGTCAGTTTTGTGTGAAGAAACAGAAACAGAAAACCTCCATTGTAGGAGAATTTGAGGAAGAAGATGAAATATGTGTTGTATTGAATGAATTGGTCAAGTACGGATTGAGTCAATTTATACACAAAGCTCAGTACACGTGTCACAATCCTAGGCTTTACAAAGAGTAAGATCTAATTCTGACCGTAGATATGTAATTGAAAGTCTTGCTCCCTCTGTTGACTGTCATGAGCTGAATCTGAGCTTGGCAAGCTCGGTTCTATTGAAATCTGTACTGCATCACCCCCCCCCCCCCCTCTCAAGGTGGAAAGGGTGAAACCATTCCCAATTTGTCAATAATAGGAGGGGGATGATAATCGGGCAATGATTTAGTGAGAACATTAGCTAACTGATCAGATGTCAGGACATGATGCAAGGAGATGAGCCCTTCAAGTAGCTTTTCCCTCACAAAATGGCAGTCTAGGCAAATGTGCTTGGTCCTCTCATGGAAGACCGGATTCTGAGCTATATGAATTGCAGCCTGGTTATTACATTTGACTGGAATTGGCATGATTGATGAGACCCCCAATTCAGACAAGAAACGAGTGAGCCAAGCAAGCTTAGTGAAAACACGCCTCAAGGAACGGTATTCTACCTCAACAGATGATAATGAAAATATCATATGCTTCTTTGATTTCCATGAAATCAAACTTCCACCAAAGAATATAACATACCCACTGACATTGCGCCGAGTTAAAGGACAAAAAGCCAAGTCCGGATCACAATAAGCCAACATATCTGAAGCAGATGAGTTGCTAAGGAGAAGGGATCAATCAATGGTAACCTTCAAATATTTGAGAGTACATAAAGCAACAATCATGTGACAGAGGGCATGTTTATGCATAAATTGGCTAAGGTGTTGAACGGTGAAGGCTATGTCAGGGCGAGTATTGGAAATGAAATTGAGTTTGGCAGCAAGATGTCGAAAACGAGTTGGATTGGGAAGGATGTTTTTGTTTGTGAGAAGGAGTTTGGTGTTGAGTTCAAGGGGGCTAATGACAAGAGAATCATCACCACAATCAAACTAAGTAATGGTGTCTTTGATGAATTGCCTCTGACTCATGACCATGCCAGCATCAGTGAAGATAAATTCAATACTAAGGAAATAGTGTAGGTTGCCTAGATCCTTGATCTTGAAAGTATCATGTAAAAACTGCTTTAAATCCTCCATCTCATCAAGATTATCACTAGTGATGATAACATCATCAACATATACAACAACATATGTATACTGAGTAGGAGTTTTCTTAACAAACAAGATGACGAAGTTTATAAGCTTGAGAAAGTTTATTATACCACTGACGTGAAGCTTGCTAAGACTATAGAGAGATTTACGAAGCATGTAGACTTTTCCATGATCAACTAGCAGGCCTTGAGAAGCTCTCATATACACCTCTTCATGTAAATCCCCATGTAGAAAAGCGTTATAGACATGTAATTGCAGGATAGGCCACTGATTTTTTACAGCAACTAAAACAAGAGCTCGAACTGTTGTAAGTTTCACAACAGGAGAGAAAGTTTCAGTGTAGTTGACGGGCCTAATGTCGTTATGCCAAATCAAAGTAAATTCCTAAGGTGCAAACTATAACAAGTATAGTAGGTAAGTTAGGGTCGAACCCACAGGGAAACAGAATCAACTGTAAGAGCAAGTATTATTACCCAAAAGTAACCAATTCAAGGGGGATTTTTGTGTGTAAGCAATAGTGACAGAACAAGTTGCAAATATATGATGGAAAAGTATTACACCAGGTAATTATCCGCACAACAATTGAGATGGTTCATCATCGAATTCTATGAGTCTCAAGTTCTAATGTCCAGTAATTGTTCTCAATTCAGATCGTGTAATAGCTTTTAGTCCTACCAGTCCTAAAAGCGCTTATCACCAAATTACAAGGGGAAACCTTCACCAAATAATAAAGCAATAGCATTCAAACATGAATTATAATGAGATACAAGCGATTATAACAACCCGTTAAAATAACCTGTAATCGAATCTCCTTCACAATCTAACACAAGTAACCTACTTATGATGATTGTGTTTGCTACAATGGGTCTACAACCCCAAACCTGGAATTGGAAACCCTAGCAATATGACTAGTATCGATAAACCTAGGTGATCAATCCAGATTAACCAATAATAAGCAATCAAGCAATAAGCTCAAGAGATCGAAACAATTAACAAAGGACGAACGAGAGTAGAATACTCACAACCAATTCAATCGAAGGCTTCAAAGAACCAAGTGTAACAAAGGAGAGTTAGTTCTCCATAGGGTTTGTGAGATGAAGCAAAAGAAAATACGTCTCTGGAAAATAACCTAAAACCAACTGGCTTCCTTCTCGGAAATAATAACCTAATTAAAAGGGTTTTTAATCCCGTAAAAATATAAATTAACAACTAATAAGATAGGGGAAAATCGGATAAGAATCCGTCTCCAGGGACTGACGCGGGCGCGTCATGTAGCAGCGCGGGCGCTTCAGTGAATGTCTTGTTACTTCTCTCTGAGGCAACGACGCAGGTCCTCCCTCCTAGCAGCGCGCGCGCGTCAGTAGCAGCGCGGCCGCGCCAAGCTCGCCTGATTCCAGCTGCTTCTGAATTTCTTCACTTCAACTCTTCTATAACTTGCATGATCCTATGATTTCTTCAACTTCTTCAACAAGTTCCGAATCACCAAGTTCATACAAATATCTCTCACAATGACATGTAAATGATGACAAAAACTACTAAATGCGCTATAGAATATATCGCATATCAAATTCCCCCATACTTAAACCTTTACTCGTCCCGAGTAAGCATAGAAGCTAAGCCTACTCTCACCATAAATCTCAAAGGTTCACAGACAGTACAAGGAAAATGAACACTAAGTACTAGTAGTTTCCACCATCTCAACAATCAGCACAAAAGACAATCAAAATAGGAAATGAGACTTACAATTATATCTCAACCATCTACACCTTATAGCTCCCAGTGGCTTACCCGAAAACCTCCTTATCACTCCACTTCTTATGTCGCCTTCGCCAAGAGATCAATCCTAAACACTCAAAGTAAACGCTAATCTTGCCAAGGCGCCCTTTTGGGGTTTTCACCAAGCCACTCATTTTTTTTTCAAAGATGGTGCTCACATAAACATTCTCACTTCCCTCAAGTCTCATATTGCCAAAGCCTAAAGCTCGCCAGACTACCTGCTTTTTGCCTGAGTCGCCCTTTCGGGTTTTCAACTCATCCCAGGA
The DNA here is from genome assembly GCA_963922045.1 of Persicaria maculosa. Taxonomy (NCBI): domain Eukaryota; kingdom Viridiplantae; phylum Streptophyta; class Magnoliopsida; order Caryophyllales; family Polygonaceae; genus Persicaria; species Persicaria maculosa. The sequence continues at coordinate 57,812,018 of OY998262.1, forward strand.
TTTTGATTGCTTTTTTTTTTTTACTCAAAATTAACACTGCGGATGCAGTGGGTCCGAAATGCGGATGCAATTCATCACCAGAAGCTCCTTCTTTATTACCTACAAGTTAGAATAAAATCTAGTTAAGGGAAAGAATGCAATACCTTGGGTTGCCTCCCAAGCAGCGCCTTTGTTTCAAGTCGCTGGCTCGACTAAGCCTTTTTTAATTATTCTAACTCTGCATTTGGCTCCTCCAAAACTAACTCATCCATAGCCTCCTTCGGGAACCCTTCATAGTATGTCTTAAGCCTTTGACCATTTACCTTAAACTTCTTGTGGCTATTTGAGTCATATAACTCTACAGCGCCATGTGGGAAAACTTCAGCAACAATGTATGGTCCCCCCCACTTTGACCTGAGCTTCCCAGCGAAGAGTTTCAGGCGAGACTGAAAAAGTAGGACTTTGTCACCGGCTTTAAAGTCCTTCCTATGGATGTGCTTGTCATGCCATGCCTTGGTCTTCGCCTTGTAAATTGCCGCATTATCATAGGCGTCCAAACGTAACTCCTCGAGCTCGCCTAACTGTAGCTTCCTGTGTTCTCCAACCCCGTCACTCTGCATATTGCATTGTTTCACTGCCCACCAAGCCTTGTGCTCCAGCTCAACAGGAAGATGACATGCCTTACCATAGACAAGTCTGAAAGGAGACATCCCAATTGGAGTTTTGTAAGCAGTGCGATAAGCCCACAGTGCATCATCAAGTCTCAAACTCCAATCCTTCCTGTTAGGATTTACAGTCTTCTCGAGAATGGCTTTGATCTCTCTATTGGACACCTCTGCTTGGCCATTCGTCTGTGGATGGTATGCGGTGGAAACTCTATGTGTGACATGATATTTCTTCAGCACGGCAGTCACTGTTTTGTTGCAGAAATGGGTACCCCTGTCACTAATCAGCGCTCTAGGAATTCCATGCCTGGCAAAAATATTGCTTTTCAAGAACCCTGCCACAACTTTAGAGTCATCAGTTCTGGTGGTCTTCGCTTCCACCCACTTGGAAACGTAGTCCACCGCAAGTAAAATATACAAGTTCCCACAAGAACTAGGAAAAGGTCCCATAAAGTCAATGCCCCAAACATCAAAGATTTCGCAAAAAATCATCGGTGATTGTTGCATTTCATTCCTTTGAGAGATATTCCCCATTCTTTGACACCTATCACATGCCTTGCAGAAAGAATAAGCATCTTTAAAAATATGTGGCCAATAAAATCCAAATTCAAGCACTTTTCTAGCAGTTTTATTGACACCAAAGTGTCCCCCACATGCTTGAGAATGACAAAATTCAAGAACAGATCGTACCTCATTATCTGGAAGACACCGACGAATTACCTGATCAGCACAATGTTTCCAAAGGTATGGGTCATCCCAAACATAGTGGTTTGCTTCTCTTCGAATCTTCTCCGTTTGAGCCTTGGTATGATCCGGGGGAAATTCCCCACAAACTAAGTAGTTTACAATGTCCCGGTACCAAGGGTTTACAGAATGAAGTCCTAGAACGGACTGAGATGGGCTGAGAATTAATAGCGTGGGCGCGTCAGGGAACGACACGGGCGCGCCAGTACTCAGCGCGGGCGCGTCAGACTCCGGCGCGGGCGCGTCAGACTCCGGCGTGCTTTTGTGCTCGATTTTGCACAATGTGTCATCCGGAAACGTGCCTAAGATGGGTTTCTGTGACTCCGGCTTGTCCTCCTCATTCACCAATCTGCTTAAGTGGTCAGCCACCAAATTCTCCGCTCCTTTCTTGTCCTTAATCTCCACATCAAATTCGCTGAGCAACAGGACCCATCGAATTAATCTTGGCTTTGTCTCCTTCTTTGTCATCAAGTAGCGGAGGGCTGCGTGGTCTGTGTAGATAATCACTTTGACTCCAAGCAGATACTGTCGAAACTTCTCTAGTGCAAACACCACGGCTAGCATTTCTTTCTCAGTGGTGGAGTAGTTGCGCTGCGCTCCATTCAGAGTCATGGAAGCATAATGGATCACATGAGAGGCTCTTCCCTCTTTTTGGCCTAGCACTGCTCCCACTGCATAGTCGCTCGCATCACACATGATCTCAAATGGGCGAGACCAATCTGGTGCCTGAATGATTGGTGCACTAGTGAGGCGTCCTTTCAGCGAGTCGAACGCCTCTTTGCACTCTTGTGTGAGTACAAAGGTCACATCTTTCTTCAGAAGCTCGCACAAGGTTGAGGATACCTTCGAAAAATCCTTGATAAACCTGCGATAAAAACCTGCATGGCCTAGGAAAGAACGAACTTCGCGCACATTAGTAGGATAAGGCAAAGATTGAATTACATCAATCTTCTCCTTATCGACCTCAATACCCTTTGCAGAGACTATGTGGCCTAAAACAATTCCCTGTTCTACCATAAAATGACACTTTTCAGAGTTCAAAACCAGATTAGTTTCAACACATCTTTTTAACACTAGTGCCAAATGGCTCAAACAAGTATCAAAGCTATCCCCATGTACTGTGAAATCATCCATGAATACTTCAATGAAATTTTCAATGTATTCAGAGAAGATACTAACCATACATCGTTGAAATGTCCCGGGTGCGTTACATAGTCCAAATGGCATTCTGCGATATGCAAAAGTACCGAAAGGACATGTAAATATAGTCTTCTCCTGGTCCTCTGGCGCTATGGCCACCTGAAAATATCCAGAATATCCATCCAAAAAGCAATAATAGGGGCGCCCAGCAAGGCGTTCTAGCATCTGATCAATAAAGGGGAGGGGGAAGTGATCCTTCCTGGTTACTGTATTCAGCTTGCGATAGTCTATGCATACCCTCCAACCTGTTTGTGTTCTGGTAGAGACCAACTCACCTTGTTGATTCTCCACGACTGTAATACCTCCTTTCTTAGGGACAACTTGTGTAGGACTTACCCATTGACTGTCAGAAATTGGGAAAATCATGTCTGCTGATAGCAATTTCAGCACTTCCTTCTTCACCACATCCATCATGGGAGGATTGAGCCTTCTTTGTGGTTGGCGTGATGGCTTAGCTCCATCCTCCAGCAGAATCCTGTGCATGCATGTAGATGGACTAATTCCCTTGATGTCAGCGATGGTCCACCCCAGCGCAGTTTTGTACTTCTTCAGAACCTCCACTAACTTTTCTTCCTGCTCTGCTGAAAGCTTACTTGACACAATAACTGGTAAAGTGTCATCAACTCCTAGGAAAGCATACTTGAGATGACTAGGGAGTTGTTTGAGTTCAATTTCAGGTGCCTGCACAACAGATGGAACAAGCACTTCGCTTGGAATCAGTAGATTGGGGCCAATGCCCAAAAGAGTAGAGAACTTACCTTCTACATCCATCTGGGCTACTAATTCCTGCATGTTAGATGTAATTGAAAAATCTGTATAGGACTTGTCAATAGCATTCTCAATAATTGACTGCAACTCATCTTCCCTAGAAATATCAAATAGATCTTGAGCTAATGGTTCAATCACATCAATAGAGCACAGAGAATGGTCATCAACAGGATGTTTCATAGCCTTGTATAAATCGAATTCAACCTTTTCTCCATCAAATTCCATTGTTAGTGTCTCAGAAACACAATCAATTTTTGTCCTAGTTGTTTTAATAAAAGGTCTACCTAACAGAATATGCGCATCATGCTTATCATGTTCAATATCCAGGACAAAGAAATCTGCAGGAAAAATCAGTTTATCGACCATGACCAAAACGTCTTCTACTACTCCTTTAGGGTATTTATTAGACCTGTCAGCTAGTTGCACAATTACTCCAGTTTCATGCAAAGGTCCTAAATCTAGCGATTTGTAAAGTGAGTAAGGAAGCACATTTATGGAAGCGCCCAAATCAAGCATAGCTCTATCAAATTTTACATCTCCAATGACACAGGGGATAGTAACCATACCTGGATCAGTGCACTTTTTCGGCATTCTCCTCTGAAACATAGCGGAGACTTGCTCACTTACTTTCACTTTCTTTTTACCTTTCAGCTTCTGATTCCTCTTACCGTGCAAAGCTCCTTCAAGAACTTTGCGTACTTGGGCACAGTTTTTATCATTTTCAGCAAAGGAATGTTCACCTGGCACTTGCTAAATGTCTCGAAAAGCTCTGAATCATCGATTATCCTCCTCTCTTTGAGTGCCTCAGGGAACGGAGGTTTTGGTTTCTCCGACCCGAGAGGGGGAAAATCCGGTCGTACATATGTATCGACATAGGGCTCGGATTCAGGCGAGATCTTGTTCTCAGGTTCAGGACTCGACGCGGGCGCGCCGGTATCCAGCGCGGGCGCGCCAGTACCCAGCGCGGGTGCGCCAGTGTTGGGCGTTGCCACGTCGGAGACCTGCGTGCTTTCCTCCTCATCTTCCTGACTTTTCAGCTCTTTTCCATTTCGAAGAGTTATAGCACTGACGTTTTCCCTTGGATTGACCACTGTTTGAGATGGTAGACCCCCTGACATCTTTGCCTCCATTCTCGTGATTGCTTCAGCCATTTGCCCCATTTGTTTCTGTATATCTTTTATGCTCGATTCAGTTGTCTGAACATGCGCAGTAAAGTGCTGTGTCAGGGTATTGAGCATGGACTCAGTAGAGGGAGCGTTACCCTGCTGCCTCTGATTGTAGGGAGGTGACTGTTGCTGATGTGGTTGGTTTGGTGGATCCCTCCATCTGAAATTTGGGTGATCCCGCCACCCTAGGTTGTAGGAGTTTGAGTAGGGGTCATGTCTGGGTCTCTGAGGTCCATTTCCACCTATAGCACTTACTTCAGCGGTGTCTTCCTGGAGTGTAGGATAGGAATCAGTTGGGTGGAAGTTATCATTGCAGATTCCACAAGCCTTGAGTTGTTGAGGAGTCCCTTGCAGAGTGAGCCTCTTAACCATTTCCTTCAATTCAGCAATATCTTTGGATTGGTTAGAGTCTACCGAATTGACTCCTTTCTTTCTGGTGGACTTCCCAAAATTTCTAGTCCCCTCATCCATTTCCTGAATCTTCTCCATGGCTCTCTCTGGCGTGGCATTCAGAATGTTTCCTCCGCAGGCGGCATCAATCATTCTTCTATCAGATTCCAGCAACCCCCCATAGATGTATAGGACTAGGTCCTTAGTGCTGTAGCCATGGAAGGGGCAATTAGCGCAAAGCTTCTTGAACCTTTCATTGTAATCGTAGAGGGTTTCATCATCTTCCTGCTCTATATTGCTGACCGCCTTCTTCAGGGTGTTCTCCTTCTTAGCAGGAAAGAATTTCTCCAGGAAGGCCTTGTGGAGCTTAGGCCAAGTGTCGATGCTCCCTGTAGGAAGACTGTAGTACCAGTCATCCGCAGCATCGACCAGCGTGAACCCAAAGGCTCTCATCTTTATCTGTGCTTCATCTATATTGGCTGGTTTCATGCTCATGCACACATTATGAAACTTCCCCATGTGCTTGCTAAGACTATAGAGAGAGATTTACGAAGCATGTAGACTTTTCCATGATCAACTAGCAGGCCTTGAGAAGCTCTCATATACACCTCTTCATGTAAATCCCCATGTAGAAAAGCGTTATAGACATGTAATTGCAGGATAGGCCACTGATTTTTTACAGCAACTAAAACAAGAGCTCGAACTGTTGTAAGTTTCACAACAGGAGAGAAAGTTTCAGTGTAGTTGACGGGCCTAATGACGTTATGCCAAATCAAAGTAAATTCCTAAGGTGCAAACTATAACAAGTATAGTAGGTAAGTTAGGGTCGAACCCACAGGGAAACAGAATCAACTGTAAGAGCAAGTATTATTACCCAAAAGTAACCAATTCAAGGGGGAGTTTTGTGTGTAAGCAATAGTGACAGAACAAGTTGCAAATATATGATGGAAAAGTATTACACCAGGTAATTATCCGCACAACAATTGAGATGGTTCATCATCGAATTCTATGAGTCTCAAGTTCTAATGTCCAGTAATTGTTCTCAATTCAGATCGTGTAATAGCTTTTAGTCCTACCAGTCCTAAAAGCGCTTATCACCAAATTACAAGGGGAAACCTTCACCAAATAATAAAGCAATAGCATTCAAACATGAATTATAATGAGATACAAGCGATTATAACAACCCGTTAAAATAACCTGTAATCGAATCTCCTTCACAATCTAACACAAGTAACCTACTTATGATGATTGTGTTTGCTACAATGGGTCTACAACCCCAAACCTGGAATTGGAAACCCTAGCAATATGACTAGTATCGATAAACCTAGGTGATCAATCCAGATTAACCAATAATAAGCAATCAAGCAATAAGCTCAAGAGATCGAAACAATTAACAAAGGACGAACGAGAGTAGAATACTCACAACCAATTCAATCGAAGGCTTCAAAGAACCAAGTGTAACAAAGGAGAGTTAGTTCTCCATAGGGTTTGTGAGATGAAGCAAAAGAAAATACGTCTCTGGAAAATAACCTAAAACCAACTGGCTTCCTTCTCGGAAATAATAACCTAATTAAAAGGGTTTTTAATCCCGTAAAAATATAAATTAACAACTAATAAGATAGGGGAAAATCGGATAAGAATCCGTCTCCAGGGACTGACGCGGGCGCGTCATGTAGCAGCGCGGGCGCTTCAGTGAATGTCTTGTTACTTCTCTCTGAGGCAACGACGCAGGTCCTCCCTCCTAGCAGCGCGCGCGCGTCAGTAGCAGCGCGGCCGCGCCAAGCTCGCCTGATTCCAGCTGCTTCTGAATTTCTTCACTTCAACTCTTCTATAACTTGCATGATCCTATGATTTCTTCAACTTCTTCAACAAGTTCCGAATCACCAAGTTCATACAAATATCTCTCACAATGACATGTAAATGATGACAAAAACTACTAAATGCGCTATAGAATATATCGCATATCAGTAGTCTATATATGCCTTCTTTCTGTGTGAATCCCTTGACTACTAAACAAGCCTTGTACCTCTCTATAGAGCCATCAGCCTTGTGTTTGACTTTAAACACCCATTTACAACTGATGGGTTTCTTGCCCTTTGGAAGAGAGACAATATCCCAAGTGTGGTTACTATCCAAAGCTGAAAACTCATCCATCATAGCTTTCTACCATACCTCAAATTGGCAAGCATGATTATAGGAAGAGGGTTCAGTGGTGGGTTTGAAAGGTGATGTGTTTGTGGTTTGGAAATCAATGGTTGAGGTAAGTGTGTGACAACACACTGCAGTGGCATGGCTGCAAACATAATCTTGAAGGTAAGCAGGGGTGGTGTGTTCTGTTGTGGATCTTCTTGGTGGTTGAATGGGATTAGGTGAAGGGTGTGACTGAGGAGGCTGGGAGGGTGGGTTTGTGTCATCAAAACAAGGAGGTTGAGATGGAAACAAAGGATAATTTTGTGATGGTTGGGTGTAAGCGAAGATGTGTTCGTGGAACACAACATCTCTACTGGTGTGGATAGTATGTGTGTCCAAAGAAAGAACCTTGTAGGCCTTCTTGCCAATGAACACACAAGGGATAGCTCGTGCTTGTAATTTATGTCTACCTTGAACAAGAGTGGACATGAAGCATAAGCATCCAAAAGCCTCTAGATGATCATAAGAAGGTGCAACATTGTGAAGTATTTCAAAGGGACTCTTGATCTTCAACACCTTATTGGGGAGACGGTTGATGATATAGACAGCAGTGAGAGCACACTCACCCCAGTACTTGAGAGGTAAATGAGACTGGAATAATAAAGCTCTTACAATCTCAAGGATGTGCTTATGCTTTCTCTCAACAGCACCATTTTGTTGAGGTGTGGAAATACAAGATGTTTGGTGAATGATGCCCTTTTGAGCTAAGAAACCTGCAGACTCAGAGCTCAAACCCAGCTCTTGTGCGTTATCAGAATGAAGTACTTGCACCTTGCTATCATAATGAGTCTCAACCATTGAAACATAATTCTTAATGACTATGGTGGCACTGCCTTTAGAAGAAATCAAATGAATCCAACTTGCACGAGAGAAATCATCCACACTAGTAACAAAATACTTGTTGCCATTATATGTAGAAATATGAAAAGGTCCCCAAACATCAATGTGGACCAACTGAAATGGTCTAGAAAATGTAATAATACTGCTAGAAAAAAGAAGCTCATGTTGCCTAGCTCGAGCACATATCTCACAATGAACAACAAATGTGCTATCATCTCTAACAAAAGGTAAACTCAGAAGTTTATACTTGGGCAAATGACCCAACCTCAAGTGCCATAAATCTATAGAAGAACACTTCAGAGAGGCTTTATTCAAATCAATAGAACTTTTATTTGAACTTGAACTGAAAAAATGCATTATAATGCTGCACTGCAACCTCTTCTGTAGCCTGAGCTTGAGCTGCGGAAATCCCCTACTCTCTTGTCTTTGTCAACTATAACCCTTTCTTGCACCTACCAAGGATCAAAGGATCCTTCATGTGCCTTGCCTGCACCACGCAGAAGTTTGGTGTAAAAACAACATTACACTACAAATCACTAGCCATCCTTCCAATGGATAACAAATTGCATTTAAAATCTGGCACATATAGCACTCCTTTGAGTAAAATTTGAGGACAAAGTTGAACATCACCATAAGACTTCACTTGTAATGACAGATCATTCGGTAACATGATGGAATAAGATTGAGAAACAATCGAAGTAGGATCAAGCATAGAACTATCACAACACATGTGATTAGTTGCTCCACTATCAAGAATCCAAAACTGATCAGATTCAGCTATAAGAAGATCCTTACCTGCAAAACCGACAAAATTGTCTCCCAATGTAGTGATGTTCTTTTCTCCATCACGAAGCTTCAATAACTCCATGAGTTGCTTGTACTGATCAATGTTGAGGTCATGTACCTTTCAATCCCCCCCTGCAACGTTGCCAGCAAATTTCTTTGACTTGTCCTCCATGTAGTTTGGAGGAAATCCGATGATGAAGTAGCGTTTGTCAACATTATGGTTAGTCTTCTTGCAATTAGTGCAAAAAAGAGTTGATTTCTTGGATTGTTGATCTTGATTCTTGCCACGAGAATCAGATTTCTGCGTTTGATTTGGAGCTTGATTCTTAACTGGAGCCGATTTCTTTTACTACACATGAAAAGAAGCCATATCTCCATTTGTGCTCACAGTGGCCTTCACCTCTCTCTGCCTTTCTTCCTCGATCAACAAGGAATAGACATCATCAATAGTAGGCAAAGGCCTCATCATCAGAATATTACCTTGGACATTATTAAAGCTTTCATTCAAACCGAGAAGCAACTGGTAAACCTTTTGATCCTCATCATACTGAGTTATCTCGATCAGCCATCGCACCACAAGAGAAATGAGGAAGTCTCTGAAAACAACAAAGTTGATCCTAGAGAGACTTGATCTTTGTGAAATAGGATGAGATCGACGATGTACCTTGAGCAATCGTGTTGATTTCTTTCATGAGAGAATACACCTGCGATCCAGATGCTTACTCGAATCTTGATTCCAATTGCTCCCAGATTTCCTTTTTTGTATCAGTGTATATCACACTGCTTCTAATGTCGGCGCTCAGAGTGTTGATTATCCATAACATAATCATGTCATTGCATCTCTCCCAATGTGCGTAATTTGGTGATGTAGCCGACGGCACTGGAGAAGCTCTGTTCACAAAGCAAAGCTTGTTCTTCGCCGAGAGAGCCATAAACATTTCTCTTCTTCACTCCCCGAAGTTCTTTCCGTCGAATGACTGCGTGACCAGAGTCGCTCCATGATGGTCGCTGGGATGGAGATAAATTGGATCGGATGGATCCACTCTATCATCATACGACAGACGCCATGGAAGATGATAAACGAAGGTCGAATTTCGAGAATTTGTATGTGCGGAAGCGAAACGATCAAGAATCAGAGTAAGTGCTCTGATACCATGTCAGTTTTGTGTAAAGAAACAGAAACTGAAAACCTCCATTGAAGGAGAATTTGAGGAAGAATATGAAATTTGTGTTGTATTGAATGCATTGGTCAAGTACAGATTGAGTCAATTTATACACAAAGCTCAGTACACGTGTCACAATCCTAGGCTTTACAAAGACAGATCTAATTCTGACCATAGATATGTAACCGAAAGTCTTGCTCCCTCTATTGACTTCCGTGAGCTGAATCTGAGCTTTGCATGCTCGGTTCTACTGAAATCTGTACTCCATCATTGTTTTTGAAAATTCTGATCTGAGGTTGATGATGTTATAACTAATTATTCGTGTATATATGTCAGGAGAAATATTTTAAAAAATTATTATTATTCAAAAGATGCTCCTTCAATATAATGAATAAAGATTTTTATAATATATTAAATGGTTTCTAGAAATTAGTTGTTTGAATCATTAAAGTTCGTGAGTTAAATCAGATCCTTGGTTGGATCACTTTATGTACAAAACGTTAAAAGCATTAAAAGTATATTGTTGACATAAAGTAACATTTCCATATTGCATTATGTGTTTCCACTTTTACCTAATTATTATTGTTGTCAATTATTGTTTTGTTTTGTTTTTCAGGTGACACTTTCGGTCTTTCAGGGTTACCACGTGGAAGCTTAAATTCAAACTGTAATTCAATGGAGTTGTAATCTAACTTTAGATAATGAATTTTTTTAAGTTTAATATAGTGGACTATATTTATATATAGGGTTATATGAGCTGAGAAGTTTGAGATTGATTTGGGATTGGTTCAAAAAAAAAGTTTGGTTCGAGCTTGCTTATTTATCAAACGAGCTGAGTAAGAATATACTTTAAGTTCAATTCAAAGTGAGTAGAGTTGTTATAACCTCGAATAAAGCTCGGTTTGAGCTCGTTCATTTACGAAACGAATCGAATATGAACACATTTGAAAGCCTTAGTCCAACTTTATGCTCAGTTTGTTTTTAAATGAGTTGAATATGAACAATATCTACATGGCTCAAATATCAACCCTCTCTGTCTAAAAATACTTAACGTTTTGAGTTCAACTCCTTTTTTTAAAATGATAAAAAATTCTATAAAATATTAACTACTTTTGTTAATTTTTGCATAATTTCATACTTAATACTATTATCTATGAAATTAATTTTAAAAAATAATTAAAATTTTGATAATTTATAGTGTTAAAAACTAAAATGTCATATTTAAAAAAAAACGGATGGAGTATTATTTTCAACTCCTCAAGCCATTTGCGTGGGAAAATGATACCATTCAATGTTTATGCCATTTGGCCCACATTTGAAATTTGATTAGGCCCACGGGCTTTCTTTGTTAAATCTGTGTAGGCCCAGGTTCAGTTTCATTATTCGCACAGGATCCAGCCCATGCTTTTTTATATACATAAGTTTTTTTTTACCAAATTACGTAAGCCTAGAATTATTTTTGTTCGCTATTTTGAAAAAAAAAATAGATAAACGGAAAAGAAGGTTTTCCCCACTCAAACGTGAGCTTTAATTATTATATTTCACCTTATAGGAACTAATTTCTCAAAAGAGAATAAACAAAGCGTAGCATTCCGATGGTGGACAATATGGTTTATCAAAAATTAAGTCATATTTAGGAACGCCAATATTCCCTCGGCCGAGGGATTTAAAAAACTCATTATGGAGTGATGCAGGACCATCCAACACACATCCGGACACATCTATACTTGGGGATAGACCTATGATTCAAGCTCGTGAGAATGATGTCATCCTTAAGAGGAAGAAGAAGGCTCCACCATGGGAGAAGGTCCAAAGGTGGAAGCTTGACGTATTTACATTCGTTCATGCTCAGTTGACAGCTTTTCGACGTCTCAGTAAAATGAGTCGTATGATTCAATATTAATCGGATTGGATCGTGCCATACCTTGTCGGAACGAGGACGAAGAGATCTACAATTTTGTTGTTGAAGGTTTTTCCAGATTCGACCTAGAGGTTGGTCGAAAATCAACTTCTTTGCAAGTTGTCACTGTTCTGCGCGGGCGTGCACCTGGCTACGCGGGCGTGCACCTGGCTACGCGGGCGTGCACCGGGGCTGCGCGGGCGTTCGCGATGCTGCTGCTGGAAGGCGGAAGCTGCTGGACGCCGAAGTCTCTTCCTTGGCCAAATTGAGATTTCTTAATTGTTAATTTATTTGACTAATTAATTACTACATTATTTAAGTTATTTAGGTTATTTAGGGGTTTTATTAATTTATTTTAATTACTTTTATTTATTATCTTTATTAGTAAATCAGCCATAGGTTATATATTGACGGATGATCATTGTTGAAGAAACACATTATTCATTATGAAGAAAGTCTCTCTTTTTGTGTGAAACACAAGAGTGCAAGTCAATCGATTCGTAGCGTTGCTCATCGATTGCAAATTGGTTATAGATCTAACTTGGTTTGCTTTGAGTTCGTCAACCTCGCGAGAGCTTGGTGATCCAAGTAATCACAAGTCACCTCCTTGTGCCTCCAAGCTGTCCGCTTGGTTGTGTAAGGTTGTAGAGGCGGGCTTTATAGTCGTTGGTATTTGGTTCCTACCCTCTTAGGAGGCCTGGGATCTTTGCCTCGTTCTATTTTAGTTCGAATCACCCATCTATCGGTCTTTCTATCGTTTTTAATCGAGTCTAGAGTTGCTGCGTTTTTATTCCGTTTAGTCGATATTGAGTCTTTGTTTGTTGTTCTTGAGTCGTTTGCTTCCGTTCTTGTTCTTGAGTCTTGATTGTCGAAGATCGGGCCATCCTACGGCTAACCCCGTATCAAATTGGTATCAGAGCTTTGGTTTCCGACATCAAAATTGTGTCTTTTGTTTCCCTAAACACAAAAACTACAAAAATAGAGTCTTTCTTGTTCTTGGTATTTTTACTTCTTAAATGTTTGAATTGATTGCATTAACCTTTATTTGTGATGATTGTGGTTGCACTTAGCCTAAACACTACTAAACCGTGTCCACCGTAGCCATATCGAAGTCAAATTGGTATTCCACAGAAGCCACATCAATTGAATTGAAGCCAAAATAAGCCTTGATCAGCCGATCAAATTGGTGGAAATTAAAGAACCTCCCATTCGGCATCTTTCATTCCCCAAGCACGTCTTGTGCAAGAGGAGCTTTAGTCGGCCTTCATTGGAAATAAGTCCAAACCCTAGTTTGTTGTTCTATCTTTTGATCTATCTTGTTTTATCTATTCATTGTCTTATTTAATTTTGATTTTTTGTAGATTAAATTACTTTTATCTATCATAGATTATAAAAGGCCTTGGATAGATCTACTTACCTAAGATAGCCAACCATCACCTATATATATTTCTTTAGGGCTACATATTTTATTCTCTTTCACCTTAGTATATAATTTTTTAGAGTCCTTTATTTCATAAATAGTTTTTCTTGCATTAGTAAAAAAAAAAAAAAAAAAACAGTCCGAAATTGTTAAAAAAAAATACATTCAAAAGCTTAGTCCTAGGAGGATAAAATTCACTAGGGGCAAAAGTAAGCTTCAAAAAAAAAACAAAAAAAAAAGAAGGATTGTATCTAGTGCAAGAAAGCTTAAGGACCAAGTTTGGTGAATTTGTTATAGCCCTAGTCGACAACCTTCAAACACATACCTCCCAAAACACCCAAAAAAAAAAAAATAAAAATTTAAGCCCTACCTTGCAACTACAACATCCATACTAAGGGTTTAAATCAAAAAGAGGTAAAAATCCAAGTTTTTCTTTCTTTTCTTTCATTTTCTTTTCCTATTTTTGTGTGTTGTGTACTGCAGTGCCCATACCGACCCTATACCGACCCCCTACAGCCTCGGTACGGGTTCTGTCGAGTCTAATTTGGTCGAATTCGAGTCAGTTTGGTCGATTTCGACCTTGTGTCCAGCTTTTGTCGAGTGGTTCTTGCCTTGTTGAGTACCTTATTTGGTGTTTCTTTGTCCTTTCTCTTGATTACTCTCTTTTGATTGTTAAGTCCTTGCTTGAGTGTTGATTTGCCCAAAGCGGATTGCCTCAACAAGCTTGTCATACCAATTAGAGAGAAGAGTGTGAGCGAAACACTTGCGAGATTGTTTTTATTTTGCTAATCTTGACATAGTTCCGTGTTTGTCTTTATTTGCAATGTCTAACAATCAGGTGAACAACGAGATGTTCAACAACACAATGGACACTCTTAACGCCACGTTGGCGGCGATGATGGATAAGCTGACGGCATTGGAGGCTAGACCAACGGGTTCTAATAACCATGGTGGTCAAGGTAGTCAAAGGCGTGACGAGACGCCTAATGATGAAAGGGAAGTCCGAAATCCTAATCCTCCTCCTAACCTTAATGTGCATAATCCTATATTTGAAGAGAACAACTCTCCACGAGGGGAGAGAAATGGTAGACATAACTGATTTGCTAATGCGCAGGGGCAAGGACGGGAAAGAGGAAGAGGCCGTGGCTTCCAGGAGGAGTTCTACTACTCGGACCGTGACGATGACTTACAAGAGGAGGACTATTGGGATCAACGCCAGAGGCGAAATGATAGAGGAGGTCGATACCACTATCGAGCACCTAGAGAGCCTGAACAAGATGGCAGAGGTAAGGTAAAGGTAAAGATCCCTCAATTTGATGGTAACACCGATCCAGATGCATATATTGATTGGGAAACTAAAATGGATCAGAGTTGGAATTGTCATAACTTCTCAGATGCTAAAAAGGTGCAACTAGCTTCCCTAGAATTTCAAGGTTTTGCTTTAATTTGGTGGGATAACCTAGTTAAAAAAAGAAGAAGAGCCCTTGATGCGCCTATCGCTTCTTGGACTCAATTAAAAGCACTTATGAGAAGTAGATTTGCTCCCCAACACTACTCTACAGAGCTTAGACAACGACTAGAAAACCTTAGACAAGGTAATAAAAGTGTTGAGGAAACGTTTAATGCAATGCAAGAAACCATGGCTAGAGCTAATGTAGTTGAAAATGATGAAGATACCAATGCTAGGTTTCTTAGAATATTGCACCCCGCCTTAGCTCATGAAATTGATTACTTTCTTTATTCTACGCCTACTGAACTTTTACATTTAGCTATGAAAGTAGAAAGGAATGCTAGATACAGGAGCCAAGGTGGTAGAATGTCGAGTGGGCAACCCCAAAGGTGGCGCCAAGGTCATGTGAAGCAGCCCCAAGGGAGGTTTGATGGCGGCTCAAGGGTGAGGGCAAGCCAATCCCAAGGGAGGAGTGAAGGTCGAATGCCTCAGGAGCCCATCGACAAAGGCGAGACGCCAATGTACGAAAGGAATTCGTCTAGGGCATCTACTGGCCCTATAGGGAGTAATCCTAACTCTTCTATTCTTAAACTTATGTACATTCCTTGCTTTATATGGCAAGGTAGTTGACATGTTATGAAGGATTGTCCAAATAAGAAGTCTCTCATGATTAATCACCTAGAAGAAAATGAATCTGAAAAATCTAGTGATAAACATGATGAGCATGTTGATAATAATGATCAAGATGTTAATTTACTTGCCTATGATCATACCGATTGCATTGAATCTGAACATGATGATTCTTTGATTGATAGTAAGGTTTTAAGTGTTCAACCTAAGCCTTGTGATGATAATCAAAGAGAAGATTTGTTTCTTACTTGATGCTTAGAAAAGGGCAATGTTTCTAATATGATCATTGATGATAAAAATTCTTCTACTATTGCTAGCCTTGAATTAATTGAAAATCCAGCCTTGAAAAAGGATGATAACTTGCTAGTATTGGATGGTAACTTAGGGATCAATGACCAAGTTAAGGTGAATATTAAGTTAGAACATCATGACATTGATATGGAATCTGAATTATGCACTCATAAAGTTTCTTTTCTTGATTTTGTAGAAAACTCTAATGGCCTACAAGATGGCGAAGCCAATATCAAATCCATCCAGAAGTGGTCAACCCCTGCAGCAATCGGCCTCGAGAGGAGTTTCCATTGGCATGAGGTATTCGATCCAGGAGCTCGTGTGGATGCATTTGTGGAATCTTATGCGACCTTAGATTCGAGGTCAAATCCTTTTCAAGAAAGGGGGAATGATGCAGGACCATCCAAGACACCTCCGGACACATCTATACTTGGGGATGGACCTATGATTCAAGCTCGTGAGAATGATGTCATCCTTAAGAGGAAGAAGAAGGCTCCACCATGGGAGAAGGTCCAAAGGTGGAAGCTTGACGAATTTACATTCGTTCATCCTCAGTTGACAGCTTTTCGACGTCTCAGTAAAATGAGTCGTATGGATTCAATATTAATCGGATTGGATCGTGCCATATTACCTTGTCGGAACGAGGACGAAGAGATCTGCAACTTTGCTGTTGAAGGTTTTTCCAGATTCGACCTAGACCTTGGTCGAAAATCAACTTCTTTGCAAGCTGTCACTGTTCTGCGCGGGCGTGCACCTGGCTACGCAGGCGTGCACCGGGGCTGCGCGGGCGTGCGTGATGCTGCTGTTGGAAGGCGAAAGCTGCTGGACGTCGGAGTCTCTTCCTTGGCCAAATTGAGATTTCTTAATTGTTAATTTATTTGACTAATTAATTACTACATTATTTAAGTTATTTAGGTTATTTATGGGTTTTATTAATTCATTTTAATTACTTTTATTTATTATCTTTATTAGTAAATCAGCCCTAGGTTATATATTGACGGCTGATCATTATTGAAGAAACACGTTATTCATTATGAAGAAAGTCTCTCTTTTTGTGTGAAACACAAGAGTGCAAGTCAATCGATTCGTAGCGTTGCTCATCGATTGCAAATTGGTTATAGATCTAACTTGGTTTGCTTTGAGTTCGTCAACCTCGCGAGAGTTTGGTGATCCAGGTAATCACAAGTCCCCTCCTTGGGCCTCCAAGTTGTCCGCTTGGTTGTGTAAGGTTGTAGAGGCGGGTTTTATAGTCGTTGGTATTTGGTTCCTACCCTCTTAGGAGGCCTGGGGTCTTTGCCTCGTTCTATTTTAGTTCGAATCACCCATCTATCGGTCTTTTTATCGTTTTTAATCGAGTCTAGAGTTGCTGCGTTTTTATTCCGTTTAGTCGATATTGAGTCTTTGTTTGTTGTTCTTGAGTCGTTTGCTTCCGTTCATGTTCTTGAGTCTTGATTGTCGAAGATCGGACCATCCTACGGCTAACCCCGTATCAAATTGACCATCCCCAAGTATAGATGTGTCCAGAGGTGTCTTGGATGGTCCTCCATCATGGAGAATATTAGAAATTGGAAAAAAGCTAGTAATTTAGCCTCTTTTGATGGAGATGACTCCTCTCGCCATAAAAGGAACATACACATCCCAACTCCAACAAAAAGGCCCTTCAGTGGAAGAGACCGCCGATTTGTACGTATAACTTAAATTTTGACGGATCTTTTTTCTCGAGTTCAAAGAGTTCCATTGGCTACATTATTCGGAATTGGAATGGCAATCCCATAAGTATGGATGGTAAAATAACTGGTTGTCAGTCTTCTCTTATGGCGGAAGCACTTGCACTTAGACTTGGAGTGGAAAAGGCCAGAGAACTAAAGATAAATAACCTACTTATCGATGGTGACTCTAAGATAATTACAGACTTTCTACACACCCGTACCAACTGTCCGTGGGAAATAGAATTACTAATGTCAGACATTCAAACTCTTCTTCTGGGAGTAAGAAATATTGGAGTTTCTCACATTCCCCGTATTGGTAACCGAGTGGCAGATAGGTTTGCACACCTTAGCTACTCTACCAGGGGACCAACGTTATACAACGATACAGGTGTACTGAACATCATCCGCATGATGCTTTCGAATAGAGTACTCTCACCCGAATCTTTACCTAATCAAAAAAAAAAAGTAAGCTTTAATTATTGATTACAGTAATTCAAAATAATGATCCATTTATCAATCCAAAGGATATGAATTGGTTCTACAGTAAAAATAAAATAGAATTGAAGTTATCCATTAATTAATTGCACCCTTCAAAATAAGTTAATTGGTCTATTTGAAAGAAATTATGATGGACAATGTACTCATAGTAGATCAAATGGCCATATCATTTTTAAATTTTTATTATAAAAAAAATATTTTAAATCCAGATAAATCTATGGACTAGCTGATATAGCTAGCAATTTGGCGGATAATAGGAAAGATAAAAAAAATTAAAAAAAGGGAAAAAAAATCAAACGAATAAGAGATCGAGTCGGATCTAGTTTTTTTTTTTAATCTGAAAATAAATTCAATTATCTAAACTTGTCTAGGGTAATCCGAACAAGCTGGTAGATGAACTAATTATCCTGTACAAACCTGTACAAATAGAAGCAAATGATAGAAATGAAAATACACTAAGTAAATAACATAAAAGAAAATTGCAAAAAGAAACATACAAGTCATCCTACACTGTAAACCACAAGCCAACGAAATAAATAACCGATTGACCAAAAAGAAGACACACATAGAACTCTTGAAATCACTAGCGAACACCTTAAATTATGGACTCCATAGAGCCATCCGACATGGAGGCATATATATATAGGCGGACGCGCGATAGCCTAGGAGTTGAATAGAAGGTTGGTGGCGACGGGCCAAGGCTTGCTGGTATATGATGGAGAAGGTGGGTGCATGGTGGCGGCAGGCCTGTGCATGCTGAAGCCTGTTCAGGTGGATCAATGGAACAGGACCCCCAAATTTTAAGGGCTCAATAAGTCACGGAGTACTTCCTATTTTGATATATAAAAAAACTATATGTGATTAACATTGAGCGTCTGCAATAGCTTAGTGGTAAATGGTGCACGCGTGTACCTTCCAATCCCGAGTTTGATTCCTCCATAAAGCCGATTTTGGCAACTTTATTTATTTTTATTTTTCACACACAACCTTTTATTTTTTTATTTAGCAATTTCCTTGTTTTTTTTATAGATTCCATTGGTCTACAATGAAATTATAAATATAAACACTTTGAAAGTGGTTTTTAACACTGGTTAGTATCATGTTGCATGCACGGAAATGTGTTAACATAATATTCTAAAATTACATCTATTATTTATAAAAGAAATCTATTAAAAATATGAAAAAATAATAAATTTGAATTGCAATATGAGAATTATTAATAACGATTAAAGTGTGCAAAAATTATAAAATAAAAATTAATCTAGATATCTAATTCATTCTACCAAAAATAATATAGATATAAATAAAATAACAAATGTCATATAAATAATAATAAATTTAGTAAAAAAATTATAATAATAAATTGATATGATATATTTTAATTTTGAACAAGGCCCTCAAAATGATCGGCACGACCCTTGGTGGCGGGTCAAGGTGGGTGGCGGGGGTGGCCATGGCAGTGAAAGTCACTAAGTACGTTATTGAACCTATTCAATTTTACATTCTGATCAATTCTGAGCTTGATCATCATCAATTTATCATCTTAGATTGAACACGACAACTCATCACTAAGTACGTTATTGAGCATGCATATATATGATAGTGAGATTGAAATATACTTTACCTAACAACCGTTTGTTTCGCATAATTTAGAGGAGTGATTTGCATGTTCTAAATATCGACATATTCGATTATATTTTTCCAAATTAAATGAAAAAGTTTGACGTGACAAATTATGTGTATATTTGGGGAAAAGTAGGTAGTCGAAAATATCCGACAAAATGAAATGGAGATGGAGATGAGAGCGTCTTTATGTTAAATCAGAGTCCCCTTGTAATTAAACACAAGGCCAACTCACCTTTTTGTGGCTATGTCATGTCTTTTGCCTTCATTTCTAAGTAATCTATCCCATTTTTAGACAAGACTACAAAAGCAATTGAGCCATTGATCACTTCAATTTTCTTGAACAAGGTAATTTTGTACGGATTTTTTTTTTACTCACTAATTAAAAAATGTTAGAAAGACCGATTTTGATTTGGAAACTATTTATAAAGATACATATTAAGAACACTTGCAACAATGACTCAATGAGCACTAGGGACGAGGCCAGAACTAAAATTGAGAGGGGGCTCAACTTTATTGTAGATTTTTTTTTTGGCTATACAAATTTTTTAAAATAATATATTAGAAAAAAAAATTAAATGTTTATTTAAATACTGATTTTAATTTTGAAAAGCTAAGAGAAAAAAATTCTACAAAATAAAGCTATAAAGTTTTGAAATCAACTCATGATACAAATTTTCACCCCATACCGACTAAATTAAGTACTTTATAATTTATATAGTACTCTCTCAAACTCTTTTAATTACCCTCAAATTATCAAATTTAAAAAAAAAACACATTATTTTTTTTAAAAAAAATCCTCCAGATTCTAGAAGGGGCTCCACCCCTACACAAAAATAGTCAAGTATGTCATGCAAAGGAGCGGAGTTTGAGGGGGCCGAACATGACTTATGATGTATATAAGCATCATTTCCCCAATTAATTGAGAGAGTGTTTTCAAAAGACTCAAGAAAGAGGACAAACAATAAAGATACCATGTTTAAGCACTCTATATACATGGAAAACGTGACAGGTGTGAAGAGCTGAAAAGCTCCAGATCCCTGCACAAACTTGTTGTAAAGAGCAAGAACACACATCAAAATAAATGCACAACTTGTGCTACTTCATTCAATGAGGGAAAGAGCCAAAATGGCCATAAGGAAAGCTGCAAATTGAAGATCCCAAAACCCTATTGTGCCATCAGGTGACAACTCGGTTTATATACCACTGAGCTCACCAGATCACGTGCTTGAGTCATGCCAAGAGGGCTTATTACAAAAAGGCAAGTAAAGGAAAGAAATTACATGAAATAGACCATAGTAAAGGAATAATGAAAATAAGGACATATGACATAGTCTAGATATCCCCTCCTCAAGTTGGATGTGTGTCAAAGCCTACAAGTCCTAACTTGCAAGAGAAAAACATATGAGGTTTCTCTCCCAATGGTATTGTGAAAATGTTTGCTAATTGGACACCAGTTCGAACATGTTTTGGATGAATGAATCCTTTCACTAAGAATTGTCTGATGAAGTAACAATCAATCTTGAGGGGTTTAGTTCTCCCATGAAACACCGGATTCTCTACAATACGTATTGCTGCTTTGTTGTCACAATAAAGAGGTATTGGCATGGGAACTCTGATCTATAACACAGTGAGGACTCCCTCAATCCATATCAACTCACTTGTAGTGGTTGACGCACTTCTATACTCTGCTTCTGCTGAGGATTTTTATAATTTGGTCTGTTTCTTCGTTTTCCAAGATACCAGAGAGTTTCCAATGAAAGCACAATACCCAGTTAGTGACTTAGCACTGAACTGGCATGTTCCTTAGTCTGCATGACAATATGCAGATATGGCCAAATCTGATTGCTCGGGATAATAAAGTCCCACACCAATGGTGCCTTTCAAATATCTCACCACATGTAAAGCAACCTCATAGTGTGGTTGTCTAGGCTCTGACATGAACTGGCTAAGATGTTGCACAACATGTGTGAAATATCTGATCTAGTGAGATTCAAAAATAACAATTTACCCACTAGCCTCCTATACACTTCAGCATCAAGCATCAATTCACCGCTATCAATGGATAGTTTCAATCCTTTCTGCATAGGAAATGGAGCAGAGGCTTACAATTCATCATGTTGTAGTCTACTATAATGTCCAATACATACTTTATTTGATGCAAGTGAGTCCCTGATCCATCTCTCAATATTTCGAGTCCCGGGAAGTATCTTGCTAAGCCTAAGTCTTTGATTGTGAACTTAGCATGAAGAGCCTTCTTGGTTTCACTGATCACATGATCATCATCTCCTGTAAGGAGTATATCATCTACATAGACAAGAGCCACCACAATTCCTGATGTCACATGTTTCACAAATAGTGAATAATCCTCTAAGCTCTGCTCATATCCCATGTTGATCAGAAATTTGCATAACTCTAAGTTCCATTGTCTAGAAGCCTGCTTCAATCCATAGATAGATTTCTTGAGTTTATAGACTCTATTGGACATTCCTTTTCTATATCCCTCAGGAGGTAGCATGTATACCTTTTCATCCAAATATCCATGCAAGAATGCATTATTCACATCCAATTGATGCAATGGCCACTGCTTGGCATTAGCAATGGCAAGCAAAATTCTTACAGTACTGAACTTAGCTAGTGGAGAGAATGTATGCTTGTAGTCCTTCCCTTTTACCTGGTTGTACCCTTTAGCTACCAATCTGGCTTTGAATCTCTCCACTGTTCCACCAGGCTTGTACTTCACCTTATACACCCATTTACTTCCAATTGCCTTCTTTCCTGGTGGAAGATCAGTTATCTCCCATGCATTATTTTCTTCAAGAGCTTTCAACTCTTGTTCCATTGCCTGTACCCAGTGCTCATGCTTATAGCAGCTTGTCCATAATGAGATGGCTCATAGACCTCTGCCATATAGACAAAGGAATTTACAAATCCTGGCTCCATATTCAAAGTGTGATCAAGACAAGTTGTCAGGAATGACTGAGATACAGAAGTATTCCTTTTCTGACCATGACAAACAAAATCATCAAGCCTCCTAGGCTGCATAATTTGTCTATGGGATCTCCTCAGAGGTGGGAATTCTACATGATCATGCCATTTAATATCTCCTGGGAGATGGTATTGGATCTGCTTGACTCAGTTCTCATCTGTGAGTCACTAGCATACTCATTATTAATCTCTAGTATACTGGCATTACCTTCTTGTATATCTACCGATTGAGAATCTAAAACAAGCGGTATTGAGAGCACTGACTGCCTCACATCGTCTGTATCGTCAGTGGGATTCACCAATGGAAGTTTAAATGTTGATTCATCGTTTATCTTTTCATTTTCTGTTGCAGATTCCTTGAATGGAAATACATTTTCATGAAAGACTACATCTCTACTGACAAAAAGCAGTTCTCCCTTCAATATCCCATAGTCTATAAGCCTTTTGACCATGTGGATAACTGAGCAACACCCATTTTCTAGCCTTGGCCTTCGGTTTATCTCTATCCGAGTGACTTATAGGTGCATAACATAAGCATCATATGACTTTAAATTCATCATAAGATGCATTCTTTCCAAACAACCTTTCATAGGGTGTTTTCCATCTCAAGATTTCTATTGGTAGTTTGTTTATCACATGGGTTGCAGCTAGAATGCATTCACCCCAAAACTTCACAGGTAAGGATGAATGTACTCTCATTGATCTTGTTGTCTCAATCAAGTGTCTGTGCTTCCTTTCAACTCTCCCATTCTGCTGTGGAGTGTAGGGCACAGACTTGTGATGCAATATCCCTTTCTCAGCAAAGAATTCCTCACACGGTCTGGAGGGGAACTCTGTCCCATTGTCTGTTCTAACACATTTGACAAGAGCATCAAACTGATTCTTGACATATGTTGTGAAATCAACAATTACCTTGTACACCTGCATCTTGTTTTTAAGCAAAAAGGTCCAAGTCACTCTTGTACAATCATCCACTACAGTCAAGAAGTAACTAAAACCATTATAAGTTGGAGTCCTATAAGGATCCCAGACATCCATATGAAGCAAATCAAATGGCTTCTCTGCGACATTCATACTTCTATCAAATGGTAACCTATGATGCTTACATAAGCACAAGTCTCACAATGAAAGTTACTCATGTATGTCTCATTCACAAAACTCAAATTCTTCATTTTTGAAATTGAACTATGCCCAAGTCTGGCATGGGTAATATCTAAAGTGTTGCTAACTTTATTACAAGAAATTGTAGGAAGCAAAAGTCTAGCTTGATGAGATTTTTTCTCTTTCCATCTACTCCAGCCCTTAGCCTGATCATCTGAAAGCTCCTTATACAGTCCATGCTTTCTCCTTCCTGACAGCAACACTCTTCTGGTTCCAGGGTCCTGGACATAACATGAAGTGTGAATAAATATAGCTACCAATTCATCATTATCATCTAATAACTTTCCCACTGATAGCAGATTGTGTTTAAAACCTGACACCAACAGTACCCCATCAAGACAAATAGATTCTGTCAATTGCATTTTTCCTATCTCATGAACTGTTTTCACTGATCCATCTGGCAATCCAATAAGAACTGGCTTATCAAGCCTAATCTTATCATATAGACAGTGATCATTAGACAACATATGATCACTTTCTCCTGTATCAACAATCCATTCCAGTTCTGTTCCACTATTGCAATGTAAATCATGAAGTGAAGATGAAACTTTACCTGCAAAGTTGGCATGTGCACTCTCCCCGGTGCCTTTGCCTTTCATCGTTTTTATCACCTCTTGAAATACAGCATTCACCATAGCATTGTCCAGCTGCCCATCATGCCCATTTCTATCATTTCCATCAACATCATCAAGAGGAGTCCCCATCACACTGTTGCTCATTGAGCCTGCTGCATTTGCAAAACTCCTTCTCCCACTTGGTGCCTTTGGATTCTCTTTCAATTCCTTAAACCAATCAGGTACCCCATGCAGTTTGAAGCACTGATCAACTGTGTGTCACCTATAGTTGCAATGGGTACATTTCTGTTCATATCTGAGCCTCTTATGTTCTTTCCAGGCTTTCCAATCCTTCTTCTAATTCTGATTGGTAGAAATAGAGCTCTTCTGGCTTTTGTAAGAATTCCTTGCAGCTATGAATGCATTGGCATCCATAGTATTTCCTTGGTTCCCACCTTATGCATTTGAGCCTCTTTCAATCTGTTGCAAAATGAAATAGGCTTTGTTCATTGTAGGTAAGGGATCCAAGCCAAAATCTGATTCCTAGCTCCCTCATAGTTCTCATTAAGGCTAGCCATCAACTGCATCACTTTAGTTGTTGACTCAATCTCAGCTATTTTCTTCTTGAGATCACAAGTACACTGCCTTGATGCTCCACAAGAACATTCAGGCATTCTCTCCAATACTTGCAGCTCATCCCAGAGCTTCTTAAGAGCATTGTACACTTCTCCCAGCTCATGCTTCCTTGACTTGTATTGTTCAGTTTCCTTCTAATCTAAAAAATCAAGGGAGCATTTGTCTGTTCAAACCTTTCCACAATCTCATCCCATGGTTGCTTACTTGAATCCATGAACATAAACCCCTTTGCTATACTTTTGCTCATGGAATTCAAAACCCAACATCTAACCATGAAATCTGCTCTTACTCATCTCTGTAACTCGGCATTGTCCTCTTTTGGTTTCACACATTCCCCAGTAATAAATCCTAGCTTACACTTAGCCCCCAAAGCCATCATGACCCCCTACTCCATGTCATGTAATTACTTCCATCAAACGGTATCCCAACTAAGACAGCACCCGGATGATCCGAGTTAGATAAGTATAAGGGATCACTGAGATTACCTTGACTGCTTCCCTCTATTCCTGAATTTCCCACCTGATTAGACCCTGAGTTGTTCCCTTCATTGGACATTGTCTCTACTTACTTCTTACGTAACGAAAATCAACAAATTGGCACCTGTAGCTCTGATACCATGTGAAGAGCTGAAAAGATCCAGATCCCTACACAAACTTGCTGTAAAGAGCAAGAACACACAACAAAATAAATGCACAACTTGTGCTACTTCATTAGTGTATAAAAAAAAGACAAAGAAGATTGTAGAAGCCAAAGACCCTAGACAAAGTCGAAGATGATATGTAAACGGAAACTCAAGACAATTACAAACAAATCTAAACATCATTAGCCCGATTATGTCAAGAACACTGATTTTGAAATTGTTTTCTTAAATAATAATGTTTAAAATTTATATAAAAAAATTCTTCCAAATATTTAAATTAGTGTATATGAAATAATCTTTCTTAAGTTGAAAGGTTACTTATTCTTATTCATGTTAACTCATTTCTTTGTCCCCTTTCGGCTCAATAAAAATTAGCAATATATAAAATATTAACTCAAGTTTTTACGGATAACTAGTTTATATCAACCAAGTTGTTTCGAATTTGTTACCTTTGCTTAATTCTTGAAAATGAGGTATTATTGTTATTAATATTATGGTAGAATTTTAACCGGCCACTTATATAGTACTTTCATATATTTCGTATTTTTGATGAAGTATAAATCTTTGGAGTGTTACAAATAAATGGCATTTAGAAAATCATAGTATTAGATCAATCACAAGTTATCTCATGTTAAGAGGTTCGCAGTTCGAATCATCTTGAAAACATGAGTTGATAGAATCCTTATGAATGAGATGATCAACCCCTTAAATAAGTCATATAATACCTAATTAAAATGTAAAGCGGCTAAGTTCAATCGAATTAACATGAAGTTGGGCCACTCCTCCCAACTAGGAAAAGAATGAACAATAGATAACAAAGATACTTATAAATTACCTATTAATACTTTTATTCTATTAGAGTATGCCCACCAGATTCTCTATTTTGGTTTTTTAGAGAATATTGGGAAGGTTTTAGGTCCAACAGATTACCCATTAAATTCTCCAAAATAGAGAATAAAGAGAAAATATGTCCCTAAATTTGAAGAAAACTCTATATATTTTGGGGTAAATTTATAAAGATCCTTGAGCAATCAAGGAACTCCGGCTTAAGCCGCCATGGAAGCTGTGCTCCAAGCTTCTGTAACCGAAAAGAGAGAGGGAAGAGAGAGTAACTGATTTTCGGATTGATTTGTTATTTCCAACATTTCATTCGGTTACAACCTTTATAGCCCAAAGCCCACTATCTTGTTAAGACCAAATTGCCCCTATTTTATTACATCCAATTTACCAAAATACCCCTGCGCTATATCTTCCATATCCCCTCCTCAAGCCGGAGGGGTGGAAGACACCAAGCCGAGCTTGCAGAGAAGAAATTGATGCTGGTCTTGGCCTAAGGGCTTCGTGAAGATATCAGCTAGTTGGAGTTGGGATCGAATGAATGTCGGAAACAAAAACCCCTCTTGGAACCGTTCCCGGACATAGTGACAGTCAAGGCGGAGGTGTTTGGTTCGTTCATGGAAGACTGGGTTTTCCACAATGTGAATCGCCGATTTGCTGTCACAGAAGAGGGGAATTGGCAATGGAATGGAGCATCTGAAATCATGTAGGACTGATTCGAGCCAGACTAACTCACTTGAAGCTTTTGACATGCTTCGATACTCGGCCTCTGCAGACGATTTGGAGACAGTCGTTTGCTTCTTGGTTTTCCATGAAACCAATGCCTTGCCCATAAACACACAGAATCCTGATAGAGATCGGCCAGTGAACAGACAATTTCCCCAATCAGAGTCGCAGTAGGCAGTGAGTTCAATTGCATTGTGCACTGGATATAAGAGACCCAAGTTAACTGTGCCTCTGAGATATCGAACCACATGGATTGCTGCTTGCCAGTGAGGAAGGCGGGGAGAGATCATAAACTGGCTCAAGTGCTGGACTGCATACGAGATGTCAGGCCGAGTCATGTTCAAATACAACAATCGACCCACTAAGCGACGATATTTCTCCGGATCTTTGAGCTCTTCTCCTGAATCAGTGGACAATTTCAGACCCCTGGACATTGGAAAAGGAGCAGCATTGCAATTTTCCATTTTTGTGTCTTGGAGTATGTCGAGGACATATTTCCTCTGATTGAGCAAAGTACCTTGCTCATTTCTAGAGATTTCCAGGCCTAGAAAATACCTGACATTGCCAAGATCTTTGATCGTGAAAGCAGTGTGCAAATCCTTTTTGAGAAGTTCCAGTTCAATTAAGCTGTCACCAGTGAGGAGGAGGTCATCGACGTACACTAGAACAGCAACCAAACCCTCTGGAACCAGTTTAAGAAATAAGGAATGATCAAAGGTGGATTGCATATAGCCTTTGGATATCAAAAACTTTGATAATTCCACACTCCATTGGCGAGATGCCTGCTTCAGGCCATAGAGCGATCTCTTGAGCTTACAAACCTGCCCAGAAACACCCTTAGAGTGCCCCTCAGGCACCTTCATATATACCTCTTCCTCAATGAATCAGTGAAGAAAGGCATTGTTTATGTCAAGCTACATAATTGGCCATTGTTTCTGGGTAGCAACAGCCAACAATAATCTGACTGTAGTGAATTTAGCTACGGGAGAGAAGGTATGCTTATAATCCTTCTCTTTAATTTGGTTATAGCCTTTTGCAACTAACCTGGCTTTGAACCTTTCAACACTCCCATCTGGCCTGAATTTGATCTTGTACACCCATTTGCAACCAATGGCAGATTTGCCTTGGGGAAGATCAAGAGCTTGTAGTTCCTTTTGCATGGCCTCAATCCAAAGAGGGTCCCCACAAGCCTGAGAATAGGTAAGTGGTTCTTTGAGAGAGAGAACATTAGCTAGAGATGCAATATAATCTTGAGGATAAAAGGTGGGATCATCCAGGGCAGTGGCAAGGAAAGAAGTGGACAAGGACTGGGAATGGGAATGGTTAGGATAAACAAAATCTTTGAGGTGGGCAGGAAATTGGGGCTGTCTGGATGATCTTCTAATGATCACAGGAGGTGGGAGGGTAGAAGAAATGGAGGTGTCAGATGAAATAGAAACTGATGGCTGGGATGGAGAATTATGAGTAGGTGATGGATTGTTGGAATGGGAAGAATCAATTGAATCCTGAACATCAGGAAACTGAGGTGTGGTGGGAATGGTGGTTGGTGTAATTTGTGGTGGTAAAGCATGACTAGCATCAAAGCAGTCAGCTGGATTGACCAAAGGTAGGGTAGGTGGGGTTTGTATTTCTGAAGGTGGAGAGGTGTCAATTTTGTAAGGGAATTTGTCTTCAAAAAATAACACATCTCTGGTATGAAATGTTGTTTTGGTGGTGAGGTCAAATAGCCTGTATGCCTTGTGATCCTGAGGATAACCCAGCATGATGCATCTTCTGGCTTTGGATGCAAATTTATCCTTTGCAGGACCCCTTGTGAGTGCAAAACATAAGCACCCTATGATCTTGAGTCTGCTGTAATCAGGTTTAGTGTTCATCAATTTCTCAAAGGGTGTCACCCAATGTAGGACAGATGAAGGCATGAGGTTGATCAAGTGTGTGGCTGCAAGCACACAGTCTCCCCAAAAACTTAAAGGAAGATGAGCAAACAGCCTTATGGCCCTAGCTGTCTCTATCAAATGCCTATGTTTGCGCTCAACTCGACCATTTTGTTGAGGCACATAGGGTACTGATTTTTGATGTACAATGCCATTCTGAGAAAAGAAATCTCTGCACTTAAAGAACTCAGTGCCATGATCAGTACGAACAGTTTTGATGGTGATGCCAAACTGATTCTTGATGAGAGCCACAAACTCAACAATAACCTGAGCAACTTGATGCTTAGCAGTGACCAAATATGTCCATACAGCTCTAGTATGATCATCCAGAATGGTCACAACATACTTAGCCCCAGATCTGCATTGAACCTTGTAAGGCCCCCACAAATCAATGTGAATCAGATCAAATTTTGCATTAGCTATAGTCTTGCTTACAGTGAAGGGAATAGAGTGATGCTTGGCCATGATACAAGCCTCACAAAATAGATCATCACTGCTTGAAACAACACAATCCTGAACATGCCTGAGTTTAGAAAATGAAATGTGACCTAGCCTAGCATGCCACACTTGGCTAGATACACTTTTATTTGAAATGGAACTAGACTTAGGTGGTGTATGAACCACATGAGCTGTACTGTAACTGCTGTAAGAACCATCTTCTGTGAGCAAAGTAGCTTTGAACAACCTTCCAGTAAGTCTGGCTGCACTGAGCACCTCTTGACCACTCTTAGGGTCCTGAAACACACACTTGGTTCTTTTAAAATTCACATCAAGATCAGTGTCATCAACTATCTTCCCAACTGACATCAAATTGGTTTGAAAATCAGGCACATGAAAGACATTTTTCAACACAATTCCAGAAGCAAGTTTGATATCCCCAATATCTCTAACTTGCCTAATTGTTCCATTAGGGAGGCAGACTTTAATAGGTCGAGTCAAAACTCTTTTATGTTGCAGCAAACTTGCATCATGTATCATGTGATCAGTGGCTCCAGAGTCAATGATCCATGTCAAGGCATTTTTATTCTGATTCTTAAAAGAAAACATAGCAAAAGAAGTACCTGCACAGTGTGATGACCCTTGTGCTTTGCCTTTGCCCTTCATGGCCTTCATGACCTCTTGGCAAACTGCATTGACCAAAGCCATATCAAATCATGTGCTCTCCTCTGCTATTTCTTCATCATTGTCGTCTAATGGAGAATCAAAGATTCCTGCCACATTAGCTGATGCCTTAGTAGCTTTCTTTCCCTTTGGATCCTTGAACCAATCCGGATAACCAATGATTTTGAAGCAACCATTCACTGTATGTCCAGTCATTCCACAATGACTACAAATCTTATCAGATTTGTCTTTCTTGATTGATTTCTTAGATCCATTAGATCCATTGGACCTCCCAGCAGCAAAGGCACTCCCATCCTGTGAAGATTCACCAGTGTTGTTTCCACCAGCAGCTTCTACTTGTTTGACGAGATAGTATGCTCTATTTACTGTCGGCAATGGATCAGTAGAGAGGATCTGATTCCTCACACTATCATATCCATCTCCCAATCCCATCAAGAACTGGAGAAGTTTGTTTCGATTGTCAGATTCCTCTATCTTCTTGGACAGATCACAGGTGCACTTGAATCCGCAAGTACACTTCAGCACTCCTTCAAGAGTCAGAATCTCATCCCAGAGCTTCTTGATCTTATTGAAGTAATTTGCAATACTCAGACCTCCTTGAGCCTGGTTGCTAAGGCTCTTCCTCAGTTGATAGAGCATAGGTCCATTTGTCTGCGCATATCGCTCCTCAATATCCTGCCAAAGCTCTCTCACCGTCTCAGTATACATGAAACCTTCGGCGTTCTCCCTGCTCATGGAGTTCACAATCCAGCATCTGACCATAAAATCACACCGCTTCCATCTCGGAATGTCCACCACTGGAATAGATTCCGGATCTAGGCTTCCATCGATGAAAGCGATTTTGTGCTTTGCTCCCAACGCCATCTTGATTCCTCGGCTCCAGCTGAGGAAATTGTGGCCATTGAAGGTGTTAACCACCAGTTGAGCTCCTGGATGGTCGGAGTTGGAGAGATTCAGGGGATCGTTCTTGTTGATCATGCCAGATCCAACCTCTCCAACTAACGGAACTCTCACTTCTGTATTCTCTGCCATCTCCTCCGGTTTCTATCTTCAAGCGGCTTCCAGACGATGATCGAACACCACAAGCTCTGATACCATATAAAGATCCTTGAGCAATCAAGGAACTCCGGCTTAAGCCGCCATGGAAGCTGTGCTCCAAGCTTCTGTAACCGAAAAGAGAGAGGGAAGAGAGAGTAACTGATTTTCGGATTGATTTGTTATTTCCAACATTTCATTCGGTTACAACCTTTATAGCCCAAAGCCCACTATCTTGTTAAGACCAAATTGCCCCTATTTTATTACATCCAATTTACCAAAATACCCATGCGCTATATCTTCCATAAAATTCCATAATGGAGAAGCCATTGGAAATGAGCCACAAAATATTCAGAATATTTAACTTTTAATTCTCTATTTTCGAGATAGTTTTAAGGAAGCTGTTGGGCATGCTGAGTTATATTTTGTTTGAAAACACTATTGTTGGACACATTCTTTTGAAGCGAGTCAACAACTCAACAAGCGTTGGTGGCTGGCTAGTAGTAGTCATTGTTCTATTTTATTGGGCCATTCACGAATTGCAATTTGCAACCATACAATTATATAATATTGGTGCCCATGCCCACTTTCCCAAAGCCGTTAGGCCCATCTCTTGCATCATTTTCCTACGTTTATTTTATTTTAATTTTGTAGGGTTCATTTACTTGCAAAAAAAAAAAGTAAAAAAAAAAAGAAACAGAAAAATTAGATGTCATTTGTATTCTTCCATTTTTGTTTTTGAAAAGCTATAATTATTATCTTTTCATACATGGACCTTTGAACAAAAGACATGTGGCATCGTTTTTATCTGATAAATGGAAATATAAAAAAAGGGAAAAATATATTCGACACTTGTTTTGGTCCATTATTATGTTTGAAAAAGCTTTCCATAGGGGATGAGAAAATTATTTATGGACTTCTAATAAAACAAAACAGTTTTATAAAACGTTTTTGTAATTGTCAGGTTAAACGAGATTTTACTCGCTTATTCTATTTACAAAGATTAAGATTTTATATGATAATTTCATCTAAATTATCAACAAAGATCTCCCCTCGTAGGTCATAATGACAAAGAAAATTAAAATATTCTACCAAAAGAGAATATTCTACAGAATATTCTCTTTTGGTCTATTATATGATTCTGTAGCACCTCTCGTAGGTCAATTTTAGCAAACTAAACTACCTATAAATATTAATGTGAATTTTCAATTTCACGTCTCATTTTCATCACTCGATCATATCTTTACCCTTTCGATGTATAATCTTGATTAATCTATAATAAAAAAAAATGAATGTTATTTTCTAAAAATATTATTTATATAATGATAATTCAAATATGTCAAATATTATAGTCATATCGAGGAATTTTTAAATATCTTTACAATACTTTAACTTTTATTTTGAATTAAAAATCATAATTATATAATATATAGATTTATAATTGTATTGTTTGTATATCTATATAAATATTAAACAATTAAAAATAATTTTTTTTAATAAAATCATATTTGACCTTCCAAAAAAAGAGAGTCAAATTTAGGGTTTCATTTGAAAAAACTCAATTTTTACCCTATAGTGTGAGAGATGGTCTAAAGGGGGTGAAACCCTTATACATATTATAATGTTGTTTTTATGTTAAATGTAGATACCAATTCATTGTAAATTTGACATAATCTTCATCTCTCACACAATCTACGGATTAATTTCATTGAAATTTGATGTACGCTTTATAATATAACTTGATTATACAGTTAATATAACTTGATGCATGTACAGTTGCTCATTAACAAACATGCACTTATTCAGAGTTTAATTTACTTGTAGATTAAGAATGCAAGTTCATTTGAAAAACGAAAGAAGCAGCACTATCTAAATTTTTTTTTTTTTTTTTATTATATCAATCAATCGATTAACAAAAGAGCGAATGGATATGACCGGCCTAACAGCTAAGTTATATATATCTACTACTTTTAAACTCTCTTTAATTTGTTTTTCCGCTACAGGCTCCCTTTTTCTTCTCAATTTATATATATTTTCAAATAATTTAAGTTACACCCTATTGGTTTATATAAATAGAATACCAATTAGTGAATAAAATCGTATTGTCCCATCAAAATGAAAAGCACAACCTTTTTAATGTGTCCCCGCTCAAACAGAAATAATAGTAGTGGGTTTGCGAGGTTTTAGCCATAAGCAGCTTGCGATGATTGAAAGCCATGGAAATTGATTTGCTTATTTGGAATTTTATCAAATTAAATATACGTAGTAACGTTTTATATGAAGATAAGGATGGCAATATATATATATATATATATATATATATATATATATATATATATATATATATATATATATATATATATATATATATATATATATATTATTTTGGTACAATTAATTGTAATTGATTTTATAGGTCTTATTAACCTTATCCGCAAAAATGCTTTTCCAGCTGTTGAAATCTATTTGCAATTGAATAAATACTTTTTGGAGCCAGGTTATAATTCTTCCGAAAGGGGTTGTGCACAGAATCGAAGGTATGTTTTACTGTGTAGACGGTTTTTCTGAAACGGGAAAAACGAAGGGCGCAAGCACTTGGTTGCATGGGACAGCGTTACAAAGCCTTTCGCTGAAGGAGGGTTGAACATTAGAGAGATACTTGCTTGGAATAGGAGTGGACAAGCAAGGCTAGTTGGAGACCTAGCTCTGAATACCCCAATACAAGTATATGGCATCGTTGGTGTGCTCAGAATCACCTGGAGGGGGAGTGAAGTGTGGGATATCAGTCCTAAAGTTGATGATTGTTGAGTCTAGAAAAGCATCTTGGAAACAAAGGATGAGCTGAAAGGTCCTTGTTTTCAGGGGGTTCTAAATCCTACTAGTTAGATAGCATGCTTAATCCCAGTGGTGGTCTCTCTTCCTCCAAGATTTATGAGCTCATCGGAGTGAAGGGACTGAATACAAATTTGGGGAAAATGTTGTGGAAGAAGCTGCAATGCAGGAAATGGGCATTCATTGTTTGGCTTGCAGTAAAAAACCGCCTTCAGACTGGGTGACGACTGAAGCACTAGAAAGAGGAGGATGTTGCTTAGTGTATGCTATGCAATTGTGAGGAGGAAAGTGAATTGCATATGTGGTTCAACTGCCCTACTGTTTGTGACTTGTTTGGAATTGGGTGGGGATTGGATGCTAGTTTCAGACCATTGAAGTCTAACTGAGTAGGTTTAATTTGCTAGAGAGCCCAGAGCTATTAAGAAATCCTTATGCTTCCATTCTAAACTTTTGGTCTTTCAAGCTTTTGGTGTACTATATACACTTGGATGGCTAGGAACAAAGTGGTATTTTGCAAGGAAAGCTTTGAGCCTAAAGTTTGTATGTGCTTCTTTAATTATTGAAACTTGTTAATATAGGATATCCGTGAAGTAGAAGTGCAAATCACTCGCGGATGCTAGTTGAAAAAGAAGGGTGTTGGGTAGGTAATTGAGACAATACGAGTAGATAGGGGCGGTTAGAGTGTGTGAAACGTTGGGCAATAGAGCTATTAGTGTGACTTTTGGTGGGTACAGAGGGACCATTTTGGGTATACGGTTCCCATTTGTCATGAGACTCCTGCTATGGTCTCATCTTTTATAATCTGGTGTTATCACCTCATCTCTATATTTACCTTTTCAATCCAAAAGATGGACTTTTCCTAGGTGTCAAAGTGAACTTTTTCCTTGTAAAAAATAAAAATTGTATTGATTCAACTATAATACTATTATATTATTAATCCCATTTTATGATTTAATTATAACAATTAATCTATTGTTATTAATATCATCTTTATATTTTGAGAAAATTAATAATCCCTCCGTTAATTAAAACTTGTCGTTTTAGAAAGTAAATCTTGTTAAGAAAAACTTGTCATATTAGGTATTTTGCCATCTACTTTACGAAATTGCCCTTGTAATCGATATTTGTCAATTGTAGTTTTTGAGAAAGTAAAAATAGTAGAGTAATAATTAGGGGTATAAGCGTATTTTTATTTGTTTTCTTAATGAGTGTGTAGATTTCTAAAATGACAAGTTTTAATTAACGGATGAACTATTATCTTTTGAATCATTAACATTATTATGTTTTAAAGGGATATCGATCATTAAAGTTAAGATTTAGACTAAAATTAAATATCAATAAAGATGATTGCTTAAAAAAATTATAGCTTTAATCCATTCAAATTAAGGAAACAGTATCCGAATTTAAATTCTTAAATATGACCTAATATTTTTTTTGGTAAAAAAATATGACCTAATTTAGGACATACATATGTGAGAAAGTTATTAATTTTTTTTAAAACTTGGATATAGAGTAAGAATTAGATTTAACTATTTAGAATAAAATTTATTTTTGACATGCCCTGATTTAGGTTGTGTTTGGCACTAGATGGAGATTATAGGGATTATGGGGATTTTAGTAGATGTTAGGAGATGGAGATTATTTTGGTAGATTAATGGGATTGTGGGGATTGAGATTATGGAGGTCGGAAATCTCGTAAAGGGTGTTTGGTTGGTATGATATTGGGGTGTATTATAAACTAAGAAAAAGTCAGAATTGCCCCTAAAAAAAAAAGGCTCATACCCCCTCCCCCTTCCTCCCAACCCCACAGTTTGCAAGCGAAGGAGGTCTTCCCATCGTCGCCTCCCACAAGCTCCCCCCGACACCGCCTGGCGATTTCCGGGGACGAGGTTCGACAGCTGTCGGCGCTCCGTGACGACGATTGACGAAGCCCTCTCGGCCATCCGCGCACCCTGACGCACCTCCCCTGTAGGCGGAAGAGCCCTCTTCGGAAGTTGTCGTGCTACACCGTCGAACGAGGTTCCAGGTATGTGATTCTCTGAAATTGGAGGTTGTAGTTGACATTAGCAGTAGAAATAGGCATATAGGTGCGCGAAATTGTTCCCGTGAAACCCGAAAAATCAAACTTGAATTGGGGGGTGGTGAATTGTTGACGATAGTGTCGAATTTAGGGATTCTAGGTCTGCAATAGTATGTTCAATTGGGGATTTCCCCATAGCTTGTCAAGGTGAGTTGGCTTCCGACCGATAAGGTTTGCTATAGCATGTTCAATTGGGGATTATAGGTTTTCAATAGCATATTCAATTCGGGATTTCGATTTGTTGGCTCCCGACCGATTGAACCCTTTCAAGTTAGCTTGTTACGGCGAGAAAAGGTCGAAATTGGAGGAACCCCCAACAATCGGCCTTCCCTTTCGTTGTCTACTGCTGATGGTTGCATATGTTTTCATGTGTTGTGAACGTTGGGGGAGATCAGTTGAGGACGAGTATCGAACATGTCATCCGGTACCAAGCCCCCTGTTCCCGACAAGGGGAAAAAACCAAAGGGCTCGAAAGAAACACCCTTTCAGTGGACTCCGACGCTAACGAAACAGTACGTGGATCTGCTCATTGGGTATCAGCGCAAATATGGCCGCGATCAGGGGTTCAGTTGGGTGGTTTTAACGACACAATTCGAGGAGCAGACAGGCCAGAAGTGTGGAAACAACACCCTTAAGAACAAGCACGCGACCATGAAGGAGAGGTGGAAGGCCTGGAAAGAGTTGATGCACGGCGAGACCGGATTGGGGTGGGACTACGAAAAAGGGTGCATAAACGCCACCGATGAGTGGTGGGAGCGGAAATGTCAGGTACGATATCAATTGTAACATTTGTGTGTTGGAGAATGACTCTTTGGTGACGTTATGATGAGTAGATATGCGGATATGTATTCAATTGTTGTTGTGAAATATTTATTATTGTTGTTGCAGCTTCTGTTTTGAGTTGATGTTGTTACATTTGGTTATGTATTGTTGTTTCATCATAAAGGCCATATGTGGAGTTGCTGTTGTTGGTTATGTATTGTTGTTTGATCATAAATGCCATATGTGGAGATGATGGTGATTTCAGTTTGTGTTTGGATATGTATTTCTTTGAGTTGCTGTAGACGACGGTTTTCTCATAATCTAACCCTTCTTCGCTTGGACTGATCTTGCAGGAGAAGGCAGATTTCGGCAAACTGAAGAACAAGTGCATTCCTCCGGACATTCTCGATGCTTGGGACCAGATTTACGGAGGCACCGTCGCCACCGGCAAGCACTGCGTGTCTCCTAGTATGGACCCCGTCGACAGTCCAGTGCCGATGTCCTGTACGCCTGACGACGGAGGTGTCGATCACCGTCCCCAGGCGACTCCTGGGGATGTTAACCTGGGGGATGACGTGGAAGATGTTGATCAGTTCGACCTCCGTCGATTTCCGGACCTAGTCCGGGATGGCACGCAGTCATCTCCGGTCAGTCTTGTGGAGGTACCACCCGCTGTCACCCCTGGATGTAGCACCTTCCCCACTCGGTCTGGGAAGCGTCCGGCAAGCTCATCTGCGACCCCGTCGGGTCGGAAAAGGAGTGCGCGAAAGTCATCGGGGTCAGTTGCGTTCGATAGGCGCATGGATTATGTTGAGGAAACCGGTGACGCTATACTGGATTTCGTGCGTGCTGAAGACGATTTCTCCCGAACTGAAGCAAACCGGGAGGTGGAGGTGGTGAAGATACTAGACAAGCTTGTGGCAGATGGAATGATAGAAGATGAGAGCCCGTTGTTGATGTTCGCTATTGACTTTCTCACCGCCGCCGACAAACAAAGGATGTTCCTTGCGCTCAGTAGGAGCAACGCTGTAAGGCTAGCGTGGCTGAAGTCCAATTTCCGCCAGAGAGGCGGTGACGTGTAGGTCGGGTAGAGGTTGTCCTTGCACAGCTAGAGTTCCCTTCGCTTGCGTTTTAACTTTCGTTAATGGGTTGGTTTGGCACTTGTGTTTCAAGACTTATGGTTGTGAGGTTTTAGACATCATTCGGGCAATGCCGTTATAGACATCAATTTCTTGTGTGGCCCAGATGTAGGACCTTAGCTTTAGGGCCTCTGTGTGAATGCATTTGCGAAACCTCTTTTCTATTCTCTATCTATGAACATGTCATTGTTTTTCGTAGCCTCTTTGCATGCTTCTATCATGTTTTCAACCAGCTTGCATACGTACTTACATTACTAAATGTGATAGTCGTACCTTCTACTGCCACTTGTAGGTCAAATGGATGCCTTGGCAGTTCGACGGCGGAGGAAGCGGAGGCTAAAGCGCGCTCTCCTTGCTTACTGGTATCTCGTAGTCAAGGCAATGCGCGTAGCATGTCACTACTACAAGCACATACACAAGGTGTCGTGCTACACCTCTGCGTACACTGGGCAGCAGTGGATTGAGGACATTCTCGGCCATGAGACCGACCTCCGATGTGTCCAAGTGTTTAGAATGCGGAAGCACGTCTTCACCTCCCTTTGTTCCATTCTTCACGACAGATATGGATTGCGAGGATCGAAGCACATGACCGTCATGGAGAAGGTGGGGATATTTGTCAACACCATGGCTTGGGGTGCATCGCTTCGGGACTCCTGCGAGCGCTTTCAAAGATCGACGTCGTCGCTCAGCGAAGCAATAACCAACGTCCTCGAAGCACTAGTCGGGCGTAACCGGGGTTGGAATGGCCTAGCTCGCGACGTCATTAGACCGGTGGACCCAACTTTCTCTGAGGTCCCGAAGCAAATAAGCGAAGACGGCAGATACAGCAGATACTTCAAGGTTATAACTACCTCCTTGTTATTCATGTCCCTTTGCTCGTATTTATAGAATGTGAAAATGCAGTTGCTCCCTGCAGGGATGCATCGGTGCCCTCGACGGCACACACATCGAAGCTGTTATTCCGCGTGACGAGCAGCTGCCTTACAGGGGACGCAAGGGCATCACCACATTCAACGTCCTAGCAGTTTGCGACTTCGAGCTGAATTTCACATTCGTTTCCGCCGGGTGGGAGGGCAGCGCACACGATTCTCGTGTGTTGGAACACGCCCTTAGCTCACCTGGTATGCATTTCCCCCACCCGCCCGCAGGACGTTATTACTTGTGTGACAAGGGATACCCTGAGCGACCGGGTTACATGATTCCGTACTCGAAGACAAAGTACCATCGAGCGGCGTTCGTGCAGGAACCAGCGGACAACGAGAAAGAAGCTTTCAACCAGCGCCACTCCTCCTTGCGCGGGGCTGTCGAACGGACGTTCGGTATCTTCAAGAGTCAGTGGAGGATGACCAAGCCAATGCACAAGTATCCCGTAGGGAAACAGGTTGACATCATCATCGCGTGTGTGGCATTGCATAATTTCATCCGGCGATCGGGGGGAGCAGGGGAGTCCGTCACCGGCTTAGTGGATGACAGGTATGTCGAGCCCGGTGTGGAAGGTGTCGCGGAAGCAGCCGTCGCATCCGACGACGAGAGCGATGATGAGCTCGTCCTTTCTGACAGCGATGCGGAGGACCTGGAGCCCGAGGGAATGCAGGAACTACGGGACGTGATAGCACGACAAATTTGGGCCGATAGGAGACGATATCGGTAGTGGTGTTAGGGCGAGTCGTGACGTTATGTGGTCCCGAAGGTAATGGCACCCTTTTGATTACTGGTGCTCATATGTATGAAATGGGTATGAACCTAGTACGTGGATTAGTTGTGATCATTTGTGTCATCAACGTTCCGAACCTAGTTCGATATTGGTACTATGATAACATGTGCGGTGTAAACTCCTAATGTATTTGTCAAACTTTTGGAAGGATTGCCGAAAGGGTTTCATAGGTATGGTTAGTTTTGAAGTTGTCATCATAGTCATGAAATGTGTTTAAAATTGTATGCTTAAACGGTTATATATCACAGGAACTTGTTCCTTAATCCATACTAAACTGGAAGGGAGATGACAAAGTATGGTTTTGCCAATACTGGCCGACACCCTTTACCTACACCAAAAAATACAAAGTTTTCCAATCAAATTAAACATTAACCTACACCATTTACCTCCTACATTAGCAAAAACCGACAGTGTTTGTTACACGCGCACCTACAAGTGCGAACATCCTGAAAACCCATCTTTGTCTACGTACATTGCAACATACCAGCGCGCCCCTACACAGCATCAAAAAGGGACTAGGGAAGGGGGGTTATCGTTCCGATACTACACGATGTCTTCGGACGATCAAACTTGACAGGGAGGGATTCGAATCCCATTTCACACTACAATAGCATTTACACAAAAAATTTCTTCACACGATGGAGAGCTTCAGTTCCTTGCCAGGGCCGCTAAAGCAACAGCTGTCATGACGATGAACATCCATTTCTGCGTTTCCAACTGGGACCTTGCGCCAAGCAGCTCCCCCCAGACTTGCACTGATTGGTTGGAGAGGGTAGCGAGTTGGTCTATCAGCTGGTTGTTCAGTTCATTCGCCCTCTCCAGCTCTTCCGCAGTCCGCTGAGTCGTTGCCTCTGCTACGAAGACCCTGGTGGTGAGGTCCATAGCGATGTCCTCAAGTTGCTGAATTCTGGGATCCTCAGGAGCAGGGGGGATTGTCTGAGGAATCTCCTTAAGGGGGGCCCTGTTCTCGTCGCCATACGGAACATTACTGGAGCTTTGCTCCACCCACAAGTCCCTCTCCTGCAGATTGAATTGACCACACATAAGCAGGTATGCCACAAGCTATAAACTCATCTCTTTAAATTGCATAACATATGAATTGATCAAGTAATATGAAACATATATGAATCAACCAAGAATAAGTAAATTACAATGAATAATATGGGTTATGTCAATGAATAACAGTCTCTCATCTTATACACTGTACTACTTGCAATGAATAACAGTCTCTCATTTTACTTGCAATGAATAATATGGGTTATGTCAATGAATAACAGTCTCTCATTCTAATCAACAGGAAACATGAAGAGAGTGCTGAAAAGAATAAGTAAATTACAATATTTAATGAACTGGGTAACATAACTAGCTGTCATATATGTTCATTGATATTTATTGGACACATGAATCACTACTCTATATTACTTGTCATGTATGTAGCTAATTACCTTGACTACAAAATGAACTGCTACGGTCCAAATAAGGAAAACCAATTGTTGAGAAAGTGAGCAAGGGCATCACCATATACCAAAATGTTCGAATTCAAATTTCCAAATTCTGTTAGTTTTATTTTGGTATTACTTCTTCTGTTTCAAAATCTGCTATAGAGTTCTTATTTTTTTTAAAAACTTATTTTATCTTGGATAGGTTAAGCATTACTTTTTTATCAAAGTATTAATATTTTCATATAAAAGGCTTTCTCACTTAAGTAAATTCTGCTATAGAGTACATGTGGAGGTTGAGTTCGTGGACAAGTAGAATGCAAGGATCGTTCGAGGTGGATGTACAAACCTGCTCGTACCACGGGGGAATCCTCTCCTCCCCACCAATCCATGGGTATTTCTCTGGACATCCACTTGGCCAGCTGCCGGATGAAGGCATGATTTCCTATGAAGTTCATAGAACAGAGATTTCAGATAAACAAAGGACTCTCTGCATTATACAAGAAATGAACTACATAAAGCAATGTCATAGATGAACTACACAAAATAGAAATAACATAATAGAAATTACATGAGGTTCCAAAAAGTTACATATAAGAAACTAAACTGAGAAACATAAATGAAATACAAAGAATAGAAATAACATAATAGAAATAACATGAGGTTCCAAAAAGTTTCATATAAGAAACTAAACTGAGAGACAGAAATGAAATACACAGAATATAAATAACATAATAGAAATAACATGATTGTCCTTCCTGATTCACAATGTCAAAGATGAAACACATAAAGCAAAACATGAATGAAATACATAAAGCAATGTCAAAGATGAACTACATAGGAAATCCACAGAATTCATATAAAGCAATGTCAAAGATGAAATACATAGGAAGTTAAACCTTTCAAGATGAACTACTGCGAGCAATGTCAAAGATGAAGTACATAGCAATGTCAAAGATGAACTACATAGGAAATGAACTACATAAAGCATTGTCAAAGATGAACTACACATAAGAAACTAAACACAGACAGCAAAACAGGAAACCATGAGAAAGCCCTGCAAGACAAGAAAGTGAAAGGGAGAGATGGGATGAGAGAACATAAGCCCTGTGTATGGAATCTGTCACAATGAAGTACCACAAGAGGATTCAGTCATAGGTTAATAGGCTTTCAGTTTTTTTGAAAGTAATGGAAAGAAAAGCAACAGATTAGGATTTTTCATGCATAATTCTACTTCTTATGGAAAAAAGCAAGGTATTGAAGAAAAGTATAAATTTTCTCTTTTCATCTAGTGGATGGATATTCATTTAAAGCTCTCACACCATTATGAGTTTTATCTTGTTAAATATTGACCAGTGCTTCATGCCGAAAATCCTCATGGTACCATTTTGAAGTACCCTCTAAAACCAAAGAAGGAATCTGACTGCATACCATGCAAGGGGTAATAATTATGAGCAAATAACATGGTATCAAAATAGAATTTGTCAGATTACCAAACAGAAACGAATATCATCACTTCAGCATCACCAGAGAAGAGCCCAATGCAAATTCAATTCATTAGGCAAGCTCTACTCTCAAGCTTTATCATTAAACAAGACTTAAATCCAACATATAAGGCTCTTTAGGCTACTCTGTTATGATTGTGTGATTTACAAACAAAGGTAAGTGAGTAAGTCATATTAAAACTAAAACCAAACTCTACCTAGATTTTAAAGACAATAATTTTGTCAAACAGACCATATTAACACCACCATCTATAACTGTTAGTAGTTGTTAGTTGTATTAGCAATTTGTGTAGATGGAGACGTTGGTTAGGGTATAATGCAACAAAAAAATCCCTGTTAAATGCAAACCCAATTCAAAAACCCTGTTAAATGTTCAATTTTTTTCCTCAATTGTGAAATTTGTGTTGAAG
This sequence comes from Persicaria maculosa, assembly GCA_963922045.1. Taxonomy (NCBI): domain Eukaryota; kingdom Viridiplantae; phylum Streptophyta; class Magnoliopsida; order Caryophyllales; family Polygonaceae; genus Persicaria; species Persicaria maculosa. The sequence continues at coordinate 57,854,944 of OY998262.1, forward strand.
GAGACGTTGGTTAGGGTTTAATGCAACAAAAAATCAACAGAACTACTAATGTTCAGACCAAATGCAAACCCATTTCAAAATCCCTGTTAAATGTTCAATTTTTCGTCCTCAATTGTGAATTTTTTGTAGAAGGAGGCGTTGGTTAGGGTTTTCGAGCCGTTTGACCTAGCCAAACCCAGCCCCTCCCGACCGTCGAAAATCACCTCCAGCTGAGAGATCTCCGCCGCCGGTGGGAAGTGGCCGCCAAAAGCTTCTACGCCTTGGACAGGACCCATACGAGGCCGCCGACAGGAGAAGAGGCCGGTCCTCGGTTTCCCTTCCCCTAACCCCCCTCGACAGCGGAGACCACCCTGCCCTCGAGGAGATCTCCGCCGCCGGACCACCGAGCCCACCCCGGCCACTCCGACTGGAAATGAAAGAGAGGAGAGGGAGGGATTTTACCTGAACTTGGTGGCGGTGGTGGCGATTCACGGGCTCCGGCGATTTCTCTCGTCTCCCGTCTCTCTCTTCTTGCGCACACCTCCAGATCTGAAATTGTGATACACCCGAGGGCAATTATGGATCTCATCAGTCGAAATCCACACACAATCCTCACAATCTTGGGGGGCAAAGATTGTGAGAAAATCTCTCAAAATCTCCACAATCCCCATCCGAGATTCTTGACAATCTGCGCTCCGAACACCGTCGCCTCCCCTACAATCCAATTTGTATTTCGTCATAATCTCCATAATCCCCTCAATCTCGGATGCCGAACACGCGCTTAGATTTAGTTGTTTAAATTCTTTTAAAAATAATTTATCGAGTTAATAAATTCAGGTTAAAAATTTAGTCATATGGTGTATGGTGTGTGTGTGTATGTATGAGAATCATTATTAGTTATTGTACTTAGATTATAATATGGTTTACAAACATGACTTAATGTCCGATTTAAGTTTAGTGTGGTTATATGGTATCGGTCAATTTGATTAAGTTCCGTCAATTTCCTTTTTTTTTTTGGTAGAAAAGACGAGAGCCAGCTCTCGATTATATAAAAAACAGCCTACATCGGAACATTACGGGGGAAGGCCCTCCCCCGCATGTCATCGTCAATAACCGAAACAATGTCAACCGACGGGGCAATAAAAACATGCAACCCAAACGGAAAAGAAATAGAAATAGATGCGAGGGAGTCGGCGACACGGTTCGCTTCCCTGTAGACATGCCTCAACTGGACCTCCCAATCTCGACGTAATAAGCTCTGGCATTGGCGAACCAGGCTAGACAACGGATGATAATCTCCGACCCCTTTCTTTATAAGCGAGATGACAACTAGAGAGTCGGCCTCTACCACAATCTTCTTGTGGCCTTTCTCCCAAGCCAGACGGAGCCCCTCAATCAGCCCCCATAGCTCTGCAACCGGCACCGTACAGCAACCTAATCGGCGCACATACCCGATCATCCATCGGCCCTGATCATCACGAATTACTCCTCCGGCGCCGGCCCCTCTATCATTCAAAACCGAGCCATCCGAGTTTAACTTCACCCAACCATGAGGGGGTTTGTCCCAGCTCACCTCTTCCCGACGATGGCCATTATCGCCGCCTTTCCTGCTGCTCGAGCTCCAAGACTTAGCATATTCCACTGTCTTTGCTCGAATAAATCGAGCCTGGTCCACAGCGCACCTCTGCCCGTCAAATACACGACAGTTCCGCCAGCGCCAGATCCACCAGAGGCTCATCGCATACATGCTAGGCCAATCCACATCAACCATGTGTTTAACCGTGGATAAAAGATTGCTCCGAATCCAGGCCGCGAACGGCTCCGTGTGAAAACTGGGCGCAAGTGACGAAGAGCCTAAGGCCTCCCACACCCCTGATATCTCCTTGCAGCGTCTGAAAAGGTGATCGAGAGACTCCGACTGTCCCGGGCAGGTGCTGCAACAGGGGTCCGAGGCTATGTGGCGGCGACACCTCTCCTCGTTAGTGAGAATTGCTCCTCGGAGGACAAGCCACACAAAACAGCGGACCCGCTCGGGGACCTTCAACATCCAAACCCGGTTGAACACATGGGCATCGATAAAGCACAGCTCCCGGTTACCCCGAATCATGTCGTAGGCTGAGCGAATAGAGTAATCTCCATCCGGAGATCCCCGCCAGCATAGCCTGTCCAATTCGGCTCCAGATTCGTCAACCCCCATAGCAGCTAATTGCATAAGAATCGTGGACGGGAGAAGCAGTTCCAACTCCATCCACTTCCAACCTTGAAAGTCTACCCAATAAGAGCGAACTGACCGCCGAAGCGTCTCCTCGTCCAAGATCACCCTAGTCACAGTTTTCAGAGGGTGATCGCCGATCCAACAATCTTCCCAAAACCGGACAACCCGGCCATCCCCGACTATCCACCGAACACCGGCAGTCACCACTGCACTCGCGCTCTGAAGCATGCTCGACCAAACATGGGATGTCTCAACCACTCCACTAGATGTGGACCGGTTGTACTTAGCCCGAAGGATGTCACTCCACGCTTGACCATCCTTACTAACAAGGAAACGCCACATGAGCTTCCCCGTAGTAGCAAGGTTCAGCTCCCTCATCGACCGGATTCCCAACCCTCCATGTTCCCGAGGGCTGCAGACCGTCTCCCAATTGACCAAGTGCATCCGCCTCCGATCCTCGCTGCCTCCCCAGATAAATTGCCTGCAAATTTTATCAATCTTGTTACACGTCTCCACAGGTAACACAACTGAAGACATAGTGTATATAGGGATGAAAGATAAAACAGATTTTGTAAGCGTAATTCTCCCTGCGAGGCTTAGGTACTTCCCCTTCCAACCGGCAAGTCGGGAGCTAATCTTGTCAATCAAGGGGCCGAAAGTGGCCTTCGTGACTCTCCTGTGAAGCACATGCATCTCAAGATAACTCCCAAGATCATCTGTCACTTCAAATTCGCACTCCCTCCGCAGCTCCGCCACCACCTCTCTCCTCACATTCGGTGATACGAAGAGCTTGGATTTCGACCGGCTCACACGTTGGCCTGAAGCCGCACAGAATCTGTCCAATATGTCTTGAACAACTCGTAATTGACTAGTCGATGCTTCAGCAACCAACACAATGTCATCTGCAAATAGGACATGAGAAATATCAGGGCCGGCTCTAGTTAATCTAGCGGGAATCCACACTCCATCCTCAACCGCCCGAAAAATAGCCTGGCTCAAACGCTCAATACAAAGAATAAATAAATAGGGGGAAATAGGATCTCCCTGTCTAAGGCCCCTAGTCGGCTTGAACTCGTCGGTCATCTCGCCATTGACAAGCACTCTCGTCGACAACGTGGTGACGCATTCCTTAACCCATCCGATCCACTCCCCTGGGAAGCCCGCATCTCGCAAAGTATCCAAGACGAAGTCCCAACGAAGGCGATCATATGCCTTCTCGAGGTCAATCTTGAGAATCATCCAACCCTTCGCACCCTTCTTCTTCCGCATAGAGTGCACAAGCTCCTGCATAACCACAATATTATCAGTTATGAGTCTACCAGGCAGGAAGCTACCTTGCATAGGACTAATGAGGGAGTTAAGAAGAGGTCTCATCCTGTTAACAAGCACTTTTGTAATGGTCTTATAAAGCACATTACAAAGGCTTATGGGTCGGTACTGCGCCACGGACTCCGGTTTGGACACCTTGGCCAACAGCACAATCAGTGTCTCGTTGAGATCTTTCGGCAGAGAAGCAGTAGCGAAGAAGTCCTTGACACACGACTTCACCGACGGTCCAACTACATCCCAGCACTTCTGGAAGAAAGTCGCTTGGTACCCATCGATTCCGGGCGCTTTGAAGGCCCCCATTTCGCGAATGGCGCAGCCAATCTCATCATCCGTAACCGGCACCCTTACCGCATCCCAATCAGTCCCAGGCAGCACAGGAAAGCCCCCAGTGGGCCACGCCGTGGCAACGCACTCCTCCGCAGGAATGGTGTATAGCTCCCGGAAGAACGCCGTCACCATCGCTTCAATGGTTGCACCATCCGTAACAACCTCCCCATTCGGTCCCTTCAGGCCGTCAAGCCTATTCCGTTGGTGTTGGATGATAGTCGACAGGTGGAAGAACGTGGTATTCCGGTCACCGGCGCACAACCATTGCTCCCTAGACTTCTGAAACCAAAGCAGTTCCTCCTGTTCAAGCGTCAGGGCGAGCTCCGCTTGAATGTCCTCTTCCTTTTTCAAGAGTTCTGCTGTGACTTGGATGCCCAACTCATCTTGAACTTCCCGCAACTGATCTTCCAGATTAAGCTTTCTCTCCATAATGTTACCAAAAACCTCCTTGTTCCACTTCAGCAGGTGCGCCCGAAGATCCTGGAGAGCCAGAGGCGTCGACCTCGACGAGTCCCAAGCGTCCTTAACAAGATCGCGAAATACGGGGTGAGTAGTCCAGGCCGCCTGGAATCTAAATGGTCGTCTGCCCCTATTCGTCTTCCTCGGCGGTTTCATCTCAAGAAGCAACGGGCAGTGATCAGAATTGAACATGGGTAAGTGTCTAACCCGAGCCTCCGGCCAGTCGAGGCGCCCTTCAGCATTGATGAATACCCGGTCAATCCTACTGGCCCTATACGTCACAGGTGTCTTTCCTCTATCCCACGTAAACGTCGGACCAGAGAAGCCCATGTCGATTAACTCAGTGGTCTCAGTCCAATCCCTAAACCTGTCCGTGTCGGGGAAGAGATACCCAGCACCATCGCTCCTCTCCCAATCATGAAGCACACAGTTAAAGTCGCCTCCGACGAAAACCGGCCCATGGATGTTAACAATCTCCTCCTCTAAATCTGCCCAGAACCGCCGCCGATCGACTTCATTGGGGAACGCATACACAACCACCAGGTTAAACATATGCAGCCCAAGAGGAATCTCAGCCACAATGAACCTTTCATGCCTTCTAGTGACCAAAACATCAACCTTATCACTCTTCCAAAGGAGCCAAACTCCACCCCAAAAACCATCAGCTTCGACAACCTCCCTATCGGAAAAACCCAACCTATCAATAACCGCTGCAGCACGCTCACCAGACAGCTTAGGCTCGAAGATGGCTAACATATCCACCTTATGCCGCCGTCTCATGTACTTGGCGGCTCTGCGGAACCCGTCGCTACCGTCTCCGCAGCAGTTCCAAAATATGCAATTCATTGGGATGGTGGGGGGTTGGACGTCGAGTCAGGATCGACACCTACCGCCCCAGAAAAACTCCCGCTCATCGGCGACTCACTTCTGGTTGTCTGCTCAGTCACCATGTCATCAACATTGCCATTAAGCTTCTGAGCCTGATCTCCTGGGGCGTCCTCATTTTCCTTAGAAAAAGTCGACTGTTTCACCCTCCAAACCAATCCCGGATCCTCAGACCTCCTCTGTTTAATTGGGCCTAAGCTGGCCGACCCAGCCGGCCCATTAGCCCCAAATTCTCTATCACTATCACCCGGCCTCCTCCATACAGACCCAGAGCTTCTACCGTTGACCTTCCTAGCGGATCTCTTTCTAGTGCTGTCAACTTTATCCGAATTGCCAGTGGTGAATGTAACAGCTTTTCCATAATCAAACACCATACCCATATCAACCGTCTTATCCGATATCCCCTCTTTATTGTTAACCTTAAATAAATTCTTACCATTATCACGATGCCCTGTATCTTCGCCATCATTGGCAGTTACGCCGACATTCTCGGCCTCGACTTCCAACGCACTGAAACTGTTACCGGCTGCTCCGTTCCGCTCCCCCTTCCCGGTGCTGGTATCGGCGACCTTCGCTTTTCCCTTAGTTCCGACGACGACTCGGCACATCCATCCAAGGACCATAACAGCCCCTGTTCTCTTCCTCCACTTCCTCCATTGGATTATCAATAGCCGACTCCTGCCTCTGCTCAGTCCTGTTGCTCCCCTCATCCTGATTTGCCATGTTCCTGCTCTTAACCCCGACAGCGTCTCCCGAATCCACCTTCGGACATTGCATCGCTAAGTGACCATATCTCCCACACTTGAAACAGATCTTGTGTAGCCCTTCATACTCGAGGAAATATCGCCGATCGTTGATCGTAACCGTCCCCTTGAGAGGTTTCAGAAGATCGACTTCCACGCAGATCCGAGCATATCTCCCTCTACTGGAGTACAAAGTCCTAGTGTCCACCTTGACTGGCATCCCGATCCCCGACGCTATTTTCCATAAGACTTCTTCTTCATAGAACACAATAGGGAGCTTGGATATCCGCACCCATGCCGGCGATGTGGTGATGACGTCCTTCTCTGGATCGAACTCAGGACACCAAGCCTTGGTTATTAAGTAGTGCCCGAAAATCATCCATGGCCCTCCCGTTAGGGCATTACAATAATCATGCTCGTTATCGAACCTCACCACGTAGTACCCATTAGGGAGATCTGCCAAGAACATCCTCCCTCTTGGGCGCCAGAGTTCCTTAAGCTTCCGCTCTATGGTATCATACGGCACAAACCCATCCAGCAGCTTCACAATCACCGACGACTTCCACGCCAGCGCAAGCACATCCATGACCTCCTGCCCTATCTCTATCACCGGATCCCCTTCCGCTCCATAGGGAAAGGAAACCGACACCTTACCTTCCAGCAAACCAGGCGTCAGCCCTGAATTCCGTGCAGGTCCACCACCCACAACAGTATCCCGCCATGATTTGGGTCCATCCGGAGGTTCTCCTGGCGGCCGGAGCCGTCCGCTGCTGCCTCCGCCCGGCGTTGCGTCGCACTTAGGGTTTTCTTTTGGAACGCTCATTCTTTTTCACCTCTTCCTCTTATGATAAGAATAGTCCGTCAATTTCCTAGTTTGTTGTGCATTTCGATAGATATCGATTTCCATATATGTTAGAGGATATATAGGTTTAGATCGATGAGTCGATTTTTTATGTCCGATCCGGTCTTGCTAGCTATAATTAATAATGAAAATTTTAGCCAAATATGCACTTTTTTTTTGTACAAATTGGTGAATTGTCCATCTTTATGGACAAATTAGCAAAATGTCCATCATATATACCCTAATTTGATTAACTTTACTCCTCCTCCTCCAGATCTATCCGTCTCCTCCTCCTTTCAAATTGAATCTGCATCTCCGTCCTCCGTCCGTCTTCCCCCATCTCTGGCGATTCCTGAATCCGGCTCCTCCGTCCATCTTCTTCCATCTACATCCATCTCCGGCGCATCATCGCGCTCTCCTCGACCACTTCCTTCTGTATTGCAGCCGGAGATCTCCTCTGAGATCGGCGGCATCGGCCCTCGCTGGATCTTAGAATCCGAAGCGAGGGAGGACGAGAGCGAGGGAGCGAGCGTCTGGTTGCGATTCACCACATCGTCTTCGTCCAGCGGCAGCGACGAGATTTGTTGTCCATGGCTTCGATTTATCGCAGATCGGATTCGCGAAATTGATCGGATGTCCAGAAGCCTCTGAGTCTTCGGTCCTCCTCCTCTGGTCAAGTTTTCTGGTCGCCGCCGCACCTTGTCCTCTGGTCGCCGGAGTTCGCGCGAGCGCCGGGAGATCAAGATCTCCTCGAGCGCCGGAGTAGGGATCTCCGTCGGGATCGAGCGCCGGGAGATCTCGATCTCGATCTCCTCGAGATCTTAGTTAGGTGTAGGGATCTCCAACGCTCCTCCTTCTGCAGGTTCGCGCGAGCGACGGAGATCTTGGATCTCAGAGTGCTCGAGACACGAGCGAGAGTGCTCGAGAGCGCCGGAGAGGCGCGAGCGCCGACTAGCGAGAGTGCTCGAGACGGAGATCGAGAGCTTCGGAGAGCGAGAGCGCCGTAGAGTGAGAGGCCGGAGCGGCCGTATGGGGAGAAGTGAACAGATGGAGGTGGCGTGAGCGTCATCAATTAAGTTGACTCAGGGAAATTACAAAATTTGTTCGCTATTTTTGTATTGTGAAATTTTTACCACAATATTAAATTTGCACAACATAAAATTATATTTGCACAACAAAGTGTTATATGAGCTCAACATACCGTTATAGTGGCACAACGAAAAGTGCTGAAACGAAGAAAAAACGAAAAAAAAAATATTACATTTGCACAACAAAATGTTATATTTACACAACATACGGTTATATTTACACAAGCACAATGACGGTTATATTTGCACGACAAAAAAAAAACAAGAAAAAAAACTAGACTTGGGTCATATTTGCACAACCTACGGTTATATTTGCACAACATACTCTTATATTTACATGACAAAATGTTTTAAAAAAAAACTAGACTTGGGTTATATTTGCACAAAGTACTCTTATATTTGCACAACAAAATTATATAAAAAAAACTAGACATGAGTCATATTTGCACAACTTACGGTTATATTTGCACAACTTACGATTATATTTGCACAACGTACTCTTATATTTGCACGACAAAATGTTAAAAAAAATATAAAAAAAAATAGACTTGGGTCATATTTGCACAACTTACGGTTAAATTTGCACAACGTACTCTTATATTTGCACGACAAAATGTAAAAAAAAAAAGATTTGGGTCATATTTGAACAACTTACGGTTATATTTGCACATCGTACTCTTATATTTGCACGACAAAAAAAAAATTGCACAACATACGGTTATATTTGCATATGCACAACATACTCTTATTTTTGCGCGACAAAATATTTTTTTTAAAAAAAAAAACTAGACTTGGGTCATATTTGCTCAACATACGGTTATTTTTGCACATGCACAACATAATCTTATTTTTGCGCGACAAAATGTATAAAAAAAACACTAGACTTGGGTCTTATTTGCTCAACATACGGTTATTTTTGCACATGCTCAATATACTCTTATTTTTGCACGACAAAATATTAAAAAAGAAAAAGAAAAAAGAGTTAGGCTATAGACAAAATGATAAAATTATTATTGGCAAAATGATAAAATTGATATAGGCAAGATGAACACTACCAATTTGTCCCAAAATATGGACGTTTCACCAATTAGTACAACTTTTTTTGACATTTTACAAATTCACCCATTAATAATAGTCCATTATAAGAGGGGAGATACCACTTGTAAACCTTTTTTTTTTGTTTTGTAAAACACAAATTATACTAGTGTGATTCGTTAGTAGACGTCACTCGATTGCAATTTGAAAAAATGTAAATAGAATATATAAATGTGGCGACATTGGACACACATGCAGTACAGTGAAAAGTTGTCCTTGCAATTTATAGCAACATAACTAGAGTGGGGAGGTTATTTATACACGTAACACACTTTACTATATACGTATGCATAAGGTTTAAACATGAGCAAACCAGATAAAAAGATGCATATCCAAAAGTAACACAATATGATAAAAACACCGCTCCCTCCAAAATAAAAGTGCTACTCAAACGATTGGCTGACAAATTCGGAGAGCGACCCAACTACATAACTTGCATATATTTGCTCCTCTTGCTTTTATCCTTTTTTGTACCTTTGTTGTAGCAAATGTGTACAACTACTATTGAATTGTATTTCCAACAATGTTATATATATAGTGTTTAAACTGATTTTTTTTTATCATTCTTCCGTTTGGTTTAAATGGAATTTTGATTGATAAATAGTGTTTCGAGCAATGTGATATATTTCTTCCATTAAAAAAATGATTTTTTTTCCTTTTCAACACGTTTTTTTGTTGGATGACGAGAAACCCACTTTTGATGGCAAATCTCGGGCACGTGATCCAGCCGGCAAGAGCCACGTAAAGAGAGAAGAACCTTGGATTTTCAGCCAAGGAAATGGGTGGAGATAGGTCTCATAGCTTCAACACGCTCTTTAAGAATGATAAATGGCGTATTGTCTCACATACTTCACCTTTGGTTTATTTTGGATTTAAAAATTGAACGTGTTACCTGATCGAGTCTAAATAAACGTAATAATAAAGGGAGAGACAGAGTTGGTTTCGTACGAACCTAGCTAGGAAGATCGAGTTTTAATTTTCTTAATTTATGTGCTAAAATTCGAAATGACAATTAATTTAAAATGGATGGAGTATATAAAAATATAAAATATCAATTGTCTTTTTCTACTTTTATTAATATGACGTGCTAATAATATATATTTAAAAAATCCCATAATCTTTTTAGGATAGTACATTATGCCAAATGTTTGATTCGTTGAGTTTGGGTGAGGGGATTATAAAATTTACAATATTTTATCAGTGATTCTGTCTAATTTACAATATATAATTATATATATATATATATATATATATATATATATATATATATATATATATATATATATATTGAAAAAAAGATGGATAAATAGGGAGGAAAAATGGGAGACGTAGTCACAGAAGATGGATCACAATTGGCACCATAGTGGGAATCAGAGACTGCAAAAAAGAAGAGGATATGAATGATGATCGATCGACGATCGAGTTTATTGAGTGAGCCATTCGATGGATTTCTTTATTTTTATATATATATTTGTGGCGCAACCAAACAGAACCTTATTCTCCCCTCTTTTGCTCCCATCCCCTCCCCTTCCCCTTCCCTCTTAGTATCACCATTTTTATGTATCAAAACTCTATTGATGAAAATGACACTTATTTTCCGTATTAATTAATAAACCATCGAATAATTTAATAATATTCTCTAAAAATTAGAAGCGGTTCCTGAAACCTTTTTTTGGAGGGACTAGTAAAAAAATTGTCGTTTTCTTTAAAAATTTTTTTTTTTAAAAAAGCTCTCATAAATTATAAATACATAACTATATATAATATATAAAAATATTATTCTTAATTTATGGCAAGATTGTTAAATATTTTAATATAAAATATATTGGATTGACAAAATTGACACATGCATGTGTATATGTAAAATTGACAAAATTACTCAATTTTGAGTTTTTACTTTCAAAACTATATTGGATGTCTCTAGTAGTAGTAGATATACGAATAAATACTCTCTTCATTTAAAAATACAAGCCATTTTAAAATTGACAAAATTACTCAATTTTGAGTTTTTACTTTCAAAACTATATTGGATGTCTCTAGTAGTAGTAGATATACGAATAAATACTCTCTTCATTTAAAAATACAAGCCATTTTAATTCCGTAAATCCTTTTAAACTTTTCCTAATTTGTGCAAATGGTAATATTTTTACACGTGGCATCTATCAAAGTAAACTTGGTTTTTAATTGGTTTAATCTTTAATTAATAAGTTTTTTTTTCGAGCTTGTTATTCGTACGGTTTCATTTCGTCAAACAGATTATGGATTTACCTACTTCCAATGTCAATAATTTTTTTTAACTTGAAAAAAGCTTGCCAGCATGAAAAATTGGTATTAGATAAATTAAGGGGTGATTTCTAGAATATCCATATTTATGAGCTTTATTAGTAAAATGTCCCCCAAATGCTCCAAATTAGCAAAATGTCCACCGCCCCCGACTCTTTCAACCGCTCAGACATCCATCCTCTTCGCTTCCCACTGTGCCCCCCATGTGTGCCCCATCCTGTTTCATAAGTTTTTTTTCCGCGTTGCTGAAACTCTTGTTTCAGCACATTCGGTTTCAACAACCCCTGTTTCAGTGTTTTTTTTACCACGTTACTGAAACAGAGGTTTCAGCACATTCGGTTTCAGCAACCCTTGTTTTAACCTTTTTTTTCGCGTTGTTGAAACCTCGATTTCAGCACTGTTGTTGATGTTGAAACCGCATTTTCAACAACGTTGTTGATGTTGAAACTCCAGTTTCAGCAACTTTGTTGATGCTGAAACCCCGGTTACATCAACTTTGTTGATGCTGAAATTGTTGCCGAAACCGGAGTTGCTTTTTTTTTCTTTTTTTTTTCCCGCGTAACCACTTCGACACCGGAGTTTCTGAAACTGGATTGCTTTTTTATTTCCGCGTCATCACTTTGACAGCGGGGGTGCTGAAACCGGAGTTGCTGAAATCGTGTTACGGGATATAAAATTTATCCTATGCGGGATTTGAACCCACGTATTTGCGCATAAGCACATCGCTCTACCATTGAGCTAAGAGGCTTTTAAAGGAGATTTAAAGCAAGGAACATCAAAATTCATTGCAGTCCGCATTTCAGCAATTGCTGAAACTATCGTCCACATTTCAGCAAGGCAAAAAAAAATTGCTGAAACTACATGTTCTTTCACCAACAAATCTATTTTGACAATTGATGTCAAGTCTCAAGTCCCATCGTTCTTGCACATAGCCACATGTATAAACTACTTCAAAATTACAGGCAAAATGACTAATAAGACAGCCAAAAAATTGTTCATTGATCTAGTGATGAGGTATTTTAATTTCTGCCAACCGAAAACAGGAGTCATGACATCTCACCACCCAAAGCGATAACCATATGAATCCATCAAATGTACTACCTGATGTTCAACACAAATTGGAGGAGATTAAAAAACATCGGAAGCCTAGTCGATGTCAAACTGTGAGATTGGAGAAGATTCAACACAAATTCATATTGTTAATCGAAAAGAGAAACACAAATTCAACATAAATTCATATTTGAAAACTTAATATGTACCTGGATATGAGATGCGGACTGGAGTTCGGAGATCGGTGAGCTACGGAAACAGACCATGGAAGAGATGCGGAAACAGACCATGGAAGAGATGCGGAAATCAGTGAGATCTGTCTGGGAGCCATGGGAGATATTTGAGATCTGCCTGGAAGCCATTCGGAAACCGGCCATGGAAGAGGCCGATCGAGAACAGAGAAGGCCGGTGGGACTGGCGTCTTGCGGTGGCGGCATGGGAAGATGCTCGAGAGGTTGAACCGCGACGCCATCATTCAAAATCAAAGATATTTCCTCCGTCATTCGAAATCCAATTTCATATAAATCACACAGAGTCGTAATTTGATCCCAAAATCACAGATCGCGATCAATTTGAGGGAGAAAGAGGTTCCGACAGCGATGATGGGGGTTATGATCGCCGGTGGTGGACGGTGGTGGCAACAACGGTGGCGGATGCGCGAGAACCCTAGGCAGAGAGAGCGATTGGGGGAGCGGGAGATGCGGGTGAAGGAGATTTGATTGATGAAGATGAAGATGGTGAGCGCGATGGTGGTTGATGACGGTGAACATAAGGGAAGGGGGGGCACGCGTGTTAATGGTGGACTTTAACCTAATTTGAAGAGGTTCGGAGACATTTGTTAAATTTGAGCCCAAAAGTGACATATTGACATAATTTTTTCATAAATTAATTGCCAATATTTTCGAGGATCACTAGGTATGTATGGAGCCGGATTAAACACTTTTAAAATTGTTAAACTGGAGGGCTTTTTAAAAAATCGGGGTAAGGGAAAGGGTTATTTGTAATTTGTAGTTAAAAAAGCTATTATTTGTAGCTTTTCACCGTTTATTTTTAATTTATTTTGTTTATTTGGTTTGAAATTATCGTAATACTCCTAGTAACAACCAAATAAACTTCACTTTTTGTAAATAAACTCTTTTTTACCCTATACGAACTTTACTTGTTTATAATTTTAGTCACTTTTTACCCCGCTCCTGCGGCGCTCCACACCAATATGTTTGTTTTTTTTAAAAAAAAAAAATTACCAATACAAAAAAATTGGTTGGACACTCCGCATTCAGCACTAATCTTAAGCTAGCTACCTAGCCTAGTTAAAATTTAACTTATGTCCCCCCAGATTTCAATACGTGTCACTTTATCATTTGTTGGCTGTTCCCATTTCACCAATGTCCAAAAGTGAGATACTCCCTATCTTTCCTCTCAATATTTTCTCATTTTTTCCATTTAAGGAAAAAGGAAATTTGTTGGTCAAAACATTACCAGTCCTGACTCATAAAGTTAAAGTCAAAAGTTGATTATTATTAGGGTAAATTACACATAATCACCCATAAATTAGGTTGGTTTTCACATAACCACCCATAAAATTATAAATTACATAAAACCACTCATAAATTTGGTTTATTTTCAAAAGACCACTCATTTGTTAAATGTCCATTTGTTTCATTTGTAAATATGAAAATGCCCACATATTTTAGTTTTTTAAAAGTAATAATTTAGGGTTTTTTTAAGTACTCCATTTGTTCGGCAAAACATGTCGTTTACTATTTACACACGTTTTTTTAAGATGATAAAAACTATACAAAATATTCATTTTTTAATAAATTTTTTATAATACTTTTGTACTAGTCTATTCCCCGTGCTATGCACAGATTTAATATAAAAATATTATTAAATTATAATAATTATTTTCAAATAATAAATTTAAGGGGTTTTTTAAATTATTTTTGTAATATTCCTTCTCATATATGGGTGTAAAGAAAAATCATTTTGATAAAAATTGAGCCTCCCTTTTAAAACAAATCCTAACTCTATCATTGTTGTACATGCTCACAATTGTTATCATCCTTTATGTTTTTTTTATGAAGCAACAATTGAAGAAGGCCTCAGTTGAACATCTTTTATGTTAAATAATTGAGGCATCACATCTGCTCATGGATTTTCGCTATTTAACTACAACCCCCCCCCCCCCCCCCCCCCGCCTCTATATTCAACAATATGATGTGTGATGTCATGAGTGCCTTTATTTAGTCGATTGAATTTTTGACTTAGCTCATAAGCATCATGGATCAACCACTATGGCTTGTGGTTCGCCCCTTTGATAAGTGTGAAATTGTTATTAATAAGTATGAAAATTTTAAAAATATTTATAAAAAATTTCAAATTAAAGTAAAATATAGACAATTGCTTTACATTTAAAAAAGTTTGAATTAGGGATATTTTAAGCTTTTCAAACAAAACAAATTGAGGTTTAATGGATGGGTGGTCATCTGAAAATAAATCTAATTTAGGGTTGGTTTTCTGTAATTTATAAATTTATTGGTTGTTATGTGAAAACTAGCCTAATTTACGGGTAGTTATGTGTAATTTACTCTTATTATTATTATTATTACTCCACGTTAGATCTATATTTATACTCCCTCCGTTCCATAATACATGTCCTTTTCCTTTTCGGCACACTTTTTAATGAACGAAAAAATCTATAAAATATTATTTTTTGAATTAATTTTTTTATATAATTTGATACTTATTACTAATAAGTATCATATTATATATAAAAAATTAATTCAAAAAATAATATTTTATAGATTTTTTCGCTCATTAAAAAGCGTGCCTAAAAGAAAAGGGACATGTATTATGGAACGAAGGGAGTAATTTATTATATACAAATAAATTATAATAAATCAAAAGTAACTAGAATTCTAATTATGTATATCTAAGAATTGAAACTTATAATTTTTTTTTAATATAGATAGACGATTAGGTCATTATAATAGAAGGGAATTCAAACTCATAACTTATTAATTACGACATGTCATCCTTATCAGTTAAGCTAATAAGACTCGACTCGTAACGTATAACTAAACCAACCATGCAATAAGAGTAGACCTGTCAAAACACAACCCGACCCGGTGACCCGACCCGACCGACCGAAATTTTTTGGGTCAAGACCCGGAAATTTTGACCCGGAATTTTTTTTCGACCCGAACCCGAAAACCCGGAAATTTTCCGGGTAATCTGGGTTTCGACCCGGTGACCCGATTGACCCGGTAATTTTGACCCGATTTACCCGATTGACCCGTTGACCCGGTTGACCCGGTTGATTTATAATTAAATTTTTTATATTTAATTAAAATTTATTGCAAAATTATCAAATTATGATTTTTTTAATTTAAAAAAGAAAAAATTGACAAACCTGAAATCGACCCGAACCCGCCCAAAACCCGGTCAAACCCGGGTTCTAGTCAACCCGAAAAACCCGAAACCCGTTTTACCCGAAACCCGTTTTACCCGGGACCCGTTTTACCCGAGACCCGAAGTGACCCAACCCGAACCCAACCGGAATGACCCGTTTAACAGGTCTAAATAAGAGGCAATAAGTTCTCCGAAACAATGTCCTTGTAAATGCTCGTGTACATATGCTAAAGATCTTCTTATGTATATAATAAGAAACTACAACTTAAGTATGTTTTTTTTTCATATGAACAATTTTTATTAACAAAATCTTTAATCTGTAATAGATGAACGATTTTCTCTTTACATTTTTTTCTATCTAATTTTTTTTGGTAAAAATCAGGCACATTGGAGTAAATTCAACCCATCCCTAGTCACACGTTTGATCCTTCATCTAGTCTAATTCACACTTGTTCGTAATCGTATCATTGTTTATTTGTCATTATAATGTGATATTTTTTTTTTAAAAAAAATACTTGGCATACCCAATTTTCAAAATGCTTTTCATCTAATCTCACATCCCACCCGCGGTGGCAGACAGGATTGCGTGTCTGGCTTGCTGTTCCCCTGCCGATGATAGTTTCGCTGATGATCCAGAACTCTGTGTTATCATCCGCTCGGACACGCTAGGAAAGAAGTCGGGCCGTCGGAGACTCTCCTAATCCTTATCCTGCTTCGAAAAAAAAGACTAGATGAAGGAATCTTACGGTGAATATTGTTATAAATTAAGTCATGCATAATTATATTTAATAAAAAAACTATTATATATAAAAACTTATTGATAATAATTATTCCGTATATAAGTATTGATGTCAAAATTTATCATCTAAAACATTAAATAAAAATGACAAGAACGAGTATTAGACTCTGTATCTACTTTTGAAAGGTGTACTGCTGGTCCCAGATGACCTGTATATTGATAAGTATTCTCACTTCTGTTAGCAGTCATAGCACTAGAGTCAGCATTCATTCCCTGAGTACTTGCATAATTAGTGGTCTCATTGCCCTTTCAACCTGTCGGAAGATATAATATGCTTTATTGAGGTTAGGCAAAGGATCAGTGGCCAATCTAGAGTTCCTAGCAGCCTCATATTTATCATTCAAACTCATTAGAAGTTGCATAGCCTGTTACGAGATTCAATCTTTGTGAACCTCTTCTTCAAATCACATGTGCAGTTAGTTAAAGCTCCACAAATACACTCTGGTATGCTCTCCAAAACTTGCAACTCATCCCAGTTCCTTTTGAAAACATTATACAGATCAGCCAAAGGCATGTTACCATGCACAATGTTCCCAAGTCTCTTTTTTATTTGAAAAATAAGAGGTGCATTAGTTTGTTCAAACCTCTTCATGATTTCATCCCACAAATGTTTAGATGAATCCACAAACCTAAAGCCTTTAGCAACAATTTTAGTCATAGAATTCAGAAGCCAACATCTCACCAGATAATCAGCCCTTATCCACTTTTCAAGATCAACATTACCAATAGTAGGTTTAGCACATGAACCATTTATAAAGCCAAGCTTAGATTTGGCACCAAGAGCCATCATAACCCCACGTCTCCATGTCATGTAATTAGTTCCATCAAAAGGTATAACAACTAGTTGAGCACCCAGATGATCAGAATTAGAAAGAAACAAAGGATCTCTAGAGTTACCTTACCCTGCCTAGTCTTCTGGTGGCCTATTTCCAGAGTTTGTTGTAGTAAACATAAGCTGAGCAGCATGAGGAGCTAAGAAAATACAAAACTATCTCCCAAAATCAGCCTCTAGCTCAGATACCATGTGAAAAATAATATAAAGATCAGCTGCAATAAGCTGATTTATATGGAAATATGCAGAGAAATAATCAAGAACACTTAGTGTTCTTTAGCCGAGTAAATGAGGTAACAAATGGAAATAGAATCTCTCATGATTGACGACTGCAATCTCAAAACTCTACCTCTCATGGTAGTGAGTGCAATGCTTATATATGAGTCTTACAAAGAGCATGTGCCAAGCACATGATGCTGGCTAGATGAGACAAAAGCCTTATATATCACAACATGACAAAATAGAGGAACTGAGCTAGCAAACAAGACTAAGGAAAGGAAATGTAAATGTGTCAAGAAGGATGATCAATGAACTATATCAAGGACCACAATCTTCCTACTTTTCATAAAAACTTATAAAATACACACACACGCACGCACGCACGCACGCACGCACGCACGCACGCACGCACGCACGCACGCACGCGCACACACACACACACACACACACACACATATATATATATAGAGGGTGGTTCTGGGTACTCATCCCTTATTGTGTAACATGAGAACACATCTGGACCGTTGATTGAATGAAATGGAAGGCTGAGATTAATAGGCAATTTTGGCTTTTTTTAAATTAAAAAACAGTGGGACCCACGTCGTTTTTTTGCCCACTTGCTGAATGGGGGCGTGTGTGGTGCACTCTCTTCAAATTATTCGACAGTATATCTAGATTATTCAATCGTATCGTCTGATTATGCAATGGTATCGACAGATTATGCGATGGTATATAATTTTTTTTTGTTAATCTTTATAAATGATTGATTATTCGGTCGCCTATGAATGATTATTCGGTTATATATAGATGATTATTCAGTCATATATGGGTGATTATCGGTTGATTATTCGATGGTATCGGTCGGTTATTTGATGGTATCGATGGATTATTCGATGATATCGCTTTATTATTCGATAATATCACTTGATTATTAGATAGTATCACTTGATACTTGACATATTTAAATTCACCCATAAACAAATTCCACCAAATTATCCTATATACATATGAATAAAGTTATACATACAAACGAATAAATCTAAATTACAGTATCATTGAACTCTTTATATTCACCACCACCAGCACAATCAAAATAATCGATGCATCAAGGACACAAATTCGATCAAATCAGGCCAAGCAAAATTCCATAACAACCTGTTCGCGAGTAGCGGAATGGGAGTTCAATTGGAGGGCGAGGTCGACGTTGGAGGCGAGAGAGTGGGCGTGGAGATGCCGGAGATCCTGGATCAACACCCAGAACCAGCCGCCGCCGCCACCTGCAGCGCCATCACCGGCGACGTCCTGCCCAGATCCACCCACCGGTGCACCCACTCCTTTGCTCTCCTTCCTCTCCTCGCAGCCCCTGCCGCCACTCCTTTGCTCTCCAGATCCGGCCGCTTCCGACCACCGCCGATCGCCACTTCGCCCAGATCCGGCCTCCCTGAGCAGGGCTCTCCAGATCCGGCAGCTTCCGACCACCGTCGATCGCCACCTCGCCCAGATCTGGCCTCCCTGAGTGGGATCTCCATCGCCATCGCTTCCGCCTTCGCCATCCGCACCACCATCGCCGTCACCATCGCCCGCTCCTTCATCTCCTTCGCCGCCGCCTTCGCTAACCGCCTTCATCATCTCCCGATCTCCATCGCGCCCGGACCTCTGGATTGGAGAGAAGATGGTTTTGATTTTATACAGGGGAAATTGATTAGGGTTGAGTTGTGTGATGTACACGCGCTCGGAATGGAATTGGTGGGGGTGATTTTCCATTTCCATTTTCAATTAATAAATATTTGAGATTAATCTCAGCCATCCAATATCTCTAA
Organism: Persicaria maculosa; assembly: GCA_963922045.1. NCBI lineage: Eukaryota > Viridiplantae > Streptophyta > Magnoliopsida > Caryophyllales > Polygonaceae > Persicaria > Persicaria maculosa. Next base: position 57,874,319 of record OY998262.1, read on the forward strand.
ATCAACGGTTGAGATCTGTTCTCATGTTACACAATAAGGGCTGTTCTCATATGATCTATTCTCTCTCTCTCTCTCTCTCTATATATATATATATATATATATATATATATATATATATATATATAGTGTAATTATTAAATTATTATGCATGAATGATTACAGTGTAACATACTCTCTATATTAAAAAATCTAGGTCTTTTTAGGGTGAAAATTTTATTTGAAAATATAAATCCTTTTAAATTTTCTAGAAATCGAGAAACAAGAATTGTTTGTTTTTTATTTATTTTTTTCCAAATGTTATTGATGGTTGAAAATCATGAATAATTAACTAGTGGCATAAAAGTTATACTTCTCTGATTTTTTAAGTGAGATCTTTGTGATTCACAAGCAAAACTCGATGAGAGGAGGTCTATGATCAAGCGGAAGAAAATCGGGACATGTTAATTGGGAGAATCTTGATTTCTATTAGTTGCTCTCTCGATTTGTTTGTGTAACAAGATGGGCTTTTTATACAACCTTACACTTCATACTGAATTACCAAAGTACCCTTCCTATAAATCATATACTTCTATATCCCCCCTCCCCTCAAGTTAGACTAGGTGTTGAAACTAAGCCTAATTAACTTAATTGGATACAAAAAATCGACGTTGAACCTTCCCCAAGGGCTTGGTAAAAACATCTGCTAGCTGCTATTGAGATAGAACAAAAGAGGGAATTTGAAAGCATGCTTGAAGTTGTTCTCTAACATAGTGACAATCCAATTTCAAGTGCTTCGTTCGCTCATGAAACACTGGGTTTTCGGCAATGTGGATGGCTAATTTATCGTCACAATGAAGGGGGTTGGATTTGCGAACCACACACTTCAAATATGAAACTAAGGAATCCAACCAAACAAGCTCTCCTGCAGTCTTAGACATGCTGCGATACTTTGCCTCAGCTCATGGTTTTGAAACCGTGGTTTTCTTCTTAGTCTTCCATGAGACTAAAGCGTTGCCAAGGAACACACAAAACCTTGTGACTGATCTCCCACTGAACACACAGTTTCCCTAGTCAACATCACAAAAGGCAGTGAAAGATAAGGCACTGTTGGACGGGAACGTGAGACCCAGATTTGGAGTCCCATGTAGATATCTAAAAACATGCAGAGTTGCTTGCCAATGAGAGAGCCTTGGAGAAGCCATGAATTGGCTTAGATGCTAGACATCAAAGGAAATATCGGGTCTAGTCATGTTAAGGAACAAAAGACGACCAACCAAATGTCTATATTTCTCAGCATCCTAGAGCAACTCACCATCCTCAATGGAGAGTTTGAAACCACGTTGTATAAGGGAAAAGATATGAGTGTCTTCAAGAATATCTCTAACATATTTTCGTTGATTGAGGAGAGTACCATGTGCAGACCTTGAAATTTTTAAGCCCCAAAAATACCTGGTTTCCCAAGGTCTTTAATTGTATAAACTTTGTCCACATAAATCGTCCACATAAACCAAAACTACTACCAAAGTAGTAGGAATAGCTTTAGTGAACAAGCTGTAATCATAAGTGGATTGAACAAATCACAATTGCACCAAGAAACCACACAACTCAACATTCCATTCTCGAGAAGCTTGTTTCAAGCCATATAAAGATCTCCTTAAACGACAAACCTTAGGATGCTTAGCTGTATCATATCCTTCAGGGATATTCATATAAACTTCCTTATCCAAGAATCCATGGACAAAAGCATTAGTCACGTCTAGTTGATGTACAAGCCACTGTCTCAGAGTAGCCAAAGCCAACAACAACCAAATAGTTGTGAACTTGGCCACATGGAAAAGGTGTGGTGATAATCCTTGCCTTTAATTTGGTTGTACCCTTTTGCCACCAACCGAGTCTTTAACCTTTCAACTGAGCCATCTGTCCTGAATTTCACTTTATAAACCCATTTGCATCCAATTGCCTCATGTCCCTTTGGCAAATCAGTAATCTCCCATGTGTTGTTGCTTTCTGCTGTTGTAGGGGGATGGTCAAGTATGAAAATAAATATAAAATATGAAATCAAATTGACTCCCTGTCTCAGCAAATAAATACAAGACTTCCTCCCGTTGTAGTAGAAGGCAGTCAGGATCGTATCCACGAGGAATCGTGTCAACGCCCGCCTTTTCAGTTTCAGATCTCAGCACGATTTCGACCAGAAGAGTCCTCGGCGTCGACCAGGTGTCCTCGACTTCGACAACATTGTCGACCAAAACTGCAAAAATAGAGAGAACAAAGCAAAAACGAACGAAAGTACTCGACCTCAACAAAACGCTACTCGACGTCGACCAAGCTTCTCGACGTCGACCAAAACTGTTCGAAATCGAGTAAAACAGAACCGAAGATCGAAACTTTAAATTGCATAAAATCGAAAGTAAACACGAAATGTGAATAAAATCAATAAACTAAAGCACTTCCAAGATCAATCAACACCACAACGATAACCATGTAAAATAACACATAAATGGATAAAAGATCATGCTTTTCATCAAATAACTTTCGTTATTAACAAATAGGAATATAGAGGCTTTTGCGTAAACCCTAATTGTTACTAACCCTTTTCACATAATTAACCCAAGTTGCATTAAGATCACTTTCGCTTCAATAACACAAACAAGGATCACCTTCAACTTTCGCAAAAGAATTATGCTCATAGGGATAGAAGACGAATTCGCATCAAAAGATTGTACCTTTACCACATCACCTCACATGGCTACCGTCGGGCTCACCCCGACCCTAGAAGTTGGGTGACTACTCGCTCTTCATCATCAAGAAACACATCAATAACAAAAGGAACTAAATTGCATTAAAAATAATCAAAGAAAGCTTACAACCAATCGAAGCCAAATTCCGCTCTCACTTCTCCAACCTCAATCGGTTTCCACCTTCTTTCTCTCTATGTGTGTAATTGGAACTAAGATTAAATTAAAATTGAATGATTAAAACTCAGCCTCTAAGGCTTTATTTATAGGGTTCATTCCCTAGCTAAGCTAGGAAAGAAATATCTATCTATATCTAAACTTTCTATCTAAAAACATAAAGATAAAACTTGGAAATAAATAAAATAATTATATCTAAAAGGAAATAGGACTAATGTGGATAGAACTTCCTTCTCTTGATAGAACTTGACTTCTCCTGATAGAATATCTCGAATCTTGGCTTGCAAGTAACTCCTCTCACTCGGATTTCTCTCGATCTCAGACTCGACTGCTTCTAGAATGTCCTCGACGTCGATCAAGTTTCCTCGACGTCGAGTAGAATTTTTCTCCCGGGGTTGTACTCGAGCTCGGCTAGGATTCTGGGCTCGTCGACTTCTCCTCGACATCGACCAAGTTTGGTCAACGTCGACCAGCTTCGGGGTCCTCGAGTAGCTTCTGCTCGACTTCTGGTTTTCGACTCAGATTACTCGATGTCGACCAGAGTTGGTCGATATCGACCAGAGTTGATCGATATCGACCAAACATGTCGAGTTGATCTTTTCTCGTCCTTTGCTCGATTTGTCCTGGTTCCGCTGCTCCTTGACCACTTTCTTTAGTTGACTTCGAGCTTTCCGTCCTCTCTCTGAATTACTGATCAGGCTCACAACACTTTCCAAGGTTATAAGCTCTTTCTTCATAGCTTCCATCCATTGTGGATCAGCTGCATCTTGTTTGTACGTTTGAGGTTCTGGTGTTTCCAAAACATGAGCTAAATAGGCAATATATGATGAAGAATATAGATTGTGATCAGAGAGCTCAATGGCCAACAAAGACTGAGATTGAGACCGTGATGCAGGGAGAGTTGGGAGGATGAAGTCATTAAAATGAGCAGGAAAATGAGTGTGTCTATGAGATCTCCTTAATGGAGGTTGAACAGGAGCAGACACTGATGTTCCTTATGTAATTGAATCATTAAGATGCTCTGAAGCAGAAGAATCTCCAATAATATCAACTGTATGATTCTCATGAGAATCAATCTAAACTGATGTCTCAACAACAGGAACATGTGGAGACACAAGAATACTGTTATCAATAACATCAGAAGCCAGATTAACCAAAGGCAAAGATGGTGTTAAATCACCAACTGTAATCTTCCTGTCAACAGGTTGAAAAGGAAAGATATGCTCCTTAAGAACCATATCCCTGCTAACAAAATACATTCTGATTAACCAAGTCATACAATCTATAAGCTTTTTGGCCAACAGGATAACCCAGAAAAAACACACTTGAGGGCCTTAACAACAAACTTATCTTTAGGCTGACCACTAGCTAAAGCATATCTCAAACAACCAATAAATCTCAAGTGATCATAGGCAAAAGGTTTCCCATACTGCGTCTCAAAAGAAGTACTCCAATTCGGCACAGTTGTTGGTATCAAATTGATGACATGTGTAGCTGAAAGTACACATTTACCCCAAAACCTTAAAGGCAAGTTGACATGGAGTCTAATTGCGCGTGCAGTCTCTATGAGATGTTTGTGCTTCCTCTCCACCCTTCCATTTTGTTGAGGGACATAAGGAGCAGAAAGTTGATGAATAATTCCTTTGTCCTAAAAAAACTTCCGACATTTGAAGAATTTAATGTCATTATCACTTCGAATCTTCCATACTCGAGTGCTAAATTGATTCTCTATCATTAGAACAAATGAGTTGATTACTGAACTCACTTGACCCTTATTCTTCACTAGATGTGTCCACACTGCCTTGTTGTGATCATCAAGTATTGTAACAAAATACCTTGCACCATTCCAATTTGGAACTTTATAGGGACCCCATAGATCTATATGTAACAACTCAAAACATGTACTTGCAACATAAGCACTTGTATTAAAAGGCAAAGCATGATGTTTGGCAAGGATACAAGATTCACAACTAATATCACCAATATTACTATCACTACAACCAGGAACATGAACCATTTTTGTCACAGAAGTATGCCCCAACCTAGCATGCAAAACAGACCTACTAGGACTTGATACAACATTATTAAGGGAAAACTGATTATTGAACTTATGGACATCAGTCTTGCCTTCATTGCTTTGTGACAATCCTTTGGTTACATCTAAAGCATCATCTACAGGCTCGAGAATGGCCTTGAACAATCTACTGTGAACCCTTTGCCCAGTGAGCACTGCATGACCACTCCTAGGGTCTTGTAAAATGCAGGTCTTCTTGTAAAAATTAACATCAACCTCTGAATCATCAATAACCTTTCCAACTGATAATAGGTTAATTTTAAATTCATGTATGGAAAACACATCATAGAGTATCAATCCTGATGCAAGATGAACATCTCCAACCTCTGTAACATTCTTAACAGATCTATCTGATAAAGACACTTTGATAGGTACATTCAATTTCCTTTCACAATGCTGCCTAACAATACTCAAGGCAGATGCATCATTGAGAGAATTTAAGAGGAAATTACCAGCAAAATTGGCACCTGCTTTTGCTATTCCTTTTCCTTTGATAGCTCTAATCACCTCTTTGATCACAGAGTTGTGAAGGTCTGCATCTATGTCTTCAGCATCACAGTTTCCAGCTACTGTCATTGGAGATTCTTCCATCTCCCCATCTGCAGCATTTACTTTGGCTCCAGATTTTACTTTCGGAGATTTAAACTAATATGGATACCCTATTATCTTCAAACACTCGTTTTTGACATGCCTTAGCCTGTCATGCCACGGTGCGAGCATTTCTTGTTTGTGTTGTCTGCCTTTTCCTTCTTATAATCTCTTTACCCTTCAACTGGCTTATTAGCAAAGAAAGCCTTTGAATCGCTACTGCTTTCACCAACTGATCCTAGACTCTTCTTATCAACTTGTTGAACTAGATAAAACGCCTTGTTTAGCGATGGCAGGGGTTCTGTTGGAAGGATTTGATTCCTCACACTTTCGTAACCCCCATTCAATCCCATCAAAAACTGGATCATCTTGTTCTATCATCCATCTCGGCTAATCTCTTGTTCAGATCACAAGAACATTGACTATACGCTCCACAAGTTCATTTTGGTTTCCCTTCCAAACTAAAAATTTCATCCCATAATTTCTTCAATTGGCCAAAGTAATCAACAACATCCATGTTGCCTTGATCAAGATTAATCAGGTTTTTCTTCAATTGAAACAATAAAGGTCTATTCGAAGGTGCATACCTCTCAAGAATCTCGTCCCACGGTTGTTTTGTGGAATCGGCGTACATGAACCCTTCGTAGATGTTTGGCGTCATGGAATTCGGAATCCAGCATCGAATCATGAAGTCACATCGCTTCCATTTCTGTGATTCCACCGGATTCAAGTCACCTTGTTGAATGCTCCCATCGATGAAGCCAAGCTTGTGTTTGGCACCAAGCGCCATCTTTACTCCTCTGCTCCAGCTCAAGAAGTTTCCTCCATTGAAGATGCTTGTTACTAATTGCGCTCCTGGATGATCGGAGTTTGACAGATTCAACAGATCATTCATGTTTTTTATGCCTCCGATTTCCCAACGATTTGCTGCACCGATTTCCTCCATTCTTTGATGATCTTCCAGATCTCCTTCTCACAGAGCTCGATTAGTTGGATCAACGACATACAAGCTCTGATACCATGAAAACGTGTGAGATCTTTGTGATTCACACACAGAACTCCATGAGAGAAGGTTTATGATCAAGCGGAAGAAAACCAGAACATGGTAGTTGGGAGAATCTTGATTTATGTTAGTTGCTCTCTTGATCTATTTGTGTAACAAGAAGGGCTTTTTATACAGCCTTACCCTTCATACTGAATTACCAAAGTACCCTTCCTATACATCATATACTTCTATAATATGTGTACGTACACAACTCTTAAAAAAATTATATTTTTGAATGGATGGAGTATAAATAATTTGACAATTCACACGTTCCAACATTCACGTCTAAAAATTGTTCACATATGATCCATTCTATATAGATCAGGAGGTGGTTCATGATGATTCTATAACCATTATTTTGAGGTCAAATGTTATGGCCAGTGTTTGATGAATTTTTTTTTCAAAATATTTACTAAAGAAATAACTAATTAACAAAATATTTAAAATATTTACAAAAATATTCATTTTTTGCAAGTTTGGCAGAAAAACGCGGTCTCATACCGTGTTTTATTTACAAAGGGTAAAACGTGAAATTGGATTAAAAAAAAGTGACAAAAAATTAACAAAAGAAACGCGCTCTCAGACCGCGTTTCTGTTTTAATTTTATATAGGGGATGAATTTCGTAATTTTGTAAAATATTTTACTGTTAAATTCCAACGGGTCATGTGACGTGGGGGGTCCATACGTCCGAGAACATATGCGCACCCGAGCCGAGCACACAAGACCAGCGGGGTTCCAACCTAAAACCAATTGGCCATAGGAGGAGTGGCCCACTGACTTATATGCAAGGCACGGGGTTCCGTGTTTTTCGATGTGGGACAATCATCCACACATCACAACATTTACCCTAGAGACGCGGGCTGAACCTGCATCTCTCTTGTTTTTTTTATTATTATTATCGGAATTAAAATTAAAACAAAAAGTAAAGCGTCTCTTCTCCTTCCTTTCATCCACGGAGGCCGATCTGGTCGGCGCCAGATCTACTGCCATCGCACCTGTCCTCCCCGACCACCCTTGCCGCTGCAACCTTCGTCCCCGTCCTCCTCCCCGTTGCAGCCTCCTCTCTTTTCAAGATCTCCGGTGCCATATCCCGGCCTCCACCTCCGGTCCCCTGCTTCCCCGGATCCCCCAATTCCACAAGCGAATCCCGCCCACCCTCGCCGAAGCAGCCTCCATACCAGCCCACCCTTCCATAGGGGCCGGCCTCCATTGATGGACGGAAGGAGAAAGCACGGGTAAAGCGCGGATTGAAACCGAGCCCCTCCTGAGGAGGAGAGAGGAGCTGTCGTGGATCTCTCGAGCACTAGCAAGCGACGGATCGAGCACCCTCTCGAGCAGGAAGCGGCGGAGCACCCTCTCGAGCACCAATGGTCGTCGACCTCCGACCCCGACAACACCTCCCAAGGCTCTCTGGCCGTCGACCTTCGACCCCGACAACCCTCTCTCCCTCTGCCTCCAATGCTGTCCGGCCTCCTCTCTTCTCCTTCCCAGCGAAATTCGGGCTTTGACCTCCCTATCTCCTCCATTCCAACAGGTAGAAGGTGATCGATGTCGCTTGTCGGACTCGGAGCAGCCGAGCAGGAGGAAGATGACCTGATTACAATTAGCCTCTTCTTTCCATTCCGATAATTTAAAAAAAAAAACAAGAGAGATGCGGGTTGAACCCGCGTCTCTCTAGTAAAATATTTTACAAAATTACCAAATTCATCCCCTATATAAAATGAAAACAGAAACACGGTCCGAGACCGTGTTTCTTTTGTTAATTTTTTGTCATTTTTTTCTTCAATTCTACGTTTTACCCTTTGTAAATAAATATGCCAAGCCTGTAATAAAATGAATATTTTTGTAAATATTTTAAATGTTTGAATATTTTTTTAATTAATTATTTTTTAGTGAATATTTTTTAAAAAAAAAATCGTGTTTGATTATATATGTTTCCCGTAACTTTAATTATTCATGTCAACCTCCACAAAAGCGCATATTTGATGATTAATTGTGTAACCAATTATGTACTTATGAAACATTTAAAACGGTGAATCTAGATTGCTATCTATGATTACGATGCCTTCAAGGCCAATAACATTCATGAAAGAGAAGGGAAATTTTGAATAAATCAGGATCGATGGACGAAGCCTTTAACAAAGGTCGTTCAATTCAATCCCTATGGTAAGGTCCACATATATACAAGAGACTCGAATAGTTTTAATTAATCTGAAATAGAGGTCAAATTGATATAATCATTTATAATTAACAACTTTAATCATTATCGGGTATTTGATTAATCTTCATCACTCAATAAGATTCTTATCTTAACATTTAAGTATGCACTTCATTATTTATATTTCGTACTGCAAGTCAGAGGCGGATGTTTGAGAGACCTCTCCCAGCTCTTGCTGGGTGATTATTTTTTTAAGTAGGCTTTTTTCTTCTTTTTTTTTTCTTTTCTAGGTGAGTTATAAAATCCATATTACCATATACCTAATTCATCAAAATTGAAATTGGGTATGTTATTCTTCTTTATCTTCCATAGTTAATTTTCGGCTTTTACCCACTCCCCAAAACTTATTCTCTGTTTGATGTTATCAAACCTATTCAATTCCGAGCTCAATTATCACTTCTATAACCTATTATTAACACAAATTAGTAGTCCCTCCTATAAAAAATATAAGATTTTTTACTTTTTAGCACTTATTTTAATAAGCGAAAAATAATATAAAATGATAAAAAAAAAAATTCAAAACATAATACTTAGTAATAACTAATACTCTGTAATTATTAAGTTGAGAAAAATTATTAAAAAATTAAATATTTAATATAATTTTTGGATACGTGTCAAAATTTAAAACATGTTTTTGATCGGAGGGAGTATGTTTTAGACTCTATTTTTAGTATTTGTATATAGTTATTAAATTTTAAAATTAGGGATTTGAATTGTAAATTAGGGCTCAAATTTTTTTGGTAATTTGATTGTTTATGAGAATTTCTTTACTAGGATTAATACATTTCCGCTCACCTAACTTTTATGCACTAGATCCGCCACTGCTGCAAGTTTGATGCATGGTCAACTGCCATGCCTAATAGTTATATATATATATTAAACAGTTTATTTGTTATGCATATGTAATTTGACATGTGTCGCATATATGCCATAATATTGCCTTTGATTTTTTTTTAACCGAAAAGAATTTGATTGTTGAGTGAGCAACTAACCAAGAGCATCCCGAAGGATGATGCTGCTAAGAGCAGCGACAGAGGAGAGAGTAGTGCCAGAATGAGGAAAAGGAAGATGAGAGAGTCGATCAGTAGCACTGTTACCTTCCCTAAAGACATGTTTAATCTCTAATTCAAATAAATGGTGGAGAGAGGAGACAGTCGGATAGAATCATCTCAATCTCTCCAAAACAAGAGCATCCAGATTCGAGACTATTCATGATGCTAAGATTATCACCTTCAATGATTAATTTGTTTATTTTAAGATCAATAGCTTTGAGAATCCATTTCCATAGTCCAAAGCATTCAGCCCCGAGAACAGAAGGGATGGATGAGAGACAAGCCTCAGAGAAGAGGGCAGATCCATCTTCATTTTGGATAAGAAATCCATATGAAGAAGAAGTGGAAGTGGATAAAGCGCCGTCGAAGTTGAGTTTGTGCCATTCATGTCGCGGTTTGAACCATCTGCAATGCTTACGGGCAAGTTTAAGTGTCATCTTGCTAGTTGGCGGATATGAGTGAAGAAGGGAATCTTGTTCTTGTTCTTTAGCTCAATTCTAATTGTAAATGTGTTTAGAGATAAAGGATAAGATTGTTTTTGGGTTGGGGTTTACATTCTCAAAAGCTTTTTTGTTACGAAAAAACCAGAGGCTCCACCAAGCCACCGCTAAAATGGAGAAGCGGTGGTTACCGAGGACATTTCGAAGTTGTAGTAGGGAATCTGTTATGGATGTCGTGGTATGATAGGTGTGGTCTACCATGTCAGAAATTTATGGGGAGATCGAGTAGTTGTAGTGTTGTCCTGGAAATTGGGCAGTTGAAAAGTAGGTGTTCTATGTCTTCATGGTTCATGTCGCGGAAAGGGCATATCGTGGGAAGCCCTGAACGCTGAACCACGGCAAGCCAGTTTGACCATAGTTAGAATCTCGTCCTTAGTGATCCACCAGATGAATTCTTTGACTTTGGGGAGACAGTCTAAGTTCCAGATCTAGTGGAAGTCTGATTTTGAATGTTGCTTATTATTTTGTATCATTTCCATAGCTGAAGCAGTGGTGAACCAGCCATTACGACTCCAATGCCAGTATAGCCTTTGGTTGTTTTTTTAGGCAAAATGTGTTTTACGCATTTTGGATTAAAAAAAAATTGTGCAAAAACAAATAATACCCTAATCAATTGATTAGGGATAAAGAGATTGGGTACGTATAGGGCAAGGTAGAAAAGGTGACTAAAATTATAAACAAGTTCAAATTGAAAAATTGTGTGAAATAAAGGTTGAAAGATTATGAAATAATATAAACTCTGTATGAGGCGTAAAAGAGTTTATTTGTAAAAAAAATGGAGTTTATTTGGTTAATATTAGGGGTATTATGGTAAATAACCTTAAAACACTCAGAAAAGCTATCACAAATAGCTTTTTTTTTAAACACCAATTTTAATATATAAAAAAACCCAATTAAATTAAGCCCCATACACAATGACAATCTCACAATTGACAATATACAACGTTGCATAAGGCGACCCAAAAGGTGATAAGACATGACCTTGTTTCATTGAACATAAAAAGTATGGCTAGAACCAAGACACACTGGAGTGCAATTAGTAGGGGTAGCCTATGTGGTACATGCACAACTAGGATGTTCCCATCGTTATCGTTCTCAACTTCATTTTCGTACTCCATTGCTCTGTTTTTCCATACTTCCCACCTGACATGTCATACTATATTGTGCCTCTTATTTTCTGTTTAACCATAATTTGAATGTTTGTTTTTGTTATGTCTTCCTTTCCTTATCAATGTTGGAGCATTTGAAAATACTCCCTCAACATAGTCGAAAAAATAGTACATGTGAATACATATATCCTGATCGATCTCCCAGACTTTACTCTAAACGAAATAGATCAACTTAGACGGTTATTGTTGATCTCCTTGAGATATATTGCTTAATTTTGATATACCACTCAAAAATTAATTTTGTAAATTCACTGGGAAAAGATTTTGATCAAATTTAGAACGGTTTTTCTATCCTATATGTCACGATGGTATAAGATAAGATCCTAATTGAGAAAGATATCTTATAAAAAAAATATATCCTAAAAATCTAATTTAAAATTTGACTAATATATTTTAATTAAAGATAAAAACATATGATAGAAAAAAGGAAAAATTGACAAAAATAATAGTACCAAGTATCAACTTTTGGTCAAAAACAATACGAACTTTGAAATTGACCGTTTCATATACGAACTATCGCTCTATTAACCGAAAAAATACATATGTGTATTCCGGTGAACTTTCCGACCAAATATGCCACGTGGACGCCGGAAAACACACATGGCATAAATTTTTGCCACGTCACCAAACTTGTAAGTTATGTCATGTCATAAATTTATTTTTCATTTTTTTTTAAAAAAAAAGAAAAATTAAACAAATAGGCAAATAGCTACAGTACCTTTTGAAACAATGGAACCGAGGGTGGGCGTCTTCACTTTCTTCTCAATGTTATCTGCTCGTTCTCTCCTCCATTGTTTCGAAAAGTACTGTAACTATTTGCCTATTTGTTTAATTTTTCTTTTTAAAAAAAATGAAAAATAAATTTATGACATGACATAACTTACAAGTTTGGTGACGTGGAAAAAATTTATGCCATGTGTGTTTTCCGATGTCCACGTGGCGTATTTGGTCGGAAAGTTCACCGGAATACACATATGTATTATTTTCGGTTAATAGAGTAATAGTTCGTATATGAAACGGTCAATTTCAAAATTCGTATTATTTTTGGCCAAAAGTTAATGCTTGGTATTATTTTTGTCTATTTTTTCTAGAAAAAACGAATGTAGAATGGGAGGCATGTGGTATTAATCTATACACAATCCAATCATGATGCTAGAGAACTGTCCGTACAATTTATACTTTATAGTTGGTTTCCAATATAATAATATGGATTAAGAATCAGTTGAAGTTGAAGTTGAAGTTGTACGAATCTAATTGCTTGTCACGATCCTGGCTATTTAGTTTATTACTGTATTAATTAATTTATGTGTTTTAAAAATTGATTATCTATTTTTATTTTAATAGTAAAATGCTTACCAAATTTATACTACTCTGGTAACACGTAGTACTACTATTTGGTTATACTATTAATGATTCAATTAAGGGTATCGAATGGGATTCCATCTATTTTGTTTCTACATACACTTTCACTTTGGATATCCACGAGTAGAAATGAAGCAAAGGCTCCTTTTGTTTGGACGGAAAGCTTCATTTTTGCAATTATTACCTTTTTCTTCATTTATATAAATAATTACACACAATTAATTCTCCCTCCGTTCAAAAATATAAGTCCTTTTAGACTTAAATTTTTATTTGAAAATATAAGTCCTTTTAAGTTTTCTAGGTTTTGCGATATGAGAATTGTTACTTTTTGACTTTTTACTAAAATTTTATTGGTTGATGAGGGTTGGGGATAATTAATGAGGGGTTTAAATTGAATAAGTTTATGATTTTCTTAATTTGTATGCAACTGTCTAAAAGGACTTGGTTTGTCTCTTACATTGATCTTGTTACTCCTTTTTCCATGAAGGTTATCCGTCAACTATTTTTCGACCTCTCGAAGCATCAAATTTGTTCAATACATCAAATCTTTTAAAAAAAAATAATAGTTATATAATATATTTTAATTTGGTACAATTTATTACAATTTTTTTGTAACTTCTAATCTGTCTCATCATTTATTAAAGGTTTTATATATTTAAAAAATTATAAATATTCTTTTATGATGTTGGGGATCCAAGATTATCAATTAATCTGCCACAAGAGTAATAGATTGCAAAGAACTCACTATCAACAATAACAACATTTTAAATATATCCCGCTTATAAGCAAGATCTGAGGGGTCAAGTTGTACACATCTTTTTCCTATACTACATTGAGAGGGTGTTTTCAAGAGACTCGAACACTCAAAGAACACTAAACAATGCATTGCAAGGTAGAAAAGGAAGGAAAGAAGGGTTAAGGATCGATAACCCTCTACATATTCCAACGACACACGTAACATTACTAGTCTTTTTCGACGTAGATAACATTCCTCCATTGTATCCCTATCCCTTCATCTCCTTGATGAATCCCAAGATATTATCTAATCACCTAATCTCAAATCGTAGTGAGTACAATATGTCACGCTTAAGGTTTAATCCATATCTACACATTACTCTTTGCTAAACGGCGACGTATTAAATTGGGTTAGTTTTATTAAGATATAATAATATATAAATAATTATTACTCCTCAGTAACGAAATAATTGTCCTTTTGTCTACTTTTTCTTGTAACAAAATATTTATCCATTTGAACCTAATTAATGACAAAAATTTCTAATTTTATCAATTCATCTCATTAATTGTATTTGATTTCCAAGATATTCTATTAATGCTCTAATTTTTCATACTATTCTTTTTTTTCATTGGTTCATTTTTTTCCACATTATTTATTTTAAATTTTTTAACTATTCCACTTTCTAATTTTAGATTTCTTAAAAAATATAAAAACCCCCCAAAGGGACCATTATTTTGTTACGGAGTACAAAACTAACCAAGTTAATACGATGCGTTTAGCACATCTGGTAGTCTGGTAAGGTGTTAAACGCAGTGTTGCGCAATCCAAATGCTGGCAGCTGATTGGAGTTGGAGATGCCGCCCCCTCCACTCCTTCACTAAAAGTTTCGGATGTTGATGCCTGCTTTTTTGGAAATTTACAGAAAACCACCCATTATATATAGCCCTTTACACTTAATTACTCACTAAAAACGAAATTATATAAAACCACCCATTAAATGGGTTTTGTTTTCAAATCACTACCCACCACATCATTCCATTAGAATTCCATTAAATATAGTATATTTTAATATTTTATACTTAAAATTTAAACTTTAAACTTGAATATATCTAAATTATATTTATTATAGGGGTAAACACTTATATTAATATATTAGGGGGAAAAACGTGTACAAATTTTAAATTTATTTGAAGAACGGAGGTTCTAAATGTTGAAAATATTATTTAATTTTATTTAAAAAGCCTAACAAATTTTAATAAAGATACATTTAATAAAAATACTTTTGAGCTTGAAAAAATATTATTTAAACAATATTTAGATTTTTTTTTTCATTTTTAGTATATAGTGTAGGTGTTTACAAATATGAAATAAAATGAGAAATCAATTATTAGCATGAAAATAATTATTAAATTTAAAGAATGCTAATGACTTATAAACTTATTCTAATTTTGATTAAAAAGAAGTCTATAAAATTTATAACCATTTTTAGGGCTAAAATAGAACAAATTTGTTCATATATACATCAAGTTTTAAAAAAATATTTTTTAAAAAATTTAATCAAATATATTTTTATATGTATTTGAGATTTTAAGTTAAATAAAAAAATTAAAATAATGTAATATCATATATATTTGACAGAAACCTAATAAAAATAGACAGCGGGTGGTGATTTGAAAACAAAACCTATTTAATTGGTGGTTTTTTGTAATTTTTTGTTTAACGGATGGTTAAGTGTAAAAGGCTACATTTAGCGGGTGGTTTTATGTAAATTTCCCTTATATATATATATATATATATATATATATATATATATACCTTCTTCAATTTATAGGTATGTTTCTTTTCTTTTCTTTACTTTTCTTTTATTTTTGGTCGGCTGGTATGTTTTTTTATTAAGAAAATTAAAGTATCACTGATTTATTTCATGTTTAGCCACAATAAATCCCACTAAAAAGGTATCACATTAGGGAACTTATTCCGATCCCTTGTTTTGATGATGATAAATACCATAATGATTAATGTATAGTTTCATTGTACAAGTATTTATAAATATATCCAGATATATAGTTACAGAGATAGTTGAGATGTGAATGAGATCAAAAGTGTCTCACATTGGAAAGTTGAATATAATAAGCACTAGTATATGATCACTGGACTACTCTTTCTATTGCCAATTGGTTTTAGAATGGAACCTCACTCGACTTGTGTATTAGGCTCATAGCTAGACCTGTCAAACGGGTCATTCGGGTCGGGTTCGGGTCGGGTTACTTTGGGTTTCGGGTAAAACGGGTTCCGGGTTTTTCGGGTTGACTCGAACCCGGTTTGACCAGATTTCGGGTCATTTCGGATCGATTTCGGGTTTGTCAATTTTTTCTTTTTTCAATTAAAAAAATCATGATTTGATAATTTTGTGATAAATTTTAATTATATATATAAAAAAATTAATTATATATAATTATAAATCAACCGGGTCAATCGAGTCACCGGTCAATCAGGTAAATCGGGTCAAAATTGTCGGGTCAATCGGGTCAACGGGTCGAAACCCAGATTACCCGAAAAATTTCGGTTTTTTCGGGATCGGGTCGAAAAAAAAATTCGGGTCAAAATTTCCGGGTTCGGGTCGGAAATTTTTCGGATCGTTCGGGTCGGGTCACCGGGTTGGGTTGTGTTTTGACAGGTCTACTCATAGCGCATGTGCGTCCGTGCACACGACCCCCAGAATTAGTTGTAGATATTTGGAGATGCATTGAAGGAAGAGGAAAATCTTCACACGGTTATTTTTTGTATTGTAAATATTATCTAGTATGATAATACGGTTTATCTATTACGTGATATAAGGGTATAGGATAAGGATACTTGGGAAAGAACATCCTAAAAAGAAGAAATGAGTGAACCCTATAATCTAATTTGAAAATGGTTAAATCGGGTATATCTAGGAGAAATATTTCCCAATTTGACTTGTTATCCTATGTTCCAAGGGTATAGTATAGAAAAACTGATAATAATATAAGTAGAATCAGGATTTAGGAATTTTTTTTGAGATTTTTTTATTTATATATGAAAAAAATATATGTTGGTGGAGAAAACATTAATTTTTTTTATTTAAATAGTTTGTTTAGTGAAAAAAATAAAATAAATAAAATTTATCGAAAATAGAAATTTTTATATGTATATATGAAAAAAAAAATTTGTTTAAATAGTCATTTGTATTGAAAAAAAGAGAAGCAACATTTGTCCAAAAAAATAAAGCTAAATGGATTTAATGTGTTAAAAACTCTAAAAAAATTAATATTTTACATTTTTTTTAAAAAAAGTTAATATTTTATAGAGTTTTTTAACGCATTAAAAAGCGTGTCAGAAAGTAAAAACGACCTAAATTATGAGACAGATGGTAGAAGCTATATGTTGGATATATATAAATAAGAAAAAAGATAAGGAAGAGGTAAACTCGTGGTTGTGGACTGTGGAGTAAAAATATGAAAATCTTTTCTAAAAAAAGTCGATAAAGTGGAAAATTATTTAAAATAAAAAATAAATGATTTATGGTTGCTGATGGTTTGAGTTGGGTAGTAAGTAGGCCTGATACATGAGCCGAGTAGCTCGGGATCGACTCGGGCTCGGCTCGGTAAAAGCTCGACTCGGGATCGCTCGAATGTATATATGAGCCGAGTTCAAGCCTATTCCTGAGCTCGAGTAGCTCGTGAGCTCGAAGACGCCTCAATCCTAGTTATAAAACCTAATTTCCCTAAACCCAACCCAGCCGCTTCCACTCTCTTACTCTCTCAAGTCTCATCCCGCTCCCACTCGCTTCTGCAGATCCAGATCCAGGTCGCCCGACCTCCGTCGCCCGCTTCCTCTCTAGTCCTCAAATCTAGGCTCGCCTCCTCTCGCCGGCTCACCCTCGCCTCCGTCGCACGCTTCCTCTCTCGGATCTAGGTCTCGCCAGCTGATTTCCGCCTTCTCGTCCTCAGATCTGGGCTCGCCTCCTCTCGTCGGCTCTGTGGGGAGGGAGAGGAGAGGGGTTCACTTGCAGTTGTAGGACCCTCGTTGTGACCATCCGGTAAAATATTTTCTACTATTTTCAGTAATTTTCTATCTCTGTTCATCTGATCATCTCTCGCTCGTTCTCCCTGATTTTGATTCGATGGTAGAATTAGTACTGCGGAACCCTAATCTTCCGATTCAGAAGTTAGGGTTTGCTTCTTTTGCCCTGTCGTAGTTTGTCGATTCTTATGAGGTTTTTAATTTATCAGGTTCGAGAACGATGTCTCGAGTATATGTTGGTAATTTGGACCCTCGCGTTACTAAGCGAGAGCTTGAAGACGAGTTTCACATCTATGGCGTTCTTCGCAGGTTTCTTCTTCCTCTAGCTCTCACTTTCCCCGCGTCTCATTGCTCTTAATTATGGACACTCCTTTTTCGGTATTTGTTGCATTTTTTTCAATGATTCTCCTCGACTCTCGAGTGATTAATTTGGTATGCCAGATTGCTAGTGTTCTTCAACCCACTTTAACCCTATAAATTGAAAAAAGTTGGGGAAAAAAACTAAGAACATAGTTTTGGTTTACATTGCGGGTTTTGTGTTAGTCCCTTCGTTTTTTTTTGGGATTTCCTTTGTCAGTTTGAACGGAAATGAAGTTTGACGGGCCGCCATGTGACGGTATTTTAGGGCCTGTTTAGTATGAAATTGGTTTTGGTATGTCAGTTATCTGTTCGGTTTGACATAGAGTTGATTGTTGGTGTTTGGTAAAAACATTTTGTGAGGATTATTGTGGTTATGAAGGCATTGAAAGGTATTGAAGTCATTCTTGTATCAATTTGATAACCATATTTGGCCTGATGTAATTAGGCCTGCTGTTGCTGCTGCTGTGATGCTGTAATGGTGCTGCTGTGCTGCTGGAATGGTGCTGTTGTGATGCTGTAATGGTGCTGCTGTGCTGCTGGAATGGTGCTGCTGTGATGCTGCAAATGTGCTGTTGTTATGATGCTGCTGTGCTGCTGGAAATTTGTGCTGCTGTGTTGAATTTTGTGTTGTTGTGTTGAACTTTGCTTTCACTTTGAATGTGCTGCTGTGTGGAACTTTGAATGGTGCAAATGTGCTGATGTGTGGAACTTTGAATGGTGCAAATGTGCTGTTGTGTTGAACTTTGCTTTCACTTTGAATGTGGAACTTTGAGTGTTGCTTGAATTTAATCTTGTTGTTGAATTTTGCTTTCATTTTGTTTTCCAAGTAATTGTTGCTGTTCCGAGTCATAACGAGCTCGTCGAGCCCGAGTTCGAGCTCGTAACGAGCCCAACCGAGCCTATCGAGCTCGAGAACAAACGAGCTCAACGAGACGAGCTTGAGTTCTACATCAAGCTCGCGAGCCGAGCTTGAGCATATATATATATATATATATATATATATATATATATATATATATATATATATATATATATATATATATATATATACTCGAATAGAATTTGAGCTCGAGTTCGAGCTCGGCTCATCTATAAACGAGCCGAGCTTGAACAGCTAGTACTCGAGCTCGTAGGCTCGTATACCAGGCCTAGTAGTAAGCAACATTTCATGATTTGAAATTAAAATTTCAAATTAATTAAGGTGATAGAGAATTAATTCCTATCTGCCGTACGACCGGTCGGGGATTGGATTTGAGCCTTGGGGTGCCTCTCTAATTGCCGCATTTTTAGTGATACTATTAAGTGTATGGATAATTTGTGCACAAGTCTTAGGGTGTGTATTGTGCACATATATTATTTGGTGAAATGTGAAATATTATTCGGTGAAATTTGAAGCATTATTCGGTGAAATGTGAGTATTGTTTAAGGGAATATGAAACATTATTTGGTGAAATTCGAAACATATCTTATAAATTGTAACTATTGTTTAGAGAATTGAGGTTTCTGTTATATGAAATGGATTAATGTTTAGAGAATTGAGGTTTCTTTTATATGAAATGGATGAATAAAAAAACTAAACATTATTCGGTAGAATGTTACAAATTATTCAGTGGAATTGTGACATTTTCATCTGAACTGAACGGAAAAAAAAACATACCAGTATTCGGTAGAATGTTTCACATTTCATTGAATAATACTTCAAATTTCACCGAATAATGTTTCATAATTCACTGAATAATATTTGTGCACAGTGCACACCCGAACCACACCCATATATCCTATTATTATTAATAGAGAAAATTTGCCCAATGGACCCATTTTTGGGCCTCTATTTGGAGAGTGTCTCCCACCCTTGTAAAATTAGGGTTTTGTCCACCAAAAATTTTCTGGACAAAATTACCCCTCTAATCTCATGTATCCATTACCGTTTCAGCATCACACAGATCCTCCCGTTTCAGATCTCGTTCGTCGACCCCTCCCTCGCTCTTCCTCTCTCTCCACCTCCTCCGGAATCCGGAACTCTCCCCCATCACCTCTCCCTCGCCTCGCCGCCGCCGCTCACCAATCTCCAGTTCACCTCTCTCTCGCCGCCGCTAGATCGATCTTCCATTCATCATCCGCTGTTCGCGCCGCCGCATCTAGAGTCGCTTCCGGTTCCAAACCCTCCCCTTCTCCTTTTCGATTCCCTACCAACAAATCCGGCGCATCTAGAGTCGCTGTCCATCCACCAGATCCGCTCGATCTCCGGGAGCCGGTGTCGCTGTCCATCCACCAAATCCGGCGTCGTTTTCCTCCTTCATCGCCCAGATCCCTCCAGATCTGAAAGCCATGGAAGTTTGACGCTCTTGCCCAGCGACTCCGGCACCCTCGCTGCCCCCTCCGGCCGATCTCAGGTCCCTCCGCTACCGCCACCTCCCTCCGACACCGCCGCCTCCCTCCGATCTCTTCAACCTCTTCGACCAGTGCTGTACTGGCGCTGTCCCCTTCCTCTTTTCGGATTTCAGCACCTTGCTCCGGTAAGCAATTTCAGCACCTTGCTCTCTTCGAAAACAAACAAGTGTTGTGTTTAATACAATATGAAGTCACAGAGAGAGGGAGAAGATAAAGAAAGATGATGGTGGGACTGTTGGTGTTGGGGTGCACCGACATGGTTGTGTTTCTTCTTCATTTGTGCTTTGATCATCCTGAATCGTGATTTTGGAAAACAAACAGGTGTTGTGTTTAATACAGTACAATATAAGCAATTTTCAGCACTTAATTTGATAAGTGTACTGGCGCTGTCCCCTTCCTCTCCGGTTTCAGCAAACTCTCCGATCTAAGCCTTTGATAAGTGTCTGGTGAGTCTCTTTCTCACTGAAATTGTAGGATAGAACTTAATTTGTTGTTGTCGAAACCATTAACTACCATGAGATTCTCTCTCTCCTGCACTTGTCTGATTTTTGACGATATGCTGAGATTAAGGAGGAGGAGAGCGAGGAAGCTAGGAAGGACAGAGAGCACAAAGAATTCCGGTTTCAGCATTTCAGCAACGTCGGTAGAACAAGGAAGAACAAAGAGAGCACGGTGAACCCCGGTTTCAGCATGAGCTGGAGAGTGACTGCCTTGTTATTCCCTTCTTGGAGAAAAAGAAACGAATCAATCGTCCGCCAGGTGCATTTTAGTAGTTTGATGAATTTCAGTATTTCAACAATTGCTGAAATGCTTTACCATTTCAATTTCTTTCTCTTTCATTGATTAATTTATAGATATATAAATTATTGTGAATACAAATGTCTGGTGTATATTGAGTCTTTGTTATCAAATTGAGTCTTTTTCTAGATTTTTTTTTGTTGAAATTGATTCTTATAAAATTTTATGAGCTACTATATCTTACAAGCATATATGACAACATTTCAGCTTTTCTGTTTTCAGTATTTCAGCATTTCAGTAGCTTGTATGTATAACATTTTCAGCAGTGTCAACAATAATCACTTCAACATCAACAACGTTGTTGAAATCGGGGTTTCAGCATCAACAACGTTGCTAAAATCGGGGTTTCAGCAACTCTGGAAACGCGAAAAAAAAAACCAAAAAAAAAACTGCTGAAACAGAGAGGTGACACATGGTTTTCAGCAATTCTGGAAACGCAAAAAAAAAAAGAAAAAAAAAGCGAAAAAAAACACTGCTGAAACAGATGGTGGCACAGGGGTTTCAGCAATTCTGTTTCAGCAACTCTGGAAACGCGAAAAAAAAAAAAAAACTAAATTTCGTGGAAATTTTTTTTTTGCTGAAAACAAAAATTTCAGCATGTTGAAAAATTCGGTGGACAAATCCCAAATATGGAGAGTGTGGGAGACGGATTCCTAATATAGCCTAATTTCGTGGCCTATATGGAAATTGTCCCATATTAATATTGATATATACCATGAATAATATTTTATTATATTTTAGAAAAATAAATTTATTATATATATTCATTTTACAATCTATTCAAGGAAAAAAAAAGAATTTTTTTCAAAAGATAATACACACAAGTTTCAATAATAAACGTATATTATAATTCAATAATAATAATATTGTTTAAAAAATATAAATAAGACTTAAATAATATATTTTTTTTGGTGCTAACTTAAATAATATATTAATTTTAACATTTAGCTAAGTTATGGATAGTATTGTAATATATACAAGTTTTTTTTAATTCAATATGGAGTATGAGCTAACATGTAATAAGATGCATGTACGTTCTATATATATAAATTGATTAGAGAGTCAAACAAAATTGTAAAAAGATAAAGATAAAATAATAATGATAAAAAACATATGATATTTATTCGGCTGCTTAAACACTCCCTATTTAAAGAGTATACAATATACATGCACTAACAATAATAACAAAATAAATACATATATCCTGCCTACCCAAAGTAGGATCTGACTATTTCATCCAACTTAATAATTAATAAATATTATAAAATCAAATAAAAACAAACACAAGAGTAGAAAAATCACGAAGGCTCCAAAAGAAGATGAAGAATATAAGAGCTAATCCCTTATCAAGTTATCATGTCTTCTGTTAGGTTAATTTTTATTTTTTTTTAACGGTTCCGAGGTTGTCGACTAAATCAATCTCTATTAAATACATCAACACACTCTCGATAATAAAATTGTCACACCTATACAATCGAATGTTTTCACTCACTCAAGAGCAGTGACGGAGTCAAAAAAACTTCGAAGGGGGGCACAACTGGTGGTGGTTTGGTTGACCGAAACTCTAGTTTATACATGTACGATATAATTTTGGATTAAATTGGCATAAAGAATTATATATAACACGATAATAAAAGATGTTATTTAAGATAAAATGTCATCGGTTTATGATATATAAAACACTATCATTTTTTTCACGCCTAAAAAAAGAAATATAAATATATAAATGGAATATCCGGGAAAAATTAACTAAATAAGTACAGGAAACACAATATAATAAAAGTTAAGTTAATATTATGGTTGTTATATATATGAGTTGAGTAGCTAGAGCTTGACTCGAGTTTTGCTCAATAAAAGCTTGGCTCGAGCATCATTTACAAAATGAGTTGTTTATGAGCACATTTTTAAGCTCAATTCAAAGTTCGGCTAGGCTCGAATGAAACTCAAATAGCATGAATTTTTTAAAGTTTACAAATTTTCTTTTAAGTTACCATGTCATGGGCAAGTAAGGTTGCATAATACTTGGAAAAAAAAACTCAAGCTCATTCATTTACTAAACAAGTTGAGTATAAGTTCAAGTTCAAATATAAGTTCGACTCGAGCTTGACTCGTTTCTAAACGAGCTTATAATCAACCAATAGTAGACTTGTTTGGCTCGAATAACAACATAGTTAATATATAACTTGTTGCACTCGTAACATATAATAATGTATAACCAGATATAAAAATTTTAAAGTTGCGTAACTTCTTATCTAATTGTCGAAATGATTAGTATAACCTCTCATTTCGAAGCTCTAGAGATGAGTTATAATATGTAAATGTTAATTTAAGTAAAATGTAAAAGCACTATAGTCTATTGAAACAAAACTAAAGTGATTAATATACCTTTAATTTTTAAACATTTATAACCTTTTACTCAGATGTCGGATTAAGATGTATTATATATCAAAACGAAGATATCGACGAGGAAAATACACCTAAGTAGTTCGTCGAATGGGAGGGGGCACATGACCCCCTAGGCCCTCCTCATCTTCGCCCCTGCTCAAGAGTAAGGGTAAGGTAATGTCTTTTTTTTTTTTTAAGTATGCAAGGATTAGGGGGAGTTTACATATAATATAAATCACTATATAGAATGTAAATCACCTCATGATCATCCTGAAGGAAGATGCGGGTGAGATTAATATCTTAACATTCACATTATTATAGTGCATGATCAACTAATCTTTTTTTTTTTTGAAGCAAGATAAGAAATTCGGTTCTCTAGACAAGTCTAGAGAAACCGAGAGACCGGACAAGCCGGTGGATGGACTAACCATCATGTACAACTGAAGCAAATAACAGAAGCAAATGACAAAAAAGAAAAGACAGAAGCAAATAACATAAAATTACAAGGATCGTACAAGCCATCCTACGCTGTAAATCACAAGTCAGAAGAGAAACGAAACGATCGGCCAAAGAGACAACGCACTCAGAGAACTCTGGGGAACTAGCGGACACCTCAGATTATGGACTCAAAAGAGCCATCAGGTGTCGATCGCAAACCACGACGTCATCGAACATAACAAATCATCAACCGCTCACAAGAAACCTGCAACACAACAAGAACAGACCAGTACACCAACCCACAAATTCAAACCCAAACCACATCATTGCCCATTCAAACTCCCAAACGCTCATCTCAACCCTCAAGGACGATAACTAGATCGTGAACGGACTATCACAAGGATAAGCCCAAATAGAGGCGATAAAAAACGAGAGAAGGAAACGAAAAGGAGCAATAATGAACCGGAGAACGATTGAAAGTGCGGGCGAAGCAACAATCCCAATTGTTTAAGCACATTGACAGGGGCAACCGGAGTAGGCAGCGGCGGAAGCAGACGACGAAATAGGTTGCGGAGCCAAGGAGAGCATGTGAGGCCGAGGTCGAAACAAGGGTCGGCGAACCGAAGTGGACGGCAGCCGAGGTAGGCGGAGGAAGGCAGAGGAGGCGGAACAGGGAGGCAGTAAAGGCCAGACAAAGTCAAGGCGGCGAAAGACCAGCGAGAGGAGGAGGCCGCGGTCGGCAACGGAGGACAAGGAGCAACTCAAAGCGGCGGCGGTAAACGGCGGGGTGGCGGTGACGGGAAGCCATGGTGGCGGTGACGGCAAGCCACTGACTACGAGAGTGTAAGGGCTGGCTGGAGAGGCTCGGAAGCGGGAGGCCGGGTTATGGAGGTTGATCAGACGATGGCCGGAGAAGGGTAAGAAGTTGATGAAGAGGCGGCGACAATCAAACTAGGGTTTCTCACCCAAAGGGAGCGTTTTTGGAAAGCTCCAGAGATATTCCACTAGGATCACAATTTCATTTCCATATGATCAACTAATCTTTAACATGATGATGATCATGCGATGTTAAAATGGGTTTTTCCCTCATAAATGGCTATATGCCCTTAATATATATTTAAAACATTTTTTTTTTCTGAATACACAATTTTAAATTAAAAATACTTCTATGCAGTTTAGTACATAAATAAACCGTTTTAAAATCAGCACATAGGTTGGAATTTATAAAGTTTTCAAATATTATTCCCTTCCCTTTTTTTTTTATAAATCTTTTACTACAAATATTTTCTTAAGATGATAAAAAAAGTGTATAAAATATTAATTACTCCCTCCGTCCAACAATATATGGACTTTTAGATGTAAATTTTTGTCCAACAATAGATGATATTTTAGGTTTTCTAGATAAAAAGTTGTAATGATTTGTATTGGTTTGTGTGTTGTTGACTTTTTAAAATAATTTGATTGGTTAAAATGTGTAGTGGTTGTGAAAAATTAATAAAATTTATGAAAAAGTTAGTGTAATGATGATGTTTTTTTAAAAGTAAGGTGTTTTATTAAAACTTGTGTAAAATGCTAAAAGGCAATGTATTTTTGGACGGAGGGAGTATTAAAAAACTTTATATAATTTTTTAAAATTAATATAATTTATTTTAAGAACGGAGAGTAATTAGTGAGCTTGTCTTAATAAATAATTTAATACGGAGTATCAAATAAATAAACATTTTATTTTATTTTTTATTTTTTTTTAAAAAAGATGGGACCGCCCTGTTGTGAAGAAAAGGGCATGGGCTGGACTACAAATACCCCCTTCCCTGCTTATATTCCTTCAAATCCTCATCTCCTCATCTTCTTCTTCTTCATCATCCCCTTTCACACTCCCTCTCTGCAACTTGCTCATACCCCATCCCCCGATTGCTTTCATTCATTTTCAGAGGTAAAGAACACAAATTCACTCCCCGCCTATTTATTTATTTATCTATTTATTTATTTGAGTTAGTTCAGATCCCAATTTTCATTTTACCCAATATAATTTGAAAACAAAACTAGCAGAGAAAATCAGGTGGAAATTATTATGGAGTAATTGATTTTCATATAAAATATAGTTAGTGGATGCCATCCAGGACTGTTTTCGATCAGCAAAAATTCAACACCCACCTCCCCTCTGCAGATTCAGATCACCAGCTGTGCAATCCTCTCTCCCACTCCTGCATTATCATCATATCCCAATCCCACACATATATTCCAAATTCAAATATATTTTTTTAAATGAAATTCAATTGCTTTGTAACTTGAACCGCTGTTACTATCACTTATGACGTCATCTAGATCTTTCCCGATTTCTAATTTCTTCTTCTCCTTCTTCTTCTCGTTTCTCTTTGCAGAGTATAAATTCAGCGCCCAGAAAACAGAGCTCTCTGCAAAGCTCTGTTTTTTTAGGGATTCCAAGATGCCATCTTTCTTGAGGAGAAGCATCGGATTACCCCCAGCGATCCCCTTTAAGTCGATGTCGCCGGACGGCCTGATCGCCGGTCTCTCCTCCGCTGACAATGCCACCAGAGTGACCGCTTCCGGCCTCAGGAGGACTCTGTCGGCGGCGGACATGTGCTCGAAGAGCGGCGCCATCAAGAGGACCGCATCGGTGGAGCACCTCCCCGGCCTCGTCCCCGCGGACGACGAAGGCGGATCGGGTGCTTTCGAGGATGTATGGAGCTCCATCCAGAAGAAAACGGAGGCGGCGCCGGCGAGGCAGTCAGCGGACGTGTGGACTTCCATCCTTACAGAGAAAGCGGCCGCGGACGATGACGTGGCAAAGGAGAGCTGTGACGTCACCGCTCCTCCGTACGTCCACCCTCTCGTGAAGCGATCCGCCAGCTGCCTGAGCGAGAAGAGCCTCGAGATCTGCACGGAGTCTCTCGGATCGGAGACAGGCTCCGATGGCTTCTCCTCCTCCGAGCTCCCGGAGGACCAAATCGACGCCGTAGCGGTCGCCGAGGAACAGCTGGCTAAACACCCGGAACAGCTCGTCGAGGTGGAGATTCTTGAAGTGGCGCTTCCTCGACCGGCCGTTGTTTCCGCCGCCTGCAGGGTGAACTCTGTAGTCGCAAAGAAGGCGACCGTCACCGGTAGGCCATTGCCGCCGCCGCTGCCTTCGCTGTCGGCTGAGAAAGGGGCGAACCTCCACATGAGGAGCCACCGCCAGAACGGGCGGCTCGTGCTGGAGGCGGTCTCCGTCCCGACGCGTAACTGCTTTCGAGCTGAGAGGCAAGGCGGCCGCCTCCTCCTCACCTTCTCCGACCTCAACGGCCCCACTCCTATCACCGACGATGAGGACGTGGAGGAGGACGACGTCGAAGAAGAGGAAGACGTCGTTGACGTCGACGGTGGAAAGGTGGAAGAACTAACGGACAAGCAGAATGGAGGGGTGCCAATGGCGGAGATAGCGATGGAGAACGTTTTGAAGAGCCGAGGAGGGATGATAAACTACGGGCATTACAAGTTCCTATGGCTTACTCGGAACAACACCGCGCCAGGACCATGGCCCAACCGGCTCAACAAGGTGGTCCCGACACTCGTCGACGAAGACGATGAGGAAGATGAGTGCACCTTGTTGATCCCAGCGGCCAACACTAGCGCCTTGCTGAACAAGTACGTATACTCATGGAGAAACAACGCACCAGTAATGACGTCAGTGCTTAAAGTGGGAGAGGAAAAAGACACAGATGCACCCACTCCTGAAGAGTTGGTGGTCGAGGCAGCCACGAAAAGGGCGACGGGACCCAAAGGAGCGCTAGAGGTGTATAATAAGTTACTTCCATTTTTTAGAGGCTGCAACGACGACATCATCGGAGAGCTGAAACGACAACAACCAAGAAGGTCACTCATGTTGTTGAGGGACACCAGGTGCATTGCCACATCTTGATCGCGATTCAGACAAACGGACACCCATCTACCCATCACTCGACCCATTGCAAACACAAGTAGTCTCAATTGCAACCTTAATTTATTATAAGCCATAAAAGGAGTTTAATTAACTACTTTAAATTTGAATTAGGTATGTAGCTAGGGTTCCATAATTTTAAAGCCAAAACGTACCAAGTGTTGATTTTATTTTTTTTGCCCTTAAAAAGTTTGTACGGGGGGTTTTACTTCCTAGCTTGTGTTTATGTATATGCATGTCTAGGAAGTCTATTAATTTCATCTTGTACGTGGCCAAATAATCCCTGCA
This sequence comes from Persicaria maculosa, assembly GCA_963922045.1. Classification (NCBI taxonomy): domain Eukaryota; kingdom Viridiplantae; phylum Streptophyta; class Magnoliopsida; order Caryophyllales; family Polygonaceae; genus Persicaria; species Persicaria maculosa. The sequence continues at coordinate 57,902,599 of OY998262.1, forward strand.
ATAATATATGATATTATGCGCACGTGTTCTCTTATTAATATGCGTGGTATGGCACGTGCTTTAATCTACGTACGTGTGGGTGTATATTTTATTTTATATAAATATATAATATATAATATTAATATATATGTACATGGATGTAACCAGCTTAGAGCATCTTTAATGGTGGTACTCCAAGTACCATAACAATAAAAATAAAAGGAAATGTAAGAAAAAGTCATATTTTTGAAATAACCCAAAAGAAAAAGTGAGCTCAAGTATCATACATATGGTACTCAATATGACACAATACTATAGAATATTACCCAATCAAACACTAATAGTAGGTCCTATTTGATTTTTACTTACCAAAAAAAAAATGCAAAAAAGACAATTTTGATGGAAAAGGTGAAATAAGATACTCATGTAAGTACCATGGTTGTGAAGTATCAAATATTAAAATGAAGTGGATGAGAGAGAATTTATAAAATGCAAGCTATGATACTCAATATGAGTATCATGGTTAAAGATGCTCTTAAAACACTGAATCCAAGCACTAGTTCCACAGCTAATCAAACTCCGCTTTGGGTAAAAGGTGTATACGTTACTCCGGAGTATATTGTTATACCAGTGGCGGATCTGGGGGCTCGGGAATTTTCGAGATAGTTAAATTTTCCTAGTTCGGAAGAAAAATTGAGAGAAAAAAAAATGTGTATAATTTTACTAATTCTTATTAAATTTAGAGATAAAATATTTAAAAAAGTAAAGAATTACATAGGCTAATTCAACACCTCCTTTAAAATAGCAAACTTTCTATAAAAAATTACACTTCAACTCCAACGTTTTCTCTATTATATAGATTTTTACACTTATTATATAGTATAATAAATGCATAAATTAAATGTATTTTTAAGCTTAAGATAACTAGGATAGTCCTCGTACCTTGTATGATATTCATCCCATAAAATAAATAAATTCAATTATTTATCATTATAATTCTTTTGATGAAAATATCGAACCCATTTTAGTCTCAAACTATATCATATTTATAATTTCAAATAAGCTTTATATTTTGAATCTCATTTTAATCTCATTTATGAGTTATAGTGGTTGGCATGATGCTTGATGGAAAAAAAAATTCTAGAGATCTCTATATTTTCTATTTTTCTCTATTTTGCAGCTTCTGTTAGAGATGCTCTAAGAATGAATATTTATTACCTTGAGGTTATTAATTCAAATTCTTTTATCCTTACATTTTTATTATTTTTATTTTTATTTATCTTAATTTTTTCTATTAAAAATGTAATTATATAAATAACAAATTTAAGATTTTTTGAGATGATAGGTTTTGAGATGACTAAATTAGGAACTAGAGTACAATTTCTCTCTTCGCAGACGATATCATGATATTTGCTAAAGTAAGCCCAGAATCATGCATTCAAGTTAAAAAAATCATTGATGAATATTGTACCATATCGGGACAAAAGGTCAATTTTCACAAATCAGCTTTTCAAGTAACTTCAGGAGTTACAAACCAACAAAAACAGAGCATTCAAAATATACTCCACATCACCAACCATACCGCACTCGAAAAATATTTAGGATGCCCGATTATAAACGGGAGAGTAAACTGGAACACTTTTGAAGATATTGTGGAAAGGACAAAGTCCCAACTGACAAAATGGAAGGCAAACTCACTTTCCCAACATGGTAGAGCTGTTCTGATTAAAACAAATCTTGCAACTAAACCTTACTATGTGATGCAAAGTTTTGGTCTACCAACCGACACACACAAAGAACTAGATAGACTTAATAGATCTTTCTTTTGGAATAAGGATAGGAACTACAAGCCATTGATTGGATGGGACAAAATCTGTAAACCAAAGAAATATGGTGGATTGGGACTAAACAAATCAAAAGATATGAACAAAGCACTTCAAATGAAGCTATTGTGGAAAATCTTGGCCGAACCAAATAATATTTGGGTTAGAATAATTAAAGAAAAATACATGAAAGATGCAACATTATGGGAATATGAAAAAAGAAAACAGACATCGTGGCAATGGAAGAAACTATTGAAAAGTAAAAATGAATTCTGCGAAGGGTTGATTTGGCAAGTAGGGAATGGGAAAACAATCAGATTCTGGAAAGACGAGTGGTTTGTGGGAGAGAAACTGTTTGGGAAAAGTATTTCGAACAATTTAATTAATGAACAAGAGAAGGTGGAACAATACATAGGACCCGATAAAAAGTGAAAAGTTGAAGATTTGAGGAAAATACTTCCTCATAACATCATAAACAAAATCCTTAACATACAAATTCCGATGAATGAAATTGAAGATAGGTTATATTGGAAAGCTAGCCGCAATGGTTGGTTTTCCACTTCAACCGCCCTAGAAATGATAATAGGACATGATAGAATTCAGGAAAGCGAAATTGCATGGATTTGGAAAATGGAGTGATTTTCGAAAGTGAAAAACTTTCTTTGGAAATTAGTGATGAATAGAATCCCAACAAAACAAAGACTGGCTGAAAAAGGGGTGGTTGTGCCCCTCTCTTGTGCTCTCTGTAGCCATTTGGTTGAAGACTCAGAACACTTGTTTACAAAATGTACCCATTCTCTTGATCTGATTGGAAAGATTGATAGAGACATCGAAGCAAAAATTCGAAGGGTGGACACGACAGACAAAAATATGAAACAAGTTGTAATGGAAATATTCTCCAATCTCACTAAATCTCAAACAACATCTTTATCTCTGATTTAGTGGGGCTTATGGACAATAAGGAATAAAGTAGTATTCAACAATCAAAACTACATGAACAATCAGCAACATGAAGGATATATAAGACTCCAGCTACAAAACTGGAAACAATCAAAAACACTTCATTGGAAAGAAATGGAAAAAACGAAACCTGTAAGCGTACCCCAACATAGGAAGAAAAAAAATCTTCGCTGGAAGAAACCTGCGAAGGAGTATCTTAAGAAAAAGAAGCTTAAGATAACTAGCATAGTCCTCATACCTTGTATGGTATTTATCCCATAAAATAAATAAATTCAATTATTTATCATTATAATTGTTTGAAGTAATTTGGTCCAAAGGCCGAAGGCCTTTGGACCAATTACTAAATGTCCTAAAGGCTTTTCTTTGCTAGTAAAGGGCCAAAATATTTTCATAATACCTAGACTACCCTCGTTTTAATTAATCCCCACCCGCTTCATCCCTCTTTTATTCAGATCTGAGCTCATCCATGGTTGCTCCTCCATTCTCACTCCTCCCCTCTTCATCATTTCGCCCTTGGCCCAGCCGATTTACTCATCTCTTCCCTTCTTTAGCCATGGCCCGTCGATTCCCCTTCAGATCTGTCTTCCCGCCATGGCCGCCGTTCTCCACCGCCATGGTCGCCGGCATCTCCGTTCCCGCAAGTGTAGCAATGAATCACTTTCCCCTCCACGAAAGCTCAGTTGTTTGGGGCGGCGAGCCGGGATCCATCTCGTGTCTCCTTTGGAACGTCCACACTAGAGATCCCCGAAGGCGGAGGCGGTGCTTCCGGAGGCGGAGGAGGTGGCGCCGCCCATCCTCCTGTGTCTCCTTTGGAACGTCCTCAATCGGACCGATTCGGTTGCATAAGAGCTGTTAGCAATGGATCGGTCAGATCCGGTATGACGTTCTACGAGCTTTTGGGTGTACCGGAGACCGGGACTTTGCCAGAGATCAAGCAGGCGTACAAGCAGTTGGCTCGGAAGTACCACCCCGACGTATCATTGCCGGAGCTGGTCGCAAAGTACACGTCGAAGCTCTTTTTTGAAATCTTGGTCACGTGATTCCTTTGCTTTTACCTTTGCTTTTAAAAGCATCTTGCATCTTTTAATTTGGCTTGGGTTATTTTGTTGACCTGGGACCTTTTGCCGTGTGTAATAGAAATTGGGGGCCATTTTGCTTAGGTGGCATATGTGGAATTTATGGTAATTTATGGCCGACCCTATTTTATTTGTGGTGACAGTGTTTATGATCATGTTTTAATAGTGTTTACAGTGTTTATGACCCTGTTTTTATTTTGATTACAGCGTCTATGACCATCCTACCCGAATATATATTAGAGGAGAATTGTCACCACATGTATTTTGGCTTCTCATTGGCCCTTTTAAGGTTTATACCTCTCTTGTCGTATGGTTTTCCTTTGATTACAGTGTCTATGAACCTTTTTTCATAGTGGTGACAGTGTTTATAAAGCTGTTTTTATTTTGGTTACAGCGTCTATAGGGTTTTCGTTTTGATTACAGTGTCTATGACTTTGTTTTTACAGTGGTGACAGTGGCTATGACACTATTTTTATTTTGATTACAGTGTCTATGCCCCTCTTACCCATTCATGTATTAGAGGAGAATTGTCACCACATTTATTTTGGCTTCTCATTAGCCCCTATAGGGTTTGTGTCTCCCTTGTCTTAGGGTTTTCCTTTGATTACAGTGTCTTTGACCCTTTTTTCATTTGTTTTTATTTTGATTACAGTGTCTATGACCTTGTTTTCATAGTGGTGACAATGCCTATGACTCTCTTACCCATTCATATATTGAAGAAGAACTGTCCAACTAATGTGTTTTGGCTTCTCATTAGCCCCTTTAGGGTTTGTGCTTACCTTGTCCTAGGGTTTTCCATTTGATGACAATAATCATCTCTTAACGACGTACTGTACTTAACATTTTAGGGTTTAGGGTTTAGGATTTAGGGTTTAGGGCTAACCCTAAACCCTAAACCATACTGTACATCACATGTTATTTTGGCTTCTCATTAGCCCCTTTAGGGTTTATGTTTCCCTTTTCCTAGGGTTTTCCTTTGATTACAGTGTCTATGAACCTTTTTTCATAGTGGTTACAGTATCTATAAAGTTGTTTTTATTTTTGTTACAACGTCTATATGGTTTTCCTTTTGATTACAATGTCTATGGGTTTGTTTTTATAGTGGTGACAGTGGCTATGACATTGTTTTTATTTTGATTACAATGTCTATGACCCTCTTACCCATTCATGTATTAGAGGAGAACTGTCATCACATTTATTTTGGCTTCTCATTAGTCACTATAGGGTTTGTTCTTCCCATTTCCTAAGGTTTTCCTTTGATTACAGTGTCTATGACCCTTTTTCATAGTGGTGACAGTGTCTATGACCTTGATTTTATTTTGGTTACATCGTCTATGACCCTCTTAGGCTCTTACCCATTCATATATTAGAGAAGAATTGTCACCACTTATATTTTTGGCTTCTTATTAGCCTCTATAGGGTTTGTGCTCCCTCGTCCTAGGTTTTTTTTCTTTGGTTACAATGTCTACGAATCTGTTTTGATTTTGATTACAGCGTCTATGGCTCTCTTACCCATTCATATATTAGAGGAGAACTGTCACCACATGAATATTGGCTTCTCATTAGCCCATATAGGGTTTGTGCTTCCCTTTTCCTAGGGTTGTCCTTTGATTACAGTGTCTATGAACCTTTTTTCATAGTGGTGGCAGTGTCTATAAAGCTATTTTTATTTTGGTTAAAGCGCCTATAGAGTTTTTCTTTTGATTACAGTGGCTATGACTTTATTTTTATAGTGGTGACAGTGGCTATGACACTTTTTATTTTGATTACAGTGTCTATGACACTCTTACCCATTCATGTATTAGAGGAGAACTGTCGCCACATTTATTTTGGCTTTTCATTAGCCCCTATAGGGTTTGTGCTTCCTTTATGATATGATTTTTCTTTGATTACAGTGTCTATGACCATGTTTTTATAGTGGTGACAGTATCTATGACTTTATTTTTTTTATAGTGGTTACAATAGTAGTTACATTTTTATTTTTTTTATTGTGGTGACACTAATTTAAAAAAATTTAAAAAACTAGAAGTTAGAAATTAGAGAACAACTATCACTAGATGTATTTTGGCTTCTCATTAACCCCTTTAGTGTTTATGCTTCCCTTTTCCAAGGGTTTTCCTTTGATTACAGTGTCTATGAACCTTTTTTCATAGTGGTGACAGTGTCTATAAAGCTGTTTTTATTTTGGTTACATCGTCTATAGTGTTTTCCTTTTGATTACAGTGTATTTGACCGTGTTTTTATAGTGGTTACAGTGTCTATGATCCTATTTTTATTTTGCTTACAGCATCTATGACCCTCTTAATCATTCATATGTTATAGGAGAACTGTCACCACATGTATTTTGGTTTCTCATTAGCCCTTATAAGGTTTATACTTCCCTCGTCATAGGGTTTTTCTTTGGTTACAGTGTCTATGATCCTATTTTTATTTTGGTTACAACGTTTATGACCCTCTTACTCATTCATATATTAGAGAAGAACCGTCACCATATTTATTTTGGCATCTCATTAGCCCCTATAGGGGTTGTGCCTCCCTTATCATATGATTTCCCTTTGATTACAGTGTCTATGACGACGTTTTTATAGTGGTGACAGTGTCTATATATGACCCTGTTTTTACTTTGATTACAGCGTCTATGACCCTCTTACCTATTTATTTATTAGAGGAAAATTGTCACCACATGTATTTTGACTTCTCATTAGCCCCTTATAGGGTTTGTGCCTCTCTTGTCGTAGGGTTTCCCCTTGATTACAGTGTCTTTTACCCTTTTTTCATAGTGGTGATAGTGTCTATGACCCTATTTTTATTTTGGTTACAACGTCTATAGGTTTTTCTTTTGATTACAGTGTCTATGACCCTTTTTTCACAGTGGTGACAATGTATATGACATTGTTTTTATTTTGCTTACAGCGTCTATGACCCTCTTACCTATTCATATGTTATAGGAGAACTGTCACCACATGTATTTTTGCTTTGGTGACAGTTGTGGTGACACTATTTTTATGGTGATGACACCACTAATAATAAATTCTTTTGTTCTAGGGCTTTTTCTTTGGTGATAATGTATTAATTGTGGTGACAACATTTATATCACTGTTTTAATTGTGGTGACACTATTTACGACCCTGTTTTTGTTAGTGTGATGACAGTGTGTTAATAACATAATTAGAAGGACCAAGAGAAATTAAGCTATCTAGATATACATGAAATTAGAGTTTTATAAATAATATATGTGATAAAGACACACCACTCAAGCATGTCTATATATATATGGGGCCTTTACATAAATATCCAAAAAAATTGGCCAAATTACAAGAGTATCCATGTATTTGAAAATTTTACAAAAGTGTCCATCCTCCTTGCCCCCCTCGCTGACCATTGACTGGTCAACGTTGACCGGTCAACTCCTTCAGATTTTTTTTTTTTTTAAAAAAAATTACATGTCAGCACTTTCAGATATGCAACTATAACCCGATGTTATGCAAATAGAATATTATGATATGCAAATATAATATTATGTTATGCAAGCTTAAAAAACCTTATGGGAAGAATATGCAAATCCATATGTATTTTAAAATTGCATTAATATATTTTATTTGCACATAAGCACATCGCTCTACCATTTATTGACATAAGAGGCTTTAAAATTGCATTAATGTCAAACCCGATGTTGTTGACACCAACATTCCTGACATCGTTGACACTGACATTGTTGACATTGCTGGCACTGTCACCACTAACATTGCGAACACCACCAACATTTTCCGTATTATCGTTGACGTTAATGTCGGCTGACGCTGACATCGGAGATGTTGACGCTGCTGACGCTGACATCGGAGATGTCGGCTGACGCCGACATCGATGTTGCGAACACTGTTGACGCCGACGTCGAAGATGCTTTTTTTTGTGCCAACGCTTTTTTTTGTGTAAGCACTAATATTGTTGACACTGCTGACACTGTCACCATTAACATTGCGAACACCACTAACATTTTCCGTGTCAGCGCTGACGCTGATGTCGGCTGACGCCGACATCGGAGATGCTGACACTGCTGACATTAATACTGATCAGTATAAAAGAAAGAATAATTGTGCTACTATTATGTAGTACCTATGCAAACCTCGGATGCTGCTGACAAGTATTAGTTGAGTTCAATCTAAGGTGTTGGTTGAATGGCTTCTAATGTAAAATGCAGTGAGATGTTGTGTTAGTAGCTTGTCATGATTATGCACAACCAAAATCTGATTTTGATTTCAGAATGAATTGAATTACTATAAAAATCTGTTACACTGCTGACGTTTGATATAATGAAGTAAAATTTGTGCCTTCGGCACAAATTTAGATTGAAATTTATGAAGTTACTACTCTTTGTATTGAAACTAAAAATAAATTAATAGTGATCCATATAAAAGAAATACCAGTTGTGCTACTATTATGTAGTACATATGCAAACCTCGGATTCTGCTGACAAGTATTAGTTGAGCTCAATATAAGGTGTTGGTTGAATGACTTCTAATATAAAATGCAGTGAGATGTTGTGTTAGTAGCTTGTAATGATTATGCACAACCAAAATCTGATTTTCATTTCAGAATGAATTGAATTACTATAAAAATCCGTTACACTGCTAACGTTTGATATAATGAAGTAAAATTTCTGCCTTCGGCACAAATTTAGATTGAAATTTATGAAGTTACTACTCTTTGTATTGAAACTAAAAAGAAATTAATAGTGATCAGGATAAAAGAAATACCAGTTGTGCTACTATTATGTAGTACATATGCAAACCTCGGATGTTGTTGACAAGTATTAGTTGAGTTCAATATAAGGTGTTGGTTGAATGACTTCTAATGTAAAATGAAGTGAGATGTTGTGTTATTAGCTTGTAATGATTATGCACAACTAAAATCTGATTTTGATTTTAGAATTAATTGAATTACTGTAAAAATTTGTTACAGTGCTGATGTTTGATATAATGAAGTAAAATTTGTGCCTTCGGCACAAATTTAGATTGAAATTTATGAAGTTACTTCTCTTTGTATTGAAACTAAAAATAAATTAGTAGTGATAAGTCTAAAAGAAAGAATAGTTGTGCTACTATTATGTAGTACCTATGCAAAAATCTGGTGCTGTTGACAAGTGATAGTTGAGTTCGGTCTAATGTGTTAGTTGAATGGCTTATAATGCTAACAAGCAGTGAGATATTATGTTACTAGCTTGTAATGATTATGCACAACCAAAATCTGATTTTGATGTCCGAACGAATTGAATTACTGTAAAAATCTGTTACACTGCTGACGTTTGATATAATGAAATAAAATTTGTGCCGAAGGCACAAATTTAGATTGAAATTTATGAAGTTACTACTCTTTGTATTGAAACTAAAAATAAATTAGTAGTGATAAGTCTAAAAAAAAGAATAGTTGTGCTACTACTAATTAATACTTATGCAAAAATCTAGTGTTGTTGACAAGTGATAGGTGAGCTCGTTCTAATGTGTTGGTTGAATGACTTCTAATGCTAAAATGCAGTGAAATATTGTGTTACTAGCTTGTAATGATTATGCACAACCAAAATCGAATTTTGAAAGCCTGGGTTCCAAGTCAAGGGTCAAAAGGTAGACAGCCTAAGACCACCACACTTGCAATGCAGCAGACGAACAAGGGTGTATTGCACATTAAAACTGATGGCATAGCGTTACTTTTATGAGAGATATGACTGATAATTTTATAATTTGAAATGATTGCGGAAGCGATAAGATGATGCCATAAGGTGCTGACATGAAATAAACTAGTGCTAACATAAGCTGTTGACACGAGGATTAAGGAATAAAAAAACATCTATAAGAATAATGAATTGATATGCTCCTGCTGACATGAGTAGGTGATAGTCTTCCTTCCAGATTCCTTGCACAAATCATTCACCCTACAACACAAACCCCACACAAAAATCTGAATTTTCACAAAAAGAGGTCATGTTAGCACACATTTAGAAATTAAAAAAAAAACATATACATCAACTTGAATTGCTGGAATTACATATTAAAATGTGAATATAAATATTTTAAAACTTAATTTTTTGCAGATTACAGATTTTCACAGATTACAGATTTTTTACAGATTACAGATTTTCACAGATTACAGATTTTTTTACAGATTTTCACAGATTACAGATTTCTTTACAGATTTTTCAGAGATTACAGATTACAGAATTTCACAGATTACAAATTATAGATTTTTTTGCAGATTACAGATTTTCACAGATTACATATTTTTTACAGATTACAGATTTGAACAGATTATAGTTTTTCACAGATTACAGATTTTTTACAGATTACAGATTTGCACAGATTACAGTTTTTCACAGATTACAGATTTTTTTACAAATTTTCACAGATTAAAGATTACAGATTACAGATTTTCACAGATTACAGATTTTTTACTGATTACAGATTTTCACATAGCACAGATTACATATTTTTTTTCACAGATTTCACAGATTTTTTACAGCTTGTACAGATTTTTTTTCCTGATTATAGATTTACAGCTTCTGCATGATTGATGACAGATTTACAGCTTCTGTTTACATATTTTTTGTTACACAAGCATGTCACCACACAAGCATCAGCAGCTGCTCGTAAAAAACCATGGTATGTTCTAACATAACCAACATTGAAGCTAAATGTCAACATTGAAGCTAAATGCCAACATTGAAGCTAAATGTCAACATTTAGGCTAAATGTCAACATTTAGGCTAAATGTCAACATTGAAGCTAAATGTCAACATTTAGGCTAAATTTCAACATTTAGGCTAAATGTCAACATTTAGGCTAAATGTCAACATTGAAGCTAAAAGTCAACATTGAAGCTAAACGTCAACATTTAAGTTACATCAAATACAACAACAGAAGACGAAATTCAGAAGCTACAGCAGCCCCGAAAAAAGACCCGAAATCAGCAGAAGCAAGATGCAAGCGAAAATCAGAATTTAGATCCAATATGCAAAAGTTTGATGCTGCTGACATATATACACTGCACTACACCTAAGGTATTATATTTGTGAATTTTAATGCTAAGATGCACTGAGATGGTGTGCTTATAAGTTGTCATGTTTATGGACATCAAAGCCTTGCTTTGTCTCTAATAATAAATTAAATTAGTATAAGGATCTGTTACTCTATTGACATTTTAATTTAAAATTAATAATTAATAATTAGTGCCAAAAGCCAAGAATTTAGATCCAATTTAATAAAGTTACTGCTGTTTAAAACCAATATTAAAAAAAATTAAAACGGATCAATCTAGAACCTATATCACTTATGCAAAAAATTGATGATGTTGACATATAAAGACTACGTTAAATCTAAGGTATTAGGTTTGTGAAATTTGATGCTCAAATGCAGTGAATATTTTTGCTACTGGATTGATATGAGTATACACATCCAAAATATGCATTGGGTGATGTGCAACTAACTTAAATTAATTTTCTACAAGTGTAAAATTATGATATGCAACTACATTATACTGATATACAACCCCATATGACTGATATGCAAAATTAAGATTATTATATGCATAAGTTGATGTTGATGACATATAGAGACTTAGCTAAATCTAACATATTAAGTTACTGATTTTTAATGCTTAAATGCAAGGTAATGTCCTAAAAGATTGTAATGATGATACACATCAAAAGTTTCCTTTCCCACCTTTAAATGGATTGAATTAATATAACAATATGCAACTCTGCTGACATGTGATATATATAACGACTCCACCACATCTAAGGTATCAGATATGTGAATTTTAATGCTAAAATGCACTGAGATGGTGTGTGTCTATTGTGATGAATTGAAGTAATATAACAATTTGTCACACTGCTGACATTTGGCTTAAAGAAACAGAATTTGTGCCAAAAGCACGAATGTAGATTCAAAATAATAAAGTCATTTCTCTTGGAAACCAATCTTCAAAAGAAAATTAAAAGAGATAAATCAGAAATAAACCACAGATATGCTACGAAAACCTGTATAACTAGATAAAAATTTTATGCTGCTGACAAATAAAGACTGCACAACATATAAGATATTAGATTTGTGAATATTAGTGCTACAATGCACTTAGATGTTGTGCTGATAGATTTTAATGATTATGGACATGAAATCCTTGCTTTCTCTCCAATAATGAATTGAAATTTTGTAACAATCCGTTACTCTGCTGACATCTTACCTTAAAAATAATAATTACTGCCAAAGGTGCGAATTTAGACACAATCTAATAAAGTTACTGCTCTTTAAAACCAAAATAAAAAGAATTTAAAAGTGATCAACATAAAAAAAAAAGTAGGTATGCTACTAAAATCTGTAGCACTTATGCAAAACTTTGATGTTGCTGACATATATGCACTGCACTACACCTAAGGTATTATATTTGTGAATTTTAATGCTAAGATACACTGAGATGGTGTGCTTATAAGTTGTCATTTTATGGACATCAAAGCCTTGCTTTGTCTCTAATAATGAATTAAATTAGTATAAGGATCTGTTACTCTGTTGACATTTTAATTTAAAATTATAATTAGTGCCAAAAGCCAAAAATTTAGATCCAATTTAATAAAGTTACTGCTGTTTAAAACCAATATTAAAAGAAATTAAAACGGATCAATCTAGAACCTATGTCACTTATGCAAAAAATTGATGATGTTGACATATAGAGACTACGTTAAATCTAAGGTATTGGGTTTGTGAAATTTGATGCTAAAATGCAGTGAATATTTTTGCTACTGGCTTGATATGAGTATACACATCCAAAATATGCATAGGGTGATGTGCAACTAACTTAAATTAATTTTGTACAAGTGTAAAATTATGATATGCAACTATATTTTACTGATATGCAACCCCATATGACTGATATGCAACCCCATATGACTGATATGCAAAATTAAGATTATTATATGCATAAGTTGATGTTGATGACATATAGAGACTTAGCTAAATCTAACATATTAAGTTACTGATTTTTAATGCTTAAATGCAAGGTGATGTCCTAAAAGATTGTAATGATGATACATATCAAAAGTTTCCTTTCCCACCTTTAAATGGATTGAATTAATATAACAATATGCTACTCTGTTGACATGTGATATATATAACGACTCCACCACATCTAAGGTATTAGATATGTGAATTTTAATGCTAAAATGCACTGAGATGGTGTGCTTCTAAATTGTAATGATTATGGATGTCAAAGCCTTGCTATGTCTATAGCGACGAAGAGGAAGTACAAAGAAGAAGAGGAAAATTCCTTCATTTAGATAAGTGCACAACTTTTAGCATCTCAAGTTGTACTGATGAAACTGATAAATGTACATATTGACAAATCCGTGGAGCTGTACTGATTAACCCTTCTATCTTTCTTTTTCTTATGAAAATTCCCATTCCTATAAAGTAATCGCAGATTCATGGGGCTGTACTGATGAAACTGATAAATGCACATATTGACAGATGCAAAAGACGCACATATTGACAGATTTGTGGAGCTGTACTGATGAAAATGATAAATGCATATATTGACAGATAAATACACATATTGACAGATGCAAAAGACGCACATATTGACAGATAAATGCATATGTAGAAATGATCAAATCAGATGCAAAAGACGCACATCATCAAGCACAACTTGCAATCAAATAATCTGTCAATTTGAGCACCAGAGATTTTCGAAGAACCTAGGGTTTGGATTTGCAATTCCTTGTTGAAGATCTAAATAATGCAAGTTCAGATCTAAATATGCAGCTTCTTTTACAAACCAAATTCAGATCTAAATCTGTCAGCATTGAAGATGTCAGCAGCTTCTTTTACATCTTTTCAATTAAAAACCAAATTCAGATCTAAATATGCAGACTTCAGATTTGAGAAAAAGGCCTAAATTCAGATCCCTAAATTCATATTCGAGCAAATTGCAAGTCCAAAAATCAAGATCAATAATCAACAAAAGTGACATTTTCAGAGAAGGAAAAACTAAGATTAAGAATACAGTTGCTTGCTGAAGTACCAAAAAAATAACTCAAGTCCAAATAATGCAAGTTCAGATCTAAATAATGCAAGTTCAGATCTAAAAATGCAGCTTCTTTTACAAACCAAAAGTGACATTTTTTTTGAAGGAGCATGATCTCAGTAAAGAAAAACAGATCAGCTGAGTAAATCTAATCCTCCATTACCCACATCAATTACAACCCCAACCGCAAATCCATTTCAAGAAAACCCGAATATGAACAAAAAGAAAGGATTAGGTGGGTACCTGTGATGTTCAACAACCTTCAGAAAAACAATAAACTGGATGGAGAAATTGCACTTCAAAAGATGTCAAAAGATGTCAGCATTGAAGATGTCAGCATTGAAGATGTCATCATCGAAGATGTCGGCATTGACGATGTCGTCATCGAAGATGTCAGCATTGACGATGTCATCATCGAAGATGTCAGCATTGAAGATGTCATCATTTACAAGCTTCACAACTACAACAACTACTGGTAGATATTTTTTAACAATGAATAAGAAACAAAACAACCATTCTAGTGTATATGTGCAAAACAATGCAAGTTCTAGCAGTAACAACATCGACAAAATTAATTTCTATTTAACCAACAAAATTCATGTCACCACAAGAAGAAACAACACTCATATATTATTGGTTTAAAATGAATACCAACTTGAATTGCACAAAAAGAGATCATGTCAGCACACAAATAGAAATGTAAAAAAAAACATACACATCAACTTAAATTGCACAAAAAGAGATTAAGTCAGCACATGTATCTTTTCTTTCTGTTTATCTATTTTCAAATCAGCATAGTTAACAAATTCTACAATATATGAGTAGCTTTTAGCAAGAGGAATAACATGTGAACAATAAATGTCAAATCAATATAAAACATAGCATAACTAGTAAGAGAATTCATACTTCATAGGGAGAATGAGATAAATATAGCATAACTAGCAAAACAGATCACAAAACCCCTCCTATGTTCTCACATAACCAAAAAAAGAAAAAAAAAGAGGAAGTTAATAAAAAAAAGTGAAAAATAAGAATTTTATGGTGTGCAAATATAAGTTACTGTTATGCAAATATAACTTTATGATATGCACATATAACAATTTGTTATGCAAATATAACAACTTGTTATGCAAATTGAAACTGCTGAAACCGGATGTCAACAAGATTGTTATTCCCTCTTAATTTTAAGCAAATAATGTGAAAAATCATATTCCTCCCAGAACACAATTAGAAATAAAAAAAAGAACATATAAATCTACTTCAATTGCACAAAAAGAGACAATATCAACACACAATTAGAAATAAAAAAAGAACTTATACATTCTAACAAAAAAAACATATATATCAACTTGAATTGCACAAAAAGAGACAATGTCAACACACAATTAGAAATAAAAAAGAACTTATACATTCTGACAAAAAAGAACATATACATCAATTTGAATTGCACAAAAAGATACTATGTCAGCACACCTTTATAAATAAAAAAGAACAACGTCAACACACAATTAGAAATAAAAAACAAACATGTCAGCACACAATGTAAATATACAAACACGTTATTAAATAGTAAAAGTGGAAACAAACCCTAGTTATTAAGCGATAAAAATAAAAACTCAATTTTAAGCCTTGAAATGATCTCCGATGGCCTAAAAAGACCATAAGTCACCGCGATTCCCTATCCGGAAAGGTATCATAATAGAGAATCCGACACCGGATGCTTGATATCACTTCTACCAAGACCGCATTGATATTGATTTCACAGATTTGTAGATGTTTCTGAATCTTATATAATGTAGTTGATAATCTTGTATTGGAAATGGTCTACTTAATTAAACAAAAATAATCTTATATTGGAGATGTCATCATTTCAGAAGATGTCAGCATTTCAAGAAGATGTCAACATTTTCAAAAGATGTCAACATTTCAAGAAGATGCCAGCTAGATGTTTGCGACACCACTAAAATCAGAAAAAAAAAAAAAAAGATTAAGCATCAGAAAGAGAGATTAAGCTTAACCTTCCACAACCAAATCCACCAATGAAAAAGACTACTCTACAACCATCATTCAATCCTAAGAAGTTCAGCAATTTACCAAATCCCTAAATTCCAGAAAACTATGAAACAATATTTACCTCCTCTTTCATCAAACCATCAATAAAAACCATCCATTGTTGCATTGTTCTTACTGTAAGGATCTCGATGGGTCTCACGAATCCAGTAAATCCCGAATATAAACAACACCGCCCTGGATAGAAACCTTCCACTGCGAAGGTAAGCCAAGCATATGAGCATAAGAGTGCTAGTAAGAAATTTTACTACACAAAATTTCTGAGTTCATGGACGTTCTGTATCTTTAATAGTTAAATTAGCACACTAAAACAACATGTTCGCATAATTCCCATACATGCAGTGTGCAACATCAAGCTTACACCTTAATGACTTCCTTAAACATAGAAAAGAAACATGGAAAATCAGGAGATGGTACATAACAACAACCATAACAGCAAATGTCAGCAGTAACCAAAACAGCAACCATAACAGCTTTGAATCTCAACGTCTAGGTTAGGAAATGATAAGTCTATAAATAGGATATCCTTACTATGCAAAACAACTGCATAAAAGACTCAAATCAGTAAAAAGAAGAAGAAAAACTCAAATCTAAAAAGACCATGTCACCATATATTAGGCTAGAATCACACAGGCACGGGAAACAAATGTAATTATTGATCGCCACTTCTCTAATTCAACACACAAGAAGAAGAAAGCAAACTAAAGAACACTTTCTTATTCCAGATGACAATCAATCTAGTGATCTATTCTCATTATCTTGAAACTGAAATCAAATATTAGTAGTCATAAAATTGCAGGCAAACACTCACAAAGAAAATGCAGCTCTTAGCACAAGATTCCAAATTTATATGATTAAATAAATATCCATTCACAAAAAATGTAGAAGTTGGACAATTGATCAGAAATGCACGATCATCATTGAAAAAGAACACAAATCCGCCCTATTTCAGCATAGAAAAACACAGATCTTAGAAGCTAGACAATTGCTAAGAAGCTGGACATTGAAAAAGAAGCTGGACAATTGCTCAGAAGCTGGACAATTCCAGTTTTGATACCTCTAACAAGCTTAAATGCTTGTGATATATACCCTAAAAAGCATATAAAACCATCAAATCCCTCCCTTAAAGGAATTTGTGCAAATTATTAGGAATGTCAGGAACATTAGCCCCAAAACCAAAGTAGGTTCTAGATTTCATATAAATTCATAAAACCAAAGTAGGTTCCAGATTCCAAATTCACATCAACTTGAATTGCACAAAAATAGAAATTGAGACATGCATATTTTTTCATCAGTTTGATCTGTCAAAATCTATTCATGAGTGCATTAAAATCACTAGAAATTGAGACAGATTTTTTGATCAGTTTGTTCCCAATTCCATAGACCTGAATTGAATTGAACCACAATCAACAAGCAATCATAGAAACGCAGAGGCGAATGTGAATTTATCCATTTTCAATTCGAATGAAGTGAAGCATAAATCATAGTAGCAGCAATTCCGCGTTCAATAGAATCCTCCAGTGCTGCATCCAGCATCTCAATAATTGATGGATGAACGAATAAGGTAACCAAAGGTATACCTTCAGGATACCTAGACTAAATTTAGGAGTGCAGAATGAAAATTTGATGAGGTACAATAGAGAAGAAAAGATAATGTAAATCATAAATCAGGACAATAGCTACCTGCAAATACTGCACAGGCTGTGGAATTCCTAATTTGTGCAGTGTGTCATAGGTGATGAAGGAATTCTGCAGGATCAGAAGAAAGGAAGTATTTAAGACCAATTACTTCTGCAGGACACTACACACTAGCTACCTACAATAAATAATAAAATTATGTTTGTTAATAAAAGGATCTGGCAAAGTTTTATTCTGCAGTTAGGAATGAGTTGAACCCAAACTCCAATTTAGGTAGAAACCGACGTGCATAAATGGCATAGGAGAAACTATAACATTTTCTCCCAGGACATCCATTTTTCTTATATGTTTCTCCAATAGTAACTAATCAACTTCTGATATAATTCTGAACATTCTTGATTCCTCCACTAATTTATGTTTACCTTCTTCAAGTATATTTTAAAAATTCTCAACATAAAAATTATTCAAAAGAGAATCTTCTATGTAGGAGCAATTCCTCACATTCAAATCATAGTAGCAACAATTCAATTAATTAAAAGAAATACCTGATAGTGCTGATTGGAGGCCAGATCTCAAAAATGGGTTGCGAGAGGCGGCCAAACCGGTTCAGATTGAGAATCCCCCGTCTAGATTCAATCACAGCAGAAGAAGATGAATGAAGAATTGACGACAGAAGATGGCGTCCCCCTGCTATGCAGATCTGACCGAGAATCAGGACGTCAACAAGAGGAATTCGGCAGAGCCGGCTCCAAGCTCGCCGGAATGGTTGGGGCAGAGGAGGTGGAAGACACCGGAGAAGGTGGAGATCGCGACGACCAGCTTCTGGTGATAGCTAAACGGAGTCATCGTCGCTGGAGGACCGAGGCATGTCGGGCTTGCGATAGCTCTGCTCGACGGTCTTGGCCATGAACAAGGCGGCGTCGGCGAGCCTTTTGATGTTGGGAACGCCGGAGAATCGATGGAGTGCAGAGAGATCTGAAGCAACGGAGTGAGATATGATGGAGGAGCGAGGAGGAAGAGGGTGAAACGAGAAGGATCAGATTCACATTAGGGCATCGGGTTGTGCGGCAATGGGGTTAGGGATTTTGACCGTATAATAGAAGAAGGGTAATATCGGAAAATAAACATCCAAAATTAGAAAAGTGGACACTCTAGTAAATTTTACAAAAGCTAGGATACTCCTGCAATTAGAGCAAAAATTTGTGTCTTGAATGGCAGTTTCCTCTCTATATATATGTATATACTGTGTAGGTATATATAGCTAGCTTCTTTAATTGTAGCAATGGGGTTTTTAATTGTAAAAATATACGTACTGTATTTGAATTGTAACAATATATTGTATTTCATATGGGTTACAGTGACATATATACTGTATGAATTAAGGTGTGTCTGACAACGAAGCAATGGGCTTTTTATTTAGTTTATTCTTTTTTTCTTGAGCCAATAACATACTTTCAGCAATTTCGATAGAAATGAAAGAGGAGGAAGGTGAGTGCCCAGATATTTTAATTTCAAATTAGAGAGAAGAGGAGGAAGGCGAGTGTTGCAGATCTGGGCGAAGAAGAAGAACAAAGCTACAGATCTGGGGAGGAAGGAGGAGGAAGGAGCTCGACCGGATGGGGGCACCTCGATGGCACCTAGATCTGATAGGGCGAGGAGGAGACCGGAAGGAAGGACCGGACGGTGGTTGAAGAAGGCGGCATCGGGGCTGCTGTGGTCGTCGAAGACGCCGGCAACCACACTCTCCTCCTCCCCGTCGCCTCTCCGATGTTCCGATTGAAGTTCTCCACCACTCCTTCTCCGCGCTCTTCGCAACCATGACCACCACCGACGCCGGCGACCACACTCTCCTCCTCCTCCGCCATGGCAGCCATGGCCACCACTCCTCCGCGCTCTTGGCATCTCCAGCTCTCCCATGTCGGATTCAATTCAATTTCCCTTCTAGATCTGTTTTAATTTGGGGGAGAAGGGGAAGAAATAAGAGGCAGGGGTAAAATTGGAAATTATGGCCTATTACCTAATATTGCCACCTTTGTGGCCTATGTCTTAAAAATTAGACCCAAAATGGCCACTTAGCAAAAAAACCCCTAATTGTTTTGTTGAAAATATCGATCCCATTTTAGTCTCAAACTATATCATATTTATAATTCCAAATAAGCTTTATATTTTGAATCTCATTTATGAGTTAAGTGGTTGGCATGATGCTTGATGGAAGAAAAAAATTTCTAGAAATCTCTATATTTTCTATTTTTCTCTATTTTGCATCTTTTGTTAGAGATGCTCTAAGAATGAATCTTTATTACCTTTTGAGGTTATTAATTCAAATTCTTTTGTCCTTACATTTTTATTTATCTTAATTTTTTCTATTAAAAATGTTATTATATAAATAACAAATTTAAGATTTTTTCTAATATATTTAAAAAAATATTCTTTTTCATATAACATACAAAAAAATCTAATTTTTTTGATAATTTTATTTTTCTTAACTTTTTTTACTAAAAATCATTATTTACATCATCAGTGTAAAGGTTTTTAAAAAATATATTTAAATATTTTTTTTTCTTATATATGGAAAAAAATTCGCAAAATTTTCTTAAGCCTCCCTTAAAAAAAATTATTGGATCTGCCATCATATGTTACAATGAGTACATGAGAGATGTGAGAATGCTTTATAAGTTTTAAAATGTCTAATTATTTCTTTAATTTCCTTCTACTAAAAATGTCTAATTATATAAATAATAATTTTAAGGTTTTCTCCAATATATTTAAACAAAAATATTCTTTCTCATATATACATTTAAAAAATTATAATTTATTGATAATTTTATTTTTCTTAATTTTATTTTACTAAAAATCATTATTTACATCACCAATGTAAGGGTTTTTTTTTTCTAAAATATATTTAAATAAAAAATTGTTTTTCATATATATGGAAAAAAATCTCAAATATTTTTAACCTCCCTTAAAAAATGGGTGGTTATGTATGTGCATATTTTGTTAAGTAATTGATAAGTTATGATGTTTTCAAAATATTGGGTGTTTTGTGTTGAAAATTTTAAAATAATTGGTGATTTTGTTTAGTTTTAAAAATATGTATGCTTTTGGGTTGCATTTTTGGCAAAAAAAAAAATATAGATAATTAGGTGCAATTTAAAAGTAAATGGTGATTTTGTGTAATATTAAAAAAAAGGTTCATTTTTATTTATAAAAAAAATGAAAACATTGATTTTGTGCATCAGGCCAATTTTTACAAAATCTTAGGGGCACCGTCTATAAAAATCAAAATTGTGAAACACTATTCAAAATAGCAAAAATCTCAGAGACACCAACCAAAATTACTGAAGTCCTTTGGGACTCGGGATCGGGGTACACGTGCGCCCTTGCGCCAATAGCCTAGCACATAAGTCGAGCGGGGTTCCATCCTAAAACCAATTGGCATTAGGTGGGGTAGCCCACTAACTTATATACTAAGGCTTTTTTATTCGTGTAATCGATGTGAGACTCTTTTGGTCTCTTCGCATCCTTTCATTCCCTCAACAAAAATTTCCCCTATTTTAAAGGTTGAGGACCTTGAGGTGAGGATGCACTGATCTGAAAATACTCGATCTAATCCGATCATATGCACATTTAGTTCATTCTTAGTCTATCATTTTTCAGTCAAATTGACAAAATGGCATGAATAAAGCTTCCGATCGATTTCATTACGCTCCAAAAAAAAGTATTAATTAACAAATTTCATTTAATTAAAAAAATGGATCATTGATCTTTTGAGTTTAATTGGAGGAATGTACGTGTCTTCAATTCCGTGTCGGCGTCATATAAAAAATCGATTTTTTATTTATTAATTATTTCAAATGCTATGATTGCCCTTATATTTTGTAGTTGTGTAAGATGGGATTATGACTGAAAGTTGTTTACAAACAAACAAACAAGAAAATTAATGGAAATTACTACAGTATATATATTAAGCATGATGTATGATACATTGATACTGTTTCTTTCCTTTTCTTCTTTTTTGATCTTGTTGATGTTTCTTTTTCATTTGATGTTTATGGTTCGTGAGGTCATTGAATCATGTGACATGAATTTGGGGCGAAAATCACGAAATTGATGATTATACTAATTAAGGTGTTATTTTCCTTGACATTAATTAACAAATAACACTCCCCGCCAATTATACATTAAGACATATTATAGTTAAAAAAAAATCGTAATCATACACATCAAACTTAACTAGCGTATACACCAACACTTTCACAAAATTTTGGCATTGAAATTGACTTCTGAATCAAAATAAATAAGCTCAAATGACTTGTAACCTAGAGTAACACATAGTATTACATTTAATTATTTCGAGGATAAATTCATGTTTAAAAAAATTATATTTATACTCTAAAATTTATATTTACATATTTATAAACTTTCACTACTACAATTAAGAGCAAAGAGGGCGGTTTATAGCGGCGGTTTAGTTAAGGCAGCGGTTTATGGCCGCGGGTCAGGAATTTTAGTCTACAAGAACGGGTTGGCAATTCCCATGACTATTGGGGCGGTTTCACTACTGTTTGGGAGCGTTTCATTAAATCAGATTAATCTATGGGAGCGGTTCCTAATAATCTGCTAAAATAAAACATAAGGCGGACGAATTTGGGGAGAAATTCAGACCTGGCCCTTCTCTCTCTTCTTGCGCTCTTTCTCCCTCATCTCTACATCTTCAACCCTCTCCATGTCTCCCCCATCATCGATACCTCGCCAGATCTCAGTCTGACGCTTCCCTCCGACCTCGTTCTCCTCCTCTCTCACTCAGATCCATGGCCTCAACTCCCAAGCCCAAATCGGCGAGAGAGGCCGAAGGTTCCCTTCCCGACATCGACACCACTAAACCCCTTCCTTTACCGCTTCTCAACACCAGAGTTAAAGCCCAGGCGCCACCTTCAAGTGATTCAAGGGGACGCAACATTTCGGGTTAGTTAATTTCTAAACCATTATTGATTCGAAGGATTTGAAGCCCCTTCAAATTCATTAAGAATTTTTTAATCTAGGGTTTCGATTCCTTCTTCTTTCATGCTTCAGATCTAATGTTAGGGATCTTTGGTTCAGATTTAGGGTTTTCAATTTTGGTCAATAATTTTTAATTTAGGTTTCGCTTGTGATATGTACATTTAGGGTTTTGCTCATCAAACCTGTTTTCTCAACTGCCTTCTTGAAATTCATCCCACTATGTGCTCTCGAGTTTCTTCTTATGTAGGGGCAGTAGCAGAATTACTTACTAGGGATTGTATAGAGAAGTCAAAGTATGAAAAGGCACCATGTAGTTGATATATGTATGAGTAGCACGTAACAACACTTGTCAGACTCTGAACGACACAAATTTGGCAAGATGTAGGAAGTTTCATAAAAGCCTAGGAAAAGGAATCATTAAAAGAAAGACTTGAAGCAGTTATTCAATTTTGGGTGGAAGAGACACAATTCTCTTGCTGGTGAATTCAATCTATTGACCGATGTAGCCAATGAAGATGGCTCCGTTGCCGATTATAAATCACATGTTGCTTCATCTAGTGATGGTAAGAAACTTGGCTTTTGTACTATTTCTTGTGAATTCTATAGAATATTATATCCTTTTTTCTATTGTTAAAAACATTTTATCCTTGTCAAGAAAACAATTAAACTATTGGTGATAATATGCGATTGATGTTCAAACTTTGAATTATGATTTGAATTAGAAATGGCAGTTTCTAGTTTTAAAACACTCATATCGCAAACATAAGCTAGCACATACTAAATTTATTTTTACTCTCAAATTATTCGTAGTTACTTACATTAACGGCAATAAGCACATACTAAATTTATTTTTACTCTCAAATTATTCGTAGTTACTTACATTAACGGCAATAAGCAATTCCTTGTGGTTGTAGCGTCTCGGTCTCTCTCTCTTATCTTCATTCAGGAGCAAGACTAGTGAGAAGAAGCTCACAAACTAATATATATAACTTCGTATGAAAGCAAGGTTTGAGGAGAACTTTCTTCTCTTGTTTTCCTTATTTTTTTTAAAGAACTTGGCTTGCTTTTATGTCCAACATATTTGATCAGTGAATAAAATCCTACACTCTAAGAAATCAGTTAGTGAAGTCTTATACTAGTTAGTTTTTGGTTTGATTGCAATTGTATTAAATTTTATTCTTCAATTTCATACGAAAAAGAAATAAGAACTTTTTCTACTTAAGAACTTTTTCTACTTAAATTCGTTATGCACATAGTACTCATATGATTGCAATTGATAGAAAAGTTGAGATGTTTATAATTCGGATGCTTTTGTAGGTTCAATCAGATGGTGTTTGGATGCATAACTTTAGTTCCAAAAGGGGTGAGTTGTAGAGAACCCACAAGCTCTCAAACCGGCCAGTACATTCATACACGGTATGCTGCTCCTTAAGGTTTTATCCACAGTTGCTGATTTGCATTCAGTATAAGCTAAATGTGTTATAAAAAATCTAAAATCCTCAAAATACTAATAAGCATCTCATTAGACATCGTTATTGAGATTCAAATTCAAGACATTTTTACTATAAGCATCTCACTAGAAGAGGACAAGATGCACATATCCTTTTTTGTTTCCAGCCTCCATCTTCAATTTCTCTATTTTTAGGTATACAAAAAAAACTAACAATGTACCAATGCCTACTTAATTTTGATTCCTGGCACTCCTTTCCTTATTTTTAGGAATACTAAAAAAAAAACGGACAATGTACCAATGCCTACTTAATTTTGATTCTTGGCATTTCTTTCCTTATTTTTAGCTATACCAAAAAAAAAAACTGACAATGTACCAATGCCTACTTAATTTCGATTCTTGGCATTGCTTGCCTTTAAGATATTTTCAGCAAAGAAGGTTCTTTATCACCACTAATTGGTGTTCAGTTTTATAGTTGATTTTTACCAATGTAGCACCCATGATTTCCTTCGCGTTAGTGCTGATTTATCATTATTCATAAATATCAGAATGTTGATGTTGCTATTCAGCCTATACTTGAGGTTGGGTTGGGGGACAGTTTAGAGCAAAAAATGTTCACTTCTCAAGTACATTCACAAGTGGTTTGTGGTATAACCTTTCTTGATTTTGACAGCGTGGAATTATGGGTTAGTGTTCATTCTAAAACTAATCTAGTTGATGATAATTTTAAATTGGTGTAAATTTTATCATGAGTAAATGTTCTTTGTGAAAATTAAAAATCAATGTTGCTTTCTATGAAACTACCATTGACTGTATGTTAGAAATACTAAACTATAGAAGAGTCAAGTTGGTTGTAATTTAATTGGTTGTAATTTTATCCAGCACTCATGCTACATCCAAAAGAGATATCTCCTTGACATGATGTTTTTATCTTTATGATCAGTTCTATATATACTTCTATGTACTTGTTGCTCCTTTTTTTCTAATTGCCTTGCATGCCAAACCTTTAAAAGAAGAGTGCTTAAATTTCAGTTTAGCTGTTAGATATACCTCAATAAGATTAGACTATGGATTTTGACCTTCAGTGGCGAGCTTGACACACGAATTTCCAGACTTTGTTTTGTTTTGTAAAAATACCTTTATGTGGAATTATATATGGCTAATATCTAAGTTTTCATGTACGTGCAGGTTGTCTTCGCACAAATTGATCCCGATATCCAACTACAACTTGTCGTTTTATCACTATATTTTGGCTAGTTTACTTGAGTTGTCAAATCTTTTGTTTACGTCTAACTTTGTAAGCAAATCCAAGTAATGGATTGATATAAATGTAATGTAATATTACTTCGTGAGTCAATAAAAGTGTGGAATTTCAATTCTATATGTAGATGTTATAATAAATATTCAATATTTTTTTTTAATTGTAAGTAAATATAAATCAGATATTTAAAATGGAATTAAAAAGCTATAAAATTGATAAATCAAAACCGCTGCCATATGATAGTAAAACCGCTTCACAAGATTGAGAGACAAAGTGCTTCTTTAGAGGAATTGGCAACGGTTCTTCCACATTTTTGGCAGCGGTTATCCCTTTAGTTATGAAACCGCTTCCTTAGCTTAAAAAAACCGCTGCCATAGGGCTAAGGCGACGGCAGCAGAAGGGGCGGTCCAAAACCGCTGCCTTAGACCTTAGGCAGCGGTTTTCCTATATATGGTGGCGGTTTTGGGCCGCTGCCAAAACTCTTAATTGTAGTAGTGTTCTATCATGAAAATTTGTGTTTTAGAAAAATAAAAATGAATTAAAATAACTAATCCTTTTGTTATCAATAATTTTGAAGGAGTTGTTTTTATATTAAAAATTTATAAATATATCAATATATATCTAAATAATTAAGTGTAACATCGACTTTCCTGTGATGTGGCTCTGAAATGAATAGTTAATGAATCAATGATTGATTAATTAACAACTATTTTAAACTTTTTTAGCCAATATTTTTTAAAAAAAAACTAATATGATAACGTACGTATTAATTTGTGCGGATTTTGTAGGGGGTACGTGGAGTTCATTTCAATCAACTACGCAAATAAGAGTACAAATTTCTAGCAACCATGCCGTTGACGGCAAATATGTATCTACCGAGTAAGAATTCTAATAAAACGAAAAAAAATTATGGTGTGATGATTAAATGAATGAGAATTGTGTTTCATTGAATATTATTTTGTATGGATATAAATATATAAATATTAGAATGTAAGAATATAAATAATATTATATTCATATATACTTATATTTACATCATATTCAAATAATCTAATACTCATATATTTGTATTTACATAACATAATACATGTGTCTAACACAATATTTGTTCGTTTCACTGTTACGCCATATTTTTCGTTTCACTTAAACTCTTCTATGTATATATACATAGGCGGAGCTAGGCGGGGGCAAGCGGTAGCATTCGCCGCCCCCCCCCCCCCCTCCCCCTTTCATCCGACAAATTACCTATATTTGTTTTACTCGTCGATAGCTTTGTTTTGATATATTATAAGCCTGAATCCGATAACCGAGTAAAAAGTTATGAATGTTTGAAAGTTAAACACAGATTAATTATTTCCAATGTCTTTTAATAAATCATGATGCTTTTATATTTTACTTAATTTGATATTTTGGTAATGTAATTCAACCTAAGAGCTTCGAAACAAGAGTTTATATTGCTAAATTTGATAATTATATAAGAAATTATGCTAGTTTAAAGTTTGTATATCTTGTTACACGTTATTGGATGATAAGAGAACAACAAGTTGCATATGACTTTGTGGGTTTCAAACGATATTTTTAGACGAAAAATAATTTTGTTATAGATTAAAACGACATCATTTTCCTTTTAAAGAGACAAATAACAATATAACAATTAATGACATAGTTTTAAACTAAAACACTACAATTTTGAATAAAAAAAACATTGTGTTTTGAACTAAAAAAACCTTGTCTTAAACTAAAATATATCACCATTCAATGTAAATTAAATATCATAGTTATGTTTCTCTAAACTATAGAAAAATCTACCGAAGAATGAATTAACAATTTGTATAAAATTCGCCCCCCCTTCGATAAACTCCTGGCTCCGTCCATGTATATATATAATGTAAAGAATACGTGTATTTTATACTTGAAAAAGAATTGTTATGTTAATACTCCTTAGAAAGCACTCCCAAAGTCCAGGCCAGTCCATAAAGGTGTTCAAAGAGCCCAACAAAACAAGGCCCCATAAAAATATGGGGCCCCAACTAATGATCTGTTTATACATAATAAATTTGTTGCCTATAGTAACAAATAAAAAGTTTGGCCCAGTGTTATCCGTGTAGAGGGCATTGCAATTCAGCCTAGGTTCGACTCCCCGCCGCATACAATTTTTTGTGTGGGCCCTTTATAATATGTATGCTTTTTCCAAACGGAATAAATGTTATAACTTATACGGGAGTAATTTTTGAGTTTTTTTGTTAATTCTTTTTAAGCAAATAATCTCTTCGTATTACCTTATCTAATTTCAATATTTTCCACATATCCTAAAAAATAATTAATTGGATATGGTTTTTATTTTCATTTCCTTTTATTTTGATTACTTTTATTGTTGACATATTTAAAAAAGAAGAAGAAAGAATTCTTAGTTTTTCATCTTTTATCACTAAATTAGAATTTTAAATTCTTTAAAAAATTTATGTGCATTACATTTTGATTTGTAAATTGAAACTTAACATAATCAATGTGTAGTAAAAATGTGAAAAATACTATAACATATATTTAACGATACAAATACAATGAATTAAAATGACTTAAAATCTAATATGCCATACAAAATAGTCCTATAATTAATTTTATTTTGATCTATTTTTGACAATTATTTTTAAATGATATTTTTATATATAGTTTTTGTTATCTAAAAAGTGTACATGAATGGTAAATCATACTGCGTATATTTTGTCAAACACAATGAGTAATGTTTGGAAAATATTACGTATTGAACAGGGCCCCAAAAAGTCATTGGACGGCCTTGCCAAAGTCTCGATAGTTAGCTCTATTTTCCGGTCAAAACGCACACGCATACAGGCGGGCACATATCATGAATCCACCAAAATGTGAAAAATGTACCTTATTAAAATTTGATTATTTTGGATGTAATTTGATGTTTTATTATAATATTCTTTCTCAATGTAAAAGAGGTAATAAAGATTCTCATTACGGACTTTAAAGGTCCGGTGCTTCATTCATAAACATTTAAATATATAATTGTGCAATAGAAGTTCATTTTTTACAAGAAAGTTTATTCATTTACAAATCACCCCATCTCTTGTGGTATTAGACTATTAGCGTTTGATTCTTTTTTTTTTTTTTTTGGTGAACAATTAGTGTTTAATTCTTTAGAGATAAGGAAATGAATAGCATTGTAATATAGTCTTGTTTTTTTTTTTTTAAACCATATTCTAAAAAAAATATGGAGAAGGCATCTTTAATAATGTTCTTATTTCCTTTCTTTATGGGGATTGGAATTCGAATAGTTGCAAAACCTATCCTTTTTGAGACAAAGCAATATCTATCCTTAGATTTGATCAAATAAGATTTGAGCATGACCTCTTACTTACAATGTCATTTTATTCGACTCCATTGAAATCAAACAAATAAACAGTGAAAGTAAGTATATATACTTTCACGAGACATAAATAACAGTTCCGTTGATTCATCCCCGATCCGATGAAACTCGAACATCAAACCAGGAAGTGTCCTGCGAATTTCGCGGCCTCTGATTGGTGTTTGATTGTACTGCGGAAAACAACATTATTCGTATCGGACCGCTTTTTCTAGCGGTCTTTTTGTGGCCTCTGCTTTCAACTTTGTTAGCCATTTGGTCTTTCAAACCATACCATGATGAAGGAGAAAAGCATGACTTTCTATAAAGCTACAAAGATCTTCTGACGCGAATTCGATTTCATTTGTCGACTCCCTGAAAAAAGAAATATACACCCAGCTAGGGCTTTTCCCTCTTTATCACATTCCATTGTTCATACCCAATTGATCATCATCTCTGACTCGCCCACCTTAGGCCAAATCTATCATCACCCTTACAGGACAGATCTCTTTGACAGTAGATTGAATTGCAGTATCAACTGCAAAATCACCAACCTGTGGAGCACATCTCTTTACAGAGAAGTGAAGGTTAGACGAAAGTCACGAAACCGGAAAACGCAGACGAAATGGTGAGTAAAAAGGAGAGTTAAATATCAATATCAAAACACTATAAACGGTTTTACTGATCAAAATGAGGTTTCAATGGAATGATTTACACCGTTACAAAGAACTGCAGGATGCAAAATTACATAGATGATGTACATTTCAATGGATTACTGACAACATTATCGCATCAATCACTTACACTCAACTCAAACCTTTAAGACAAATGCAAACCTACATTCTGTGAAGTAAAAATGGATAAACATCTCAGAAGAATTAATCAGCTATCTCGAACAGCCTGCAACGGTAAAACCTCGACTAGACTAGTCTAGCCTGGCAGTCATCATACAATGGGCTGCTTCTGCAACTCCGACTCACTATAACAAATCATCTGTCGAAATTACCAGCATCATGGTTCCTGCACTGGAATCTTCTTTGGTTTGATGACCCATCAACTGAGTCTGCGAATGGTATCCTATCTATGCTCGGAAAATTTTCCCGAGGATACAAATCACGGGCGAAGGGTGAATCTATGTACAGGATTGTGCTACATGACTCCCAAGAACCCAAGGGGGAAAGCACGGTCCTGAAATAAATATGTAAATTCCGCTGCTCAAAGATCCTTCTAAATCCAAGCAAGAGATCCCCGATCATTTGGTGCTTGGGGACGGCCTCTAGTTGGTGTTGGTGGGCGGTTTGCATTTAGCTCCTGTTCAAGATCAAGAAAAACAAAGACATGAATAGGCAGGTGTGGACACAGCATTAGCGCTAGTGTTAAATTCGGTTTCATGAAGATGACTAACCTGCATCCATGTATCGTCTATGTGCCGCTCAGGTGAAGTTTCTGGTGATGAAAGCGCCGGTGGCAAGGGGTGGATAAGTTTTGGAACAACCACCAAATCTCTACCTAAAACTAAAATAGCTCCTGCGTTATTTGCAGTTCCTACAAAACAGGAAAGAAATGCTCTTAGCACTTCAAAACTGGTTCTCTCAGTAGAAGTGAATGAAGGAGATACAAATAGAAGGCATAACCATACCACAGTAGTTGGTGGCTGAAAACAGAGTAATCAAATGCCCCTGAGCAAAACGCTCAAAACCATCCATTACACATTCATGTGCACGTACAATCAATTGAAGATCGTTGTTATTACAAAATTCAATAACACGATCAGGCTGCAAGAATTTTTAAAAAAAAAATTGCATTACTCATAGTAGGAACTTGATGGGGAAGATATCAAAAACTCGTGCTCAGATCAAACTTAAGACAAGAGATCAGCAACGTGATTATATTGCACTAAAATATCTGTAGAAATGAAGATCATTATAAAATAACCGCACACAGACAAACTCTTTTGTTCGTCAAGTTTCAAAATAACATATGTAAGATATGGATCTTTTATTTCATTAATAATGTTTTGACAAGTACGGGCTCAAAAAGATCGACCGAGAAGTCTATACCCCATATGTGACCAGACCTGGGCCTCTGGCATTTGGACGCAATCCTTCAACACTGTCATTCTCGGTTGGATCGGACCTGAAAAGAAAGTCTGATGAAAATGGCAGTTGAAAATAAAGAAACCTTTACAAATAATCACATAAAACAAAGTGGGCGCTACCATAACAAGTCCATGAGGACAATTGATCCTGCTTCCATAGTGATCGGGCGCTGAATATTCTCAATCTGCTCTATATGACTTATAGAACGTCCAATGCCACCATGCATACAGATTATTTTCTTCTCAATAAGCGCTGCCAGAGGTAGCCAGTTAAATAATCTGTTTATCCGATGCCATGCCCAGATCCCATCTCTCTCACCCTGTTCAAAATATCAAGAAAATTTGAGAACTACACCCTTCAAAATTGAATTTTCAATATTCAAACATGGTCATACCATTCGCTCAATGCACTCAATTCTAAATCCAAAAAGAGCATTAATGTCTGCAGCTTCATGATTTCCTCGAATCAAATGTACATTTTTGGGATGCTCAACCTGTAAGATATTGGCAGGAAATCTTTTAGCACATTATCACCTAATTGCAGCAAAGGAAAAAGCTCAAAACGACATGGATGGAACCAGTGATACCTTTAAAGCAAGTAAAAGAGACATAGTCTCCAAGCTATGCTGGCCTCGATCAACATAGTCTCCTAGGAACAGATAATCGATATATCTGACATATAAACATATAAAACTATAATCACAGACTGGGAAAGTATATAATCAAAGACTTTTATCACTTGGGGAAAAAAAGTATCATGGTGTAAGAAGGTTCTAGTATCTGAGGGCCAACAGTGGACACGATAATCGGCAGAGACCATCAAGGTTGAGTTTCAGCTTTGGAAATATTATGGATGTAATTATATTATTAGCTTAAACAATCAAACTAAGCCAGGGAAAAAGCAGTTATCAAGGTCGTAAACTATTCATGGAGCCCTGGCAGCATCCTTTTCCGATTAAGAAAATAATCAGGATGCTTAGTAGGTGCACTTCTAGCATAAACGACCTGCTCAACATCCTAGGATTTCATTCCACCTCAAGCTCCTTCAGACCTCCATACTCTAGGAGAGTCTTGTGAACTTCTCTGTTGAAGCATCAGCATGTCCAATATGTGGACAACATGCTTTCTCCTACAAGAGAGACTCACAAGAATATACAAGTCTACAATTAATATTCGCCTATCTATTCTTCAAGTCCCCGTATATGAGGGTTTTTCTTTCAACTCTTTTTTAACTTTAGTTTGGACTGAAATAAATAAACTTGCTTATCGGTTTCTCGTGGATGGGATGGGGTATCAAACACAAAAAGAGAAAGCAACATAGAGGCTTCAGCAATTCAGTTACTGAGAAATAAATCTATATCTATTCCCTGAAAAACATTAAGGAGATGGCATTATAATGAAAGTAAAAGCCAAATCAGCTATGCTCCCAAGAAATAAAAAGATCCATGTTATAAAAAAAGCATGAGACGAGCCCTTACGCTATGTCTCCTGCTGTTGATGGAGAACCATACTCATCAAAAAGCCTCATGAGATCTCCAAATTGTCCATGCAAATCCCCAAAGATTTTAATAGGAGCCTTAAGTTGAAGCACACTTGGTTCACTGGAAAAAATTCTTTCAGCACCATCACAAAGCTCAGCAATCTCACTGCAGTCTAAGAAAAACTGCCGACGAACTGGAGGCTTCCAACCACGGGGTTTCAATAGATGTGCAATGACCTGATGGGAAGTTGAAGGTTACTTAGGAATGGAACATTCGAAGGACAGGGTAGGTGCATAATAAAAGATAAAGGATATGACAACTTAACCAAACATATCAATTATATGATCAAACTATCAATTATCTATGCTAATTTGGAAGTTAAACAAGCCTCCAATTCCAAAGTCTCCACTTTTATTCTTACACACAATTCATAGCCGTCGGAAAGGCACAGAAACCGGTACACTGGCTAGAGAGATGATACACTAAGATTATAACAGGACACGAGGTCAGACCAAATCAGAACAAAACCATGGATTTACATAAGCACTGTAAAATAATGCATCTAAACAAAATCAGAACTCAAAAAAAAGAACACCCAGCAATTTACATATTGCTTTAAGGGGTTACAAAAGAATTGAACACCAATGAACACGACATACATTCTTCATTATTTTAATCAGCCTAGAAAAAGATACCTTCTTTGAAACACTGTTGATGGACACCTGCCTATCCAACAGCTTCCTCGCTGCTGTAGCACTTTCTGGTGTTCCATAGCTAACTCGTCTACCTTCATTCTCAAATTGATCAATTGATAGTTGTCTAACCATGCCACCCAGAGCACCACCAGTTTCTGCCGGTACAACAACCTGAAAACCCAAAACAAAATATGCACCATACTTGGTCTTTTAGAATTCCGCTCTAATCAAACCGAACTTGCATCCACAAGAAAGAATCGGGGTTTGACACTGACAGCTCGGTGATGCAGTCTAATTCCAGTTGGAGTTGTGATGTTATTTGTAGCAGATTCTGGCTTTATCAAGGTTGACATCTGTTTACCACTAGGTGTTGCCTCAGCACCTCTATCTCTGTCTGGAAGTTCAACTTCGCCATTGACCTGTCTTGCTTTAGCAGCAGCTAGTGTATCCTTAATAGCTTCTGCTTCAGCCGCAGATGCTTCAACCAAATACTCCACACCTTTGCTAAGTCTCCTGAAAAGTACCAAACAGTTGGCATATCTGGAAACTAAAACTACAACTAGCATGTTCTCTTTTCCACAGAAACAAAGAAATCAACATACCTGTTTCCTTGAATCATGGCATTCTCATGGCTTATATCAGCATACATGTCACCATTCACTGGAGGGGCAACAGGACTCCCAAGAACAACTGCGCCATCAATAGCCTCCTCGGAAATAGATTGAATAGTTCTGTCATCTGTAAGACCATACCTCCCAGTCAACCGCCCTGGGGGTACATAAGATGAAGCAGCTGCTGCTGCAGCTGCAGCGTGTGAAGCTGCAGTTGTTGTCTCAGCAGCAGCAAGGTCTTCAGCGACCAGTAAATCATCGAGCAACACTCCTGAACAGAGTATAACAAATCATCAAATAACCTAAGAAGAACAAGTAGTTTGTGATAATGTAACTCCTAACTTGGCCCACAGCACGAGCAAGAGGATTTATAAGGATTAAGATACATGCCCACACTGAGACAACACATGAAAGCATGTATAGGACAACAAGGACCCAAAGCTTTGTTAGTAAAAACTTTGCACGTTTAAGCTTCTTTTCCAATAACACACAGTCCATCTGATAAAAAAACACATTCAACTGAAATCCAACGTTAAGTAGAAATGAATTACTCACATAAATCAGCAAACTTTCATGTAACTCTAGGTTCAGCCATATTTTAATAGGAAAAATCACTTAGTTCAGCAGTAATAGTATTCAGGAAAACCATGTCACTAAGCATTTGAGAAAGCCGTCCTAAAGGTAAAATTCAAAATAGACGACTATACATCGAACAGCAGAAACAGAAATATGCAGATGATCACATGCTTAAAAATCATAAAGCAAATAAATCTCAGCAACATGTCTTACCACCACGCAAACCCCCATATATAAATATCAAGTCACCAATTGCAGCAGCAGCATGCCTGCAGCGTCTTGTTAATTCAACGGAAGCATCACCCCCAGCTGCATCAGCACTATATCTGCCTGTCCTAGGACTAGTAACAACAGACCTCGTATCACACCAAACTCCAGCTGCCGTATCCAACACTGTAAAACATAGAGGCAGCAGTGAGATTATGTCCAAACTCCACAGCGCTAATGGCAATACAAAAGGTATACATGTCTTTAAAAAAAATGGACCACCAGTATATCTTGACAATGTCCACCAGCTCTAGAGAAAAAAGTAACTCGAAGAAGATTTGGAAAACATGGAACACCAAAATTGTTCATGTTCACTTTACTAAGAACCAAATACATTACCTTTTTTTGTTCTGAAACAGTTTTCCATCATCCATTATTCTTAATAGTAATTTGATACACTGCTATTTTTAAAATATACAAGTAAACTTGACTCTTGAGTGAAAAACACACCAAGAAAACCAGGTTTCTTATCCATTATTACCAAGTAAACGGAAACAAATAATCAATGTCCAGCCGAAAAAAAACATGGAGAAGTTGTGAATATCATATACCAGCAACACTTGATGAATCCTCCACCATGCGTCCGCCACCGAGGGCCCCACCAGATACATGTAGCCGCGCATTAACAAAAACCTATGTATGATAATTTTTAGTCATATGTTGATGAGAAAATCTTAGGAAATGAGAGGGGAAAAAATCACACCGCAGCGTGCTGATATCTTGGAGATGGTGAAACACCAGGGGCAATGGCCCATTCCCACCGACCATCCCTATGTTTAGCAAGTCCATATGCACTGGGCAGTGGCTGGAAATTCATAACAAATATTAAAAATGCATGAGCCAGTGCATCTGATAAGATGAACACCTTAATTCACACTAGTCTTAAGAAATAACAGATACATTTCTCCAAAGAGCCAAATAAATTAATCATTAAAATTGACCATGTGGTCTCAAGAGTCGAGACTTATTCACCACATACCACTCCAGCACTCCCCAGAGAAGTCAAAAGTATTAGGTACATACAGTCTCTACATATGACTCCGCTAATTTCACAAGAGAGCAAAAAAGAGGCAAATAAAAGGTCAAGCCTGTAAAGCAGTAACATGCCCAACAACGGATACCAACTACAATGAGCACAAGACTTTCAGTCAAGCATCTTTGAAAATCCAATATTTTGCGAGTGACTAATCCATATTTCTAAACTCATTATTTCCAGTTGCTGTCTATAGTACACAACACATTTTAAAGCACCCACCAACTGCACCCCCAATGTATGATTTCCTATTAGCTCCTTGCCATAAGTCTGTTAACCAGTGACACAGCCCTTAGGGAAGCCACTGCCACAGATAGGAGATTATTGCAATTACTTGCTTCTATGACTAATATTCCATTTTTCGCACTTGTTCAGTGTTTAAAGTATCAATCATTCCGAGTTCGGCCTAAGGTTCTGGATGGACCAATAACCCTTTGACACCATACCAGGAAGAAGCTGTTGTACTTAATTGACTAATTGAGTAAACATAATAGCGTGCTACTGGTCCCAAAACTGGTTTTCTGGCATTTCAGTCTTATGATACACCAAATGGAGAAGTTGAAAAACTTTGTCACTAAACTGAGCAAGTTGATAGAATGTTAAAAAACAGTTAAGTATTGTTTTTCCCATAACATGTTTGCAAACAAAAATAAAAAGCTTTCAGCAAAAGGTTAAGCAAAATGAATGGGAAAATGCAGTAATATGAAACACACTAAAGCCCATAGCACAGTAATGGCTTTCCTAAGGAGATTTCTCCTCTCTGCTAAAGAAGATGTAAGAATTCCTTCCTATTGAACAAAGAAATAGCAGCCAACCGTGCCAAAGTAAAAATACATAATATCAAAGACATGTAATCGCTTTTAATTAAAATATAAGACTCCCTTGTGCAATGACAAGTGAACCACATTGACTAAATCAAGATGGAGCAACAGTAGTCACCAACTAGGTGGCACTGGCAGACCTAAATAAGAAATATATATTTTTTTATTTTCACACATTTTAAGAAGTAATAAATAAATTACACGTGATATTTAATACCCTTTCAAACTATTGTCAACACCCAACAGCAAACTCACCACACTGTTTGCATCCCTTCCTCCACAAAGCAAAAGAAGACCATCAGAACGTGCACTTGCAGTGGCATACCTGACCAACATAAAAATAAAAGATAAAAAAGAGCATGATAAAAATACCAAAAAGTACTGTTACCTATTCTCAGGAACGCGAGGACTCTTTCACTATTGCATATTGAACAGGTAAAAATTGAAAATAAGGTGTAGAGTACCAAATAAATTCTTAAAAGTTCGGTGTCTAAAGACACATCAGAAAAATGCCAAAGGGATACAACAGTCAGTGAATCACATTTACATTTACAAATGCACAGCACCACTGTTCTGACCATTAGCTAACAAAAGGATTCTAAGAACCAGCTGCAAGATCATTAAATGAGTACTGGGCTGTGAAAATACTAGCACGCATAGGATACTAATTAATCATTATCAATAATGAGGAGCAACCATGTATAAAAGACACTTGTGCGCCCTATAAACAGTATACAAAGCAGGTTTTCCCTACAATGTAGTTTTTAGCTTCGCAAGAAAAGAAAATTAACTTCTTAAAGTGACAAGTCAAAGTTTAAGAAATAAAAACAAAAAATACACAGGAAACACATCACAAATACCAAACTTCATAGACATTTATAATTATTATCATCAAATTACAGAAGTGACAGTCACTTATTAAACATAAAGCACAATAACAATAGAACAATTAAATGGAAATAAAGAAATACTCACATGCATGGAGGAGGACCTTCACCTTCAGGTTCCAACTTCCTCCATTCATATGGTTTAGCCGCAGTATCCAAAGCCCAGACATCAGCTAAAGGCCGCTTCCCTGTAACGCATTTAAAAAATATCAGAACCTTGTAACATTACCATACAAATTTCTCACCCAGACAAGATAACTGACTAACCATCATTTCCACCAATAGCCATCAGATATCTTTGTCCCACAAGAGCCATAACATGTCCATAACGTGGTCCTGGACCAGGACCATGGACAACAACTCTGAGAAAATAAGGCACAAGTTACACCCAAATGGTTACATAATACTACAAAACAAAGATAAAGGATCATTTTCAGTATCTCACCTATGCCATCGAGGCCTTTGCTGTGTTAGGTCTAGAACATGAAGATCCTCAGCAGACAAACCTGCTGGACCTATGCCGCCCTACCAAAAGAGGGTATTACGGCAATTATAAATAAATAAATCTGAGCAAAATTAAAGAATAAATCACAAATACACTAAAATAACATCAGAGTGCT
The DNA here is from genome assembly GCA_963922045.1 of Persicaria maculosa. Classification (NCBI taxonomy): domain Eukaryota; kingdom Viridiplantae; phylum Streptophyta; class Magnoliopsida; order Caryophyllales; family Polygonaceae; genus Persicaria; species Persicaria maculosa. The sequence goes on from OY998262.1 coordinate 57,940,375, forward strand.
AAATATGCTAACCTGGATGACAACCATAGTTCCAACAGCAGTAGCTACATGTGCAGCTCTTGGTGTGGGTGGTTCTCCAATGGGATTAATCCTAGATAGTAAAGGTTATACTATATTGTTCAGTTACCATCATGTAAACAGAGTGAGCCATGAGAAGAAAGTATTGATCACAGCACGAGATGTAGTAACAGTGACCTCTGTTAGACAGAGAAACCATATGTACACTCCTGGCTTACCTGGACCACTTATTAGTCAATACATCATAAGAATGAATATCGGCTGTAGCACCAGCTAGTCCTGCAATGCATTGAAGCAACAGTCTTATACCACATTTTTTTGTTGTAAAATCAGCATCAATATCATTCCATAAACACAACTACCAGCTTACCAAAAAAAAAAACTGCCACAAATAGAAAGGTAACTTATTTACGGTGTTCAAGAAAATAGACAATTCTGCCGTCAAGAAGGCAAAATGCAACTAATACTAATGGAACATGTTCATTATTTACACAACAGACGATAAGATTAGGAGCAGAGAGGCAGACGATGATGGGGCAATTATAACTTCAACATCAGGGATACGTTTCCTTTCTTCTAACAAAGCATCTCAAAGGGTGATTAATTAATAAAAACAGTACAGTTCCTAGTTCATCAACTAAACACCAACAACGATTACCAACAAGGAGAGAGTTAGCAAAATTTATTCTATTCTGCCCTGATGCAGCCAATGTACATATAACCACTGTCCCTTTTTCCCACTTCTTTAAGTGTTAGTTAGCCATTATATGCATCCAGTCAATAAAACTTATTAACAAAAAGGAACTTTTACTTTTCCCAACTAGAATTAACAGTATTTTGTTGAAGGCATTGATTAAGATGTCTTACTAAGCTCCCAAAGCAAAAACGACAACAAGTTCACCACAGCATCAAAGCAACAATCCAAACGCTTTCTACTTCTACTACTACTTGCTCAGTCTCAGTCATGCCATATAACTAGCAAATTTGCTCACAGTCCACCCAATCTGGGGTTCTAAGTTCTATCAGCACAAGCCTAAGATCCAGTATACAGAGATCAATTAAGGCAGCAGAGGAGTATTTAACATACTGATGCCAGCGCTTCCGGCTGATGAAGGAGTCCCAGTAGCGGCTGAATTCCCTTCAAGCGCCGTGGCGCCACCAAACAATATTAACCTCGGTCCAATGTAACCAGGTGTGCCCTCCTCCCCAACGGCAGGCACAGCCGTGAGCGTATGCCCACACCTGGGCCCAGGTCCATCCTCTTTCTTCTCTATGACTGCATTCACCACTGTAAACGTCGGCGCACACCGTGGCCCCGCCACCGGAGCCTGCTGTTGAACCGGCGGGGACGATGTTTGCTGCAAAGAAGAAGACGGCGACGAAGCTTCGGACAAAGATGATTGATCAGAATCGTTCTCCTCCGGAGCTGTAGACGGTAAGCTGTGGTTCTGCACCGGATCTTGATCTGTATCCGACGCCATCGAAGAATCAACCTCCATGGAACTCTACTACGAGCAACTATTAAAAAAAAAGCTTTTAAAAAACTAAAAATCAAAACACTCGGTCCAGATCGGGGATCGCTTTCGCATAACTACGCATTAAGGATCAGCAGGTGGGACGAAATGAGATCAAACGCCCTAGAAATTCAATCAGGAATTGCTCTTCCCTCCAAACGATCTAAACCCTAGCTCAAATCGCTTTTCAAATTGAACTTCTCAACCGCCGATTTCAAAAGCGGCATCCAATAGTGAGAGTATTTTGCGTAGGAAAAATCCGCGCGAGCGATGAAGGAAATCACAACTTCGCTCGCGCTCTCTCTCTTCTGTCTGGATTTTCTTTCCTCTTTTTCCGTTTTCCCCTCCCACCGATGTTTGCGTCTCTCTCTCTCTCTGCGCTGCCAAATTGCCAATAGCTCGTTCAGACGCTCTCTCTAACCTGTTTAATTAGTCCGTAATAATTAAATTTTAAACGATTTTAATTTTTTTATAAACTTTTAATTTCAATAATTAAACAGAAGGGTTAAATTTGCTACTCCGTAAATCTTAAACCGCGTATGTTATTTAGTACGGACGGTGACTCCGACGAGTCTATTGGTGTTGGGCGATATGACGCCGCCGAGTTCCGGTTACCCGGCGGGACAGTGCCCGCCTGCCCGGCAATAGTGGATGCCCTCATGCCCAGGTTCTTTTCTCCCCTCCCCTCAATTTTTTTTTTTCATTTGAATGCTAGATCAAGGTGAATATTTTTTTATAATGTGTTTAAAATAATATAAATTTTAAAAGAAATATATTATAAATTATTGATTAAATTTGATGAATATCCATTTTTCATGTTAAAATTAAGTAAATGCCCACTTTTTTTACATAATTAAATAAATTTTTATTTTTTCCAAAAATACCCCTCCTTTCCCATCCCTAACCCTTCCTCCTTCCCTTTTGACCATTTTTAATTTTAACATTGACCGGTCAACATTGACCATTCCGGTCAACGCCTGCATTTGGTGACAATTTTTTGGTCACAATTGAGTATTTTTTTCTGGTGACAGTTAATTGTGACAATTATTTTGGTGACAATTGATTTTTTGTGACATTTTATTTTTTCCGGTCACAATTTGGAGAAAATCTTTTCTAGTGACAATTGATTTTCTTTTTTTCTTGTGATAATTGTTGGTGGCAAAAAAAATTGGGCAACGATTGATTTTCTTCTAGTGACAGTTGCCAGTATAACTTTTCCTCGGTGACAAATGTGGCTTTTCTACTAATAGATGATTTTCCTGATGACAATTGTTGATGACAACTATTAATGACGAGGTTGATGACAATATATTGTCACCATGATATTGTAACCTTAAAAAATTGTCACCATAACATTATACATCACCAAGACATTGTCACCAACTACAGAACACTGTTTTCATATTGTTTAATCAACCGTATTATCACCAACTTATAAAAAACATTGTCACCAACCTCTTTTCAGTAATCTATTGACACCAACAATAAAAAAGTGTAACCGACCTATTTTCATCAAGCTTTGGTCAATAATCTATTGTCCCCAATTACAAAACTTTGTCACCAATCTAGTGTCAACCACCTATTTTTAGAAATTAATTGTCACCAACGACAAAACAGTGTCACCAACCAATTGTCACCAACTACAAAGCACTTTCATCAAACTAAAATGTTTACAATGTTAATGTTATCACATTTGTTATCTATATTAACACATTTTTGTTACAAAACTGAAACCCTAGAATAAGGGGATCATAGACCCAAGATGGGCTAAACCTGAGCAGACGAAAATTTGATGCACAGTATAGTTTAGGGTTTAGGGTTTAGTCTTTAGGGTTTAGGGTCAAGGCCCTAAATCCTAAACCCTAAAATGTGTGTACAGTACCAATATTATCATATTTGTCATCTAATATTAACGCATTTTTGTTACGAAACTGAAACCCTAGAACTAGGGGAGTATAGACCCTAGAGGGGCTAAACTTGAGCAAACGAATAATTCGATGAACAATACTATAATGGCATCACATTTGTCATCTAATATTAACGCATTTTTGTTACAATAATAACCCTAAGTAGATGAAATTTGATGTAAAGTTTAACTTTGTAATACTTAATTGTCAGACTACATCAACTTGCAAAAATATCAAAACAAAATGGAACAGTTAAGACATTCATACTTAACATCCAAAATAGCAAGACCATCTATAGTCATCCTCTCGCTCTAGACGCATCCATATACTTGTCTGAAATAGCTTCAATACCACCATGAAATGCAAGACCCTCGATATATTTGACGGTATACATACCACAACTTCCACTACAATTGAACAGAAGGATAATGAAAATTACATTATAGCTAAATGAGATATAAATTTCATTTGTCACCAAAACAATAAATTCCATTGTCACCAAACAAGCAATTGTCACCAATCTAAAAATAACAACATAAATTCCATTTGTCACCAAACAAGCAATTGTCACCAATCTAAAAATAACAACATAAATTCCATTTGTCACCAAACAATGAAGCAAACCCCTGACAGTCTCATTTAAATTGATGATATAGAATCAAACTAAATATTAATTGTCACCAAACAAGCAATTGTCACCAAAATAAACAAGCAATGATAAACACTTGAAATAGAACAACATATAAACAAATTGTCATCAGAGCAATGTATTCACACAAAAATCCGCACCTGTTGTCATAAATCATAAACTTAACATGTCGAAATGATCAGATTTAACAAATTGTCACTAATATTAAACAAATTGACATATTTTGCAAGCTTAACAAATTGTCACCAAACATGCTAGGGTTTGTTTTCCCAAATCCGAATCCAATCGAGTAGGTGAAGTCTATTAAATCGATTCGCTTTTCTTATGTCCACAAATTGTGTAGGTTCAAGGGAAACACACTAAAAACTCACATCTAGAGCATAAGCAAGTGCAATCGAATTTAGGGCTAAACAATGAAATTCATCAAATCGAAAAGGGAAGGGAACCGAAAAGAGGGAGGAAGAGATTGAAAAGGATGGGAAAGAGAAAGGAAGTGGAGATTACCAGTAAGAGCGACCACCAGCAGGAGCGAACACCGGCGACTCGGTGCTAGGAGCGAAGGAGAGACGCGAAGAATTGAACAGGAAGAAGAAAGGGGGGACGCACCTGATTGTCCCGTCTCTAAGAGCCCCGTTTCGTTCTTCTATCGGCATCTTCTCAGCCTCGTCGGACCTTGAACTGGCCTCCTTCCCTAACCCCTAAACCAAAAAGCCCCAAATTGCACAAATTTAAACCCTAAGATCGCAATTTGGAAACGAAATCAATTGAGCGTGAAGATTGAACCCTCAAATCGAGAGGGGATTCAGGGAAGAAGCTGAAATTCAAACCAAGAATAGCCCTAAAACCGGATTGAGCGTTAGATTTGGGGAGAAATCCATACAAGGAAAAAAAAGAAGCCTAGAACGCGGTACGTACTAAGCGAAGGGGAAGGGTGAGGAAATTATAATAACAAGGGTAGAGTTGGTATTACATAAAAATTGTTGACACTTACTTAATATCCATTTAAATATGGACATTTACTTAATTAGCTTTTCTAAAAGGATATTTGACCAAATTTTTCCTAAATTATTTGTATTAAGTTTATCATTTATCCCGGAGTAATTATAAACTTTAAAATCGTTGTTTGAAAGGAAAAATTAACGTTTTATCGGGTTTATTTATTTAATATATTTATTCATTTTTCCGATAGACTTTGATTAACCACCCGAAATGGTTATCTAATATCCCGAAAGGGTTTGACAAAAATTCCGTTTGGGTTGAACAAATTTCAAAAGGGTAAAAAAATATAAATATTTAATATGCAATAATTATCCACGGAACTTTCAGTTTGGTTCCAGGATTCCTATTCACAAATTTTTGTCGGATGGTTGATGCTCCCTGTTTTGGCCCATATTTTGCCTTTTTGTCGGTGTCGGGTCGATGCCTTGGTGTGGTCGCGTTTAGTTTCGAGTTGGGTTGCAGTATCGGGCGTCCGGTTTGATCAAGAGGATCGTGGTTGTGTTCGTGGTCTTCGAAGATTCTTCATTTAAGTGGGGGCAACGTCGGTGATCCACACTTCCCCAGGATTCACCCTTTCCAATGTTGGGTTACTGTTCTTCGCCTTCTCGGCGTCGAGACGCCGTGTGAGTCATCGCACTCTCTCGTGTTCTCGGCATTCGTGGCTCGTCTAGGATATTCATTGACTCCTCTATTGGTGGACAACTTTTATGGGTTGTTAGGGTTTGTCTTTCATTTCTGGCTTTCTGCTGATTTGTGCTACTTGTGTGTTGTATGTTGACGGTTAGTCCAACTGCCGATTCGTCGGCTTATCGAGTTTCATGCTTGTTTGAACTCGAATTTTTACCTAATAAAAAAAAGATATTTTATTTAAAACTTATGTTATTTTTAAATATATCGCAAAATGTGATAACCAAACACTATCCAAGTGTTTATATTCACAATGTATTTTATTATAATTTATTATCTTGATTATGCTACTTAGGATTAGGGTAAACTTAGTAGCTTTTTATGACTTTTTGTTTTAAAATTATAAGTTTTAAATAAAGTAAACTTAAGATTAATATTTAATTAGCTTTTGAATTAGGATTTTCAATAGTTATTCATCTCAAGCTTTACAAAACTTTTTTTATATATTCATAAATATATTATTTCTTTAATGTATCTTCAACTAATTTGTTTTAGCTATTTTGCTTGAATTGTCGAACATCTTACTAACTTATTTTTAAAAATTTAACATACTATTGTATATCTTACCTACCAAATCTAACATTTTTAGCTAACCATCAGATTTAGCTATCTCACCGATGAAGCCTTGGAAGTAACCATTTATATTTTACATCCTAAATTGGCTTTTTGGTTTATTAAATGGCGTATTAAAGTCTCTGAAAAGAAAAAGATAATGCTTTGCTAAAAAATCAAAATGTTTAATAATAATACAAGTAAGTGTTATGAGTTTTAATAAATGGTTAGTATTGAAATAATTCAAATAAAGCATAAATATTTATTTATACAACTATTGGATCTTAAGCGAAATAGATGGCTCAAATCAACGGTGGATCTTAAGCGAAAGCAAAACAAATGATCTATACAATAATTGGGACACTTGAAAAAGATTTGTCTCTCAATCTGTTGTAAAGAGGTGGAAAAATGCATTGTGATTGGTTCCGAGGTTCGTTAAAGGCATTCCCTATTCAAGTTGATTTTTTTTTTTTTTTGATTAGGTAAAAATTCGGTTGGATATCCTAACCGATAGCATCCCGACGGATGAGATCCAGAAGATCTGGGTGAGATTCCAGTGCCAGCCCGTTAACAAGTCGACTAAGGTGTGCAACCTTGTCAGCCGCCTTGTTACCCTCACGGGGCACATGGGAAAATGAAATATCTAGAAAGGATTGTAATAATCCTTTGACATCCCCCAACAGAAGTTCTATTTCCCAAGGACAGTGACTGTTATTCTTAAGATGGTTTATCAATATCTGAGAATCCCCTTCTATAATTAACCGTTGATACCTTTGCTCCTTTGCGTATTGGACTCCTTCTCTCAGAGCTAATAGTTCTGCTACAATAGGCTTCTGACGCCCAAGGTCCTTATAACCTATTTTGATTACCTCTCCTACCCAATTCCTAATTATATACCCAGCACTTGCTTCACTGGAGCTACCTACTGCTCCATCAAAATTTAGTTTTAGATATTCTCGGTTAGGTTTCCGCCATCTTACATTTTTCCTACTTATTCTACGGTTTAGGCCTGCCTTGTTTCTTACTAGTGTACAGTCTTCATCCATTTCCAACAGAGTCGCTTTTCTCCATCCCTCTTTAACACTAGTAATGAAGGCATGGATTTCAGGTGTAGTCGGCCTTTTGTGTCCTCTAAAAGCTACTTGATTCCTGAAATACCATATCGACCACCATTTAAAAGACATTTCTTCCATTTCTAATTTACTCAAACAATCACCTATTTTGGTCATAATAGTTTTGCCATTTCTGCTTTCATTAGGTATGTTTTTTGCTACTTCCAAACATTTGCCTGTGCTTAAGAGAAATTGTTTACTAAATTCACAGTCCATAAACAGATGGAATTCATCTTCCCCTTGTACATCACAAAATTCACACTTGCTCGGAATAGGTGTTCCCCTTTTACACAATCTGTCTTTTGTTGGTAGTCCATTTTGTGATATCTTCCATAAAAAGTTTTTTATTTTAGGCATCGTATTCACCTTCCAGATCCAGTTAGTCGGATCATCATTAAACGATTCATGGTTAGCCAGTAACTTAATTGCGCTTGATGTCGTGAACCATCCTTGTGTGTCATATTTCCAGTATAGTCTATCGTCCATCTGGTGGATAGGAAGGGGCAAGTCCATTATTACTTTAACCCATTCCAGATTCAACACAGAAAGTAGTTTCTCTTTCCACCACTTCCCATCCCGAATGAATTCACTTACTAGTAAATTAGTATCTATACTCGAGGTATTTACTGCTAGATTCTTTAATGGTTCCTGTGTAATCCAAACATCAGTCCAAAACTTAACTGAGCTACCGTTGCCGATTGACCAGGCCAGTCCCTCTTTGAACTTGGTAATGAGAGATGAAGCGTTCCGCCATTGCCAGGATGCATTTCTTCCCCGCTCATAATTGAGAATATCTTTTTCTTTTAGGTACTTGTATCTAATAATTTGTACCCATATATTCTCTGGTTCTGCCAAAGTTTTCCACAGAAGTTTCATTTGCAAGGCCTCATTCATCGTCTGAGATTTTCTCAACCCCAATCCTCCCTTTCTTTTTGGTTTGCATATCCTATCCCAGCTAATTAGCGGTTTGTACTGCAGATCTTTGTTCCAGAAAAAATTCCTATTAATTTGATCTAATTCTTTGTGAATTGTTGAGGGTAACATGAAACTTTGCATTGCGTAAAGCGGTTTTGCCGATAAATTGGAGTTTATGAGGATTGATCTTCCTTGCTGCAAGAGTGAATTAGCTTTCCATTTTGCAAGCTGAGTCTTCGTATTACTAACTATTTCTTCAAAAGTGTGCTTGTTTACTCTTCCATTAATTATAGGACAACCCAGATATTTCTCCATTGCTCTTGTATGCTGTGCTTGTAACTGGTTTTGCAAGGTGTGAATTCTAGAAGCAGGGACTCCCATAGTTGTTTGGAAAGATGATTTGTGAAAGTTCACCTTTTGTCCCGAGAGGTTGCAATATTCATCTATTATTTGTTTCACTTCTTGGCATGCGGTATTAGAAGCTTTTGTGAAAATAATGATATCATCTGCAAATGCAAGGAAGGGAACACGAGGGCCATTTCGACCGAATGTAAAACCAATTTTGCTCGTTGCACTTGCAGCTTCTTTATGTAATTTCCTAGCTAAGATTTCTGCACCTAAGACAAATAAAAAAGGAGATATTGGGTCTCCTTGACGAATACCCCTTGTTGGATAGAAAATATTCGTTGGAGAGCTATTTATTAGAACTGAGAAAAATACAGTTGTGACACACTCTTTGATCCAATTGATGAACCTATTCAAGTTGATTGTTTCCCTACTATTGCAATCTTTAAGGATATTACAATTAATCCTATTAGTTTATAAAGACATAAAAAATGACAATGGTTCAATTTCGAGCTTGATTAAAATAGCTTGGTTTATTTTCATGTAAATCTTGAGTTTTAATTATTTTTAAACTATAAATATTTACTTCTTGATTGAAAAGTTGAATAAATCAGTAATAGACTAATTGTTATGATACAAATAGAACAAGTATAACACCAAACCATACTAACCAAATAACACGAGGACAAATAAAGAAAACAAAAATTAAAAAAGGGATAGGTTGGATTATTTTAGATATATTTCCATAAAGAAATAAATAAATGATAGGAAGGTTATAAAGGGGTGATGTATGTCCAAGTGAGGTGCCACATGAAAAGTTCACATGCCACAAGCTTTTCTCGTGTGTGATTTTTTGATAGGATATGGTTGGTTACTTGGTTCCATTTATTGCTAATAAAGTCACTTCATATCTCTAATTTCCCAATCATATATACATACATACATACATGCATGTTGCACATAAAAATTTCACACAAATTAGACAATCACCGACTACAAATTGGTGTAGTAGTGAGACTAGATCCAATGCCAAGAGGATTCATTCACTTGAGATGTCATCATAATGAGAAGGGTTCAAATTCTTTTCAATGATTTCGAAATGCTTCAAGAATGTTGGCATTGATAGGGACGAGTTTATAATCTAGCACCCAAGTAATTTAGGATTTGTTGCCTCATACAGATATCTATTTAGACTATTTAGCACAATGTGCTGATTTTATTAATATTTTTAAACGGGTTTTCTTGGGACATAGGATTGGTTCTTATCCCTCACCGTAAATGACTTGTAGGTAGTACCCATAGGTCCCCGGTTGGAACCCCGGGTATGACTGCTCTTTATTTACCAATTCAAGGATTGGTTCTTATCCTATGCCCTTACCTAGGGCATAAGATAGAAATACAGTTTTCTAAAAAGAAGCTTTTTTGTGCAATAGAGCCTAACCTGTTCAGTTCAATACCAAGGTTCGCTGGAGAGCATAACAAAGTTTTTTATACTCTCCATAAGCTACACCAATCAAGAAGGCAAATATTGAAAGCAAAAGGGTCATAACGTATAATTGTATACTTAAATATTTCAACCAAACATAACCTCCAAGTAGAAAAGTTGGAGAAAAAAAATACCCCTTTCAAAACTCCTTGTAAAGCTTAGAAACATGTTTACTAAGCTCCCAAGGTTGTACAGATGACAATCTCCAAAAGCATACAACACAAAACCAAGCCTACATCAGGTGCCTATGCTCGGAACTGAACTTGGCCAAGATTACACCGCCACGAGAAAGAGAGGAAGGATCAAGCATCCATGAGAAATCAGTAAACAGTCTGGATATAATGCTTTACTCTTCGTGTCGGAATCCCAGCTCCAGCTCTGCTAAACCTAAACAGGGCCCGTGTTCACCGGTTTATGGAAGGCTCTCACAACTGGCATACCATCGCCATCATAGTTTGCAGCTCTCCACGTTCGGTCCTTCTTCCTCTGAGGCTTCTTGTGTTGTTTGTGTGAAGCAGTCGGTGCCTTCTTTTTTACTTTAGTCTTCTCTGGAGCAATACCGTTGACAATGTCGAAAGAATTGAGGTCGCTCAGTACATTTTCAGGAACCGGGGCACTTGCATCTACATCAACCAGCGAGCTTTCAACGTTGGAGGAATCAGACTCTGATGTTGCTTCATTGCTTTCCTCTTCATATGACATTCCTGGTGGTAGTTCAAAGTGGGGCAGTTTCCCATCAACATAATCCTTCAACATTTGTCGGGCAGCTTTTGTTTCGTCAGGAAGCCCACTTGTGCCAACATAACCCCGAGAAGCACAATATGCTCTCAAAAGCTCTGATGCCAGGGGTGGCCGAGATTGAGGCTCATATGGCTTTGGATTTGGAAGGCTGATCTTATAGACGGCTTCAATTGCACGTCTAGGGACTCGGTTTGCAACCACCTGCACAGCATCTCTATGAGCAGTCATCCTGTCAATTGGCAGAACCCCACAAGCAATCATCTCGTATCTTGAGCTAGTGAAGGATGGAAACACCAATCCAGGGCAATCACATAAGGTGAGCTTGTCCGATATTATTATGGTTTGAAAATGTTTTGTCTTTCCAGGTGTAGATGTGACTCCCGTGCACTTTTGGCCAACCAAAGCATTTATGGTAGAGCTCTTCCCCACATTAGGGTAACCCACAAAACCTACAGTCACACTCCCAGATGAACCGGGAGTATTAGAATGCATGCCATGAGCAGACTTGGTGGATCCCGCATTCTTTCTCATGAATACTATGTCCTCTGCCTCAGACTGTAAGCGGGCAAGGAGAGCATCCCTGCCATATATCTTCACATCAAGCCCGTCAGTTTCTTCAGAAGTACCCTCAACTTCTGTTGGTATGATGGGCTTTTTGCCTTCAGTAGCTGCAGTAGCAGCTTTAGCTGACCAAAACAGATAGAGGATACCGTGATCACGGAAGTACTGAGCCCATTTCACCCTACAGAAGAAATGAACCAGGCAAGGGTTGGCAAAACGATAATGAGGAAATTTGGTTAGCTAACACCACTAAGAGCAACTGAAAGACACACCTGACATCATATGGCAAAAGATCAGCCTTGTTCATGAGAAGCAATGTCTTCTTGTGCATATCAACCTCCTTCACATATGCCTACATCACAATAAAGTCAATCTCATATCTAATATAGTTGAAATAGAAGTACCCGACAGTAACAAGAAGTACGATGCTTTGGGGATATTCCTATGCTCCGTTTCAAGAATTAGTTTTGTGATTCAACTATATCGGATCACGATGTGTGAGAAAATTTCAGATCACGTCAAATCAGTTAAGAAAAAGGTAGAAAACAAACAGGTTTCATTTAAAATGAATCTAGAGTTTCAGATTAATGGCTATGTTTAAATAGCGATACCTCCTAAAGGCAGACTTAAAAAACAGAGGTGCACTTAGGCCCAATTTATATTCCATATGAAAGTTACAAAAAAAAACATTGTGTAGTCGAAAATTAAACCTGATACTATCTATAACGGCATTGAGAGTATTCGAATCATGGTATTGATAAAGATAAGCCGTGGGGATCTAGAGCAAACAAAAGATCAGACTGGTGATACAAACGCCTCTCTTAACCTTATCCATAGGAAAAATTCCTTGTATCCTCAAGTTTTGTACTCAATTTTAAGACTCCCTTTAAAGAAGGGTTCAATTCAAAAGAAGCCAGAAATTATAGCTATTTAACCCGAATGAAGTTAAAAAAAAAGGATGTTTTAATGATAGTGTTATATATAGTGTTTGATTTCTACTTTAGAGCAGTATAGTACAGCTAATTATGTGATTCCCCCTCCAACTTTAGTATTTATGAGGTTAAGACCTGAACAAAGCAATCCTCCTTGACCTCTCACCTGTAGTCAAGCATATTAAAATTGAGAACCAAAGAAGAAATAAAATATTACCTCAAGATCAGCACAGCGGTAGAACATTGGATCTCTTGCATCAACAACCGTGACAAGCTGGGGGGAATAAATCAGAATTCACCTCAGACTATTTAATAGAACCATTAATAGTTATAGAAGTAACTTAGTAATGCTAAAACTGAATGCTCCTTCAGAATGCATAAGCCATTTTATTTTCTATAATTACAGACAAACAAGGTGCACCAGCTTACCAGATCACTGCGTTCAATGACCCGCCAAAGTTGCCTCCAGATGTCAAGGTTCTTCTCAAATGGAGTAAGAACGAGACTCTCATTATCCTCAAGCCTAGAAAAATTGAAATTCGAAGCAAGTTGAAAAAAAAAGATAGATGCCAAATCAGAACCTCGCTTAGCCTAAATTGACTATGGATTAACAATCCAGTCATATGAAATTTTTTTTAAAAATATTTCAGCAATCATAGAAATCATATTTTTTGATGCACAAAAAAATACAATGCATTGCCATTTGCCTTCCCCAGGGATCCCAATAAGCTTAAAGGACTCACTGTTCTCCTAAATCATAATGCATTGAACAAACTGTTCACAAGGGCCCTAAAAGACCACTTGTGTGTGGGGGGAAATATGTTCACAGGAATGGAAAGAGATTTCCAAACACTTCACGTAATTCGAGGCATAACCGCATAGTATTGAAGTTTGTAAGAGTCAAATCTCCCTCACGTGTAAAGGCAAAACACCAAGGGAAGTGCGGTGGATTAGGGGATTACTAGAGTAAGAGGTATGAGATCTGTGGGCTGATATGAGTGAGTTGGCATCAATTTTTGGCGAGATTCAATTTTGAGAAGTTTAGAATTTTGTATAGGGTGACATAGAGGAATGAGGGGATAGGGTCCTGCGTGACCCCCTTTTGCACATGCCTCCTTAGTTTGAGACATGTATTTTTGTACCTACATTACGTTGATGTACATATTTAACGATTCAGCAAATATGTTCATAGGGACAACAATGCACGTCTCCACATCGCAGAACTTACTTTGCAAGACTTCTACGCCAAATGAGGAAGGCTTGTTTTTCATTGATATCAAGCTCTTCCGGGGACATACCAGCATTCCATGGCGGCCTGTAGAAAAGAATTCCAAACTCATTTTTTGAACAAGACATCAAATATATCTTCTTCTTCTATCTTGCTTGGGTAGGAGAAGAAGAAACCATAAATAAAGTTGAAGGTAGCTTCAGGGAAAAATAAATAAATGAAGAAGAAAAGATTAGGCACCTGCGAGGGACACGAATGCTGCTAGCATGCAAAGCCTCTTCTTTCTGTTGCTGGCTTCTCCTTTCCTCTGACGTAAGGTCATTAACACTAGAACGTCCATCCCTGTTCTCATCGAAAACAAATAGATACAGCCAGTGAAAATTAGGTCAAAACAACATTTGTCCTCCTAATAAAAAAATCCCCATGATCCCTCCTCATATGATATCAGTTCAAAACCCTATTAAAAAATTTCCTTGGAAGTAACTCAACAACTGGAGATAATGCAAATGATTAAACCAAAGAACCACCAGCCCTGTTCTCATCAGAAACAATTAGATAAAGCTTGACAAAACTAGGTCAAAAAACTCAGAATTGGAGCTGAACAACCCTAGCCAAAAGTGTCCACCTTAGTAACTCGAGAATTTGAGCTGATAAACATCATTTGTCCTCCTAATCAAGTTCCCATTCGATTCAAATCCTAATTCCCATTTAAAATTCTCAAACCCTAAAAACCCCTTGTTGCCAATTACTATCAAATCCACCATAAAGTCCACAAAAGAATCACCAGAGAGAGAGAGAGAGAGAGAGAGAGAGAGCATACAAGTCGATGGGAAAAGAGGGATTAGGGTTTTCGGCATCGAAGAGGAGGTCGGCCTCCTCGGCGTTCTCAATGACTGTCTCGATATCGGTAACCTCGGTGATGGATTCGAGGACCTTCTTGCGCTGAGACTTGCCCTTCTCCTTGGCCAATTGGACCATGTGATTGTGCTGCTTCACCAGCGCCCTCCCCAGCCCCGTCTTGTCGTTCTTCCCCATTTCTCGTAGCAATGGAAAACGAAAGCTCCAACCTTTACCAAGCCAACGGCAAAACCCAAACAAGATTTCAACTCTCTGCGACTGCGTTTCGAATCGGGAGATGGGTATACGGAGGTGGCGCGTTTGGGTTCCTTGCAATGAAGATAGCTCCTGAATAAGGTCTGTCTATGGCGCTATATGTAACTCGTAGCCGCCGTCTTGATGGAATGCAATTCCAATTTTGCAAGGGCATTTGGAAGTCGATGGAGTTTTTTTTTTATTATTTATTTCAGAAATTTAGTGTGGCATCCCTATTATATGGTTTATTTCGTGGAATGTACGAAATTTTAACATATTTCATATCGTATCCTTAATGTTTGTTTTTTAATCTTAGTCCAGTTCGATCGACTCAGTCGCTCTACATCTAGATCGGGTACTGTATGGCCCATTTAAGGGGTTGACCCTCTCACTCACAAGCGACTCCATGTTTCCAAGAGGATTCGAACTTCGAACCTCTTGGCATGGGATGTAGCCCCACAACCACTACACCAACTTGTGATTGGTTCCTTAATGTTTGTAAAAGTATGATCCCGTGCAGGGTTGTGCATTGGTCTAAAACCTAACCGAACCAGGCCAAACCGAAACCGAAAATCTCAAAATTTCAAACCGAAAGCCGAACTGAAAGCATTAGGTTCGGTTCAGTTATTTGCCGGTTTGGTTTGTATTCGATTCGGTTTTAACATAATTGAGCCGAATTTCCATAATTCTCTAAAAATAAATAAATAGTTGAATCGGTTCGATTATTTGCCGGTTTGGTTTGTGTTCGCCTAGGGTTTTTGTCTTTTCGGTTTGGGATTTTCGGAAAGTGAAGGCTTTGTGAAGTTGTAGAGTAAATTTTTTTAACATAAAATTTAAAAATAATAATAAATAAACTAATAATATGCATACCATATACAGATTATAATTTATAAGCCTACCGTGGAATATTTTTTAAAAAAATCGGTTTAACAAAAACCGAACCCAAACCGAAAAATGAAAATTCTCGAACCGAAAGCCGAACCGAAAAAACTTTGGTTAGGTTCGATTTGTGTAGGTTCGGCCCAAAAATTCGGTTTGGACCAAATCATGCATAGTCCTAAATTCCCGTGTCCCTCCGTTTGGGTTAATGAATAGGGTCTTTCGAAAAGACTCTCGATTTACTTTCCATGGGGTAAAAGTAGGGGTGGGCTGCAAATTTCGAGCATGTCCAGGTCCCGTCCCAATCTCATTCTTATTTTGGCGGGATTTGAAAAAAAAAATAATTATGTCACAATCTCGTCCCGTAAAAATTAACGAGATAGAATAGAAAACGAAAATTTCTCCTTCCGCAAATCTCATCCCATCCAGGACGTAAACGTATATTGAAATTATATATATTTTTATATATGCAGAGTAGTGGAGATACAAACTATACAAGTTTTCATGATAATAATCTATCTCTATTATTTGGTCTTTATAATGAATTAATTTTAGTTTGTATCACATTCGAATATTCATGTTGGCAGTGTTAGAATCTTATTAATATTTTGCATCAAATTGGTATTTTTATATTTTTTATTCGAGGAACAATGCTTGTCCCATTCCGATTCCACCCCATCACATGCCCACCCCTAGGGCCCTAGGTAAAGGTGTATATTGTATACTTCTCTACCCATATACGGAGGTTGAGATCATCTAGTCCGCAATCACGATCCATTATATGGTCTTTATCGGGTGATTGGTTGTGCGGAATTATTTTATTATTTTTCTTAATAAATAGGGTAGTATTATAATGAAGAAATTTGAACTAAATGTCCTAAAAATTTTCCTTTGCTAGTAAATGGCCAAAAAATTTTCATAATACCTAAACTACCCTCATTTTAATTTATCCCCCCTTCCCGTGGCCCCCTTTCCTTTCTCCTCCGATCGTCCCTGTACACCATCGCCTCTAACTGTTACTCCATCGCCTCCACCGACGAATCCGTCGATTGCCTATGCTCCTTCATCTGGTTCCCAGCCGCCTCTCCCTCCACCGCCTTCGCTCCAGTTCCCAGTCCGACATCGATGAGATCGAAAACCTAATCAATTCCTCCATCTTTCTATAACGAACCAATTCCCTACTTTCCCATCGATTTCTCTCTTCCAATTGAGTGGTTCTACTTAGTCGTCGAAGAATCCCGATTCGGAAGAAGATCTTCGCACAACAAAGGTCTGTTTCTGTAATATGTATTTACGCGTGCATTTTCTAATTTTTCTTCTCGAAATTCAACTGTTGTTGCTCAATTGCATCCTCAATTGCAGCTGGTGGATCGATCGATCGAGATGGTGAAGGTGGTGAGGATGTCAGTTTTGATCTACAGCCTGATTTGTATGTTCGTTGCTGGTTGTCAGTTTGGATCTTCCAGCTTTCAATTGATAGGTCATTCGTTCCAATCAAGACGCGGTCGAAGGTCGATGAGATTGACAGGTCAACACCGTCTCTGTGTTTAAACTCTCCAATGACAGGAACCATCACAAGCTTCGAGTTCGTCCCCTTCCACATCCGCTTTCACTGTCATTCACTGTCATCACAATCTTCGAGTTCGCCCCGAGTAGCGGTTCCTCCGGCCAATCGCATTCGGGGCACGATCTGGCCTCCATGATGATCGAAGTAGTAGCACGAACCTTGCATGATGTTGATCCAATTGCATTCCGAGCTAGTGCTTTCTTCAGTTTAGGCATGATGATCGAAGTGGATTATAATGTTTCTTAGTTTTCTTCTTTGGTGCAATTCAAAAAGACACGTTATGTTATAGTGATGACAGTGTTAATACCTAGTTTTTATAATGGTAGAGTGTTGACAATGTCTATGATCTAATTTTTATTTTGGTGACAGTGTATATGATCCTATTTTTATTTTGGTTACAGTGTCTATGATCCTATTTTTATTTTGATTACAGCGTCTATGATCTCCTTACCCATTCATTTATTAGAGGAGAAATGTCACTACATATATTTTGGCTTCTCATTAGCCCATATAGGGTTTGTGCCTCCCTTGTCGTAGGGTTTTCCTTTGATTAGTGTCTTTGACCCCTTTTTCATAGTGGTGACAGTGTCTATAACCCTGTTTTTATTTTGGTTACAACGTCTATAGGGTTTTCGTTTGATTACAATGTCTATGACCTTTTTTTCATAGTGGTGACAGTGTCTATGACCCGGTTTTTATAGTGGTGACAGTGTCTATTATCTTGTTTTCATAGTGATGACAGTGTCTATAACTATCTAACCCATTCATATATTGAAGGAGAACTGTCCACCTAATGTTTTTTGGCTTCTCATTAGCCCCTTTAGGGTTTGTGCTTACCTTGTCATAGGGGTCTCCATTTGGTGATAGCAATCATCTCTTAACGACGTATTGTGCTTAACATTTTAGGGTTTAGGGCCTTGGCCCTAAACCCTAAAGACTTAACCCTAAACCCTAAACCATACTGTACATCACATGTTCTTTTGGCTTCTCATTAGCCCCTTTAGGGTTTATGCTTCTCTTTTCCTAGGGTTTTCATTTGATTACAGTGTCTATAAAACTTTTTTCATAGTGATGACAGTCTCTATAAAGCTGTTTTTATTTTTGTTACAACGTCTATAGGGTTTTCCTTTTGATTACAATGTCTATGGCTTTGTTTTTATAGTGGTGACAGTGGCTATGACACTGTTTTTATTTTGATTACAGTGTCTACGACCCTCTTACCCATTCATATATTAGAGGAGAATTGTCACCACATTTATTTTGGCTTCTCATTAGGCCCTATAGGGGTTGTGCTTCCCTTATCATATGATTTCTCTTTGATTACAGTGTCTATGATCGTGTTTTTATAGTGGTGATAGTATCTATGACTTTATTTTTATTATGGTGACAAAAGTAGTTATATTTTTATTTATTTTTTTAATTGTGGTGACACTACTTTAAAAAAATCTAGAAAACTATAAATTAGAAATTAGAGAAGAACTGTTATCACATGTATTTTGACTTCTCATTAGCCCCTAAATATAGGTTTTGTGCTTCCCATTTCCTAAGGTTTTCCTTTGATTACAGTGTCTATGACCCTTTTTCATAGTGGTGACAGTGTCTATGACCTTGATTTTATTTTGGTTACATCGTCTATGACCCTCTTAGGCTCTTACCCATTCATATATTAGAGAAGAACTGTCACCACTTATATTTTGGCTTCTTATTAGCCTCTATAGGGTTTGTGCTCCCTCGTCCTAGGGTTTTCCTTTGGTTACAGTAGGGGTGGGCACAAATCCCGCAAATCCCGATCCCGTCCCAATCCTGGTGGGATTTAGGACAAAATAGCGAATCCCGTCCCGATCCCGTCCCGCAAAAATTATGCGGGACGAAACGCGGGACGATCCCGGTGGGATCCCGCAAATCCCGTCCCGTCCCGCATATAATAATAATAATAATAATAATAATAATAATAATAATAATAATAATTTTTATAATAATAATAATAATATAATATTATAAAATAATAATAATAATATATTATTAGTATTATTATTTTGAGCAAATATTATAATTATAATTATAATCATAATCTTCCATTTATAATAATAATAATATTTGTTTATAATAATATTATTATTATTATTTGAGCAAATATTATTTATAACTATAATAATATTATTATTATATAATATTATAATATAATTTAATAATATTATTAAGTTATAAGAAAATTATTATTATTATTATTATATTATATTATTATATTATTATTATATCATATTATATTTTTTTCTTGTAAAGTATAATTATTTTATAATAATAACAATAAAAATAAGTAATATTATTTTATTGTATTTTTAATTATAACGTGGGATTATTGTTATTATTATTATTATTATTATTATTATTATTATTATTATTATTATTATTATTATTATTATTATTATTATTATTATACCCATTTAGAGTTACAAGAGGCAAATAGCTAAATACGGTGTTCTTCCCAACTATCAATCGATAATGAGACAATATCTGGTGAATCTCGTCTCAATTCCTTTCTGTCCTGATCTAGTAAGATAATGTAGCCAAATATGTTGAACATTATAATTAATTATACAATCGTTGTATGAATTAATAATAGTATTATAATATTATTATTATTAATAATAATAATAATAATAATAATAATAATAATATTGAATAATATAGTTGAGAAGAATTCCGTATTCAACATATTATACAAAATAATGAATTATGAAAGCATTTTTCAACTTTGCAAATTTATATAATATTTTATTATTTTTATATGCGGGACAAGGCCCGTCCCGTCCCGATCCCGTCCCGTCCAGACACCATCCCGTCCCGATCCCGTCCCGAAAAAAAATGTCAATCCCGTTCCGATCCCGTCCCGTAAAAATTTCGTGGGACGAGTCCCGTCCCAGCTCAATCCCGTCCCGTCCCGTCCCGTGCCCACCCCTAGGTTACAGTGTCTACGACTCTGTTTTGATTTTGATTACAGCGTTTATCGCCCCCTTACCCATTCATATATTAGAGGAGAACTGTCACCACATGAATATTGGCTCCTCATTAGCCCCTATAGGGTTTGTGCTTCCCTTTTCCTAGGGTTTTCCTTTGGTTACAGTGTCTATGAACCTTTTTTTTCATAGTGGTGACAGTGTCTATAAAGCTGTTTTTATTTTGGTTATAACGTCTATAGGGTTTTCCTTTTGATTACAATGTCTATGACCTTGTTTTTATAGTGGTGACAGTGTCTTATGACCCTATTTTTATTTTACTTACATCGTCTATGACCCTCTTAACCATTCATATAGTATAGGAGAACTGTCGCCACATTTATTTTGGCTTCTCATTAGTCCCTATAGGGCTTGTTCTTCCCTTATCATATGATTTCCCTTTGATTACAGTGTCTATGACCATGTTTTTATAGTGGTGACAATATCTATGACTTTATTTTTTTTATTGTGGTTACAATAGTAGTTACATTTTTAATTTTTTTTTTATTATGGTGACACTGCTTTAAAAAAATATAAAAAACTAGAGATTAGAAATTAGAAAAGAACTACCACATGTATTTGGCTTCTCATTAGCCCCTATAGGGTTTGTAATTCCCTTGTCCTAGGATTTTCCTTTGGTTACAGTGTCTATTACCTTGTTTTTATAGTGGTGACAATGTCTATGACCCTGTTTTTATTTTGGTTACATCGTCTTTAGGATTTTCATTTGATTACAGTGTCTATGACCCTTTTTTCATAGTGGTGACAGTGTCTTTAACCCTTTTTTCATAGTGGTGACAGTGTCTATAACTCTGTTTTTACTTTGGTTACAACTTCTATAGGGTTTCCTTTGATTACAGTGTCTATGACCTTTTTTTCATAGTGGGGACAATGTCTATTACCCGGTTTTTATAGTGGTGACAGTGTCTATTATCCTATTTTGATAGTGATGACAGTGATGACATTACCCAAACTAAAACTTTAGGACAAGAAGAGTATAAAACCTAGACCAATTATAAGAAGAAGAGAAAATGTGATTTTTTTTAGCAAATTGAGATCCAAACTGGGTTAGTTTGACATATCACTGTCATTGAATTTAGGCACTTTTAGTTTTTGTCATGATTTCTTTCTCCCTCATTTAGTATTTCTTCAGTTACATCCCCTTTGATTTCCAACTC
This sequence comes from Persicaria maculosa, assembly GCA_963922045.1. Taxonomy (NCBI): domain Eukaryota; kingdom Viridiplantae; phylum Streptophyta; class Magnoliopsida; order Caryophyllales; family Polygonaceae; genus Persicaria; species Persicaria maculosa. The sequence continues at coordinate 57,961,733 of OY998262.1, forward strand.
CAATGAATCGATCATAATGAGGGTTCCAATCGAAGATCGGCAAAATTTGATAGTTCCATCGAACAAAGTTGTTCCTAGTGGACTGGAAATTCTTGATTGCAGTACTAGAAAAGTTTGGCTTCTCACCCCGATTCTCGGGATGGATCAAGGAGTGTATAACTACGGTTACATACTCGGTGCTGGTTAATAATTAGCCCACAGAATCAATAAACCCCCAAAGAGGACTTCGACAAGGGAACCCGCTATCACCATATCTTTTTCTTATACTATCTGAAATCCTAGGTAGGGGATTACAATTAGAATCTGCAAAACCTCAAAGTCATCTAGGAATACAGATAACGTGCGTAACGGAACAAGAATTCCATACTTGGCCTTCGCAGATGATATAGTAATTTTTGCCTCTGCAACACAGACAGCATGCCATCAGATAAATAACATTCTTACAGAATACTCATCTATCTCAGGTCAAAGAGTAAACAGGAATAAATCACAATTCCAAGCATCAATGAACGTAGATAGGCACCAAAAACAGCTTATCGGCAATGAATTAGAGATTACTTGCACAACAAACCTAGGAAACTATCTTGGTTGTCCGGTCATTAGTGGTCGCACAACCAAAGCAGATTTCGAAGAACTAATAACCACGACTAAAGCACAGCTCCAGCGTTGGAAGGCTAATGGTCTTTCCCAAGCTGGTCGTTGCACCCTGATAAAGACAACCTTAGCTGCAAAACCACAACACTTAATGCAATGCTTCTTATTACCAAAATCAATACATACGGAACTCGACAAAATAAATAGAAACTTTCTCTGGAACAAGGGGCCTAAACACAAGCCACTAATCAGCTGGTTTGAGATTTGCAAATCAAAATCCAATGGTGGTTTAGGTCTCCGAACATCAGAAGACATGAACAAAGCCTTACAGCTTAAACTGCTATGGAAAATATTAGCAGAACCGAACAACCCTTGGGTGGCACTAATTAAGGAAAAATACCTAAAACAACAAGAACTTCTAAACTATAATCGAAGGGGGCCAACTTCCTGGCAGTGGACTCAGTTGACTAAATTAATTCCTCTATTCAAGCAAGGGATTCATTGGTCAATTGGAAATGGACAAAACATCAACTTCTGGCTGGATCATTGGGTAGGTGATGCACCTTTTATAACCATGGTGTCACATTCTCAACAAATTGAAACTACCATAACTGTAAATCAGTTCTTATAAACTGACAAGACTTGGGACCTAGAAAAATTGAATAGATTAAGTGACTACAACTTATCAAAAGAAATAATTGAAAATATCAAAATGACACCAATACCCAAAAACATACATATGGACAGGCTATATTGGAAATGGAGCAGAAATGGCTGGTTCTCTACCAAGTTAGCTATAGACATGATGGGTAGCCTAAAACAACATAAAAAATCAAACATGAGATGGATTTGGGACCTAGATATCCCGCCAAAGATTAAGACCTTCCTTTGGAAGATTTCTAAAAATGGCATACCCACTACCTCCAAACTTGCATCAAGACGACTAGGCATCCCAACCAATTGCCCACAATGTTGTAACGGCCCAGAATTATGATTCCCGGGTTACGTTTCAAGGGATGAAACCCCTTGTTCGGATCTTGCAATCCAGGTACGGGTCGAGGTTTCAAACTCATTTTTATGGTCAGTAACAAAGAGGGATTTCGAACCCTGAAAATATCGTAGGGCCGTTGGGTACCCTTAACCTGTCCTAGGGACTAACTCGCGAAATTCATTTCAAACGGAAGCAAGACGGAAGCAAAATTTAGATACAAAGCGCCACGGCAGAGCCGGGTCAAAACCAAAACATAAGTGGATGATTACCATTTATAATGAGTTAGAGATTTAGCCAGGTTCTTCGATTCGCAAAAAGGGAACCCCGTCATATAGACATTGAGCAATCAAAATCTGCAGAAAATATCTAAAAAAAAAAAGAACGGGGAAAGGAGTCAGATCGAGCCACTCATGCGGGACCGGCAGTCCTCGCTGAGGCCACATAGTATGTGCTATACCTAATAAAGATGCTCTAATGCAGTACGAAAGTCAAACACACTAGCATGCTCCTAGTTATAATAATGTGTAAAAATACTGTAAAGGGCCCAAGACAATGCCAAGTGGCATATCCCTCTCCTACCTCCACCCCCTTCCGATAGGGCGGAGACTGGCCATCTCGTGAATGCATTCCATCATAATCGGGGGGCACGCATGCCTAACCCGCTCCACAATAAAGCCTGCAGGCATCTCATAATATAAGGAAGTTCATGACTCGATTGACTCAGGGTACCCGATGAGGCTGGGCTACCCTATGATCCTAGCAAAGACTCTAGGACTATCACAGATAACGGCCGTTCTGTTCCAAACGCAATAAGTAAGCAGATGCTAATTCAATTAGTGCAACCTAAACATGATACTACATGGCATGCTTTTATGCATATGCAACACCTAACATAAAATGCAACAACAGGCATGAATGTCCAACCTGAGTAAGCCCCCTAGGGAACTTACCTGAAATGCCGAACAGCAAAAGATAACGCAAGCGGAGTCCAACAAGCAACAATCACCTAACAAATATACAGATATGCATAAGTCTATCTAAATCACACAAGGCGCCCTAACTATCACACATAACTTCACATATCTCATTTCCGATCATTCTGTCTTATCTCATCATATATCATTCCATGTTCATATCATCTCAATATCTCATCCATTATCTCATCTTTCCTCTTCATACCTCATTTCATATTTTATTTAAAATCCACAAAATTCTCAAGCAGGATTCAACATAAATTCACCGAGTTGAAACAAGTAAATCATTTTCTCAAAGTTTTTCAAACTTTTAAATCTCAAGTTAAGTCAACTCATATTTTAAAACAATGTATCAAATCATACTTGGCCAAATTCCGACATTTAAACATTTAAACCTTAAAGCCCATCTCTCAAAATCATATTATTAAAACGATCCCGGCATGTTTATCTTCAAAATCATTATATATATAAACTCATAAATTAAATTACCAAACAGTGTTTATCAAATTAAACACCAAATTAATCCATCTTTATAAATCACATATTTAAATTATCACAAAATACATATCTCAATAATATCATTTTCAAAATAAGTTTAAATTTTATAAAATTCCAGAATTTATTTTCCCAATCAGAATAATGTAGCAATAATAATAATACGAATACATCTAGCAATTAATATAACATGTAATATAAACCCAATATACAACCCTTAAAATCTGAAACAAAAGAAGCCCAACCAACCAAGAGGGAAGGCCCAACCCGGATTCAAATACACAAGGAAACCCGACCCGGAAACAAAATGATATAACCCGGAAGGAAGGAATCCGGATCTGGCCCAATAAAAAAAAGAAAACCCAGTCCCGTCTCCCTCACCTTTGCTTGCCTGCTCTTGAAGCGGAAGAAGGAAGGAGAAAGGGGCTTCTCGCCGGCGGCTCTCTCTCTCTCTCTCCGGCGTCGGCTCCTTCCTCCTCAGCTTCGTTCCGCCCTCCTTCCTGGATTCTCCTACCTCCATGGCTCTCCCTCTCAACCTCACGCTCAGTTCACTCGCTCTCCCTCGCTCGCTCCCCCTGCCCCTCGCTCCCGTTTCTTCCTCTCTCTCTCTCGCTCTCTTCCCGACAACCCAGAACAGTAAAAGCAAACCCAGCAAGCCCACGGAGAAAGGAAAAGAGATCGAGCGCTCACCGAGAGTGTTCGAGCTTCATCGGAAGGTTTCGAGGTCGTCGAATTCCGAATGGTCCGTCGGGGTCGAAATCGGTGCGTTCGTGGCCTAGGACGACAATAGGAGGTCAAAAGGCGGGTTTTTATTGCATTCTGGAGCAAAAGGAGGAGGATGGGGGGTTTACCGTCCGAAATGGTGAAACAACAGTGAGGAGGAGAAGGAGGGAGCTCGGCGTGGGCTGCTCCTCCGGGGCTGCGCCGAGGCCGCTCGGGCGCACCTGGAGCGTCGGAGGAAGCTGAGGAAGGGGCTGACTGTCGGCTGAAGGAGGAGGATGAAGGGTGTGCCTCAGCTGTACTTGGGCTTCGAACAGGGGAGGAGGATGTCGACAATCGTGGTGCTCGCTGGCGGCGGAAAAGGAGGGTAGGTGGTGGCGCGTTGGCAAAGAAAGGAGGAGGGGCTAGTGTTTGAGTTGAAAGGAGATAAGGGGGAAGGAGCTGTGTATGTGTTTGGTCAACTGAACAGCAATCAGATGAAGGTAAGGGAGTATTGGGGATTGAATTTGGATAGATGGATTTGGCGTGGGTTCTGTTTCCACTTCAGAGAACATCTGAAGCCTGTTGCTACTCGACAAAGGGAGAGACCTACAAAGTCTATAGAATGGTCCCAAGACCCTAAATTCCAAAATACCTAAAAACAAATTCCGAAACCCCCTCTCGATCTTATCCCGACGCGATTAACATAACGCTTCAAAATTATGAAGATATCGACATTTCAAAGTTTATTTCAAATCCCGAGTCAAAACGATAGAATTGTCCTTTACAGTTAAAAATTGGGCCGGAATTCGCTTTAAGAGTTTCAATTTCGATTTATTTAGTAATTTAAAGACGAGTTTTCCTTAAAATATCCGAATTATTTTTTTTTTTTTTTTTTTTGACTTAAATCCATTTTAATTATTATTTTTTTTTTTTTTTGAAAATTAGGATTTAAAAATCCGAGCCTTTACAAATGTGACTCCAACTTTGAGGATATTCCTCACCTACTATGGGGCTGCCCTATTACAAGAGACACCATGCTTGCGATTGATCCAGTATTGTACAGGAAAACTACCGATGCCAGAGAAGACACTACCCTCAATGACATAATACAAGATATTAAAAATAACATAGGTATGAATCGCTTCTCTGTTCTTGCCTTTGCCTGGTGGGGAATTTGGTACTTTAGGAACAAGACACTATTCGACGATATACACCCGGATGTGAGATGCATTAAGTCTTTCATCAATGACCAAATTTCACTATGGAAATCCACAAAAAATATGGAAGAGCTTGACAACAACACGAACACACAACCAATAACCACAAAAACAACAACTCAAAGAAGGAAAAGAACAAAATGGAAACCCCCATTAAATGGGAAACACAAACTCAATTTTGACGGGGCTCTTGCGCCCACTGGTTCTGGCTCCTACGGGTTTGTAATCAGAAACCATATGGGAACCCCGATCTTCTTTGGGTGTGGTCCTTGCCCAATCCCTACTGTCGCGGGATCGGAAAGCTTCGGGGCTTGGCAAGGTATCATGGCCGCAGTAGAACTACAAATAACTGACATGGAAATAGAAGGTGACAACATCATCAACAGCCTAAAAGGTCTTGGGAAACCTTCAGGATACTCCGAAATGATTGTCTCGGACAGTCTAGTCTCGCTAGGTTTCTTCTCTTTTGTCGAGATTCGTCATGTCTATCGCGAGGCAAACCAAGTTGCGGACCGCCTAACGCATCTAAACTTTGCCACGCACAACCACATTAGCCCTGACGATTCATTGCTTTGCTCTCTCATCCGTATGGATGCCCTTGGCTCTTAGGGTTCCCCTAAAGTCAAATTATTTCCGGTTCAAAAAAACAAAAAAAAACTACATGACCAGTTAACCACAACAGAAAACCATGAAGAGAGATTCAATTCCCTCACAATTTCACATCCTCAAAACCTAGAAATGTGAAATTCCATTCACTGGCCAAATTTGAAATACTGATTATTAGCTGGCATCAAAATCTTGCTATAGAGGATGAAGATCTGAAATCGAACTCAACAATTTAAACCCTAACAGAAGCTTTTCGTTAATCTTGCTATAGAGGATGGAGAAAGCTAACAAGGATTTTTCCGTGGAAAGTAATGGTGAGGATGAAGTCGAAGACAGAAGGATCGACGGAGAGGGAGAGAACGACGGCGGGAGTGGATGAGGAGAGCCAAGTCCTCCGAAATTGATTCTCCTAACAGAAACAGCATCGCCGACTCCACCGCATCGCCGTCTCCACAGCCTCAAGCGGACTCGGTTGCTCTGTCGTCACTCGTCAGTACCAACGTCGCGAGGAAGGGCGAACAGGGCAGGAGCTCGAAGAGGCAACGAGGCAGTCATGGAGGGGAGCGGGAGGACGCCGACGGCAGTTGTGTGGTCGGTCGGCGGCGGCGAGAAAGAGGACGCCTACTCCTCCTTTGTAATCGCCTCCCTCTCGATCTCCGATTTCTCAGTCGAAGAATCCGCCATTTGCACAGATCTGGGCACTTGGGAAGAAGGAAAGAAAAAAAAGGGGTTAGTAAGGCAGGGGTAAAATTAGAAAAAGTGGACACTCACCTAATATTGCAACCCTTTTGCCATAGGGCTTAAATTTTGGTCACCAAAAGTCCACTTAGCAAAAAACCCCTATTATAATTGCTTTCAACCAGTAAAAAGAAACGGACTATAGAATGGACTATAAATGCGGACCAGAGGATCCTTACCGCATATACGCATATCGGAGTACTCCCTCCGTTCACTTTTATTTGTCGTTTACTATTGGGCGGTCCCAAATTCTTGCCTTGTATCCAAAAATTTTTTGTCGTTTACTATTCACACGTTTTTTTAGGATGATAAAAACTACATAAAATATCATTTTTTTCAATAATCTCATACTTATTATTAAAAACCAAAAGTATGAGATTATTAAAAAAACGTTAATTAAAAAATTAATATTTTATACTGTATAATTTTTTTATCATCCTAAGAAAACGTGTGCGTGTATAGTAAACGACGAATAAAAGTGAACGGAGGGAGCATTATACTAGGTTGATAAGTAAGGACAAAGAGAGATTCAGATTCACAACCAAGCTATTGCAATGGGAAGCAAGAAATCCACTTCATTCATAAACCTGTCATGCAGCAAAATCACAACACTTGTATCCAAACCACTCAGCTTGTTTTTACAGACTATTAACAACAGAAATGAGAATAAACAAGAACAATAAACGATTACTTGATCTATACCAACATAAATTAACTGCAGCTTACACACCACAAAAACTCTAGCTCACACGATCTTATTTCTTCGAAAATGGAAGACGGACTTCTCGACACTGCACAATTGACCACTCGGAAGTACACTTACGGGCAAGACTGTAACTTCCCCATCTGAAGACTCAGTATATACAGCATGTAATACCTGTAACAGCAAGGAACATAATAAACTCATGTAGTAGTCTTCCACACATGATAACGCCTTTTATGAATGCAGGTCATCTGCCCGTTGAGTTGATTTTATCAGGCTTCCATTTGGCTTCGACTTATTTTTTGTGGGCTTCTCTGTAGTCGGAGTCCTTTTGGCTGCAGATCTTCCAGGAGCTTTACCCGTTTGAGGCCCTTGGTTTGCTGCCAAAAAGCAACATAACCTCAATACAGTCACCAGCATTCACATGAACAAAGGCTTCTTGAGTATGAAAGCATAAACTGAAATGGGGTTTAAGGTCAGAAAACTGCATCTAGGTCCCATAGAGCGTCTTTTCCGGATGCAAATTTACATAGTGGAACACCATAAACATAAAAATATATATATATTCATTTAGCTATATCAAGTGTCAACACGAGCTGGGAGGAGAGCGAGAGACTGGGGGAGAAGGGGTGAATAACTTGACTATGGGAACTCATAAAAGCAACAAGCGGAATAGGAAGAAACCATAGACTGACCGTTATTAGGCAAAGACAAGCGCTTCTTAGTCAGCTTATCCTGAACTCCGCTTCTCTCCTTTGGATTGCTATGTGATCGGGTTCTACCAGGTCTAGAGCTCGTTTCTTCAATCAAAGAATCAACAGTTTGTTTAGGTGTCACCTTCACAGAACTCGCATTAGACATCTCCGGTTTCTTTGCCAATTGGCTAGGTGAAGAACCATCAGAATGAGAAGGGGCGACTTTCTGACTAGCCTGGTTTGGATAGGGCTCAGAAGACACATGCTTCTTGTTGGCTGGTTTTGCACGAGTTTTGAGGTCATTAATTCCATCTGAAGCTTCATTATCACAAATCGTCATTCCATCTTTCAGACTGATGTCAAGGAAGCGATTCTCCCAAGGCCGTACAGCCATCCATCTTTCCAACCAATTCCAGCCCCAGTTGTTTTTGTCAGGCTGGAAGCCAGGGAGAGCCGCTTGCTGCCTTGATCTGGCTTGCCACTGCATATGCACACATTGATTACAAAATCCAGCACATGGATTATAAAAGGTAATATGATTAAATACATACCAAAAAAACTAAAATGCGAAGCCATAAATCATCATTAATTTTCTTGGGTTTGTCATCCACAGCATACCTTAATTCCCTAAATTCAAACATTAAAAATGGATCTCCTCCAGCCTCTTTGTGATTAAAAAGGGTAGGAATAAACCAAAAAGAGAAACAAAGTGGAGCACAGACATGATAAGCAATACAGTAAATGGTAATGTCTGCAGATGCAGTTGCATTACCTGATGAGCCAATGCATATGCCATGGCTCTCTCCCGCTTAGCTGCAGCCTCCTGCCTCTTCACTAACTTGGCTTGAATTTCTTGTACTGATCCCACACCGTCACACCATCCTTCCTGCAAAGACAAAGAGTTAAGTAGGGACCTAAAAATTCAAAACCAAAGCTTCCTTCCCTTATCAATATGAAGAAACAGTATTGTTTTCCAGTCAGCCAATAATTCTATGCAAATTTTATACTACAATTATTCAACTACTGGAAAGATAAGGCTATCCTAAGACTCCTAGTTGATTGTAATTCTAAAAACAAAATAAGGTAAATGATGTATTGTCACCTCTATTTCTCGAACATGAGCTTCATGTAGAAGATGCTGCTGAACTTTATGTTCTGCTGTTTGACTTTCCAAAGCAAGACGAACACGTCTCGCTCGAACACGAGCCTGAACTCTTACCAAAGCTTGCATACATCTCAAGGTTATAGCAGCTTGTTTTCTCACTGCATGGCCCCTAACTAGTGCTTGGAGCCTTACTAATCCTTTCAGCGCCCTTAAAGCTCGTCTAGCCTGACAAATTTGCCAACACGTAAGGAAGGACATATTGGAAATACTGACATAGAAAACAAAAACTTGCAGAGAATTATGTGGTATTTTTCTTCTTCAGACAGGAAAAAAAAAAGGAAAAGAAAAGTTGCTTACTGAGGGAAAAAAAGAATCATTTTTGATAAACTGAACACCAATTTCACCCTAAGAGTCACTAAAATATATCATCATTCATTTTGTAGAAATCAAAACAGATCTTAGCCAATTCAGATATTATCCATTTGGCATTTTACTTCTACTAGAAAGCCTGCAAGCCTCTGTATGCTTTCTAAGCAGAATAGTCTGACAGGGAGAAAGGAATGATCATCCACTTTTAAACAATCATATGCTGGAAAAATACATCACGAAAACAAAATGCATAAATGTGCAGTTTAGGAATATGGAACTAACTCAAGAAGTGCATTGAGCCTGATTCATCAATTTAAGCTAAAAAGTTAAGGAAAATCAGAGGACCAAATAAAGAAAACCAACATAAAACCAAATCGACAAGTCATTCTTACCAAGAATCCTCGAAATGCTGTCTGAATGTAGATAGCAGCCCACTCTTCCCTCGTCTGCTGGTGATACTCAAATTCACAGTGTTCTTGAGCTGAGGTAGATGAAGCTGGGGCATCCTCGAAATGTTGTCTGATATGTTCAACTCCATCTAGCTGTTCCCCATGATGAACAATCCCTTCTTGAACCGTCACATTATCTATCTCAATTGAATTTTTTCTCTTATGTCGAGATCTACCTGTAGAAGATGTTCTCTGCAATATCGAGGAAAATAAATTCAAAATAGATTTATGTGCCCAGAAATCTATCTGCTGAAAGAAAATTTTCAGCTCAATCTAGCAGATATCTAAAATGCAGTTTATTTATACTGCACATCTTTTCAGCTCAATCTAGAAGAAAAATATTCAAAATCCAATATGTGAATGATTTGTCACATGCATCTTAGTTGCCAAAAAGAAGAGTAACTTCCGTGTTGGTTCCATTCATTTTGCACAGCAAATATAATCAAATACATTTTGTAATTCGGACCTCCATCAATCACTGAACAAGTGTATCTCAAAATGCCAATTTTTAATTGTTCGCTTATACCTCCTTTAATCACATATAAAATGACATTTTCTTTTTTGAGGTACACATATAAGATGACATGATGTATATTGTATATACCTCAATCAAATTGTGTTTTCTCTATCAAAAGAAAATGCTTATGGGGACCTAGTTGACTGAAATAAGCATCAAGATGAAGAAGATAGACGTTATATATGCACTGGACAGTAAATTCATACATGGATGCAATTGCATAATCAAAAGAAATGCAAGAAGGCATCTTTCTGCAGGGTAGGAGAAATAAACAAGCTGGAAACAGATGCAACTCACTCTTTCATCTTTCTCTGATGACTGGGATTTTTCTGATTTCTTCAGACCCACTAATGCTTTGATCCACTTTCCGGAGACACCCATGACACCTTACAATCAGCTACATCAAATATTCTGCAGCAGAAAATATTTAAAATTTGATAGTGAGGTACGATTTGCAGGTCTTCCTGTATGCAGCCAGTAGTAATGGCTGAAGTAAAGCCAGCCAAGATGAGGATTTGCAGAATGAAGGCTCCATGTTTCCACAGATATATGAGAAGCTTCACTTGAAAATATGTTGAGAAACAGATAGAAAGCATAATTTACTTATGCCCAAACACTCCACTAATCACCCTTTTTTTTTCTCTCCTAGGGCTCTTCCACCCTAGTTGAGATTTTCCCATAACTAGTTAGTAGTTCATTTACTCCCCATAGTTTTGGTGTCCTTCATCAATTACTCAACCGATAATCTGTCTCATTGTATCTGCCAATTATATATAAGTACTCCCCGTTCATGCCAATGCTCTATTTTCAACGGTATAGATATATGATTTGACATACTCGAGATGATACAACATAATCAAGGCATTCTTCTACCTTTAACGATCCATGTAGACACACTAAATATGGCATTCAAACTACGGAAAAACTCACACAGGCCAGAATGTGTGCTTCCAATTCTCCCTTTTCTAAGCAATAGTTCAAAAATCATATCAAGCACATAGCCTTGATAAAATATTGAATAGATGCATCCTCTTAGAGAATATATGTCAACAATGGACCAAGTTGGCCAAAAAGCAATGGAATAACGCATCACAGACAGCAACAAAAGGCCATGCCTCCATAAAACCGTTAAAAAAAGGATTGCAAACAGAAGCTCCTTCAATGACTAAAGGCCAGATTTGTCTAAAGGATTTCAATGTCAACTTTTGGATTTGATTAGCAATAGAAAACATCATGGTCGGAATACCAAAAGCATACAGAACAACAACCAATTACCAATTAGATCAAGAAAATAGAAATCCACAAATGGTCAACAAGTAGGTCTTTAACCTCAACCAGTCTACAATTCTTTCTTAGTTGTTTCATCCCCAAAACAAAACATGCTTAATTCACAATGCAGTTCAAAAGCTCAAAGCAAATCAAGGAACAACACAATTACACAGGCATGCGAGTTCAAATTCATCCACACATCTTGAAATTTAACAAGCAATTCAGCAGCAGGAAAAAAGCGGAGACAAAATTAAGTCGCTGACGATTCACTACAACCTGTTTCCAGTATGGCAATGGCATACGAATGGAAACAGTAAAAACTCCAACCTCTAAGCTAAACCTCATTATACAATTTCAGTACAATAACGACAAATCATAACCTAGAGCGCATAGCAGCACCAAATCAATCACAGAAAACGCAGATCGTAAGGTCTAATAAAGGAAACGCGAAACAAGCAGCTGCCATTAGCCACTGAAGCACAGCAAATCACTCAAAGCCATTAACAGGAGGGATTCAAGACGGATAAATTCGCGAAATGAAAAAGACCGCGAGCTAACCAGAAATCGAACAAGGAAGAACCCTAATCAGCAATCGAACAAGAAAAACAGCGTGGAAACGGAATTGAGAAAGGCGCGGTTGACGGTGAAAGGATCAATCAACTAGTCAGACGAAGTGAAGGGCAAAATCCACTCTGTTCACCCTCAGCTGAGCTATCTCCATCTCACGCACTGTTGACACTTCACACTCTCCCCATCCTCCATATCATCAACTCTCTCGTGTAGATTTTATTTCCGTAGAGAGAGATGAAAGAGAGGAGTTTGTGTGGACAGCTGGACTCTAACGTACGCCGGAAGATGATGAAATTCACTTTAGGTTAATTACATAACCCTACCCGTGAAATAGGATTAGCTCATGCAAAATTACCCATACAATTAAAATTACAGAAAATGTCCTTTGTTCTATGAAGATAGTAGTATTTCAATTACTCCCTCCGATCAAATTTATCTGATATTTTAGAAAAATGCATAAAGATTAAGAAATGTCACTCACATCTTTAAATACCTTATAAAATAATTTTTACTCCCTCGTCACATTTATTATGCACAAATGTAATTAGTTAAACTAAAAAAAATACAAATTATATTGATACTAGTGTAAAAGAAAAAAAAAATTATTACTTCTAAAATATCAAATATTGTTGATCGAATTGTGTTCATTTTTTTAAAAAAAATTGTCATACTAATAACAAAAAAAAAAACATCTTTTATTAGTTAAATCTTGCGTTGAGAGATGTGAATGAGACCAAAAAGAGTCTCACATCGAAAGTTGAGTATAACAAGTTTTAGTATACAAGTTGATAAATTACTCTTCATATTTCCAATTTTCTTTATTGAACCTTGCTCAGCTTGTGTGCTATGTTACTAGCGCTTGTACGTCTGTACACACGATTCGCAGTCATAAGTCTAAGTCGGACTTTGATATCTTACATTCTTCTCTAACTGCCTCAAAATCTGTCATCATCCATTATCATCATGGTTTTTTTTTATCACTTTACCTAACAATAGTGCTTTTTAAGAATTTATAAGAAGTCTGGGGCACATTTGTGTAATTAACCCAGAAATTTAAATATGAATTTAAACCGACGTCGTTTGGGGGATCGAAAGTCGCTTTCGGCATTCCTCCGATTCACGCATGAGACGGAGGAGTCAATCACGGTCACGGGGATTGCGTAGCTCGGAAATCGAGGGTAGAGACTGGAGGGGTGCGCACAGCATCACCCGGCTCACTTTAGCGCGGTGCGCTGCCACTTTCCGGTGTGAAATAAATGATTGATCAACTTTGGAGGGAAAGTGGGTCAAAAAATACTCTATTTGCTAAATTTAAACAAAGCATTCAAGTTTTCAGTTAAGTTTTTGCTTCCCCTTTTTCCGAAGCCTTTTTTTTTTTTTTCAAATTTCAAAAAAAATAATTAATTTCACTTAATTGATGAAACATATGATAATTAATTACATTCGCTGACGTGGAAATTACGGCTCTCGGCATTAAAGCCAAGGTGGGACTATTTTAGTGTATAATATTTGCTAGATTTTACTATATTATTGTCTTGCATGAATAAGAATAAGCCAAAAGTTCACCTACTCTAGTAAATTACTCCGTATTAATCACTTCAGTTCAATGTGTAGTCATGTTGTCGGTTGTATAATTAATTGATTATTTAATTCACATGGTGGTGTTATTATTATTTGATCACAAATTCACGTTTTGAAGGGACGATCTTTTTATTTTGAATGTTCTGGGCCTTGGTGAGGCCCAAAGTTGTAATGGGCCATAAAGAAAATCTGTTATTCGAGCACACTGACTATGGAGCATGAAATTTGTTAGAGTGAGCCCACCCATATCCATGAGGAACTAAGAGCATGTGCAATGGTGAGCCCCAACCTCGGGTCCTTAACTTACTTTTCTTATGCCACATCAGCTTAAGAGCCCCATTCTAACTTTTTAATTTTTCACCTTCATTCGTGAGCCCGAGTCTTGGGCCCTTAAATTACCTTTTATTATTTTTTCTTTTTATTTACTCAATTCTTTTTAATAATAATAATAATAATAATAATAATAATAATAAGTAATTAAGTTATAATAACATAGCATAAAAAATAATTTTTTAATGTTTAAAAAGGAAAATATGGGTATTATTCAAATGAACTTTTTTCCAACAAACATATGCAAGAGGGGTGTCTATGTGTAGATAAAAATAAATTAAATTCAAAAATAAATTTTTTATTTTTTTTAAACAAATGAAAAACAACCGAAAATCATTTAAAAGTAAATAAAACATAAGTTCTGCCATGTGGCAGTTATGAGCCCTACTTTTTGGGTTTCATATATAAAGAGCCCCCCAAACAACGAGCCATTACATTAAATTTTTATTTTTCACCATTTTTTCCTATGTGGCAACTATAAGAGTCTCAAGGCTCACCATTGCACATGCCCTAACTTGATAAGGTTAATAGAAAATTCTTTTGGAATAAGAATGATAAACATAGACCCTTGATAAATTGGGATGAAATTTACAAATCCAAGCAAAATGGAGGCTTCGGTATCAGAAAAGCTAAAGACATAAATATATCACTACAACTAAAACTACTATGGAAAATTATAGCTGAACCAAGCAATATATTAGTACAGGTGGCTAATGAAAAATATCTTAAAAACAAATCCATGTTTGAGTACCAGAGGAAAGGGAACACTTGGCAGTGGACGCAGCTCATGTCCCTAAGAGATACCTTCAAACAAGATCTACATTGGAAAGTGGGGGATGGAAGAACCATAAGGTTCTGGGAAGATAATTGGATCCTGGAGAAACCACTATCTTCACTTATCCAACAACAAAACAACATTAACAAAGACACAATAGTGCAAAATTACACCACACAAACAAAACAATAGGATGTAGACAAGCTAACTCGTGAATGTCAGCAACTATTAGGCTCAACTCTAATTAAGAACATTTGTGATATACCTATCCCTACAAATGAAATTACAAATCGCCTCTACTGGGGACCTAGTAAAAATGGATGGTTCTCTACAAGTTCAGCAGTTAATCTAATGCATACGAATAGAGGACATCGCAAATCTCATTGCGAATGGTTATGGGACCTTGACACCCAACCCAAAATTAAAAACTTCCTTTGGAAGATAACAAAAAATGGACTCCCTACCAAAGCTAAACTTGAACAAAGACGAATTCCAGTGCCCATGCAATGTGAATTCTGCAACCATCCACGAGAAGATTTATACCATATTCTCCTGGAATGCCCAAACACAAGAAATGTTGCCAACAATATTGAGCAAAAAATATGTCGAGAGATCAGTAAATATAGGAACCTTGACAAAAATCCAAGCGAAACATTAAATGACCTAAAACTAACATTAGGTAGAGAGTCATTTACCAAATTAGCAACAATCTGGTGGAGTCTATGGTACTTCAGAAACCAGATAATTTTTAGAAACGACAATGGGAATATCAATTCTATTGTAACTTTTACAAAAAAAAACGATATTAAACTGGTACTCCTCTAAGAAGGACCTCGAAGAGGATGCAAGAGAGAGGCAAAATTATAAGAAACCAATGACAGCTCGAAAAAAGAAAAATATAAAATGGGAAAAACCACAACAAAACTACTATAAACTAAACTTTGATGGATCAAGACTCGACTCTGGAGAAACATCGATAGGATATATTATAAGAGACCACAATGCTCACACCATATCTCTAAAAGCTGAGAAAGGGAACTATAACACTGTAATCGGGGCTGAAGCCTTGGCGGTATATAAAGGTATTAAAGAAGCACTCAATAAAAATATCAAAAACATTGAAATTGAAGGAGATAATCAGTGCATTATTAATGCACTCTTGGGCTCCTGGAATTGCCCATGGGAGATCGAAATGCTCATCTCGGACTCCTAACCGGACCTACTGAAATTTTCCTCGGTCTGTAATCGTCATGTGTTTAGGGAAGTTAATAGCGTTGCAGATAGACTGACCCACCTGGAACATTTAACCCCTAACGCTAACCTTAACTCCGACATAGAATTGCAAGTTCTCATCCATAAGGATGCACTAGGCTAGACTACAGACATAATGCAGCCAGACCTAACCACTTTCTATTATAAAAAGAAGTACCAAACATCACTTAAACTCTAACGCCATGATCCTAAAAATAATAGCATGTCTCATCCATCAATTAAAAATAATAATTAGTCACTAATACAAAATGTATATTACTATTGGGGGTTTTCGAAACTTATGAGATAAATTAGGGAGATTGGTATGATATATGCTTATTAAATAAATTAAAAGAGAGGGCCCATTTATAAATTTCAACCACACCGTTCAATAAAAATAAAGAAAGAAAAAGAGTTTTGATTCACTTATTGGGCTTTTAAGGTTGGATTGTATGTTTATTGAGCTTTTTAAATAAGCAGTAATATAATTTGAATTTATTTAAACATTTATAAAACAAGGCAGCATATTCCGTGCAAAATATTTACATATGCATACAATCTCGGGTTGGGCCCTCTCCCGGATTGGGCTCTGGGCGGTCGCCCAGCTTGCCCTTGCCTTTGGGCCAGCCTAAAGGGGAGTGGAGATAGGAGAGGAATATGCCACTTGACATTCTTTGGACCATTTATCTTATTTTTCGTATATTATATCTTGATAAGCATGAATTGCGTGTTTAAATTGCGTTTTGCATTAGAAGCATCTTTATTATAGGAATAGTGTATATGTATGCCTGCTTGTGGGACCCAGAATGCGATCGGGCCTCGGTCTGATCCTTGCCCCGCACATTGTTTTTAGGTTTGCTTTACAGATTTTGCATGTTCCGTGCTTCTATGGCAGGGAATTTTACGGGCGATTATGAACAACGGACTAACCCCGCTAATCTCGGCTTAAGAAAATTTTATATTGTGTTTCGTGGTTTTGGTTTTGACCCAGTCTTGCCATGACAAGTTGTACTTTAATTTTTGCTTGCGTACTTTCCCTAAATAGGTAAATAAAGAGCGGTCATTCCGGAGTTCGAACCGGGAACCTATGGGTACTACCTACAAGTCCTTTCCGGAACTTTCCATTCAAAATGAATTTCCGCAACTTAATCTTTATGACGGGTTTAGGGTACCCAATGACCCTTCGATAGTTTTGGGATTAGAAATCCCCGCTTTAAATACTAATCCTTTAAGGTTTGAAACCTCGACCCATACCTGAATTGCAAGATACGAATGAAGGTATTCGACCTTCGAAACGTAACTCGAATATTTATATTCGGGCCGTTACAAAAAAGGAGCTGAATACTAGAGTTGAAAAAGGGCATATACTTGTCCGGGCCAAGGATTTGTGCTTGTAGCTTGAGGGAATGTTTGAAATGATTTCAAATAGAGTTGTAATTGTAGAGAACAAAGTCACTGAACTTGCTAACAAAGTTGCTGAACTTTTTGATAATTTGTTTTGTGACCGAGAGGTCAAAACTTTTTTTTTGTGTGTGTGTGTGGGGGGGGGGGGGGGAGGACAAGAGAAGGATGTGGAGGGGAAGCCTGATGTTAGAATGGAAGGTTGATTTAGTATTTATGTTTATGAACATGTTATGTCATATTGTTGTTGATTTTGTTGAGAATCATGTATATTTGTCTAAGTTGTATAATGTTTTTTATTATATGATTTGTGTAATGTAAACAATAACTATAGGTTATATGTATAATAAGGCTTAAAGTGTGAATGAGCTAGGATTAGGCTAAGTGTTGTGGACTAGATTGAATTGAGCCCTTTGGGATTGATCTCCTAACCACAACACGAGCCCATGTCCAGGCCCACACTCGGAAGCCATTGCACATGGCCCATATGGGAGACAAGCTGATCACTTTGAGTTGAAGCTTCAACCAAAGCGCTGCGTTTTCAACTAGGGTTTGAGCTCTATATAAAGCTTGAGCTCGGGTTGTCCTCCAGACGCTGGCTCACTGTTTACTCCAACTTTTGAAAGGAAAGAGAGAGAAGAGAGAGTTCTAGGGTCAGGGTTTCGCTCTTCGATTCCCTTTCCACCGTCAGCCGCTGAAGCTCTTCTTCCTTGGCGCTCCAAGGGTGGTGCAAGGTTGCTGGCTCCTCCGGTGATCAGTGCCGTCTTCTCTGAGGGTTTACCTTCTCGATCTGGATTTGTATCTCCAGATCTGAGAACTTCGAAGGGAGTTATTTCTTTCTTTGTTTGTGTAGTTGTTGTTTTTGTTTCTTGTTTTAGACTTGCATGTTCTGTATTTTGGCTTTGTCCAACCCCTTTGTATTCTTCGATTATCATACTGGATTAGAGCTGGCTCTTCAGGCCTCGGGGATGTAGGATCGTGGATCCGAACCTCGTAAAAACTCGTGTGTCTTGGTTCTATATTTCGTCCTTTATGTTCGTCGATTGTATACTCGCTTATCTGGCTTGATTCGAATCTCCTATTACCCTCTTCAAAGTGGTATCAGAGCATAGTTCCTTTATCATGAACCTGGTTTCTGATTTCTTGGTTATTCTGTGACCTTCTGTTGCTTCCGCTTTACCCGTGCCTTGTTTCTTGAACTTTTTTGGATTATTTCTGTTTCTTTAGAAAATGTCTGATTCTGTTCGTTTGAAGCCTTTCAATGGCACTACTGATTTCGCTATGTGGCAGGTGAAAATGCGAGTTGTGCTGATGAAGGAAAAGTGCTGGGTCGCAGTCACAAACAAGTTCCTTGATGGTACTTCCAAGGAGAAGATTCAGGAACTTGAAGAGCAAGCCCATAGTGAAATCTTGCTACGTCTCTCAGACGATGTAGCAAGGCAGGTAATAGAACATGCCACAGTTGAAAAGCTGTGGGATGCTCTTGAAAATCTTTATCTTACCAAATCTTTGCCTTCTCGTGTTAATTTGTTCAATAAATTTTTTAGTTTTAAAATGAACACAACATGCACTCTTTCTGAGAATCTTGATAGGTTTTTACAAATTACTCAAGATATTACTCGTTGTGGTGACAAACTTGATGAGGCTTAGTTGTGTGTGCTTCTGTTAAACTCTTTGCCTAGTCAGTTTGACACTTATAAGGATGTTGTCCAATATGGAAATACTAAACTGGTTAAGAAGGATATCACTGAATCTTTAATCCAGAAAAATGAATCTCTTAAAGTGTTTAAAACTGCTAATGGCTCTAAATCTGAACCTAAGGTTGAGACTAAAGAAGAAGTTCTTATGGCTAAGCCTAAAGGTAAAGGTAATAGAAAGAGGAATAACAAAAAGAAGGACAATAACAATAAAGATAATCAACAGTCTAAGCCTGAAAATGGATCTGATAAGAACTTTGACAAATCAAATGTGAAGTGTCATTATTGTTCTAAAACTGGTCATTTTGAAAAAGACTGTTATAAGAAGAAAAGAGATGAAAAAGAAGCTTCTAAGAAAGTTGCTGTCAATACAGTGTCTGAAACCCACCCCTACTATACACATGAAGTGCTTGTTGTTACTTCTTTGCTTGTTGAAAATGCTTCTGATTGCTGGATTCTTGATTCTGGATGCACCATTCACGCCACTCATCATAAATCTTGGTTGTATAACTTGAAATTATTTGATGGTGGAGATGTGATGCTTGGTGACCATTCTATCTTGAAAATTAAGGGCATATGATCAATAGCTTTAAAAATGCATGATGGTGTGGTGAGGGTCATAAGTGATGTTAGATGGGTTCCAGATCTTAGAAGAAATCTCTTATCTGAAAGTGCTTTAGAAGCTCTAGGTTGTGAAGTAAAAAGCAAGGATGGTATTAGGACTTTATCTCGAGATAATAAGGTTTTTATACATGCTGAAAAGAGAAGAGGATTGTACAATTCATGCTTCTCCTGAGCTTAATTTTGCTACCATACTTGCTGTTTCTGGTGATAATATGTCCTTAAATGAGTCTATTAAATGGCATAACAAACTAGGGCATATAGGAAATAAGGGTTTACTTTATCTGTACAAGCATGACATTCTTAAATCTAAACCCGTTGATATTGATGTGTGTGATAACTGTTTGATGGGAAAGCAAACTAAGAAGGGTTTTCCCAAATCCTCTTATGTTGCTTCCAAACCCCTTGTGTATGTTCCACTGTTCTAAAAAAAGACCTGGGCCTCCGCCTAGACCCTCGAAGGTCCCCCACCTTTGAGTTTAGCCGCCTAGGCCCTTGAAGATCACTCGTAAGGTCTTGACGGACTTGCGGGTTTGGCGAGTTAGTGAAAAAAACCATTTTGAGGTTTTAACTCTTAAAACCCCCACATGTCGATCTCTCTCTTAGTTCTAAACCTCTATACTCTCTTTTACTCTTGATCCCTCACTCATATAGTCATCTAACTCACGACCTAACTCCCGCTGTTAACGCCCAGACTATTAATTAAAGCTTATTTGTTTATATATGTTATGAATTAAACTTTATTATTTCATATACGTATTGAATATGGCCTATGATTAAAAATACATCTCAAAATAGTAAATCTGCCTAGACCCCGCCCAATCCGCCTAGACCCTTGACCCTATCTAGTTGCCGAGCATCCGCCAAGCGTTTTTTGGAACATTGGTATGTTCACTCAGACTTGTGGGGGATTGCATAGGTTAACACTCTAGGGGGCAGAAGGTATTTCTTATCCCTTGTAGATCATTACAGCAGAAAGGTTTGGGTTTATTTACTTAAGACTAAAGATGAGGCTTTTGACATGTTTAAAATGTGGCATAAATCTGTTACCACTGAAACTGACCTCCATTTAAAATGTCTAAAAACAGATAATGGATTGGAGTTTTGTAACTTTAGATATAACTCTTATTGCAATGAATATGGTATCAAAAGACACCTTTCTATACCTGGCACCCCTTAGCAGAATGGGACTGCTGAGAGGATGAACAGGACTCTCCTTGAGAGGGCAAGGTGTATGCTGATATCTTCTGGAATGAGACAATCTTTGTGGGGTGAAGCTGTTGTCACAGCTGCATACCTCATAAATAGGTCTCCTTCCTCCATCATTGGTTTAAAAACTCCTTATGAAATGTGGCATAACAAAAAACCTGACTTAACTCATATTAGACCTTTTGGTTGTGTGGTTTATGCTCATAAAAGTGATGGTAAATTAAACCCTACGTCCCAAAAATGTGTTTTGTTAGGTTATATATCCAAAATGAGTTAAAGGTTATAAATTGCTTGTTATTCAACCCGGAGCCTATAAAACCATAATTAGTAGAGATGTAGTGTTTGTTGAAAATGAATTTCATTTTAAAAATGTATTCATTCCATCTGTTGAGAAGTCCTTGCAGGTACCTACAGGGTCTGATGCAACCCAGTTCTACACCCCAGATCTTTCTGAGGGTGATGATGAATCTGAGGATGGCATTGACACTGAGGATGCTCAGGAAACTCCAGGAGCAACACCTTTCACTGCTATGCAACCTCACCAATTGGGTGGGGAAGTACATGATGATACTTCTGATGGATCTTCTGGTAGTTTTGAAAATGATGATAATGATGGTAATAGCTCTATCCCTACTAGTTCTAATGCTCCCTCCCCTCATTCTGAGTCTTTGGAACCTGCTTCTGTGTTTGCTTCTTCAGTTCATGCTGCTGGTTCTTCTAGCATTTCATCCTCAGAAAGGCATGATTTAACCACTTGGCAGTTAACTAGGGATAGATCACCTAGAACTAAGATCCCAAATAAGAAGTATATCAGTAACATTGTTGAGTTTGCTTGTGCTGTGTCTGAAGTTGTTGATCATTTTACACCTGACACTTATGAACAATGAAGGTTCCATAAAGTATAACAAAGTAGAATAAAGATACTCTAGAAGGGGGGTTGAATAGAGTATGCCAACTTTTCGCTGTCAATCTCAAGACTTTTGAAACGCTTACAAAACCCTTTGAGATTAGACTTAATTCTTTCCTCTGGAAAACCTGAATCACAAAAGAGTTATACAATTCGAAGCAAGTGCAGAAATATGGTAAAACAATAAGTAAAGGACGCAATGAATTGTTAACGAGGTTCGACTCTTTAAAGGCTTAGTCCCCGCCTAGGGTTCTTCCACAACCCTAGGATTCAACCGGCTTTATTGATTCACAAGACTTAGGATCCTAGTAGCTTACCGAGAAGCCTCTCTCCTATACAATTGCAATCTAGTCAACTCACGTTCCCTTGGAGTCCTAGACCAATCTAGAAGAGCCCCACCTCTCTCAGCTATCTAGTACGTACAGTCCTCTTACGCTTCGTGAATCAATCGCCTAGTGCTCACTTCCTGAGTTATAGAACTCTCGAGTATAACACTCTCTCAGAATATATCCTATAAGCTCACTGTGTAACTCTCAAATGCTTTGAAATAAAAGATACAACTCTTAACGCCTAGTAGAGAGTACACGAAGAAGACAGATTGACTTGAGGGCTTTGTGTGCGATGTGGATCAATGAGGTTTTCATTCAATAGTTGTGTTGTCTTCTCTTCTTCTTCTCTTTTTTATACTAGATCAAATCAGCGCCTCTATTCAAAGAAGGATCTTCTCTCAACGGCTAGAACATATCACGACAATCTTCACAATCTTCTATTCTGGGAAACTCCGAAGCCATGATCCACCAGATTTGATCTTCTCGTCTTTAAGCTTAAGGTAGGAGATTTTCTTTCGAAATACTTATTGCATTGTTAGTGCATAATATATAATAATATCTGGAAATATATATAATAATAACATATAATAACATCCGGAAATAATATGTAAATAATACAGGTTTTGTGTTTCATCAACACATCTGTAGCTTCAAGACCTTTGACACAAGCTATGTGTCAAAGCCTTTGAAACCATTTCCGATTTTCATCAAGGGAGTGGAGTTATCAAACAAGCTATAAGATGTGCTCATGCTAAAGACTGGAAAAATGCTATGTCTGAAGAAATTGATTCCATGATGAAAAATAAAACCTGGATACTTGCTTTAAAACCTAAGGATGCTAGGTTTATAGGGAGTAAGTGGGTTTTTAAATTGAAAGAAGGCAACTCTAAGGATGAACCCCCTAGGTATAAAGCTAGGCTTGTTGCGGGTGAGGATTACACTGAATTTTTTGCCCTTGTTGTCAAATATAAAACTCTGAGGTTATTACTTGCTATGATTGCTGTGTATAACTTTGAGTTGGAACAAATGGATGTAAAAACTGCCTTCTTGCATGGAGATTTAAATGAGATCATTTATATAAGACAGCCTCAAGGTTTTGTCAATAAGAACAAACCTGACTATGCATGCTTGCTTAAAAAGTCTATATATGGACTCAAACAATCTCCTAGACAATGGAATATCAAATTTGACACATGCATGAGAAGAGATTTGAGCTTTAAAAGAAGTAAGTTTGACACTTGCTTGTACTTTAAAGGCCATAAAACAAGCTATGTGTTGTATGTTCTGTTATATGTGGATGATATATTGTTGATGTCTAAATCTAAATCTGATATTGATTCCACTAAACATGAACTTGCTAAACATTTTGATATGAAAGAGCTTGGCCCTGCTAAGAGAATTCTAGGTATCAGGATTACTAGAGACAGGAGTAAAGGTAAGTTGTGGCTTGATCAAGCTGACTATGTGCGCAAGGTTTTGGATAGATTCCATATTAAAAATGTGACTCCAAATGCTATTCCTCTTGGTTCACATCTTGACCTTAGTAAAAATCATACTGTTTTGTCTGCTGCTGAGTCTTATAAAATGAAAAAGGTTCCTTTTGATGCTGTTGTAGGCTCTGTTATGTACTGTATGATTTGCACACGTCCTGATCTTGCTTTCTCCATCAGTGCTCTAAGTATATATATGTCAAATCCATGTGAGAAACATTGGAATGCTATGAAATATCTTTTGAAATACCTGTTTGGCACTACTAAGCTGAGATTATGCGATGCTAAGCACAGTTCTGTAAATGAGTTATATGGATATGTGGATTCTGATTTTCCTAGTAACAAAGATAATAAGAAATCCATTGCATCTTATGTTTACACTTGGTCTGGGAATTGTATATCTTGGAAATCTCAGCAACAACCCATTGTTGCTCTATCTTCTACAGAAGCAGAGTATATTGCAGCCACTGAGGCTTGCAAAAAAGCCATATGGCTGCAGGGTTTGTTGCATGAGATTGAAAAGAAAACCTATACTACTGTGCTGCATATTGACAATCAATCTGCTTTATATTTGTGTCGTGATCCCATGTATCATGAAAGAACCAAGCATATAGATGTTAGGTATCATTTCATTAGGGAAAAAGTTGATGATAATGTGATACATGTTGTGAAAATAGATGGTAACTATAATCCTGCTGACTTTGGCACGAAGATAGTGCCTAGAGAATTTTTTTTGTTTTGCAGGAATTTCCTTCACTTGGATGAAGGAGGCTGAGGATCACAAGCAGGTAGAAAGGGCTGACGAAGGACTTGGTGACCTAATCCACAACTAGGAGATGGTCTGCGTGGAGCGAACTTAGAAAAATATAGGGGGCAATTGTTGAGAATCATGTATATTTGTCTAAGTTGTACAATATTTTTTATTATATGATTTGTGTAATGTAAACAATAACTATAGGTTATATGTGTAATAAGGCTTAAAGTGTGAATGAGCTAGGATTAGGCTAAGTGTTGTGGACTGGATTGAATTGAGCCCTTTGGGCTTGATCTCCTAACCACAACACGAGCCCATGTCCAGGCCCACACTCGGAAGCCATTGCACATGGCCCATATGGGAGACAAGTTGATCACTTTGAGTTGAAGCTTCAACTAAAGCGTTGCGTTTTCAACTAGGGTTTGAGCTCTATATAAAGCTTGAGCTCGGGTTTCCCTCCAGACGCTGGCTCATTGTTCACTCCAACTTCTGAAAGGAAAGAGAGAGAAGAGAGAGTTCTAGGGTTAGGGTTTCGCTCTTCGATTCCCTTTCCTCCGTCAGCCGCTGAAGCTCTTCTTCCTCGACGTTCCAAGGGTGGTGCAAGGTTGCTGGCTCCTCCGGTGATCAGTGCCGTCTTCCCTGAGGGTTTACCTTCTCGATCTGGATCTGTATCGCCAAATATGAGAACTTCGAATGGAGTTCTTTCTTCCTTTGTTTGTGTAGTTGTTGTTTTCGTTTCTTGTTTTAGACTTGCATGTTCTGTATTTTGGCTTTGTCCAACCCCCTTGTATTATTCGATTATCATAGTGGATTAGGGTCGACTCTTGAGGCCCCGGGGATGTAGGATTGCGGATCCGAACCTCGTAAAAACTCGTGTGTCTTGGTTCTATATTTCGTCTTCTATGTTTATCGATTGTATACTCGCTTGTCTGGCTTGATTCGAATCTCCTATTACCCTCTTCAGATTTTTTAAAAATCTGGTGTTTGTGATTTACTATTGTATTTCATTATATATGCTGATATCTGTCAAGTTTGTAAAACATTATATATTGATATTTCCATCCTTTTGTCAGCTATCTGTCATGATTTGTCAGCTTATCTTCTATTCTTTGTCAGCTATATGCGAGGCTGTCATGAGTTGTCAACTTTTGTTCAATCATTTATCAATTGTCTGTCATTCTTTGTGATCTTATCTTTTTGAGCTCCGACTTTATTTCCAATCTTTCAGGGGATGTTGAAATCTCTTCTAAGGTTGCTGAAATGGGGAGGCGAGCTGACATTGATAACCCCATTGATTTCAATGCTGAAAATGATGCTGAAATTGAATTATTAAAGCGTTCTAATCTTATTTCAAAATCTAGTAGTTTATGTTTGAGCCTCTATGAGAATGTGAAGAAGGGGAGAGTACCGAAATACAATCGTTCAAAGTTACTATTATATGAAGATGAGCATGTCTTTTTGTACTCTTTTGTAAATGGGAATAGGTAATCATTTTGGGATTTTGTGTTTTAAATTTTTAATTAAGTGTCATATTTCTGATATGCAAACTTTTTCTGTTCTGTCCCACAAATATTTCTCTGTCAAAGGGTATGACAGTATGCTGACAAAGAAAGAGTTTTTTGAAGTTGTGATTGGGAAAGACAAATAGTTTTATGACATAGTAAGTATATATAATTTGGGTGTATTAAAATTTTAATTTTAAATAGAATAGTTTTGATTACAATCTATTAAAACATGTATAATATGCATTGGCATATGGAGGAAACAGTTTTTTCATATGAGGAAGAGAATATCAAACGAGGCTTCCAAATACAAGGATGTTGTTATTTTAATTTGGATTGGTTGCTTTATTAGTGGTATTTACTGCAATCAGTCGCGTACTCGCGTCCTTACAGACAGTAGGTCATGTCGAAGAAACTATAATTGAAGTATTTCATTGAGTTATATCCTAAGGATTATGGGAAAGATTGGATTACTACAACTAGGATTTATACTCCATTCAATATTAACGACATGCATCAGGTTGCTCTAAAAATTCAAATTCCTGAAAGGAATGTTGTAGTGTACGATTGTAATAAGTATGTTGCTGATCTTTGTAACATGAAGAAGTGTTTACGAGGCTTAGCTATGTGGCTCCCTGTTCACTTGAGCAAATCGGGGACATACAAGGACTTTGAAGCTACTCCGACATTCACTATAGCTAGAGAGAGCCCCTGATATCATGAATGACGAAACTGGGTATGTTTATTTATAATAAATATTTTTTTATTCACTTTCTTATTTATATTTGTATGCACTTCAATGTAATTTTTATTCACGTGGGATGTGCAAAGCCTTTTGTGGGATTTTTACTGTCAAGGCTATTGAAGCTCTAGTGTTTGGTGGAGATGTTAGATCGTTTAATCAAGACAAGCTTTTTGGGTATCGCGAACAGATGTGTTGTGATCTATTGAGGGAAAAATTGGGCTTTCAATTTTAGTGTTTGTTTGCAAAACATCTGTCAAAACAGGCTGATATGTGGTTGCTACTTTTGTAATTTTAAACATCTGTCAAAACATCATTGGTTGTGTATGTATTTGAATTTATATATATGTTGATATTGCCAAATATCTTTTGTCAATTTATATATGTTTCGTCGTTTATCAGCTATCTGTCATTGTTTGACAACTACCCGTGATACTGATTTTCTTAATTTGTTCATGGTTTAATCGTCTGTCAGCAATATGTATTGCTTTTTATCAACTATCGATCTGTAATGTTTTTGTCAACTCATGTTTCATCGTTCTATTAGCTATTTGCAATGTTTTTGTCAAGTTATGTTTCAAATGAATTTAATTAGATTATATGGGTTGATAATATGATGATAAACGAATTTATATATGTTGATATTGTCATCCTTTCAAGTTATGTCTCTTTGTGTTGTCAACTATTTGTTATACTCGGTTCATTGTATATTAAATATATATGCTGACAAATGATTTTATATAGAATATATGTAATTTTATTAGAATATGTGTGCTGATTATATGATGACAAACGATTTTATATATGTTGATAATATGATGATAAACGAATTTATAAATGCTGATATTGTAATCCTTTCTCCACTTATGTCCCATTGTGTTGTGAGCTATATGTTATACTCAGTTCATCGTGTCATTGTTTTATTGTTTGCCAGCTATCTATCTGTTAAATATATATATATATATATATATATATATATATATATATATATGCTGACAAATTAAGGATTTTATGCAAAAAATATGTGTTGGTGTTATGATGACAAACGAATACAATCGAAATTGTGAAGTGAATTTGAGAGGCGAAATTGGGAGGTGGACACTCGCGAGGGAAATTGAGAGATTGCTAAGCGGGATGGGTTCGTTGAGCCACACGGGTAGGAGGTTAGGGGCAATCGGTGGAGATTTACTTAATAAATCTCGGATGATAGATATTTAATTAATTAGGTCTTATTATATTGTCAATTACTTTTATTACCCCTTTAGTTTTTTCTCTTGTTTCATGGCTTCCTTTGAATATATATAGACAAATACTCAATTGTGATTGATTTCTTTTGGCTATTATTAGACTGAGTATGCCCCATTAAGTATGAACACATGAGTTTATTTAATGGAGGTTAAGTGGCTTATTGTATATTTTTAAGACGTTAATAACTTTGACTGGTCAGTATGAAATGTAAATGATAGTATTTGAAGGTTTTTTTAATACCTTTTTAAAAAAAATTAGTGTATTTAATTGCACTTGTTATATTTTATTTTTATTGTATTATAGACTTTATTTAAACTTATCTGTAGGATCTTACAATCATATGAGTCGATTTTAGAGTTCTATCTTCATCTGATCCTAGGATCTTGATCACAATAATCTTGATTGAAACTATGATATTTTTTTTCTTGTTTTTGTTAGAAAAACTATTAAAAAAATACCAAAAACCCTCCATTATGAATCTTACGAACAAAAATTAAATCTCTATTTAATTGATGAGACATAAGACAATTCGTGGATCAGAAACTTAATTAAGTTAATTAAAAAATAATTTAATCCCTTATAATTTTGATCAAATACAACCCTTCACATTGTATATTTTCAAAAGGAAGGAGTATTATTTTGATTGATAAAACTATCCATAATAAATAACTAAAACATACGATTTTATCTGTTATATAGAAAAAAAACTGATAAATAGATCGAGGATATAAAGAAGGGAGAGATGAAACAAAAGAGATAGGCTAGCCGTTTTAATTTGTCGCTAACTTTAATTGTACTTGTTCATGAGGCGAAAAGTGGTTCCCACCTTCCCGTTATCGTCGTCGTTTGAAGTAAGAAAGGAGGGAGTGTTATTTAATCAAGGATTATTTTTTTTAATTCAGGAAAGAAATTCTTCCATTTTCTAGATAAGCTTAGAGTAATCGAGAGAGTGGATAAATTACTTTAATAGATAGACAAATCATCTTGTATAAACAGAAAAGCAAATAACAAAAAGAAAAACACCAAACAATATATAGGCCGGTGAAATCTAAATAGAAACACAAAACTAAAAACAAGTTGAAAAGTCAACACGAAATATAGAAACTATCAAACTCGGACGAGTAAGGATTTACTGAATAGCGAAACATGTGAAACACGTACAATTTAATCAAGCTTTTAATTTCAAAACGTTTAATTTAATCTTTAAAAAAGAAAAAAAAAAAGGGTAGAAGATAGGAGTGAAAAGGGCTGCAAATGGCTCAAAAAAAAAAAGAAAAAAAAAAGAAGAAAGAATGATTTGTGCAGAGGGGGAAAGGCAACGCCAAACATGATTTGACGTAACAGATTCTGCATGCTTTTACCTTATACGGAGATCCACCCACACACCCACATTCTCTACTCTCCTCTCCTTTCCATTCATTTCTACCGTCTTTTTACCCATTTGATCATGGGCAAGGGAAAAAAAAAACACCAGTTTAGTAAAGATTATATTTTAATTTTGAATTATTACTCTATTTATTTATTTTTATTAGTTATTTATTATTACAATTATATATATATTTAAAATGATAAAAATTATACTCCATAAAAGGATCTTTGAAAGAACTAAAAAAAAACACCAGTAGTTTTTACTGTATTATTGTTAAAAAGTGTGTATAAATAGTAAATGATAAATAAAAAAGAAACAATTAATTTTGAAGAGTATAGAAGAATTTTAAGTAATTATTTTTAACTTAGTTATTTCAAAATTTCAAAAACTTTTAAAAAAATTTATCTATTTAAAAACAATTATGAATTTTTATTATTATTTTAAATTGTTAATCCTAATTTTGTTTCTAAAACTTATTCTTTATTATTTTTCACCTTTTTTATTTATGAATATAAATAATCATTTATAAGATCAATATTATTTCATATTTTATTTAAAAACATCTAACTTTTAAATAATTTTTATGAGACACCAAAGGAATGCCGAAGTGAGGCAACTAGGCAAGGATCTCAGCCGCTTACAACTTTTAAATTACAAAACTTTTAAACTTACACTTGTACAATTAATAAAGCTATTAGTCCGTACATATACAATTTATTTATTTATTTATTAATATAACTCCATGTGCAAATACTTATTTAATTAACAACAAATATAATATATAGATATGGTTAATGATATACTTTTAGTTAGTTTAAATATGTTTATCACATAAGAGGCACAATAGACATAATTTAATGCTATATATATATATATATATATTTATATTTATATAAGTATATGTGTTTGATTGGTGTACATATATATATATATATGAATATGAATTGAAATACAAAGGGACCCTTTTTTGTTTGATGCCATAAAATTCGGTGAAGGCCTTTGTTTGTCTGAAGGTCCATTTAATGTCCTTCTGGTTTGATTGTGACCATTGCTCTTAGGACTCGTTACTATCAAGTCCTTCAATTGATGGCTAGTACTGACCTATATACTGTGTTTATATATCTAGTTGAAATTGAAATTGAATTTTGATTCAAGCTAGGAAAATTATTATAAGTACGTGTGTTAATTTTATTTTTTATATTTCCAAACATAATAATCATCTATTTAACAATATGTCATTTTAGAAAGTAAAACTTATTAATAAAACGGATTTTTCGCTAGGTAACCCTGAAGTCTTACATATTTCGCGTGGTATCCAACTTTTTTACATATTTCGCCAAATAACCCTGAGGTTTTGTTTTTTTTTCGCCAAATAACCCTGAGGTTTTGTTTTTTTCGCCAAATAACCTTGTATCCCAAATTATCCCAAATTCACGTTTTTTTTTGGTTTTTTTATAATTCCTTTATTAAATAACATTTAAAAAAACAAAAAAAAAGCTACCTACTTGGTGATTTTGGGAGATTGACCATGGCAAAGAACGAGTACAAATCGGAAAAATAAACAAATCCAGATTTGTACTGTATTCTTGGGTGGTGGTGTTTGTTTTAGTTGTAGTTCTTGTTGCACTTGTTAGACTTAGTTGACGATTTTAGCTTATGTATTGGTTGTATCAAATACGCCCACTTTGCAAAAAAAAAAAGAATTTTACATATATCAAACTTCAAAACCTACCATTTGTATGTGTTTTCATTCTAGCAAACAATAAGAAAACTTGCATCATTAGATACTTAATAGAAGCAATGATTTCTCAACATCTTAAAGCAATAAGAAATCAACCATCCGCTGCAAAATGGGCTAATACCAGACAATATTTAGTAGGAAATCTACACAACCAAATCAAAAGAAGGCAATCCAAATCAGCCTTAACACAAGAAAGACACAACCAAGTCAAAAGAAAGCAATCCAAATCTCAACTTTAACATAAGAAAGGCACCCATGATACGAACAACTATTGACTTCCTGGATTCCACGGGGCTGAGCACATCACATCTTGGAACTATTGACTTTCTGGATTTGTTTATTTTTCCGATTTGTACTTGTTCTTTGCCATGGTCAATCTCCCAAAATCACCAAGTAGGTAGTTTTATTTATA
Source organism: Persicaria maculosa (assembly GCA_963922045.1). Classification (NCBI taxonomy): domain Eukaryota; kingdom Viridiplantae; phylum Streptophyta; class Magnoliopsida; order Caryophyllales; family Polygonaceae; genus Persicaria; species Persicaria maculosa. The sequence continues at coordinate 57,993,086 of OY998262.1, forward strand.
TTATTTTTTTTAAATGTTATTTAATTAAGGAATTATAAAAAAAACCAAAAAAAAAACGTGAATTTGGGATAATTTGGGATACAAGGTTATTTGGCGAAAAAAACAAAACCTCAGGGTTATTTGGCGAAAAAAAACAAAACCTCAGGGTTATTTGGCGAAATATGTAAAAAAGTTGGGTACCACGCGAAATATGCAAGACCTCGGGGTTACCAGGCGAAAAATCCGTTAATAAAAAGATGTACATTATTTTGTTTATTTTAGTGTTCATTTTATAAAATTATCCTTGTAATAATTAGAGATATATATATGCTAGTTGTCATTTTTGAGAGATTGAAAAATATAGTATTAATTAATTAGAGAGGCAAGTGTGAAAATTGCAAAAATAATGATAAATTGGCACTATTGACCGGTACTATGTAGTGTATAAAGAAAAAAGAAGAAAGTTTTTTATTTTATTTTATCAAGTCATCTTTTGATAACTTCAAGATCACTTCGTCGATCTAGCTACTTCTTACCTACTGTAAAAGAAAAAGATTTTTATTTCATCAAAAAGTGGTTGTTATCTATTTCACTGGGTTGAAGCGTGCATCAAACCATTCGAGAATAGTCACATCATAATCTACAATTTTTTAGGAACCTATAGATATGATGCGATGTTTAAAATCATACTTATATGTTGCTTTAAATCAAAACATCTTTGCATCCCAATGTCCCTACCTATTCGGTGGTCGGGTGTCATCGTACACATAGGAGATAAAACATTTGAGCGACGACGTCGTTAACTTTCTACTAATTAGGTGAAGAATACCATCGACAAACACATAAGAAAGGTGTTTTGCACAGTCGTCCCTGAATCCATTGAGCTACATTGTACCTTAGTAAACATCGCGATCTCTTGAGACTATTGAACAAACTCGAGGGATGATAGTCACAATCAAAGAATATAACATCAAATATTGATTCACTTAATTGAAGTTAAATGTGTTATGCAACTTAATGTAGCTAGCTAGTGCATCAAAAGCTAGCTAACTAGCCATATATGTATGTAGCTAGCTTAACACGTACATGAAAGTTAAAACTAAATTTGAAAATAAAAATAAAAATACATAGGGAAAGTTATAAAGGCCGGGCTTAACAACACAACACAACACTAGGGAGAGACAGAAATAATTTGGAACCCCACATAGATGTTTTTATTATACAAATAGAAAAGTGTTTGGGAGGCCTTAAATCAGTAGAAACCGGGGGACTTTTGGTGAGCCCCCTCACCAGTGAGTGCCACTGCCTGGTCCAGCATATTTGCTTGCTTTGGTCCTTCCAGGTTTAGACCAAAATGAATCCTAGGGAAGTGGGCCCACTGCAATATAGTATTCAAATTATATTTAATTAATCACCAATCCAAATTAAATTTAATTACCTGTAGCAGCATTAGCTAATTCCTTGTTTTAATTTACATTTTATAGTAGTATTTTATTTACTAGAAAAAAATAATTTTCTATGTAACTAATTAATGCATCAATCGGTCAATTACGGAATAGTGCACATCATAAATCAGTCTAATTTGCCTATAAATAGTAAAATAGTGTAGCACTCACTGCAATTGATTTTGATATACAGTATTGAATTATTGACAACATAATCTATTTATTAACTAAGAAACATATTCTCTCCGTTCGGTTTAATATTCACGTGTGGATTTTTAAGATAACAAAAACTATGTAAAAATGTGCGTAAATAGTAAACATGTTTGTGCCGAACGGAGAGAGTATCGGCCCATCATAGGTCATTTCTATTCTATTTAACATTTGTATGTGTTTGTGCCACTAAAAACACCCCCAAAAGTGTATGTACGGCATACCAAACTATTGGATTTAATTTGTTTGAAGCTCTTCTAGTATGATAGTATATATATTTAATCACTTTCAATATCTCTAGTTATGTTGCTTAGTTTACTTAATTAGGATAAACAAGTAGTCTTTTTTTTGGGGATGAGGTGGAGGTTACGAGGTTATCAACTAATTTTCCACGGGTCGAGCACTAGCCTGCAAAGCACGTACTCAAGCCGGGTAAGCCAAGCTAAACCCATGTCAAGATAAACCAAGACAAGAGTACCCACTCTAGCACAAATTGCTCCTAGTGGGATTTGAACCCTTGACCTTATGGTAGTGAGGCATAAGGAAGCACCTCACTCTTATCACTAAGGTAAGAGGTTATTGGTATAGGATAAACAAGTAGTCAATGAGATCTTATATACAACAAATGAACCAATTTTAGTCAACAAAACTCTGATTTTATATACATGATGAAAAATTAATTAAATAGACATTTCTATAATACTCCCTACCACATGTTAAATGTCACTAATTAACTATTCTAGGCCGGACTACCGATAAATTTTAGTTGTATCTAACTACTTTCCCTTGTCAAAAATAAAATGTTCCTAATTTTCCGGCATGCTTTTGTAAAAAGCTACTAAAAAATATTATAAACTAACAATTTTTGATTAATTTATATATATAATTTAATAAGTATGTTTTTAGTTTCTTAAAAAGAATTAGAGATGTTTAATACTCCCTCCAATCCAAAAAGAATGTCGTTTGACTTTTTAACACGTATTTTAAGGAGCTAGAAACTATACGTATAATATAGTAAATTTATTATTATTATTTTTTATAATCTAATACTTATTACCAACAAATATTAAGTTGTAAAAAAATAATTTAAAAAACGTTGATATTTTATATAGTTTTTAGCTCCTTAAAATACATGTTAAAAAGTCAAATGACATACTTTTTGAATCGGAGGTAGTAGTATTATATGATCACATATCCTTAATTGGGTGTGTTTGGATTCCATTGTATTATGTTTATAATGCAATTATAAGGATAATGTATTTTTATGTTGTTTGGTATGCACACATTACAATGTGTTTTATTTTAAACTCATCTTAAATACATTGTAAATCATGCTAATCAAACACCACCTTTAAATTTTGCATTATAATCTTAATAAAATTGGAATCCAAACACACCCCTTAAAGTTTTAGTGATGAGAGTGTTGGAGACTTACATTTTTAGCTGCCAGGCTAAAGGCCTCCCTGTGGTTGATTTCAGGGTTGTTGGTTTTTATCCTTTGGATCTCCTCTCTGCCAAGATGCAGTACACACATATATATATACACAAGCTGCTTTAGTCATCATATAGTGCTTGAATTGATTTTTCCATATATAACAAGATAGCCACTAGGCATTTATACATATATAAAAGCTGCATTGTTTGTATCAATCATAACTTTTGTGTGTACCAAGTAGGGTCATTTCTCAATAATTGGTAGCAAGGAGTTACTATATAGCAACTACATCTTGAATGTCGGATATCGATTGATGCGTAGTTGCATTTCGATGATATGCCATTTGAATCGATCTGTGAATTGAGTTCAATTCCTTGAATGTGTGAATTAAGCACTTACTTGATGAACTTGTTGTAGGCAGACGGAACCCGTTGTTTCTTTTCAGGAGCTGCATTCATTGATCATATTTCATAAAACATATATTATAGCCAACGTGACATAAACAATGTATCAGTTTAGGTAGAGAGGGTGGACTAACGACGAATGGGAGGAGTGCGTGGGGGATCATGGTCAGCGGACTCAAAAGAAGCCGCGGTTTTGGTGGTTGGGGAAGACGAAGAGGAGCCGGTGGTAGTGGTGGTGGTGGTGCTCTTGCTCACTACATCTTCTGACCCTGCAGCAAGGTGCTGCCTCTGCAACTATATCAGTAAATATTAATTAATTGTGTGATTTAAAATGAAATTGAGGGAAAGCTGGAAGGATTAAGGAGAGAGTAAGGATCAGATATATGGATGGATACCTGGAGGAGATAATCAGGAGGAGAAACAGATTGAAGAGAGTTAACACCAGTCAAGTTGACTGACATGCCCAGTAGGTTTGCACAGTGCCCACATCTTACCGTCACCATTGTATACAGACTGTTATAAGGTACACTCACCTGCACTCATTCATTCATTTGTACTCTCCGTTATCTTCCAATATAACTGTTTAAATTCATCATCAAGTTTTACTTGCTACTTCAAATTTCCCGACTTTGTTGTTGTATCCACACACGTACCAGACAAACCCTAATTAGCAATCGTTATATACCGATTTACATAAATCAAATGGAGAGAGGTAAATGGTGTGAAAGTGAAACCCTAATTAGGTTTTTTTTTTTTAAAAAAAAAAAAATTGATGTGAAACTTAACACGGATTGCCCCCAAATCAGACGGTATCACATGTGGGTAACGAATTTATAAAGGACAACCCTAATTTAATACTCAATTGATCCTCTCTCCTCCCTCAATTGTATATGAATTCCAGTGCACTGACATACCCCCAGAGAAAGAGAGAGAGAGAAAGCAGCCATGAAAACGATGTGACTGAAGCTTCCACAAAACAGAAATCGATTTTGGCGGAGGAAAAAGTTGGTGGGTTGAAAAGAGAGTGCTGTTGGCTGCTGCCTGCATAGTTATGATCAAAAGGAAAGGCCTTAAAAAAAAGCCTGTTTAAAGGGGGTAAATCAGTGTATTGGAGGTCTGGATATTGGCCATGGCTAATGATATCCATCCATTCATCCATCCCCAATTCACAATATATACCTACATTGTCTAATATACTGATTTTAGGCCCTGTTTGGTGCATCTGCAGCCTTGTAAAACACAACTTTATAAGAATCCTAAAAAGTATTTTGCCAAACAGACCCTTAACTTTAGGCTAGGGTTTCTTCCTCATGATCACCAATTAGGGCATTGGTTAAACATCTAATTTTAGCATTTTCATTAATTAAAAAACTACTTTAAATCCATTAATAGTTATAAAAATATAATAGATGTTTAATTAATTATAAGTTTCTTATGTAATTAAATAGCCATTCAATTGGGCACCTAGTACAAATATGTAAATAGGCTTTTTCATGTTTAGTAGTATGATGCATCAGTGATTACAGATGAAGCACCTGACAGAAATTTAGTGAGAGAGAGAGACAACACTGAAGGTACACACATATCTAAATCATTCTAAAATACATAAAATAAAACAAATAAATGTGTGTTTTTTTCTTTAAGTAAAGAAAGGGGGAGGGAGAGTGAATTGCTGAGTTATAAGCTATGGATTTAAGAGCTACAACTATGAAAGAAACCAGAGGCCACCCAGAAAAGCACCAAACTTTAAATGTTGACTTGTGTTGTCATCTTCTCTATGAAACCCTAGAACCTAAAATTAAGCCCTACCTCTCTCTTCCTCTTCTCCATAGCTTCCCCAAATTCAATTTCTTGTAGGTTCTTTCTTCAAATTGATATATACCTAATTAATTATATCAAATTCCAAAAAAAAAAAAAAAACTGCCACAGGTAGCTACCTTAGCTTAG